>CM022706.1:14778704-15378704 GCA_012295165.1 Asparagus setaceus | reverse complement strand
TTTTGAGAAAATAAATTGTTTTAATATTTCAATTTTTTAATTTTTTCAAATTTCGGTTTCTTAAAATCTTTTCGCTCAAAAAATTTCGATTTTGATAAAATATGAATTATCATTAATAATAATATAACAATTATAATACATAATTGGTAGTTAATTTTAAAGATTTTCGGTTTGTATATCTTATTTGGAAGTTAATTTTGATAATTTACATATAATTTAAATATTTCAATTTTAGAAATTTTGGAAATTATTTGGAAAATAATTTTAATATATATCATTTAAAGATTTTTGGTTTGCATATCTTTTTGAAAGTTAATTTTTATATTTTTGAGAAAATAAACTATTTTAATATTTTCTGATTTGTGTAATTTTTAAAATTTCTGTTTATTAAAAAATATTTTCGGTTTTCAAAAAATATTTTTTGGTTTTGACAAAATAAGATTTTTTAATAATATTACAACAATTATACTACATAATTATAACAATTATAGTATATAGTTGGTAGTTAATTTTAAGCTTTTTGTTTGTATATCTTATTTGAAAGTTAATTTTTGAGGTTTTGAGAAAATAAATTGTTGTAATATTTTCTGATTATTAAAAAATATTTTTAAATATTCAGTTTCTTAAAAATATTTTCAGTTTTAGAAAAAAATTTTGATTTTGACAAAATATGAATGTTCTTCTTAATAATATTACAACAATTATAGTATATAATTGTAATTTTAAGATTTTCGGTTTGTATATCTTATTTGGAAGTTAATTTTGATAATTTAAATATAATTTAAATATTTCAATTTTGGAAATTTTAGAAGTTATTTGGAAGTTAATTTTAATATATATCATTTAAAGATTTTTGGTTTGTATATCTTTTTGGAAGTTAATTTTGAGAAAATAAAGTGTTTTAATATTTTAGTATTTTTATAAATTTATTTTAAATTTCAGTTTCTTAAAAATATTTTCGGTTTTAAAAATATATTTTTTCAGTTTTGACAAAATATGAATTTTTTAATAATATTACAACAATTATAGTATATAATTACAATAATTATAGTATATGATTGGTACTTAATTTTAAGTTTTTCTATTTGTATATCTTATTTGGAAGTTAATATTTATGGTTTTGAGAAAATAAATTTCTGTAATATTTTCTAATTATTAAAAAATATTTTTCAATATTCAGTTTCTTAAAAATATTTTCAGTTTTAGAAAAAAATCGGTTTTGACAAAATATGAATCTTTTTCTTAATAATATTACAATAATTGTAGTTTTATGATTTTCGGTTTGTATATCTTATATGGAAGTTAATTTTGATAATTTAAATATTTCAATTTTAGAAATTTTGGAAGTTATTTGGAAGTTAATTTTAATATATATCATTTAAAGATTTTCGGTTTGTATATCTTATTTGGAAGTTAATCTTTGAGAAAATAAATTGTTTTAATATTTTAGAATTTTTTATTTTTTAAAATTTCGATTTCTTAAAAATATTTTCGGTTTTGAAAAAAATCGGTTTTGACAAAATATGAATTTTTAAATGTACATTTTTATAAATAATTTTTCAATTTTTATAAAATAAATATTTTCAGTTTTGAGAGAATATTCGGATAAGAGTGATGCAATATAATCATACGTTATATTTTTGAAAATATATTTTGTTTGTTAAAATTTTCTTAAAATTTCTAAAATTTAAAAGTTTGGATTATATTGTTTTAAAATATATTTTCAGGTTTTAAATTATTACAACAATTAAAAGTTTTAAATATGTACGTATTTTCATATTTTTAAAAGTATTACAGTAATTATAATAATTTTGTTAATAAATATGTACGTGTTTTCAAATTTACAGAATATCTTTGACAATATCTTTAGTAACTAATTCAAATTAGATATTCACATATAAAAATCAATTGTTTGCCCATTCAAAATACTACCATACTAAGGGGTTGAAACACGATGAAATATAGATGAATTGCAATAAGATTGATGGTTTCTAATTTTGGTTTTTCAGATTGTCGCTTTTAATTCCTACTCGAATTATTATTATGATCTCTGAATAATACAGCAGGTAATTAATCTAGCACCATCCAATTATTATTCCCAATTATTATTCCTACCCTGAATTATTTTAATTTGTTTTTAATTTTTGTGTATTTTAGATATTTAATTGGTAGTTAATTTTTAAGATTTTTGATTTGTATATATTATTTGGAATTAAATTTTGTTAATTTTCAAAATATGTATCTAAATTGTTGTAATATTTTGGATTTTGAAATTGTTTTAAAATTTTGGTTTCATAAGAATATTTTCATTTTTCATATAAAATAATATTTTATATTTTCATATAAAATAATATTTTCAGTTTTATAAAATACTATAGCAATTAATATTTTTAAAAATAGGGTTTTATAATATTATAGTAATTAAATTTTTGAATTTAATATATTTTTAGGGTTTATAAATATTATATCAATTTAAAATTTTAAACTTATATTTTGGTTTTCTATAATATTACAATAATTAAATATTTTGCAAAAATATATTCAGTTTTAAAAATATTATGGCTATTAATATATTTTTAAAATATATTTTAATTTTTTAAAATATATATTTTTCAGTTTATTAAAAAATCAACAAATTAGATTACAAATCTACAAGTTTAAATGAATTTTCAATATATTATATTAATTAAAATATGTTTTAAAATTATTAAAACAATTAAAATATATTTTTAAAATTAGGACAACAATTAAAATATATATTTTTATTTATTACAAGAAATTTAATTGGGTTTTCTAAAATATTACATCAACTAATTATATATATATATATATAAAATTTATATTTGTATGTCTAATTATAAACTTGCATGAATTAAATATATACATAATATTATATTATATTTATGTTAATTTTCTTTTAGCAGTGAAATGATTGGCAAGCCTTTCGTCCACGTATGCTACAAAGTTTTATATAAATCTGAGTGATAATAAGGATGTTGTTCAAACTCAAGGGTACTTTGTAACTTTTTGTGAAATAATATAATTACCTTTTCATAAAATTTATTCACAATTATGAGAATTATAAGTAATTATTTTACTTATTTTTTTTCTCAGTTATATTGATGTGCCAACTCAATACCAAAATTTTGAGACTGAAACAAGATCGCTAAGCATACAAGTCAAATTTGAAATCGACGATGGTACAATTGATGACATTTTCTAAGTAAAGGAATTGAATGACGGCGATGTAAGTGAATTTTAATTTATCTTTGTATTGAATTATTTTCTAAACTTTTATATATTCAATTATAGTTTTAACACTATATTAATATAGGAAACATGATATAATGATACATGTTGTATTATTATTACACAATATACTTGAAATATTAATACTTTAATTGATTTATCATGCACTTTATTATTTTGTTTTTTTTATAATTCAATTGATGATGAATATATTGTTTATCTATACTATTTTTAGGAGAAGCATTTCTTTTGCAACGCTCAAATCATGGGAATTGAGGAGCTGTCGGGTTGGTGATATCCTTCTCATGCTAATGGCAATAACAAGTTGAAAGAGATCAATGGGGTTCTTTACTGCAATCGTCATAAAAAAATTAAATATGAAGAAGAAAGGTAAACATGATATTATAATTTTTATAAATATAAAATATTTACAGTTTATAAAAATTAAATTGAATAACCAATATGTAACGCGAATATATATTTAACTTTTGGTACAAACTTACCTTACAAGTAACGGATGGAACGGATATCACTATATTTGTAATATTCCATCATGACATTCTTCATTTGATGAAAATTGGTCCTTCAGAATTAGCATCTTCGCTGAGTTTGGTAATTTATATCGAAATTATATTAAATTTTTAATACGTTTTTAATTTAAAAGATGAAATTAAAAATTAATATATATTTGTTTAAACAGGATGCAGACAACAAGGAGATTCTACTTGCAATCAAGAGATTAATCGGTAGATATATGCGTTTCCATGTTAAGGTTACAGAGTTTAACATAAGTAAATATATTGAAGACTACACGGTTATTAAAATCGTTAATGATGATGTGGATGATGAAAAACTCAATGGGCTATTACTACTAACTGACGAAAAAGTAAAATTTCCATCATCTTATTAATAAAATTATATTCCTCAATAGTATGCAGTGTATTCATTGTTGTAATACTAAATTTATTTTTATTAAAGGATGAAAAATCACTCGATATGACGCTGATTGATGGCGATGACAGTCAATCAATTCAATATACTCCAGACTTATCGACACCTAGAAATAATACTGATAAAAATTCGAAGAAGAAGGTGTTTGCTAAATATAATATTAGTTTCATTATTTCAAAAATTAAATCATTAACATGTTGTTCTAAGACGAATGCATTATTATCACAGGATGAGAAACCAATTGAATTGAATGAGAATGATACCGTTGATAATCAATCTGTTGAATTAACTCCAGACTTATCCACACCGATATCTACCACTAATAACAAAGATAAAAAGAAGAGTTTAGATGTTTCGCATATTGCTACACTTGACTCTTCTGCATTTAAAACTCCACCTATAACCCGTGGAAAGACAAGGATACAATCAGGTTGGCTTATTTATACATTAATTAATTTTGATATATAATTTTTTAATATTAAATTTACTAAATAAATATATTTTTTATTTTGCAGAAATGGACAAAGAAACAGCTCTTTCAACTTTGAAGAAGAGGATTAAGACGGAGAAAAAATAATTACAAATTATTAGAGCTCTTCTTTATATTTTGCTTATTACATCTTTTTACTGTTTGATTGATTGATAATTTTTTTTGGTGACGCATCATTTGCGAATAATATTTTTTGAACATTAAACTGTCTTATATATTAATTTCTTTTAAGTTGCATTTAGGATATTTTGATTATCTTCATTTTATTCATTTCTTATAAAAATTTAGTTTAAATTATCTTAATTTTAATTATAGCTATATAAGTTGTCTAATATCATTATTTCCAGACGGATACATGTTGTCTTACCTCAATGGGGGTGGGTGAGAGAGTGGGGTTCGCGTGTTTCGAAGGGGGTTAAGTCGTTAGATATTTAAATTTATATTCAAATGAGGGTGATGAAACGCAATGAAATATAGATAAATTATGGTAAGACCGTGCTTAGCACGGGCTAAAATACTAGTAAATGAGGAGAGGAATAAGAGGACCTGGATAGTCTTGCCAACGTGGATGGGCGTCGCACGTGCGAATACATGATCACCAAGCCGGGCACTCCTGTGGTGGTTGATGCTGAGCTGGATACCGGCGATCCTTCGGAGCCCAGACGCCACGTGGGCCCCGATGCTCGCCAGTGCCTCCGCTATCAACGCCGATATCCCTCCGTGAAGAACCTTAAAAGGCTGCACGATCAAAATTCAAAACAAATCAAAACAAATTTCCAAAAAGAGAAAGAAAAAAAGAATTTAAGAGAAATTTATACCTGGCAGCAGGTGTTAGTGACCTTCAATGTGCCGTTGACTTCATTGGAGGAGACGACGTCGATCTCAAACCCGATGGCGTGAAGAGGAGCGTCGAGCTCTGCAGTTTTCGATGAAGAGGAGGAGGAAGATGCAGGTGAGAGTATTTCTGCCATTTTTTTTATTTTTATTTTTATTTTCCTTCTGAAGAGAAGAGAAGAGAAGAGGAGAAAGAATGATTGAGATAGTTGGGAAAGTTTAGAGGTTGTTATCAAGAAGAAGGGTAAATTTCATAAAACCGCATGAACTTTGGTAGTTTTCGCACAAATCAGAAAAGGTAAATTGCATCCTCACCTCATCTATATCTTCGGTAGCACTTATCAACTCTCAACTACTTTAATTGCATAACTCTCGTCCCTCATGATATTAAGTATTAAATGTTAATAAAATAGTTGGTATCCGAGGATGTTTTTTGCAATTTATTCAGCCAGAAAAAAAAAGTCTATATAAACTTTCAAAACTCTAGAGTCTGTAAATAAGATCTGGTTGTAACCTTTTATTCTTCCAGATCAATATTTTTCACTCGAAAGTTTCTTAATAATTTTTGTTTATCATAATTCAAACTTATTACTCTAGCCGTTGACATGCTTTGTTATGAGACTTTCTACAAAATCACAAAAGTTGAGGTATTTTCTGAAATTTGCGCGAAGGTGGTTGGTAGCGGTGGATCCGGTTTCTTGGTGGGCGTTATTAGGTGAAAAAAAACGTTTTTTTTTGTTTGGGGTGGAGAAATGCCCACGGGCTGGCCTCTTCTATCTTGGGAGCTGCCGATCACGAAGACATTTAACCAAATATTTATTTCTGCTTACCCTTTTCGAAGAGACATTCAGATAAGATTCTTTGAGGCAATCGGAGAGGATTCTTTAAATATTAGTCCCTTAATTTTCCATATTTTGAGATTAGTCCCTCAAATCATTGAGATTGCTATTAGATCCCGAAATTCATAAGTTATTTTGAAATTAGCACCTCTAATCAAGAATATAATTAGCAATTAGAGGAAACTTAGTCTTTAAGGCCTTGTTTAGCAAAGGGTTAAGTGAGGGGTTAAGGAGAGTTAACCCCTCCTTTGTCTGCCAAACACAAAAAGGTTACACATGGTGTAAATTGAGTTAACCTCTCATAATTTGACAAATATAAAATATAGTAGAATGGTTTACAAATCCCTCTAGAGGTGTTAAAATGAGCTGACCCTCAAAATGAAAGGTTTACAAATCCACCTATTTAGAAGAATTAAGAGATAACCCCTCTATTTATAAAGAACATGGTCCTAATCCTTTTAATTTCCAAACACAAAAAATGTCCACAAAGATTAAAATAAACTAACCTAACGGATAAAAAATTTTAACCATTCAAATTAACAAATGGACCAACTATGTTATTTCTTCTCCTTAAGTCCTCGACTTTTTGTCAAACTGGGCCTAAGGGTCTAATATTAGAGAACCCCTAAATAATAAATGAAAGTTTAGATGACTAATAAAATAAACCAAGATTCAAAGTTTCATCAAGATGACTAATAAAATAAACCAAGATTCAAAGTTTCAACATTAAAAGTTCAAGACCCACCTGTCTGCTTTGATTATTAGTAGAGGCCCGATCAATACATTGAGGGGCTTTAGTCAATTGGGACATTTTCGTGCAAAGTAGGATAATTGTTAAAGTGAAATAATTTTTGCTAGTGGGATATTTTAGTGGGATAAATAGAAACAATTTTGTGAAACGAGATATTTTGATAAAATAAAGTGAGATAAATTTTTATAATCATGAAGTATATATTTATGCATTTTGAGGATATAAATACTATTTATGTCTTTTAAACTTACTATTATTAATTGATAATTGTTACGAGAATATTATTTACTATTAAATAACTTTTGATTAGACTATAAGATATTGATAATTATTATTATAATATATGTTATAGCTTTTTATTTTTAAATTATTATTATAGTACAAGTCTAAAAAATTTCACATTTTCCTTCCTTTTTGCTCCCGAGATCTCTTTCCCTCATCTCTCAATTTTATTATTTAATAAATTATGAATTGATACTATCTTTACGTTAAATTAATTATATAATTATAATATTCAATAAAAAAGAAAATATCATAGATGACTAAAAGGAGGCGAGATCGATCGATGGCATGGTCTAATGATGGTGATAACCATAGTAGGAAAGAAGTAAAGAAAAAAGAAATATAAAAATTAAAAAAATAATAAAATAAATAGGAGTTCTAGTTGTTTACCACCTAGTTCCAAGCTAAAACTTAGGATAATTTGAGAAACTAGAACTCTCATTTTGTATAGAAAAATAAAAAAATTGGAATAATTTTGTATAATTATCCCAGTTCTAGTTTTGTTAGAGTTCTAGTTGACTAACACTATAAAATTTTATTCTAGTTTTAGTTCTAGTTGACTAACACTATAAAAATTTATTCCGCAAATTATCCTAGTTCTAATTTTGAGTTCTATTTGACTAACCCCCCCTAAAGGATTTTTATTTTTATTTTTCAAACCCAAAACTTTACCACCCCCACCCCCACCCCCGTGGTAAAATAAGCTGAGATATTATGAGTGCAACAATGTCCGTTAGAATTCATAAACACAAAACTCTCGGTAACGTACATGACAAATGTATCACATGTTAAGGACAAATATAAATTTAATGACAAGGTATTAAAGTGAAATGTGATTGGAACTTTAGGCTATCAAAGTGTGAGGTATCAGAGTGCAATATAATCGAAAATTAAGGGTGCCAAAGTGTAAGAAAAATGCTTTGAAGCATCAATGGAAAAGGTGGGCAAACTTTAGGGTACCAAATGAAAATAAGCCACCAAATAACCAAAAGGTTTTCCCCCACTATATTACTCCCTTAAATTTCATATGTTGAAATTAATCCTTCAAATCATTGAAATTACTATTAAGTTCCTCAATTCTTAAGCTACTTTAAAATTAGCCCCTCAAATCATCGAAATTGCTATCTAGTCCCCCTTCTTAAGTCATTTGAAACAAGTCCTTCAAACCAAGAGTAGAATAACAATGATGAGAAGAGGGATCTATTGAAAACAAATTATGAGAATTGATGTACCTAATAGAAATTTTGATGTACAACAACTCTATAGAGTGTGCAGGTGCAACGCACATGCCCCAGCTCACTAGTATTCATCAAAAGCCCTGGAGTTGTTGGCAACACGAGATGATTAGAAAACAAAATGGCATTTGCTTAGAAATAAACATACAACTTAAGAGTAAACGACAAAACTTTTAGCCAGCTGCCAAAATATATTGTCAAATATTTAAGGTAATTTTTTCCAATTAAAAGTTCTTTTCCTAAATTATCCTTAAAATCATTTAATATAAAAATCATAGACATGCATTTCGCTAGATCCTTAATGGATTGAGAGCAAATACACCAAATGTTAAAAAAGAACTAGTTTTCCGGTGCAAGCGATGCATGTATTATATGGTAAACTTGTGCGTAAATTTTTTTTAACACTATAATAATTAATACTAATATGAACAAATTTCTAAAATTTATTGTCAATTTTAACATAAAGTATTTTACAATTAGAAAATGTGAGGAGTGAAAGAGTTAATAAGTAGTGAACAATAGTCAGGATGTTTTTGAAATCTTTTCAATTTTGTTCTTGTAATTAGTTTTAATGTACATATTATTGATGATATATATTGAATATTTTGAAACTTTGATACACACATAGATAAAACCAGAAGTGTAGCTTTTCTTAAATTATCAAAAGAAAATTGATCAACCTCCTTATTCATGTTATTCAACTTTAACGTTTCCACGCTCTAATGTTAAGCTACAAATTGTAATGCAGTGAAGACGAAGAAGAATATTTAGTTCACATGTTTGCACCTTTACAGCAGGGTTTATACAGAAATATTATACAAAGAACTGAAAGGAATTTGAAGCATAGAGATTAAAAGACAAACAGACAATGAACCCTCAAACGTTAACACTCTCTCACACACACGCATATACACACACGTGATAAAAGAAACTATTGCTTGTAAACATTCTCCTTCAATTCCCTCAAAATTTCAGAACTCTTTTATATATATATATATATATATATATATATATATATATATATATATATATATATATATATATATATATATATATATATATATATATATATATATATATATATATATATATATATATATATAATATACACATACACACACGTGATAAAAGAAACTATTGCTTGTAAACATTCTCCTTCAATTCCCTCAAAATTTCAGAACTCTTATATATATATATATATATATATAATATACACATACACACACGTGATAAAAGAAACTATTGCTTGTAAACATTCTCCTTCAATTCCCTCAAAATTTCAGAACTCTTATATATATATATAATATACACATACACACACGTGATAAAAGAAACTATTGCTTGTAAACGTTCTCCTTCAATTCCCTCAAAATTTCGGAACTCTACAACTCACGTATCACAGCCTTTACATCTTGATTGGTTTTCTAATAACAAAAGAGAGAAAAGAAAGAAAGGAGGGGAAAAGGAAAATTCAATAGAAATCCAACACTCCTGATACAGTAATAGGCGGATCAATATCTATTCGGGTTGCTTTACCTTCTAAATGAAGCTCTGGCAAAGCATTAGCCTCTCTCGCTGCTGTGCCTGGTGCAGTCCAAAGCGTGACATGAGGCCATTGATTTTTGGACACTATCTTTTCTCCATTAACTGATCCTAATCTTGCTTCTAGGGCAACCATTTTGTCAGTGAAGAACATAGCGGTGAAATCAACTGGAACTTCCTGATCTTGAAAGACGCCGTAGCTTGCCACAGCTGTGACGCCGTGACTTCTTTTGTGAGCTAGAGTAACATGAGCCTTTTGAAGGTTGTCCTCTAGGCGTATGTCTTCAAGAAATGCTTTTGCTTTGGGATCCTTACTAGCTACCTGTTTTAAATTAAGGCATGAATAATGTGAACAGATTAGAAGAAGGGTTTTAAATATATAAACCCAAAAGTTTTACCCCATTTATTTGGAAACCAGAGGAGTTCTAATGTTCTTATACACCCAAAATTCAAAGTTTACTTATTTTTAAATCCAAATATAGAGGACAAAGTGTATAGTTACATACAATAGGATACATAGGCAGGCACATAGTGGAGTGTATAGTTGCATTCTATAAGGTGTATAGCTACATGACCTATTTGTATGTAGATATTCACTCTGTATTATATACTTTGTATTATGGGTATAAGAGAACAAATAAAACTAGGTGGGTTTTAAAGTAAACGGGTGTGAAACTTTGGGTTTACAAGAAAAAGCCTCTTAAAAGAATAAAGTTTCCCTAACAAGACTAGGGTTACCAATTTTCAGCCCATTAAGCTTTTTAACCTAGAAGAAATTGTACCTTGCCAAGGGCGAGTTTAACGTCTGTTACAGGCAATGTAACTGCTGCAAAACAATGTTGCCAAACCTCCTCTTCCCAGTATCTGGAGTTCTATGCTCGCCTTCAGGCCTCCTTCAGCTGCTCCATGACTTGTTTGACAGCAAGATCAAATGGTACCTGGAAGATGGGCGGACTTAGAACATGGAGATGGTTTTGACAAAATATGAATGTTTTTCTTAATAATATTACAACAATTATAGTATATAATTGGTAGTTAATTTTAAGATTTTCGGTTTGTATATCTTATTTGGAAGTTAATTTTAATATATATCATTTAAAGATTTTCGGTTTGTATATCTTATTTGGAAGTTAATTTTAATATATATCATTTAAAGATTTTCGGTTTGTATATCTTATTTGGAAGTTAATTTTAATATATATCATTTAAAGATTTTCGGTTTGTATATCTTATTTGGAAGTTAATTTTAATATATATCATTTAAAGATTTTCGGTTTGTATATCTTATTTGGAAGTTAATTTTAATATATATCATTTAAAGATTTTCGGTTTGTATATCTTATTTGGAAGTTAATTTTAATATATATCATTTAAAGATTTTCGGTTTGTATATCTTATTTGGAAGTTAATTTTAATATATATCATTTAAAGATTTTCGGTTTGTATATCTTATTTGGAAGTTAATTTTAATATATATCATTTAAAGATTTTCGGTTTGTATATCTTATTTGGAAGTTAATTTTAATATATATCATTTAAAGATTTTCGGTTTGTATATCTTATTTGGAAGTTAATTTTAATATATATCATTTAAAGATTTTCGGTTTGTATATCTTATTTGGAAGTTAATTTTAATATATATATAATATACACATACACACACGTGATAAAAGAAACTATTGCTTGTAAACGTTCTCCTTCAATTCCCTCAAAATTTCGGAACTCTACAACTCACGTATCACAGCCTTTACATCTTGATTGGTTTTCTAATAACAAAAGAGAGAAAAGAAAGAAAGGAGGGGAAAAGGAAAATTCAATAGAAATCCAACACTCCTGATACAGTAATAGGCGGATCAATATCTATTCGGGTTGCTTTACCTTCTAAATGAAGCTCTGGCAAAGCATTAGCCTCTCTCGCTGCTGTGCCTGGTGCAGTCCAAAGCGTGACATGAGGCCATTGATTTTTGGACACTATCTTTTCTCCATTAACTGATCCTAATCTTGCTTCTAGGGCAACCATTTTGTCAGTGAAGAACATAGCGGTGAAATCAACTGGAACTTCCTGATCTTGAAAGACGCCGTAGCTTGCCACAGCTGTGACGCCGTGACTTCTTTTGTGAGCTAGAGTAACATGAGCCTTTTGAAGGTTGTCCTCTAGGCGTATGTCTTCAAGAAATGCTTTTGCTTTGGGATCCTTACTAGCTACCTGTTTTAAATTAAGGCATGAATAATGTGAACAGATTAGAAGAAGGGTTTTAAATATATAAACCCAAAAGTTTTACCCCCATTTATTTGGAAACCAGAGGAGTTCTAATGTTCTTATACACCCAAAATTCAAAGTTTACTTATTTTTAAATCCAAATATAGAGGACAAAGTGTATAGTTACATACAATAGGATACATAGGCAGGCACATAGTGGAGTGTATAGTTGCATTCTATAAGGTGTATAGCTACATGACCTATTTGTATGTAGATATTCACTCTGTATTATATACTTTGTATTATGGGTATAAGAGAACATATAAAACTAGGTGGGTTTTAAAGTAAACGGGTGTGAAACTTTGGGTTTACAAGAAAAAGCCTCTTAAAAGAATAAAGTTTCCCTAACAAGACTAGGGTTACCAATTTTCAGCCAATTAAGCTTTTTTAACCTAGAAGAAATTGTACCTTGCCAAGGGCGAGTTTAACGTCTGTTACAGGCAATGTAACTGCTGCAAAAACAATGTTGCCAAACCTCCTCTTCCCAGTATCTGGAGTTCTATGCTCGCCTTTCGCAGCCTCCTTCAGCTGCTCCATGACTTGTTTGACAGCAAGATCAAATGGTACCTGGAAGATGGGCCGACTTAGAACATGGAGATGGTTTTGACAAAGAAATTTTTGAAATTAACTGTTATTTTGCTGTATTTGGTTGAATAAAAGAAGTCCTAGTGCGCCAAAAGTGAATTTGGTTCAGGTAAAGCTCACATATGAGGAGATTGAGTTTCCAGTCGAAATCAAACTCAATTAATTTTGATCTGACACCAGTCACTGAAATCACAATTCCCTGTATTTTTCAGTGCTTCAGTCTAAGTCTTCTTCAGCTAGCCATTTTGTCCTTAGCATTGTGATATGACCGCATTTTGTCTTAATATTTAAGTAGTTCTCCTTTCTTTACTTATCTGTTTTAAATCTTGATGTGATGATCCTTTGCACAAGTCATTGGGATGACACAAAGTACAGACACTCTTTTAACATATAAACCCAAAAGTTTTACCCCATTTATTTGGAAACCAGAGGAGTTCTAATGTTCTTATACACCCAAAATTCAAAGTTTACTTATTTTTAAATCCAAATATAGAGGACAAAGTGTATAGTTACATACAATAGGATACATAGGCAGGCACATAGTGGAGTGTATAGTTGCATTCTATAAGGTGTATAGCTACATGACCTATTTGTATGTAGATATTCACTCTGTATTATATACTTTGTATTATGGGTATAAGAGAACATATAAAACTAGGTGGGTTTTAAAGTAAACGGGTGTGAAACTTTGGGTTTACAAGAAAAAGCCTCTTAAAAGAATAAAGTTTCCCTAAAAGACTAGGGTTACCAATTTTCAGCCAATTAAGCTTTTTAACCTAGAAGAAATTGTACCTTGCCAAGGGCGAGTTTAACGTCTGTTACAGGCAATGTAACTGCTGCAAAAACAATGTTGCCAAACCTCCTCTTCCCAGTATCTGGAGTTCTATGCTCGCCTTTCGCAGCCTCCTTCAGCTGCTCCATGACTTGTTCGACAGCAAGATCAAATGGTACCTGGAAGATGGGCCGACTTAGAACATGGAGATGGTTTTGACAAAGAAATATTTGAAATTAACTGTTATTTTGCTGTATTTGGTTGAATAAAAGAAGTCCTAGTGCGCCAAAAGTGAATTTGGTTCAGGTAAAGCTCACTTATGAAGAGATTGAGTTTCCAGTCGAAATCAAACTCAATTAATTTTGATCTGACACCAGTCACTGAAATCACAATTCCCTGTATTTTTCAGTGCTTCAGTCTAAGTCTTCTTCAGCTAGCCATTTTGTCCTTACCATTGTGATATGACCGCATTTTGTCTTAATATTTAAGTGGTTCTCCTTTCTTTACTTATCTGTTTTAAATCTTAATGTGATGATCCTTTGCACAAGTCATTGGGATGACACAAAGTACAGACACTCTTTTAACATATAATGTTATCCAGTATTCATATTTGCATAGATGAGAATGATCACGATTTCTACCTTCCCTCGGAGTATAACTTTCAGATGAATTATGTTGAGTACAAGGCATATTCATTGCAAATCCAGCAAGAAATGCCTTCAAATATAACTGTCATGCTGAAAAAACTGCAATTGATATTTAGATTTTCTTTACTATTTCATCAAGATTTCATCTCTCTGAAACATGAGCATCAAATCGATATGGCTATCCTAAGTAACTTTTTTTTCTGATTCCAAGTTTTCTGCCATTAACCTGAAATGTTGATGCTTTCGCACTTTGTTCCTGGGATCTTAGGACTTGGCAGAAAAACCTCAGCAGAATTTATAACCAACTGCCAAAGAAAAAAGCAAATTTGAAGCAAAATAACTGGATTCAGACAATTTCAAAACATGGATGTTCTTTTACCCCTCATTCATTGTGTCATTCCACTTCTTTACATTATATCCATGCATGTCACTGGTAGGATTTAGAAGTCTGTAACTAATTTCAATAGCAAATAACCTATTTCTTTCCTACATAATAATTTATTTGAAGTAGAAGGAAAGTTTGAGTACAAACTTTCCTCAAACGTTTTACAATTTGTAAAGGAACAGATTAGGAAACTGGATATGGTACCCAACGAATTGGTTAGTAGAACTGTAAATATCTTTCAACTAATATGTGATAACATCTTTAAGAAAAGACTGTTGATTAAATGAAAGCATTAATTCATGCACCTGAAAAGTTTAAACAGTGAAATGAAAGCATAAATCTTTTCACGTCAAATAGCAACAGTATTCATTAGCCAGTAAATGGAAGGGATCCCCAAATATGACAAAAGCCTCCAGAATACCATTAGTTTTGCTTGTTCAAAAGAAGCATGGATATTATGAGCAATTGAGCATTAAACTAGACAATCAATTACAGACACCGGCTAGCGAGATCTATAAATGATAGCAGCATAACATGAAATGTTTAAATGTTCCTTTGCTATATCCTGGACAAAAATGACAGAAAGGATTGAAGTCTGGAAAATCTGCTTACCTGAATAGAATTGAGGTAATCAGCATTTTTAAGCATAACTACCCGCAAACGTTTCTCCCATTCAGTCCATTCTTTTCGATAAGTGCCTTTAGAAGGTTCCAACCTATAATAACATTATTTCATTAAACACATTTAAAAAGAAAAATGAAGTTAGAGAAAGAATTGACAAAAAAGCTCAGGAAATAAATTGGAACTAGAACTAACTGTAAGTCATTTAACTGTGACAGTACCACAATTACATGAAAACTATAGGATTTTCACTACAAATATTTAACTGCTGACTTTCCCTTTCCTTCCAAAGTCTAAGGTATATACAATAGACACATAAATAATTAAAAGTTCTAGGAACAAAAAGATCATATAAGCTGTTTAGGACAAAGGCAACTAGAGCAATGTGTTTCCTCTTAAACAAAGCAAACGAGAACTTCAGAAAAGGTACAATGGTATATGCTTAGGAAATTAATTAGATATTGCTATGACATGTTTCCTTCAGCAGGCAAACATATTGAAAGGCACTATTTCCTCAACATTTTTGGTGCATACCTTCATGCATGGGTACAATCGTACTATACATAATTTACAATTATAGGAATGGGGTGTCTTGTAACATGATTTACTTGCTGACCGCCTAATCAAACATGTGGACACCAAAAAGCTGACATATCTCTAAACATAATTTTCCCATTGTAGCACCTTATCAAATAAAAAAGGTCAGATACTCAGGCATATACTGAATATATCTTCCAAATTCCTTTAAACGATCACATTGTGGAAAATTAGCATAAAAAAGAAAAGGTAAAATGCATTTCAGACCCAATTTGACAGAGAAATCAGCAACCTCAAAATATTTTTAGTAACTTCTTGAGAAGAAAAGATACCTTCCATGTTTGCTGCTGTGAAGCCTATAAAGATTAATGCCTTCCTCTAATATTGCTTTCACAGAGTCGGGTAGTGCTTTCCTGAAACAATAAAAAGTATTTGGCATTCAAATACTGTACTGCACGCAGAGACTAAAAAAGTAATCATGAGTTATAGTGAAATAGATTATTTTGCTCCCAGCAACTTGCTGAGAGTATTCTTTGATAATTTAAGAAACTTGGAAATGTGCAAGATAGAGTGATGGCTAAAAACTAACAAGTACAGATATGAGGAAGAGACGAACAGATGAACTTTGAATATCAACATATAATTTTGCTTCGAAGCTGTACATGGAATGATTATGAAAAGCTAAGACAATACAAGGGTTTCAAATCTAGAAATATTATAGAAAGAAGAGGGAAAGAGAACGTAAAATTCAACAGAACAGATTGTTACAGCAGCAAAATATCAACCGATCTTTAGGACTCTGCAGTAGACTCCATGCTTTAGAAGAACAATAAGAAAACCATTCCTTGGTCTAAATCTCATTACTAAAAACAACAACAAAAAACAAAAACAAAAAAAAAAACAAAAACAAAAACAAAAACAAAAACAAAAAAAAAAAAAATAAAACTTCCATAATATATTTCAGAGGCTCCTAATCAACTTCTTGTAAAATCCCTTCATATTGGTATACACCAATACATCCACATGTTCCCTCTATTTGATCTTTCTACAACATTGCATGTTGATCAGGCAAGCTATGCATATTTTTAAGGTTTCAATAGGTTGGGATTGCATCTAGCTACAGAAATATCCAAGGAAAATTCCAGTGAAGCTGTTCTAACTTTTATCTCAGGAACTACTAGTAGGCATAAAATTGAATGCTTTCTTATACACTCTCTTAGTTTAAAAATAACAGTTGGAGATTTCCAAAACTTTCATTGGGTGTGAGGCTCTTTTATGCATTTTGGTCATAATAGGAAGAAACCATGAAGACAAATGATAATTTATAAATACTGTAATAACTTGATACACCTTCTCTATCCTCTCCTCCTTGCCTGGCACTCAAGTGAAGCTCAAGGAGATAGGAGTCACATACATTGGAAGTCTGTCTATGCAGCAACAATTTCTTTCTGCCCTCAAAACAAACATGCTAGTTGACGGTGGAAAGCGTTCTCCTAATCCTCAGTACTTATCTTATAAGGGAGAGAATCTTTGATGCCTTCCATCTCATGAAATATCAGGGGAAAAAAGAGGCAAGTGCGAAAAAGATTGTCTCGTTGATTCAAGAAGTTTGCTGATTTCTAGGTCTGCTATTAAGTTGGCTTTTCATTCTAATTTGAATGATTCTTTCAAACTCACAAGTTAATTTTTTTCTTCAAGTAATTAGACTAGTGCATGCAATCATATTATTGAACTAAAATCTTTATGAAATAAATATTTTCCCACTACCACAGCAGGTTGTATTATTCTGAGTGCCTGGGTATTGAGTGAAGAGAAACTAAAGAAACCGAAAACACCACACAACTGAGACATGATTAAAAAATCCATCTTGATCAATCTAGAATCATCAGATTTAACAACTTGATGCAATTGCATCCGAACTTTTATTATCTTGACAAACTAATCAGTGACTTTGGAGTCCCTATTTTCCTTGAAGATTTGCAGCAAAAAAGAAAGGAGATAAGAACGGGAGATTTCTTTTTCCCTAGTCATATTGCACAGAATGTTCCTGATTCAACTCTAATGAGGTTTTCTTTTTCAGTTTTTATTTCACTTGTTTCATAATTAAATTTAGTTGTGATGCATCGTCCCTTACATAAGCAATTTGACTGGCTTGATCCACTTTATTTTTGCAACTTTTTTAGGACTTTTGCTTAAAGAGTCCAGTTACCGAACATGTAATCGCTTTCATAAACCACATATGTTCTGTTCATTTGGTAATACGGTATTGGAGTTAAACATGGTCCTGTTTACATGCAGAACAGTAGATTTTTATTGTTAAACTTTAAATAATTCTTGTTTACTAATTTATGGGGATATTATTTTTACTCTATTACCTGTTCGCTAAGACATGAAAGTAATTCCCTGTTCATCATTTAACATCTTACTTTTCATCAATAACTCTTTTCTGGTCAAGATGAATGTGGATGATGTCTTCTCTCTAGAAGAGCCGAAGCTGAAAGGCAGAATATTTCTCCATCAACTAGCTGACTGGTCATCAGCATTTTATGCAGGTCTGTAACTTGTAGTTGCCTTGATTCAATGACAAAAACAGCAAGGAACAGTATCTTAATCATAAAAAATCCAACCAAATTATGGATTTTATTTCACAGATGCACCCGGACAGGATAACTAGGAAAGAACCTAAGCTAAACAAAAAGCTTCTGCCACTAGTGGGAAACCATAACCTATTGTTAGATCTAGGTTACTCAGACGTGGCGTTTTGGATGTTGTGTCCTTGTCCGACACGTGTCGGACACAGATTCCCTGCAGGCACACCATGGACGCGTGTGGTTCAAAGCAAAACCCAATTTCCCTATTACTTATACCCTAAACTAGTTTCTTGGTAATTTTGGATTCAAAACCAAACTCATTACTTGACTATTTCAAGAATACCCATCATGTTATCCAATGCGATCAAAACTAAACTTTTGTTGTTAAACCGTATGCTTAGTTTGATTTAACTTAATTCTTAATTGCTATAGATAATAGATAGAAACATACAAATGTTATAGGTATTTTAATTTAATATTTGATCGTGTGTGTGTAGCCATGTCCCCGTATCCTACATTTTACAAATTTGCCGTGTCCTTGTCCGCACCCGTATCCATGTTACTTATTGTTAGATCCAAGACTCTGGCTTGGGTAACCATACTTCAAAATGGATTGAACTCTCTCTCTCTCTCTCTCTCTCTCTCTCTCTCTCCAAGTAACCATACTTCAAAATGGATTGAACTCTCTCTCTCTCTCTCTCTCTCTCTCTCTCTCTCTCTCTATATATATATATATATATATATATATATATATATATATATATATATATATATATATATAGTTCAATCCATACGGGGACACGGCTATACATACATACATACACATATATATGTATATGTGTGTGTGTCTGTATGTGTGTGTCTGTTATGTGTGTGTCTATACATACATACATACATACACATATATATGTATATGTATGTGTGTGTGTGTGTTTCTGTTATGTGTGTGTCTATACATACATACATACATACACATATATATGTATGTGTGTGTGTGTGTGTGTGTGTGTGTGTGGGTGTGTGTGTGTGTGTGTGTGTGTCTGTATGTGTGTGTGTGTGTCTGTATGTGTGTGTCTGTATGTGTGTGTCTATACATACATACATATATATGTATGTATAGCAGTGTCCCCGTATCCTACATTTTACAAATTTGCTTTGCCCATGTCCGCACCCGTATCCGTGCTACCTAGTGTTAGATCCAAGAATCTGGCTTGGGTAACTATACTTCAAAATGGATTGAACTCACACCTCACATGACAGCAGATACCACATTTGTCGCAACCATTAAATCTCACGAGACCACATTTCCAGCAACCACTAGACTCAAAGAAACTGAAATGATTCCATCATATGACACTTCCTACAATTCCGCATTAAGTAGAAAAGTTTGAGCATCTTCACCCTTCCATTAACTTCGGATGTAGGAGAATTTTCAAGTTAGCTGTGTGTTTAAATGAGCTTTATAGTGCATAACGAGTAGATAGTTTCCAAACGGCCAACTGATCTACTTGGTTCTTTGGCAAAGACAAACCCCTCTTTTCTCCATGATTTATTTGACTAGAAACATGGAACATTACTTGAATGTTAAACCTCTTGACAAACTGTCCATAAAAGTTTCTCGTGTCCCTCTCATTACAGAGTTGTGCTACAAAGAAACTACACTTTGATGGATACAACTTTGATGATCAGAAAATCATCATCATGAATGCTATATTCTTCAATAATTTCTTTAAAAAAATCAGATCCAACATATTTTGAGGGAAAATACATTTTCCAGAAGTTGATGGCTAAAAGATATCATGACGCAAATATGAGAAATTTGTCTCAGACAGACAAGAATCTTAACCATAAATCAAGTCATTAATAAATATCACCATACAAAAAGTAGCATTACCTATCCATCTTGAGCAAAGGCATCTTGACCAATGCTCCAAAACGTTCATAGAGTTCACCTTCAAACTCCTTGCGGTTCTGCAAAGTAATTGAGAAGGTTACAAGGACAAGATTCACAATAAATAAGATTAAATGCCAAGCTACATCAAACATAATAGCAACTTGCCTTGCCCTCATAAAGGTGGTAAAACATAAGCAAAACATAACCAGCATTTGGTGAAGCTTTGTCAAGATTTCCCTTCAAAACCAGGAACAGCTTCAGAAAATTTCATTAATAATAAACAAGTATGTCTACAATTAATATGAAAAACATAAACATCACTACCGGATGGTTGACTCGTTGAAGAACACGGAATATAAAAACAGCCAGTGCATCAAGAGAAAATGGATTTGAATCTGTGCCTGTAGATTACATATATTACATAATTAGCAATTAGAAGAACATGTGACTTCAATGCTATAAAAAAACTATTGGTTTCTGAATAATAAACAGATATTTAAGCTTCTCTATCCAAGTTAGGGATGTGATTCACCACATTTAACATAAAACCTGAACTTTGACCAGCATAAGGACAGAGTTATCCAATAGGGTGGATATGAAACTTCAGATGTTAATAACATCAATAGACTCATGCAGAGAAAGTGATCAAAATAGAAGTATCTACTTAGAATATGCAATATATATATTGGAACCTTCAGATTCTGGTATAACAGGAACAGCAGAGGCTGTTGTCCTCCTGCACATATCCTCAATCTGGAAAACAGAAATAGCATTAAGCAGTTATAGATACATGAAAAAATGATATAAGGATTTGATAATCAAAACCAATATAGTGACTGAAAAAGTGAGTAACGCATTACTTGTCCCCACACTTCTTCGTTCGGTGCATTCTTGTCAGCTAGAATTATAGCTTGAGGCTTTTTCTTGCGCTCGTCAGCAACCTTTTGCCAGTATTTTCCTGCAATGAATTTATATTACTGAAACGTAAGATTCTCATTGTCACAATATAGTGGTAATTTTCTCCTACAATTATGGACTTAATTATTGATAATTTTTGGTCTTATTACTTGATGTGTATTCATTGGTTATTAAGAAAATGAGGACTATCTAGTATGGTCGTGCTACTGAAACATCTGCTGAAGAGAACAGTTTTAAGGAACAGTTTGTTACTCGTAACTGCAAGTTTGCGTGTGTTTGGAAGCTATCGAATTGAATCATTTAATTGCAAATACAATTCAAGATGTTGAAAGTAAGGCACAAACAAGGTGTATGCAAAAGTATTTCATATACTTATTAACTGGATTGTTCTATACTACGTTGGAATATTTGTTTTGAGCTAACTATATTTTATTTACCATTTAATCTGCAAATAATAAAATAACTACAAACACTTCTTCCTGGATTCTTCTGATGAGAAAACTCAGAGGAATATTTGCACGAACAAACAAACATTGTTTATAGAAGTATATCTGTATATGTTTTACCACGTGGACTGTTCTACCAGTATATTAATGTAGTTATTGGTGAGAAAATTTTACAAGAAGATAATATAACCAGCCATGCTTTGTGGGTCAGAATGTTGGGTATAACAGAAAAATCAGAAAAAAGTGAATTTCAGCTAAATTGAGAATGTTGAGATGGGTAAAAGAAAGCTCAAAGGTACGCCAAGACATGACCACGGACATAAGAAATTAGAGGCAAGTCCAGTAGAGGAAAAATGAAGGAAAGCGGATTGATGTGGTCCAGGTATGTGCAACAAAGACTGTTTGAGAATCACCTAGGATGGATGGATAATTCAAGAAGCCAAGAATGTGGAAAAGGAGACATGTCAAATGGCTGAAGCAATTAATTTACAAGATGAGAGGAAAAGGATTTATCTATATGGTCCCAGAGATTTTGGATAAAGGCTCCTTTGTTGTCATCATCATTGTTCTAAAGGTAAATATTGAAACAGAAATCTGGAGGGGGATGAAGAAGCATAAGCATTATCCAAGGATATGTACCGTGTACTTCGATCATGAAGCTGTACCCATGTCCAAAACTCACACCTGTACTGGACACCAAATTCCATAGACACTCCTTACACATGTGATTATGTGTATAAACTTTTTCAACATGTCCCCAATCATATAATACATATTTCAACTTAAAACACCCGTCATACACTTCTATGATATTAGCCTACACTTCACATGCACTTCTTTGTCATTATATGTTTGAGATGCATTTCATTTATACACCAAAGATTATAGTAGAAAATGCTATAAATGTGGACTTGTATAAACTTAGCTTAGATATGCATAAACATTTTGTATCAAGCATTTTGTATCAAGTTGAAGATTCAAGTCATATTGCTTCTGCGAAGTCATAAAAATGTACGGGATGCAGCATATATGCTATCAAAATCTGTTTTATATTTTTAGAAATAATTGTTTCGACTCTTTGATTCATGATTGCATGAACATGTGTATGTATGCTTGCATATAAACTCTATTTATTATCGTAATTATATATGCACACACGCACCACGCATGCTCAAGAACCCCCAGAGGGCCCAGACCACCCCTCAACACTCACACCTACTCCCACCCACACAAGAGGTGAACTATGCTACTGTTAGTAATATCCAATATGTGGATACTATCAATCAAAATTCAAAATTAGGATTCCAAAAATTGAAAATCCATACAGTAGGACACATCAACCCAGAGGGCCCAGACCACCCCTCAACACTCACACCTACTCCCACCCACACAAAAGGTGAACTATGCTACTGTTAGTAATATCCAATATGTGGATACTATCAATCAAAATTCAAAATTAGGATTCCAAAAATTGAAAGTCCATACAGTGGGACACATCAACTATCTATTAATAAATTTCAAAGGATTTCAACATATTTTACCCATGTCGCATATGTTGCCAACATCAACGTTTTATAATTTTTGTTAAGTTGCTTAAATTTGCCCCCTTGATCTATGAATTATGATCTAAGACACATCGAAAATCATTGGAAATTGTTTCTATATAATTCATGTGTATTACATCATATCCAGCGGTAGGAATTTTGAATTTTTAGAATCCAAATTTTAACATTGCACTTATAGTATCTAGGTTTCCATATTTTTGTATACCATTGAGTTCCCTCTCCCTCTCCCTCTCTCTCTCTCATGTGTGTGTACTGTACACACACACACGCACACACACGTATATGTATATATTCTAATATAAAATTGATGCGTTGTCAGATTGGTCACGTCCTACAGTGTGGAGAGTTATAGTGTTCCGTATCCATGTCCATCATGCTCGTGTCTGTATTCATGCTGGTCAGTCCTTAGGGCAGTCTATAATTAGGTAGTTAAGTAGTTAATCTAAAAATAAATCAGACGAGTTTGATGCTTTGAATTGTGTCACTTATTATGTTCGGAAATATATGCATTTGAAATTATAATCTACCATAAAAAACATGAACAATCAAATGAGTACCTTTAATAAGATCACCCATCATACTGTGGATAGGACGATCATCACCAAAACTACCAGGAGCATTTAATATTTCTTTGCATAAAGCTGACTTGGCACAGCCAGGTATACCTGCAAAATAATGTATGAAGTAAATGAAAATGATACTGCAGAAGAAACAGATGTCTCCGCATGACTTGCCTAACATTTTCCATTTTATGGTGACTAACGTTGCTTTGCTATTGTGAGGAGTTGAAGGAAAGTTGTAATCGCTTGTACATGAAATCCTAGTCAATGATTAACTGTCATGTGATTATTTCTTATTTTAAACTAGTTTTGTGGAATCTCTAGTGAACTTTGTGCTGTGAAAATTATTTGAAAAGTGACCCAGCAATTTATGCCACTGCATAAGACTATATTTAGTGTTTGTTTCAAAAATTTTTGGGATTACAAGTTTATGGATTTGGAAGTGGGGTGTTTTGATTTTTGAATTCCATAACTTTGTTTGTTTCAAAGCAATTTTGGCATTTGAGATCCCAAAATAATAAAATACCAATATATTTTGAGAGGTTTTAGCATTTGTGAAATCCTCTCTTCAAGAGAGGATTTCACAAATGCTAAAACCTCTCAAAATATATTGGTATTTTATTATTTTGGGATCTCAAATGCAAAACATCTCAAAATTTGCTTTGAAACAAACAAAGTTATGGAATTCAAAAATCAAAACACCACACTTCCAAATCCATAAACTTGTAATCCCAAAAAATTTTGAAACAAACACCCCTTAATGAGAAGTCATATTGATTCTGACATAACAAGTGACTTGGAATCGTTGTACTTCTGGAGCTTTGAAATAGCCAAGTGGAGGATCCTATATTCCTGCAGCATTTGGATTGTAGTTGTTACAATACCTAGTTCAACACATGTCCGGCACTAACATTTACATGAAGTTTATGTAACATGTGACACACCAGAGGTATGCCGATTGTAAAATTATCAACAAATCACATAGCAGCTCTGTGCAGACTAGAACTTTTAGATTATGACTGAAGACGGTTTGAGCATGTCCAACTTAAGAAATATATTAAAAACCATTTGACATAGACTGGACATTGTTTATATCTCCAAACAAATAATGTTTACACCATCTTAATACAAATAAACCCCTTCCAGATATGTCAGGACTCAGGAGTGCCCTTGGTTTGTAATACGTCAGGTGTCAAACTGTATTTTAGGATATATTTTTTGGTTCCCGAGAAGTTGAGGATGCTCTTCTAAGAACTCTGTTTGTTATAAAAGCTCACTCACCTGGGAAGAAAACAATAAGACCATCATGTTTCGGGACTCTGTCCAAACTGGCAGGAGGAGGAATCGCCGCCTCTGGATGTAGATCACCTTCTTCATCTCTACCTCCTTCAATTATAGCCAAAAGTTTTCAGAACTAACAAGATTCCCAACAGCTCCTACCAAAGCCCGGTTCTCGGCACTGCGTTTAGCATATTGCTCAAGAAAAGGTTCAAGTTCACTAAGATATATGGACGAAGACAAAGGTTTGTTTCCACATTTTCGTTGAATATAAACAGCCCTGCACATAAAGACTGTTTTGGTAAAAAGATCTCAGCTAACAAATGCATCATTGCCTTTTTCCCAGTGTATATTATTTGTGTCTATATGCATAATGATAAAGTACAGTAAACCACTGGTGCAAGAGAAGAGTAATGTCACTGTCAAAATGTTGTTTATCATGCTTCTGGGTTTGGGAGCAGTTAAATCTGCAACTACCCATTTTGTTTTCTTAAAAAAGAGAGCAGTGTAACAATTACCATTCATCCAGCATTTTACTAAGCTCCCTCTGCTTAACAGCTGAAGTGCCCCAAATTTTCATTTGCCTGCCAAATATAACAATCAAGATAATGTCAAAAATATCTAGGAATGGTTACTGCAGAATGCACCTACAAACATAATGCTTAGATGGGATGATGATGATGAAAATTGGCATAAGTTTTAGAAGATTAATGAAAGATAGAGTCTGGTCTAAAAATTCATCATATTTTCCATAATGCTTAGATGAGACGATGATGAGGAGAATGATGATGACTAGGAAACTAATAGTCTAACATATCATACAATTAATATAACCAGTGCATTTTATTGGGAAAGAAAAAAGAATAAAACAACCTTTTGAAAAGTAAAGAACTTAATTTATGAAAGTGCTCTAAAGATGTAAAATAGGTGTGCATACCTCAAATAGTATGTCTTATAAGCTGATGGGCCATCTTTAAAAAGTATAGATAAACCATTCCGGATTAAGAATGTGCGCAACTGCATGTTTAAACAAGCAAATCAATCAAAATTCTTGCATCAAAATTTACAGAGGAGGACATGCTAACAAAGGAAGGAGTGTCATCATAAGGTAGTTTATAACTTGGACAGAAATCTACATAGCAAATATATGTAAAAATGGATCCAAAATAAATTCATTACTCAAAAAAGAAGGTCACCAGATGTAGATCAAACGTTGCTAATAGGAACTAATCCTTTTCTGATGCACAAATCCAAGAAGCCAAATATATGTTGAATTTTCCAATCAATGTCTCATCACTCTAACAAGCATCAGACTTGTTGAAAGTAATTATTAGACTAAAGGCAAGTCTATTGCTTGAGATATATAATTCAGTTACCATGCAGTAAAAGTATGTCAATTTTGATACTTCAACAGATGTAGTGACCGGTAAGATAAAGGTTCAGTTCATTGATGCTTCATATATGCATGAGAAAAACTCCTTCAGGCAAAAGGACCATGCATATTTTAGTAGCATGTCTAAAGGATTATCAGAAACATAAGGATCCCAACGAATTCTGCAATCACAACCATAAGGGACTAAAACAGTTCTAAAATTCCACATTTCAACAAATTCTCCCTTTCTTCTAATATTTTTTAATTAGATAGGTGGATCCTCATAAGAATGCCTGGGAATGAGCAAAAGGATGGGCAGAGGACGTCCCATATGATTCCTTATACTGGAAAACGATAAGAAGATGTACAGGACATAGTTCGCATTATGTAGCTCCTTACTCCTAAGACATGTTAGCTATTTCATTGAGAAGAAAAAGCTAACCTGGTCTTCCCTTCAAACATTAAATAACTGGCTTCTTTAATGGCAAACAAACCCATCAGACTGAATAAGAAATCTCATACAATAATGAAAATCATAAAAATCCTAACCCTCACATCAAACATGTATTAGGAACTTCTAGAAATCTCCAGGATATCATCTGAAAATAGTTAATGGGACACAAACTAGTTTCATTAATGTGAAACAAACCCATCACAGTGAATAAGAAATCTCATACGACAATGAAAATCATAAAAGTCCTATCCCTCACATCAAACATGTATTAGGAACTTTTAGAAACCTCCAGGATAACATCCAACAATAATTGATGGGACACAAAGCTTGCCACACATATGTCCATCTAGAAACAGGGAACTGCATACTCCTTTTCAATATGTTAAAAAAAAAGGAAGAAGAAGAAGGTGGTAACATGATTTGCTTGATGACATACACTGCCCAAACTAATTAACCATCATTTGCCTACTAAGCCTTTCTTCTAAATGAATTGATGTTAAGCTCTCTGCATACCCACTATGTATTTTGAGTTAACTCAAAAAGACTGCCTTCTGATCTAGTCAGAATCGCTAAGATGATAAGACAAAGGGTAACACATCAACTGCTAGACTATCATCTGTGATGTAACAGATTTTATAGTTACAGTTAAATATGGTTCTGCGTAGAAATGGCTATGATAAGAAAACAACAAGGAATATGATGTGACTCCAAAGATCATTCTAAATTTACTATAAGTAGAAGAGTAAAACTGCTTCAGACCCAGGACCATAGTTTATAGAATGTGCATTCATTATACCAGTGCTACAATAGTCACAGATAGCATAACATGATAAAATTTAAGCCCAATAATTGAGATTTAACCACCCTAAAAGAACCAGATACCATATAGAACAACTAGAGTCTCTACCCACTCACTAGATATTCAGGGTACTTTGTGAGCATTACAATTCACTTCAGCCTCAGAACCAAGTAATTTCCATGATTTTCAAAAGGTTACCAATTGTAACTATTTGCATGCAGTAAACTATAGAGCACACAAGAATTAAATATTGGACTGCTAGTTCTGCAGGTGTTTAATGAATATGAATGCACAGAACTGCTTAAAAATTACTACATATTGATCTAACCAGAATGGTAAAGCCTCTTGTAGTCAAGCAAGAGGTCTAGATATGTATTCTGTTAAAGCCATGCTAGACCCTTCACTCCAAAAAGAAAATTATTGTTCATACTTAGTTACTTTTAGGACAGATCTTAAGAAAGACCATGGTTAAATGCGTAAAAAAATCAGTACATATATTTAATATATACTTACTTACTTGGAACTTCACTAGAACTAGATTGACCCAGGCAGGAACATCGATCAGTTCAGGTTGAAGTCTAAACACAATAAGAAATGCTTCAGAACTAATTCCTATTACTGTATGGGGGACTAATAAACATGTTACAGTTAAAAATGAGGTGAGTACAATACAAACTTCCAACTTCCAGCTAAAATTCCATGGAAATTTTGTCAGCACAATATCGGCAACAGGAAAAGGAAAAGACTCTTAGGGAAAAAAAATTAGAGGAATCATTGAATGAATAATACTACTTCCCTTTCTGTATGACATATATTATATGTAAACAGAATCTAACTCGATAAATCATGAAACAATGAATGATCTAAAGTATTAATGTTACACTATAGCATATAAAATTCTTCTAACTATAGCATATAAAATTCTTCTAATATAGCAGTCCTTCACCAACAATAAGAGATAAAACCTTTGCAGTTTGTTCACAGCATTTACTACGAAGCACATTACCTTATATGTCAAAAATTTTAGTTTCACCATTAAATTTGCATCCTCATCAGCGAGACCATCGACCGACGAGCTAGAATCATGGGTACTGTTGACATTTTTCAGAAGGGAGTTACTGTCCTTTGATACCTCTGCAGCCTTCTCTTTGTTGACTTTAAATACATTAACATCGACGAAAAATCCTAGAAGAGAAACAAGTGAAAGCAGTTTTCAAGAAAGATCATCCTCCAAGAATCAAGGTAAATAAATTTGTATACAAAGGGATCGTAAACAAACAAATCAAAGTAAATTTAGAACCACGGGAAAAAAGGTGTGTGTGTGTGTGTGTAGAAAGAGAGAGAGATAGAGAGGAGATTGCTCCTTACCCCTGTACAGTGGCCACAATCCTTGGTTTTTCCTGTAAGATAAATGAAGATGGAATTATACTTTGAACAAGATCTTTATATCTTAAACTAGAAAGACAACACTTTAAAGTCCAATGAATTCAAAAAGAACATTACTTAATAAGCAAACCTCATTTCCTGCTGATAGCGTCGAAAAACAGAATCACTGTGCACATGGATAACCATCTTAAAGTAAAGATTGTTACTTGAAAGGGAATCAATTTTGTGGTAATTATGATAACACTTAAATGCAGCTGGAAAATGTCTTTGTTTCATCAAGCGGATCATTTCCTGTAAAAGTTGGACAGATAAACATTATAGATTTCTTCTGAAATAATATATCAGACAAGTCACTAAAACAAAGGAATCAACCATCAACTTAAAACATTGGAACTTCAGAGTACATATATTTAACAATTGTGGAAATAAGCCAAAGTAATCCTTAGGTTAAGGAAGCTCCCTGTCCCAAGATTTTCTGCAAAGCTAATGAAAACTAATAGCTCTTGTTATAAACATGTTATAATATTTGCAAGGCAAGAGTTGCTTGGACAATCATCCATTACAGTTGCTGGTTTTATAAGCGTACAAGATGAGTTGCATGGAGGTTACTTAAGACACCTTATTCTTTGTAGGATATGTTGCATTTGCAATATGTGTGCCAATGAAGTTATGTTCTCTTAGAGACAATAAAATTCTACTTTTATTAACCAATGACAATTCTAATAATAATATTATTATTAATAAAAAGAAAAACCAATTAGCAAACTCTACCTGCAATTTAGTGGTTGAGAAGTCTGCAGGATGAGCTTGTAGAAATTTAGAAAGAACAGAGCGATCAGCATTTCGAGAATGGGCACCACCAGAGCCATCTCCAAACCAATCAGCAAAGTCTGGACATATAGAAGTCCCAGCATTTTGAAGAAGCGCTTTTATTTGCTATGTGGGTGTGTGGAAATTACTAATCAGCTCATGTATAAAACACCCCGCATCTAGAACCTCACAAAATTTGTAAGGTCAAGTTACCTGCTTTTCATCCAACCTATTAGCAGCACATATGTCCCGTAAACTTGGTCCCAAATCAAGACCCACTGCAGCAGTAGCAAGGAGTTTAGAAATTTTATCCTTAAAAATTACTGCATTTTACATTCTGTAGAATATATATATAAAAGTGAACTAAAGACGCAAATAGAGATAACTGCATAATAAATAGGTAATAGGTGGCAAGCACTATACATATATCTCCATATCTATTACTTCAACAGCTACTGCATAATAAATAGGAAAGATTTTACATGTATCTCCACATCTATTTTACTTCAGCAGCTGCAGCTACCAAGCTTTTATCTACAAATAACATAATTAAGGTGCCAAAAATTACTTGCGAGCGTAGATTAAAAATGAATCATATTTTCACAACTTTGTAAAGAAGAACTTGTGCCATATAAGCTGACCTTGTAACCACTTTTCAGTCAAATTGGAAGACTATCTACACAAGGAAGTAACTACTATATACATTGGAAACGAAAGATCAAGTGGTTTTATCAAGTCAATAAATTTTTCAAAATTTTAATAAATATATAAGAAAAAAATAAGTGGGCTTTAGGCTTGAGTCAGAATGGCAATTAAAATGATTTAGAATTCAGGCTAGGCATAGGTAACCTTTTTCCTCAGTGGGTTATTAGGTTAGAAACCCTCACCACGCAGTGGAAAAAAGGCACTTATAAGATAAAAAGATCTCAAGAGGGAAAAAACATAACGAAGTTAAAAATATAATAACAAAGTTTCAATCAAAATATGGAAAATTAATGACAGGTGATATCCATAATAGGAAATTACCAATTGATACATGTATAAAGACAAGTGTTGTCCGTGAGAATATAACAAATTAAATATGTAAAAACAACTAACCCATAAGGTTTCGTTATAACAAATTAGCTAGCAGATGAACTAAAATTTCAAATCAGTATAACACAAATAGAATGAAGAGTCTTATCTCATTATTCGAACCTACAACAAAATGAAATAGTTCCCCTATGAATTCTTTGCTACAAAGGCGTAACCATTATTCTTCAAGATTTGAACTTGGGAAACATCCAGTTTTCAAGCTCGGTTTTCAGAACTACGATCAGTGTAAGAAATTGAAAGGTGCCCCTATTGTCAGATGAGAAAAGGAGAGGGCATGATTTGCTTATGAACCATGGATAGTGAGAACTGATAGAAGATCAAATGAGAATATGCATGACTAGGTGTGATGCAATATGAACAAGATATATGAAGGATAATACTGATGCAGGGTTCTCCAGATCTAGACCCAAGAGAAACAAAGAATTAGATAGTTCACCAAAAGACTTCAGAGTTAAGACCCAAAACGATCGGAGATAGTATTAAGAGACAAATAGTCACTACAAGACAGAGACAAATAGTCAGAACTCGGACCATAGTGGCCCAAGGTTATTTTGCTCAATCAGGGAACACCAACACACTTTAACAGTCTCCAAACTGGTAAACCATCATCAGGTAAACAAACCACTTAGCAGCCAGGATACTAGCAAGGTGATTGGCACATTGTATTGATATGAGGGTTTTTCTTTTACAGAAAACAAACAGAAATAAGGTTCAGCTGGAAAGTAGAAAAGTGACAAGACTTACATCCATCCAGAGATGGAGGAGGAAAATCTTTCAAAACCTTCTCCATATGTTTCGAGCTATCATGGCTAACAATGCGAGCAACAAGACCTTCCAGTATCTCACCCTGCACCTTCACATGATCCTTTGATGCTGGGCCAAAACGATGAATATTCATATATACACAAAAAATGTTAGGAAAGAATCATGCAAAAGTGAAACATCTTCAGCATCAGCTGTTGAAATATAATGCAAGATGAAGATATGATTCTGATCATGTCTTCCGCAAAAGGCTATCTAATACCATATTCGGACATAATAGCAGCATGCAACATTTCTTGGTTCAAACCATAATTACCTGGTACAGAAATGTCAGCAACTTCATCAAGTGCCTTACATACAGGTGTGGCAGTTCCCTCTTCACACAATGCATCATAGGACGCGAAAAAGGAAGCGGCGGATTTCCTTTACAAGATAAAGCAAATTAGAGAGGAACTTTCCAGTTACAATTTTGAATTATAAGAACCAAAAAAGTATAAGACTGATTTCTCTCTACCAAATTAATCAAATAATTATGGATTTCCAGTGACCCTCACCATACCTTTCTCGGCCTTTTGGCTAAGATCAAGTGTAGTATCTGTTCTTATCAGTTTAATATCTGATACGTGGGCCATCGGCCCACTATGATATTAAATTATTTTTTGTTGGGGGAAGGCCCATCACAGTAGCTTGCTACTGGGGCCTTCGAGCGTCGCCCTTGCGTTGCACTACTGCATTTTTTGTTGGGGGAGGGCCCATCACAGTAGCTTGCTACTTGGGCCTTCGAGCGTCGCCCTTGCGTTGCACTACTGCATGGGCCTGGCGTACCCCTACAACTTTTCCATCTTAAATTTAGTACCTCTAACCATTAGACCAAAACTCCGAAGTTATGGTGAGGGTCGAGGATTATAGTTTTATATTAATTCTAACATGCCCCCACAGGTTGAACGCCCTTTTTTATGGGTGAAACCTGGACTCACGCAGCGGTGTCAATTTTTAGAAAATCCGCTTAAAATTCGTGGCGGTGGGATTTGAACCTGGGTTGCTCTGATACCATCTTAATTTTAGTCTCTCTAACCATTACACCAAAACTCCGAAGTTATGGTGAGGGTCGAGGATTATAGTTTTATATTAATTCTAACACTAGTCAAACATAATAATCAAGCCTTTTTTTTTCCTTTTTCCCTTTTTTTTCGCCTCATGAACATTGTCCAAACATATAGGCATGCAGGAACAGAAAATAGTAATAAAACAAAGAAGAAATGTGTCAAATAATACTGAAGCATAATCATTAAACAAATAGCACATAAATCTCTGAAAAAAAACTTGAATGTAACCAATGGACACATTGGATATATGAAACTCTATACAAGGATGTGCATATAGACATATGCAAATACTATTTATGTGTAGAATCTTTGTGCCAGCATGCATAAACATATGTAAATATCGTGTAATGACATGCAAACATACAAATCTTTGACACAAAGTTGGTATCCCCCTAAATCATTATTTGACAAATAAAACTTTAGAAAGGGAAGGGGAGCTTAGCCATTGCAGCAGAGCAAACTCCTAGTGGGGGTTGCGACCAACAAAACCCGATGCCAAGTCAGCAAATGCCAGCCGAGGTTAAATTGGTATGAACCATGAAAAAACCAACCCACCATCACATCTATTAAACAGGCTGGTATAGTTATCAGCCCTTTACCCGTTTTCATGCGAAATGCCTGGATAGTTCTCTATATATATTTTTTCTAACCTAATATATTTCATACGTCAATAGATCAGCTCTTTGCATTTGCCAACAATTGGTAGAGGTTCAAGTCTCTAGCATGGCAATATTTTCTTCTAGAATCAAAATGCTGATGTGTATATAATAAATAAGTACAAGAAGCTATGTATAACAAAATTGAAGTTCCTTTCTGGTAACAAAGGATGACTTCTGGAAGATTGGAACTCGAATCCCAATTTTATTATTGTGTTCATAACAAGAGTTTCATATTTCATCATCATAGATTGTTTATGGGGTGGAGGCAGGTTAATCCAACTATTAGCAAATTGAGTATGGGTCAGAAAATTTGACCAACTTATATGAGAAACTAGTTCTGGACCCAAAATCATGGGAGATGTGTCCCTTTGTTAGCCACTGATCTTGATTGGAATCCCAAGAAAATGACGTGTGTCACCTTGTCCCATAGTTGTCCCATGAATCTTGAGTCCATAAAGAAGTGCTGAACTTATATTAATGGATCAGTATAGGTCAGGAGGTTAGTCCAATAGGAAACTGACACAACCTATCCAACTGCCTACGTTAATACAAATCACTAATGAGATATCTTCGCCAAAAATACTCCTCTTACATTAATAATAACTTGGAAGAACAAAACCTGTTAACTCTTGTTTTCAGGGAGTTGTCAGTTAGCAAACCAGACATCATTAACTAGGAAAACAATTAGATGTTTTGAGCTACTTAAGGAAGTATCAGCTAGCGAGAGATTCATTAGAACCACTGAAACAGGTTAAAGCACAAAGTACTAAAGCATCCCCGTCTAGATTTTAATACAAAACAAACTGCAGAATGCTAATGCAAATAATTCAGCATCTTGTTACATAAAATCCCAAAGCATCTAAGTTCACATTTGTGGATTTTTATTTCAATAAGTAGCACAAAGAAATCTAGTGCTTCACCTTGTAGAGAACAACCAGACATGATTGGTTGGTAGGCGCCACTTCCTGCAAAACGCGATCAAATCAGGAGTGGAGTAAAATTTTGGCTTGCCATTGCCCAACTCCGTCACAGCTGTTACTACAACTGCCAAACAGGAACAGTAAAAAGAATTAAGATTTTATAAAGAGCAAGTAAATCAAGAATTACTATCAAATCCTATATCTCTCATTAGTTATGAATGAATTTACTAGGCATATCCGAGAATAGACACATGTCACATGATGTGAGTTTTGCAGATGACATCATATTAGTTGAACAGACTACAATCTAACATGAGAAAACTGGCATTCCAAATATAATTTTAGCAAAAGTAGGGAAATAAATCACATATCTAACCAAGAAATAACTAAGAGGTCATTTTCTCTGCAGAGGATCATTCATCATTTCATAGAATCAAAGCATGATAAGTTATAGAAGAGTGCCCTTAAATTACTTTTTGAGTGAAAATATCTATGAAGTTAAGGGAAATTTTCATAAAATGGAAAAACAATAAGCCATGCCAGAGTGTTGCTTAAATGAGAATGTTGAGATGGAATAATGCCAATATCATAAAGATAGGTTATGAATGAGGACATCTGCAATAAGCAAGAGATAACTTCAATTTTGGGATAAAACACGGGACTATTAGTCAAAGGGAAATTTTCATAAATAATGGAAATACGACCAACATGCAGTGTAGCTTAAAGGAACAACGAGATGGATGAATCAAAATGTGCTACAAGATACAGAAGAAATGAGGATATCTGCAAGAAGCTAGATGTCACTTCAATTTGGGGTCAAATGAGGAACAATCGGTGGAGATATTGGATATATAAAGCGAAGAACAGTAAGCACAAGTCATAGTATGCAGTGTAGCTTAAAGGAACAATGAGATGGATGAATGGCAATGTGCTACAAGATAGCAGAACAAATGAGGAAATCTACAAGAAGCTAGATGTTGCTTCAATTTGGGGATCAAATGAGGGACAATTAATTAAGATATTGGATATGTAAAATGAAGAACAGTAAGTGCAACAAATACGACGTCTGTAGGAATGACAAGTTATAGTCAAAGGAGTAGATAGGACAAGGAATAGACCTTAAAAATCATGGAAAGGATATGGTGCTTGCTAATTTAATAGAAGCTAATGTAGAGCATATAGATTATATAGCACTGTGGACATGATATAATGGAGTCAATGGCTGGACTGATGTTCGTATATGCTTCTACAAAATATCGAAGTGCCTAGGTTAAAATTGGTTAATTCAGAAGTTCAACTTTCCCCGCCTAATTATAGGAGAGATAAACTGCATAACCACGAAAAATGATGAGTCAGGTGGGCACTTAGAACAGAAAAATCCCAAGTTTTGCTGTTCGTCCTGTTAGAAATGATTGACTACCAGTTAAAGATCATTTAACTTGGCACAACAGTCACAAAAGAAATCGCTGCATGCTATAAGAGTATTTGCTAGGTAATCTCAACCCTCCCATCCCTCTGGTGCCTCCCAATATGAGGAATTAACTGGGTTGGCCTTGTTGTGCATTTTCCTATCTAGGATTAAACCTTAACAATACTTGAACTTTAGATGATCAATTTTCAGTTTCTATGATCACTGAAAACAATGCTTTTCATGTGTATATGATAAGCATCCACCCTGGAGTTGCATACTGTATAGTCTAGGTATATACTTCAGTTTACTCAATGCCCTAGGGAGCTGCAAAGTCTGCTTCAGCATGAAGTTAAAATAAAAAAATTAAAAATAACTCCACCTTAATTGAAAAACTGTGTAAAATGTGATCTTTCAAGGGCTTAGATGAATTGAATGTTCAGTTTTTTTGAGTTATATGTAAATGCATGGTGTAAGTGGCTTGAAATATACTTGGACAGACAATGATTCGCCAATCCAATATATCAGAGAAACTGAGATTTAGAGGTTGAGAACATAATTAGCAATATTAGCTGGAACTAACAGGTTTCAAACAAAAAGAACGTATTTAGATCACATGCCTAGAGGTTCCTTTTATTGTGCAAGAAGCTTAGCATGCTAATAAGGTAGGTTTGTGTCTCCCTCCATTTTCTAAGGTGAGTCATTGCTATTTGTAAGCTAGGATGTGTACGCTTTTCTTATGAAATTTAACTTGATAATTATTAGAGTGCATGTGTAGACATTTTATAGAACTTGATTATATTAATTTCAACTATTGTATGCTTACAATTTTAAATTCTTGCAACTTTGGGTTGATATACTCAGAACTATATTTTGCTAGACATTGATTTTGACAAGACGCGTGTGGATATCAAATCCACAACCGACAGTGCTTGACATTTATTTTGTAATTTTGTTTGAGTACTTATTTTGATAAAACTGTTGTTTTGCCTTTCAGTATATCATTCGATACTGTATTAAATAGAGAATTCTTCATGATTTGGCCTTCAAAAATTTATGCAGATTTTAGCTTATGTAGCGGATATCCTTCAGGATTTGGCCTCTGTGACATTTTGCCACAATGAACCCAATTAATATTATGAGTATGTTTGGCAACTTTGGATTGTAATCCACAACTGGATTATAAGCCAAGTGGATTATAAGCTAAACTGTTTGGTAAATTTAGTAAATTATAATCCATTTCAACAGTAGAGTATTCAGTTCAGCAAATGGGTGGCTAATGAGCCATCATTGTTGTCAAAATGACCACTACATTTAATGAGGCTTAATGAGGCTAGAGAGAGATAAATGGAGCTTGGAATTTACCAAAATGATGAGGAGTATATTGGTCCTTTACGCAGTCAAACCTTGTTGCTTATAAGCTACCACAAAATAAGCTGGGGTGCCCGATCTTATTTTTTGGTGGCTTAAAAGCCGAAAAATAGTGATAACTATACTGCTCTCTTCTATGCTACTTCTACACTATAAGAGAGAGTAGTTGGGCTCTCTTGATGAGTCATCAATTTTGAAAACAGTTGAAGAAAATGGACCTCACACTTTTCTCTCTTGTAGTTAAAAGTAGTGTAGGAGTAGTAGTGCAGTTATCACTACTCTCAACCAAAATAAGTCATTTGCCAAACATGTAACCACATGCCAAACATGCTCTATGATAGATGAATATATGAAAGTGAAATTTGGGGCATTATTAATGATATTTGGTTATTTTGAAATTTGAACATTCTTATTTTGGTGGTTTATCCTATGAATTGAATTTTTTATAGAAGTATCACCAAATATCTAAATATTGTAAATCCTGAATGATTTTGATGCCTAAACTTTAAATCTATTATATTTTTATGTATATATCCAGTCATTCACTGAGCTCTCCTAGTTCCTTAGGTACACAATTTACTTTATTACATGAGATATTTGGCTTTTCTCTTAGTGCATGAGAAGGGAAAGTGGATGCGTCAACAGTTATTTGAAGTTTGTCTAGTTGAGTTACTTGTTTCTTTTGGGTAACGAGGAGCCGTTTGGTTAGAGCACTCGAGTCCCAACTCCCAAGAAGCAACCCTGGGATCGAGCCCCCTCCCAAACGTAAACCCTAGGGCGTAGGTCCCACCGTAATTCAGCCTAGCCCCAAATAAATAGACGGGAATTGAACTCAAGACCGTGGAAACCATATTGAAACCTCCCAACCATCCTGGTCATCCATCGTCTGTATCTGCTTGAGTTACTTCATCTAAGATATAGTTTGTCTTATGTAAATTTAAGCTCAAAATGGGAATTTTATATTTGACAGTCTGAGAGAATAGAGAGTAGAAACGGTTGAAAAATTGTCAATTTAGGTTTTGCAATGATTTTTTTAAATTTAGTGGAGAAAGCGTTGGATACTGATATTATATTTTGTAAATGTGAAAATTGTGCTCTATGTTTAAACATGATTAGCTAAATTAAGTTCACATTAATAGCCATATATCCCATATTTATAGGAAATTCTGGACCGTGACAAGTACTTTGATTAAATAGTGCATTGTAAAGGAATATCCTCTAAAAGCCTAGATACTTCACAATCAGAGTAAAATAAACTAGAATAATAACTTACTAGAAATATGATAAGACATAAAAGTTTTATTAATTATCATGCAAATTAACACTGCGTATTCTAAGTATGATTCTTGTTAGTAAGATCGATATGCGCGTAACCAACTATACTCCTTTGTAGGAAGATCTCATACCATAATCATCAATTGGTCGTTGTCCATGATCTCCTAGAACCGCAGTAACCAATTCCATTGATATGCATGTACAATTTTCCTGCAAAAGATAAATATACAATGAAGTTAATTAAGCAGTGAAAACCATAATAATATAATATTAACAATTAACTCTCTAACAGTCAGCACAAAGAATAGCCACATCATGTGAACTCTTGTAGACTTTTGAGTAATTGTATGTGTGTAGTGCTCATTTACCAGCAAGTAATATACTGAACAATGCATCACTATCTCAGACAAGAAGCAACCACTGAGTACAAAACAAAAGACTAACAAATTTTGCTATTCAAATTACTTCAACTGGCAACTAATCTATTGACATGAAGAGAAGTAAATTCAATGTGAAATACAAACAATTTAATGGTTGACTGGTTCATTAGAAAAAGAAGATGATTGTGGAAATATCCTTCAATGCTCAAGGAGGCTTCAAAATTTTCTTCGCCTGTTTTGGGTTCATACAACTTTCCAGGGCATAGGAAACCATTTTCAACATTCTCGTAAAGGTCTATGAAACATGTTCTTGCATAACTTATAAATCACGATGTTTATGAAACCAAATGCACTTATAGAAGAATTAATGACGGAAGGATATCACCACGATAATTTAAGCCGTCAACAAGACAATAAATAGTTCTTCTCTACTTTCTCAACTCAGGTTTGTTTGATGTTCCGCAATACAATAATGGTTGCAGGTATGTAATATTTCCTGTGAACAAGAATGTTTGCATATTAAAAACGTTCAAATAATTAGACCATTTCGTGTAGTGTTTTGCGTGTATTCATGGTGTTATACGTTCTAAGGGCTTATAAAAGAATGACACCAGGTATTAAGGTTTAAAGAAAAAAAGGATTTAAGATTTTCTCATGCAACATGTTATAATATCTTCAAAATCAACATCCCTCCCTCCCTCCCTCTCTGTGCATTTCAGTAGTCTATGCTAAGACTCATTAATATTAAAAACAATCCTTGCCTTACTGTGAACTCTAAAGTCAGCAACTAGTTGTCCACTAAAGATGCTTATCCAGTAGTCCATTTTAAGGCTCATCAATATTAAAAACTATCCTTGCCTTACTGTGAACTCTAAAGTCAGCAACTAATTGTCCACCAAAGATGCATATCCAGGATTTTCTAACTCAGATCAATACTTCACAAACCTAAGCCTTTAGACCTCTAAGTTACCAGGCTACAGCCTGCTGTTCTAAAAAAAACGAAAGGAAGGAAACAAGGACCTGCAAGTTAACAAAATCCAAATCCAAGTTAAAACAGCTTTTTATGAAATCAGAGATTCATCAGACCCTCTACTTGTGTCCTAAAGCTCTAACTAAATACATTTGTACTCATGAAAGTAGTCAACTATGCTATAGAAAATAATATGCTCTACCTGAAGAAAATCATTAAACTCTGACTGCTTTTTCCTTGCTTGAGTACCCCATGCCTCGTGAAACATCCGACCCAGAACAAAAACACCAACTGCAGTATATCTATAATAAAGCATAAAGTTGTCAATAATCAACACACCATAGAAGTGAAGATGAGTTTCAACTGTCAGCAATAAGCAAGGATCAATTTGTCTCACATGTTTCCAAAGCTATTCTTGGCATATGCTCCCCCCTTATGCCCTGCATACATAAATAGAGATCCGGAGTGTTTGAGTGAGACCTGCAGTTGTCAAATTCCTATTGTCAATACAGGAAGAGAATTCAGAAAAGAAAAGAAAGAAAGGAAAAAGAACTTCAAATGAGGTTATGGCATATGCTAACAGTGACTCCAGAAGTCTAAGCACTTCCAAAATTTATTATAATCAATTAAGTAACATTGATTTATTCCTCTGAAAGTATATATATGAGAATATGCCATCATGTGAAAAACAGGCTATAAATTAGATATCAGGAGTACATATCAAGTGCAACATGAACGACGTAAGATGTATAAACAATAGCTGAAGCATACCTCCAAGGTAGCCTGGCCATGAGCGACCATCTCTATCATTCTTGTCCTAATCTGCACAAGATAAGCTCACGTAACCAATCAACTTTTCCTCCAATTTTTTCAAAAATGTAACAATGCAAGGGAAACAACATAAAGGATAAAATGCAATGATGATACAGCAGATGCAATGAATACAATAATGGTAAAATATAAATGGCTGTACAACATCAGAAAGGAGAACCAAGTTATACTTGATAAGCAATAAATAGAAGGTACTACTTGGTGTCTAGTTTCTAAATTATTATAGCTTGTTATGAGTTCAAAATCTATTACCTTTCAGCCTTTTAGGAGTCATTTTACATCCTACACAGATACTTATACGCTTTTGTACATTCAGCATTTAAATGCAGCATAAGGAACCTAGATGTCTCCCCTTATGTGATATTTTGTGTAACTAACAAGTTAATTATAAGAAATGTGGCCATCTAACTTCAGTCTTTTTGAAGAATTTTCTATAATTCTGAAGTTCTTGCACATTTTAAGATTATGATCTCACACCTGAAGAAACAACAGTCAGGTTTCATCTGTCCCAAATTTTAGCCTTGTATTGATATTTGAAGGTTGACATAGCTTTAATGCTTGCATCTAGATGAAAGAGGTTAACGATTTCATAGAGAACCACAAATAAAGAATAATGAGACAACCGTGCAAGTAACAAACTCTACTATTATCTTCCCTGCCCCAAAAACATTTGTAAATATATTTCACAGCCACATGATTTCTATCTACAAAGCTACCATTATCATTATTAATTATAAAAGTAACAAATAACAGAATCATTTTCTACACCGACAATAGGTATGAACATGAGTTTCCTACAACGACACCAAAATGAAGTGTTCATGGAAATTGTCCAAAACACACACGTGCACACCCACAATCAAACAGAGATTATATGTGTCCGTGTGTGCGCACCTGTGTGTGTATTGAAATACTGGGTATGAGGTGGTGGCGCATTTTGCCAAGTGAGCTACCAAGAACTCGCCATGTTGTGAGGCCTTGCTAATCATATCAAAGAAGTCTCACAACTTCCATCACTTAGCAGCTCATTATGCAATATGAGCTGCCACCGCATAATCATCAACCACCACCCACATACACGTGCACAGAAGCAAACATTCGCACACTCTCACGCACAAGCACATACATTCCATTCATATAAATAGGTGTACTCATCACCGCTCACACATCAAACAACCTAATTTCAGTAAACTGGTCGAGAAAATAATTAGTTTTAACAAACTCTGGCTAAGCTTTGTCCACTCATGTTTGGTTTGAATAAGCTCGACATCTATGTGTCACTGTGTTATATTTCATAAAATTATTTGATATTGCAAGTATAAATATGTATATTTGCTAATACAGAATGTTCGTCAATTGTCATATTAGAAATTTAGAACGAATTAATGTTTGTCAATTGTCAATTGTCACCTCCTGGTCCGATTTCTCGTTCTCGAATTTGGGATAAAAAGTAGCTCGTATCTGCGCCTGCGAGAACGTACTATTATCCACATTAAACTCCTCGAACGCCTTCGACAACTCCGGCGCCTCCTTCACCGGCGCCGCCACAGGAGGCGCCGCCGTCGCCGTCGCCATCGCCGTCGCCGCGGCGGAGGTGGTGTAAGCCTTGGGCCTCCACGTTTTCCCGGTGGCCGCGGCGGCGGTGACGCTCTCGGCAACGGCTCCGATTCTCGCATCCGTCGACGGTGAAGACTGCGATGCTCGGTTAGGGTTAGCCTTCTGCTTCCACTGCAGCTGCTGCTTCTGCTTCTTTTGTCGGTGGGAGTAGGGCATGATGGCGATGGATCGGAGGTCGCGATGAGGGAGGGAGGGGAGTGGTTTGAGAGCGAGAAGAGAGAGGAGTTTTCGAGAGGAGGAAGAAGAAGAGGAGGCGAACATGAAATAGGGATGGGAAATAGGGGAGAGGGGGGGAGCGGAGGCGGTGGCTTGGTGCGCAGTGTTCTCCGTTCACGGGTATACTGGTTTTTTTTTTGGTTAATTTCACCCATAAACTTTGGGAATGTTGCACCTAACTCCCTCAACTTTGTTTATACCTTCTTGAACTTTATACGGTGTGTTAAAATTCCCCTCTGAACTTTAACATTTTCTCACCGAAATACACTGCATGTAATTTGAGAATAAGTAAAATGTTTTTGAGGAAAAAAAATCTTAAATTTTATCATTTGTCACTTACAAACAACACACCCTTCCTGCAAAAAGATATTTTTAATCATTTGCAACTTACAAATAAGAAATTCCGGTTAGAGATGTTCAAAGTTTAGGAGGGTTTTATTGAATAACCCAAAGTTCAAGTGGTGAGATAATAGAGTTTAGGGGTAATGTGAGAACCACAACACCCTCATCTATCCCCCCACCCCAAAACCAAAAAATCATAAAATAAAATTAAAATATAAAAAAATTCGTTAGGTGATGTGAAATTAACGCTTTTTCCAGTTTTCGGTACTAACCCCTTCAATATTTCATATTTTTACATTAGTCCCTCATACATTGATATTGCTATTAAGTTCCCCTAATTCTTAACTTATTTTAAAAATAGCAAATGGATTAATTTGGAACAACTTATTGGAATTTGGGGACATATTAGCAATTTTAATGATTTGAGAGACTAATATCCAAATACAAAAGGAGGGGGAAATATAGGAAAAAAAACCTTATTTTGAGAAAATTAGAAAAACAAAAATTTTGGGCCGTTTCTCATGAAACTGCCTAAAGTTCGTTTTTTTACCACTAAACCACCCTACCTTACTCTCAAAACATCCAACTTTCACCATCGTTTGTATTGAACCATAATTTCCGGCTAAAGTTAGTGTTGTTTTTTCCCACTAAACCCCCTACCTTACCCTCAAAACATCCAACTTTAACATCATTTGTATTGAACCATAATTTCCGGCTAGTTTGTCATGAAACTGCCTACACTTTGTTTTTCCCGCTAAACCACCCTACCTTACCCTCAAAACATCCAACTTTCAACATCATTTGTATTTGAATAATGACTCTTTAACCTGGGAAAATTTCTTCTATTAAATAGGTTTGGATGGTTTTGAAAAATTTATATGAAACTTTCATAATTTTCTAATATTAGAACCTTTCATGAAATTTGAAAATTTTAAATAAGAGAAAAGGAAAAAGGATCGGGAGCTTCGTAATTGGCTGTGTGCATGCATGAGCAAAAAGAAATGAGGGGTTTAGTGCAAAAAGCTAGGGGTTTGGAAAAAGTAAGAAGATTTTTCAGTGGGAAAAACAAAGTTCGCAAGGGTCTCTTGTAAAGTTGCCCAATTTGGGGTTTTGTGAAATTTACCTTTTCTTGGTTTTTGACACCTACAGTCCCAAATCATCAATATGCATCAATTTATCTTGGTTGATCAAAATCTCCGGTAGATACCATGAAGTTTAGGGCCTGTTTGGTTATTTTGCCAAAAAATAAGGAATAGGAATCCACGGTAAATCCCGTCCTTTTAGCATTTAAGGGTGTTTCCTTGAAAAGGTTTTTTTTGCTTTGTTTCGTACAAAAAATGAAAGATGAAAATCTCTATCAATATATTTCCTTGCTTTGGATCAAACTTGAGGAATAGGAAATGACCATTTTGATGTGACCAATCAAACATGAAAAAGAGAGAAGCCACTTTTTTAATTAATTTTTAAGTTCCTTTCCACCCAATTCCATGAAAAAAACTCGGAATTGGCTTTTCCCAAAAAAGTACACTTTTTTGACATTTTTCAGAATTTTTCCAAAAATTTTCAATAAACAAAGCAAGGAATATGAATTCTTTTTCAATTTATTCGTAGAGAAAACAATGTCGATCTTTTTAGCTTTTTCAGCACAATTCTTTGAACCAAACAGGCCCTTAAGATATAGGAGTAGCAAAATACAAAGTTTAAGATCACAATATCATTTTTACTTCAATTATTTTCCGATCACCGTTATTTCTTTTAATTTTCAGTTAGCAAGGGTCTTTAGTTATTAATGAAAGAGGTGCATGATTTAGAGATTATTTCAGTTTTCACTTCACTGTGCTAAAGTACTGAGTGTATTAATGTGCAGTTTGCATTGGGTGTGAGGAACCTTGGCTTGATACTAGTCAAACAAAACCCCGAGATGTCGCAATCTAGGTCAAGATAAATAGTGCAAGTATTGCAATGTCTAATAATTAGAAACGGAGGATAAACATGTCATAGACACAGATTAACTCTTGGCCTTTTGAGCCAAGGCCCCAAGCGTTGACCACTAGGCAGGCTACTTGCGGGGCTGGGGCTACACAGTAGGTGCACCATGTAGGCTTTGTTCAAACCCATTTCACTTGAGTAATACAAATAGACTCGGTAAACTAATACCAAACAACACAAAATGACTTAATAAAATAACTCAATCTGGACTCATCCTGATCCCCAACATGATGCAATACATAACAATCGACTAATATCAAACAACACAAAATGACTTAATAAAATGACTCAATCTGGACTAATCCTGATCCCCAACATGATGCAATACATAACAATTTGGCGAAAGATATAACTCGGTAGATAATACCACCCGCAGCAACGCGCGGGCTTAATGCTAGTTTTATTTAGTTCCGAACTCACTCCAAATATCATATTCTCATATAGGAACGCTGCGAAGCACAACAGTCTCAACCGTCATGCCAGGTCCAAACCCCAGCAGCACACCCCATTCAAGCCCCTCTCCAGTAGTTGCTAGCCCTTTCTCCAATGATCTCCTCCTCATCACATCCAGTATGTAGAGCACGCAATTGCTGACCATGTTTCCATACTCCCACAGCACGTGTCGCGCGGCCCAAAACTTTTCAGGCTGAAGGTTCAGTTTCTCCTCCAGCTCGTCAAGTATCGCCCTGCCACCGGGGTGCGGAATCCAGAACAGAGAGTTCAGGTCAGAGGGCATTCCCACTGGCCCAAAAGCATCAGCCAAACACTGCTCGATCTCGTTCGCTATCAGCTGAGGACCATTCTTTGCCACGTGAAACGTCAGGCCTTCCTCCCTCAGGTGCAGCTGGATCGCCTCTTCACTATTCGGAATAATCCTCTGATTGACTGCCACGATCTTGAATGTCGACTTCTCAACACCTTTTATCGGGTCCGAACCGACAACTAACGCCGCTGCCCCATCCCCGAACAACATGTTTCCTATGCCATTATCGAGGCGGTCCTCATTGGGACCGCGGATGGTCATCAGGGTGAGCTCCGCGCACACCACGAGCACGCGTGCGTCCTTGTTGTTCTCAGCCAGGTCCTTTGCGTAGCGCAGCACTGTGCCACCGGCAAAGCAACCCTGCATGTAGACCATGTAGCGCTTGACGTCCGGTCGGAGGTCGAGGAGTTTGGCGATCTGCACGTCGGCGCTGGGCATGTCGACGCAGGAGGAGGTGCACATTATTAGATGGGTGATCAGGGACTTGTCCCTTCCCCATTCTTCCAGGGCTTTGAGTGCCGCTTGTTTCCCGAGTTTTGGTACCTCGCGCACGCAAATGTCCTGTCTATCGTTGAGGGACGGCGCATCGAAGGAACATATGTTCGGGTACTTCTTCAGTAACTCCTCGTTGTGGTGCAAGTATCGCTTTTTTATCATTGTTTTTCTACCTGCAAAAAGTCAAGCATTATGTGTAAATAAAAGATCGAGGAAACTGCAACGAACCAAATCTTTGAAGACAGAAAGAGGGATCTCACAAATGCGATCGAACTTGTTTTTGAGATTAATCTTGTCCTCGTTGTTGGTGACTCGAAAGTAGAAGTCAGTAAAATCATTCTGATCGACGACATTGGGAGGGTTCGCAGTTCCAATGGCCATGATGGTCGCTGTCCCGTCAGCTCTTTGCGCCTTGCGGATGGTTTCGACATTCTCCATGGTCGATGCTTGCAGCCTTCTTCAAGTATATATTTTGTACCAATGTTTTGGAATTTATTAGCATCAAGGAGTTGTCTTGTTAATCTAGAGTGGATCAGTTGAAGAGAGGTGTGAACGTGGGGGCCACCCACGTTGCTACAGGAACCTCGGGTTCCTGTAGCAAGCCGCTACAGGAACCCGAAGTTCCTGTAGCAAAGTGTGAACGTGTGGCCACCCATGTTGCTACAGGAACCCGAGGTTCCTGTAGCAAACCGCTACATGAACCCGAAGTTCCTGTAGCAACCCTATAAAAAAATAATAAAAAAGTATGTTTTTTTTAAGGGGAAAGTTTTTTTCTTTCCCCTATAAATAGGAACTTATTCGTAGGGTTTTGTGATTGAGTTTTGAGAGAGAAAAAAAATGGTTTTGGCGGCGGCTAGAGAGAGAAAAAAAAAGAGAGCTTGGAGAGATTCTACAAGAGAGAGGTCAATTTTTTTTGGGTAAAAATCAAAGCTTTATCTTTGGGACGAGCTTGTGGATTGTACAAGTCGTCGGTGTTCTTCTTCATAGTCGAATCTCCCCTCACCCCTCCCGTGAACGTAGGCAATTTTGTCGAACCACGTAAATCTCGTGTCTTTACTGTTTTGCTGTGTATTTGCTATTGTTTGTAGGTTCCCTTGATTCAGTCCTAGTACTGTTGAGAGGAAGAGTAGATATCTCATTTTGTTGGGATATTTTACTTTCTATTCTTGTTTCCTTCGTGAAACGGGAATATATCAAAGCCTTCTCTCGAGTGATATCGCTTCCGCGGCGTGCGGGCGTTGACCCCGCATCCCAACAATTGGTATCAGAGCTGTTATTCAGATTAGAAGTGGTGTAGCTTCTGGTTTGAGGTGGTGCTCGGTAATTTCTGAGAGAAGCGGGTTTATTAATACAAACGGAGAATGGCGTCTACCAGTAAATAGGTCAAAGTAGAAAAATTCGAGATTGAAAAGTTTAATGGGAAGAATGATTTTTCCTATTGGAGGATGCAGATGAAAAACTCACTGATTTCTCAAAAATTGCACAAGACTTTGGCTGGAAAAGAGAAGAAGCACAAAGATATGTCTGATGAGGATTGGGAGGAGCTGGATCACGGAAGCAGTCGATTATCCTATGCCTTGAAAGGGATGTAGCTTTCTTGGTAGATGGAGAGAAGCGGTGCAGGCGCAGGTCGAGTTAGAAAGTACCTTCATGACGAAGAGTCTAACGAACCGGATCTATTTAAAATCCAAATTGTATACTTGCAAGATGGAGGAGGGCTCATCAATCAGGAATACATCAACAAGTTTGATAGGATCATATCGGACTTGAAAGACATAGATGTGAAAGTTGTAGATGAGGATCAGCGCTTCTACTACTGTCTCTGCTAGAAGTCTTATGAGAACACAGTGCAAACACCGATGCTTGTAGGAGACAATTTGAAGATGGATGAGACTAGAACGGCGCTTCTAGCGGATGACCTTCGAAGATTGCAACCGGTGACATGACTACGGTGGTAACAAAGAACAAGCGAGGATTGTTTGCTAGAGGAAGGAGCAATGAGCGAGGAAAAGGCAAGGGAGGAAAGTCTAGATCTAAATCGAGACCTCTTACGAGAAAATCGTGTTTCAAATGCGGTGAAGTTGGGCATTTCAAGGTCGACTGTCCAAATAAGAGAGTAGGTGGAAAGAAGAAGAACAACAACAAGACTGAGAGAAGAGAGGGCAAGGAAGAGGCGAGCTACGTTTCAGAGGAAGGGAGCGATAATGAGTGCTATGTCGTCACGGGTGGCGAGGATATCTCAAGGAAGTGGATACTTGATTCTGGTTGCTCTTACCATATGTGTCCAAATAGGAAGTGGTTTACTACCTACAGAGGCATTGATGGTGAAACCGTATTGATGGGGAACAACCATGCTTGTAAAACGGTGGGGCTAGGTAATATCAAAATTAAGATGCATGATGGAGCGGTTCGAACCTTGACGGATGTGAGGCATGTTCCCGACTTGCGGAAGAATCTTATCTCAGTTGGTGCATTGGACTCCGGCGGTTGTAAAATTATTACGGAGAACGGAGTGAAGAAGGTTGTTCGGGGTTCCCTTGTAGTGATGAAGGGTATTCGTCACGGTAATTTATATACTCTCTCGAATGCAGCGGTAGCGGGAGATCACGGTTAGGCGAAGGAAGTGGTGGAGACCCATGTGAGCACACACGGTTATGGCATAGGCGGCTTGAGCATATGTCAGAGAAGGGTCTAGTTCTGCTTGGTAAAGAGGGTCTGCTGAAGAATCTGAAGGAACCTAGCATGAATTTTTGCGAGGATTGTGTGTATGAAAAGTCACACATGGTTCGGTTCGAGAAGCAAGTCTAAGAGCGAGAGGATACTAGATTATGTGCACACGGATGTTTGGGGTCGGCTCGAGACCACTTCTAAGGGTGGTTCCAGATATTATGTCTCGTTCATAGATGACTATTCGAGGTATGCTTGGATTTATTTTACGAAGCATAAGAATGAGGTGTTCGAGACATTCAAGAAGTGGAAAATAATGGTTGAAACGGGGCGGAAAGAAATTGAAGACACCGAGATCGATAGCGGTCTGAGTATCTGAGATGGTGCTTTCAAGGAGTTCGTGATCGGGAGAATTGTTCGACCTGGGCGGTCAGTCAACACCACGCGAGAATGGGGTCGCAGAGAGATCGAACCGAACATTGCGGAGAAAGCAATGAGTATCGCGATCATCTGTTGGATTGGGCAATGAATGGTGGGCAAAAGCGGTGGCTACTGACTTGTTACATTGTGAACCGTTTACCACATTCGACATTGGATGGTGATACACCCTATAGGGTGTGGTCGAGAGAACATCACGATTATGATAGGCTCGGAATTTTTGGATGTACGCCTACTATCCGTCAGCGAGGAAAACTTGGCGAGGGCCAAGAAGGCAATATTCTTGGGATATGCGAAGGCGTAAAGGCTATTGCCTTTGGTGTATGGAAGATTTGAAGTTCGTGATCAGCGGGGATGTTACCTTTGATGAGAAATCCATGATTGCTAGAGCCCAAGGATGATGGTGTTAGGGTGATGAGACTTCTAAGTCTCGGGTTATTGAAATAGAACCTAAAGACCAACCGGGTTCTAGTGGTGTTCAAGTGGGAAGTCGGTAGATGATGAGCTTGGCGGGGAGGAGGTTGACAAGAGAATACAGGCACTACAACAACGGCTTGAGGATAGTTTGGCTTCTACTAGGCCAAGGCGAGCATACAAGCAGTCTGAGGCGGGGCTGATCAACCCTGAAGCACTATGGGCGAGTTAATTTGGTTGAATCGCACTCTCGGTGGAGGAGGGCGAGCGGTCTCCTTCAAGGAAGCTATTCGGGACAAGGATAGTGAGAGTTGGTTGGCTGCGATGGAGGAAGAGATGAAATCTCTTGGAAGAACAAACATGAGAGGTGGTCCCATTGCCCGTAGGAAGAAAAGCTATTGGTTGTAAGTGGGTGTATAAAAGAAAAGAAGATCTTTGAGCTTCGGTGGTACAATGTACAAGGTAAGGCTAGTGGCTAAGGGGTTTGCACAAAGAGAGGTGTGGATTATAATGAGATATTTTCTTGGTGGTAAAACACACTTCTATTCGGTGCTATTGAGTATTGTTGCTCATGGTGATCTTGAGTGGAACAACTCGATGTTAAAACGGCCTTTTGCACGGAGACTTGGATGAAGAGATCTACATGCATCAACTTGAGGGCTACAAGGTTGAGGACAAGGAGGATCAGTGTGTCGTTTGAAGAAGTCAGCGTATGGATTGAAGCAATCTCCCGACAGTGGTACAAGCGATTTGACTCCTTCATCTTTGAAGCATGGGTTTTCCGGCGACTATGATTGTTGCGTTTACATCCGAAGCCGTGGAGGTAATTATATCTATCTCCTTTTATATGTGGATGACATGCTTATTGTTTCTAAGAGCGGGGTGGAGATAGATAGGCTTGAATCTCAACTTGGTGAAGAGTTTGAGATGAAGGACATGGTACTAGGAAAATCTTGGGTATGGAAATTAGAAGAGAGCGGCGAACCGTGATTGTTCTTAAGTCGGAAGGGCTACATAGGCGGGTGATCGCGAGGTTCGGGATGCAAAGTGCTAAGTCGGTGGTGACTCCATTGGCTCCACACTTTAGGCTTTACGGTAAACAATCTCCTACTATTGAAGAAGCACATGGGCGTGTTCCCTATGCTAGTGCGGTTGGCGGCTTAATATGCGCAATGGTGTGTACGCCCGAGATATTTCCTGACGGTCGGTGTGGTCGGTAGATTCATGGCGAATCCGGGAAAAGCGCGGGAAGCGGTGAAGTGGGTCTGAGTACTTAAAGGGTACCGTTGATCACGAATGCGTGTTTTGATGGAGAAACATGTCGATTGATGGGGTTTGTGGACTCGATTATGCGGGCGATCTAGATAGGCGGCGATCTACTCTGGCTATGTATTCGGGATACATGGGGCTCCGGTTAGTTGGCGATCGATGTTGCGAGCTCTGATGGCACTTTCTACTACGAGGCCGAGTACATGGCCATGTGAGAGGAGTGAAGGAAGCATTGTGGTTGTGGGGTCTTCTAGATGATTTGGGGATTGGCGAAGAATGTGAACTTGTGGTGCGACAGTCAGAGTGCAATTCACTTGGCGAAGAATCAAGTTCATCATGCTCGTACCAAGCATATCGATGTCGGTATCATTTAGATGCGAGATGTCATAGAGGAAGGCGATATTTCTCTCATGAAGTTACACACGAATGAGAATCCCGCAGACATGTTAACTAAGGTGGTCACAGGTAGCAAGTTTAAGTATTGCTTGGACTTGCTTCATATCAACCCTTGTTGATCTGCCCAAGAAGGCATGGCCCTTCGGGACGGTGATGGGGTGAGGTGGAGACTATATGGAGAATAAGTGCAGAACTACGGTTAGCTTGATCCGGTGGAGATGCGTGGCGGCCGTGGTATAGTGGCATTTGGATTGGCTTTGATTTGACCGATGGAGATCTCTCTAGTGATGTTCGCGGTGTTCTTCTGGTGTTCGTCTAAAATTTGAGGTTTATCAAATGATGTACGAGGTGGAGAATTGTGAATGTGGGGGCCACCCATGTTGCTACAGGAACCTACAGGAACCTCGGGTTCTTGTAGCAAGCCTTCTGAGGAACAGAAGTTCTGTAGCAACCTTATAAAAAAATATAAAAAAGGAATGTTTTTTTAAGGGGAAAGTTTTTTTCTTTTCCCTATAAATAGGAACCTATTCCTAGGGTTTTGTGGTTGAGTTTTGAGAGAGAAAAAAAGGGTTTTGACGGCGGCTAGAGAGAGAAAAAAAAAGAGAGCTTGGAGAGATTCTACAAGATAGAGGTCAATTTCTTTTGGGTAAAAATTAAAGCTTTATCTTTGGGACGAGCTTGTGGATTGTACAAGTCATCGGTGTTCTTCTTCATAGTCGAATCTCCCCTCACCCCTCCCGTGGACGTAGGCAATTTTGCCGAACCACGTAAATCTCGTGTCTTTACTGTTTTGCTGTGTATTTGCTATTGTTTGTAGGTTCCTTGATTGATCCTAATGCTTGTTGAGAGGAAGAGTAGATATCTCACTTTGTTGGGATATTTTACTTTCTATTCTTGTTTCCTTCGTGAAACGGGAATATATCAAAGCCTTCTCTCGGGTGATATCGCTTCCGTGACGTGCGGGCGTTGACCCCGCATCCCAACAAGAGGGCAGGAGCAAATTTTTTTTAATGACGGTACAGGATGAATTTAATCTTGATAAGCAATTATGCACGTAGTACAAACTTTGCATGCATCAAAGTTGAAAGTCTGAGGCTACAGAAAATGATAAATTAGCAGTTTCCTTTTCCTCTTTCTACCTTTTGACCCTTAATGGTTTAATATTCTCATGGATTGAGACCCACGAATAATGTGAAAAGAGTAACAATCACATGAATTTTCCTTTAAACCCCCATTTCAAAGAATTTTTTTTAATGGAAATGGGTTGAAAAACTCCAAGTTGGGAGCGACAGGCACATGGGTTTTGATTTTATTTCCATAAATCAAAATTTTTCTTTTCTAGAAAATCAATCAAATAGTCTCTTAGGGTGTGTTTGGCAAACTACACAAAACTAGGCCGGAGGCAGACTTGCTAAACCATTTTCTTTTGGACCACTCTTGGTCCAAAAGAAAAGCTGATTTAATAACCAATTACAGGCTAAAGAAATTGGGCTAGCTCTAGCCTGGGACTTTATCAAACAAGAAACAACATAAAATTGGGCCAGGTTTAGTCCTGGCCTAATTTTACAAGGTTGCCAAACACACCCTTAAAGTATGAGAAAATAACTAATGGAGACGGCCTATATTATTAAATATCACTCTTAGACATGTACATAAATCTCAAAATCCAATTATTTAAGTGCTAATATTCATTTAATGTATATTTTACGTCATGGATGTGAGTACTCTCTGTTAAGATAGTTCATAATTATGAGTTGATAGACAACTGGTAAACAGTAATGTGAAAGAAGATAGTACATAATAAAACATAGGCTAAAAGGCCAAACTGGTCCTTGTACTAGAGCCTCATACTGAAATTAGTTCTTGCACTTCTTTTTTTCTCAACTTAGTCCATGTACCTCTTGTTAGATGTCAAGTTAATCTTTTTTTAACCTCCGTTAAAACTTCTACTTAAAAAAACTTGAAGGGACAATACTACCCTTAACCCTGAAAATTAGATATATGTTGATTTATTTCCTGTCCCTAAGAGCGTGTATGCCGAAAAAAATTAAATACGACTTAATAAGCTTCAATTTGATTGGATAAGAATTTTGTTTAGGGCTCTATTAGATCAGACTATGGTTCGTTTACACTGTCATAAGGATGGAAATGTGTTTTTGATTTGATCGCTCCAGTCTTGAGTAGGGTCGACGGAAGCACACAGCTCTGGTGAGGCGATGGGTCATGATTATGATGATTCTTCAATTTGATTGCACAAAAAAAGTTATTTTCATCTAGCTCACGTCGCCGGTCCTCCGCTGGTCGGAAGACGAATCAACAAAACACATTATTTGAGCATATGAACGGGATGTTTTTTTTATAAAAACACGAAGGAGAAAATTTTCTTTTCTTTTTTCATTTGTTATCTGCTTTATCCTGGTGGAATCTGCAACTATGCAGCTGCAACTTTCATATTGATATTTTACTTCTCAAGTCAGTACATATTCTGTAAAACAATGTTGTGTTGCTTTTTATGTTTTTGATGGTAGTTGTTGTGTTGTTCTCATAAATATTTGCTCGATTATGCATTATATTAATCATTTTGGTTGTGTTATCTGCAATATAAGATTGATGTATCCCAGTTGCAATAGCTCTTTTCTTTGATATTTTTCCTTTCAACTTTAGTGGATATTTTCATTTTCTCGATGATGGAATTGTTCAGCTTCATTTTTCAGTTTGCATTGGTTGCAACAAGGTGCATAATGAGTATCTTGACTTTTCTCTTTGATATTGTACTAGTGTATGGACATGTTTTAAGTCCCTATATTAGTTTGATGGATAAAGTAATTTGCAAAATGAAGCACATCAGAACACTGCTATATTCATTTTAGTGGCTAGTGACAATCAAGTTTTTAAATTTGTTGTGTGAGAAATGAAGAATTTAGAGGAGGAGGGAAGTTTTTTGTTTTTGGGGCTCCGGTAAGAGGGTATTCTTTCTCTCTTTTTTTGTATATTTTCTGAGAGAAATCATTTCAATTTATAGAGGCTTTTCACCCAATCATCTCTACCCCAAAATCAGCCTCCAAATAAATACAATTAAAGGCCATTTATCAGCCCTAATTCAAATTCTGATAATGACCCATTAATTCTCCATTAATGGCCAATTATCACCCATTAAACATATAGATTATTTGGTTGATTTGGTCAACCATTTCTAACATCTCCCACTTGGCCAAATTAACCAAATGATATGCCTCCCACTATCCGTGAGATTAGATATCTTATTCTTATTATTACTCCCACTATTCATGAAGAGTAACTCACATTTCATTATTCATGAAATTTGCTTGGACTTATTTATTTCTAAATCTCATCAAACTTACATGTTTGATAAAGAATTCCGCTGGTATACCTTTTGTTAAAGGATCAGCAATCATATCTGTAGTAGGGATGCAAGTCACTTTAACTTCTCCCTTTTCTACAATATCTCGAATATAGTGATACTGGATCTCAATGTGTTTTTCTTAGGAACTATTAGCTCCACTATTGATCAAGCTAATCGCTACTTGATTATCACAATAAATATCAATAGGTCCTTCTAACAAATTGAGATCTAGATCAATCAAAAATCGTCTTATCCAGACAGCATATGTAGTTGCCATACTACAAGCTATATATTCAGCTTCTTGTGTATATCTAGCAATACAACATTGTTTCTTGCTACTCTAAGAAACAGCTCCTCCTCCAAAGATGAACAAGTGTCCCGAAGTGGACTTTCCATCATCTTTATCACCCCCGAAATCAGCATCGGAGTAGTCGAGGACTTCAAGTGAACTCGCTTGATAAACCAATCTATGAGTCAATGTGCCTCTGATATACTTCATAATCCTTTTAACAGCTTCCCAGTGTGCTGGTCTGGATTACTTTGATATCGGCTAACCAGACTTACAGCATAAGCTAAATCAGGTCTGGTGCATAACATTGCATACATCAAGCTTCTAACTGCTTGAGCATAAGGAACATATAATAATTTCTGCCCCTCTCCAGGACTTTGCTCTTTACACAATCTCTTTCCTATAACCAATGGAGTTGGTGCAGGATTAGAATTCTCCATTCCAAACCTTTTAAAAATTGATCTTAAATACTTTTCTTGATTTAAACTTAACATTCTAGACTTTCTATCTCGAATTATTTGAATTCCAAGAATATAGGATGCATCACCCATGTCTTTCATCTCAAACTTTTCGCTGAGATCTGCCTTGGCTTTATTCAACATATCTATGTCATTCCCGGCGAGCAATATATCATCTACATATAAGGATAATATAGTAAATTTGCTCTCACTTTTCAAGACATATACACAATTATCTAATTTATTTTGAATAAAACCAAGTTTGATGATCGCATCATGAAATTTGAGATACCATTGTCTAGAAGATTATTTTAAACCATATAGAGATATTATTAACTTATAAACTTTATGTTCCTATTCTTTTACCTGAAAACCTTCAGGTTGTTGCATATATATTACTTCCTTCAACTCTCCATTGAGGAATGCTGTTTTAACATCCATTTAGAATAACTCCAAATCAAGATATGCAACAATAGCCAAAATGATTCTAATGGATGCAAATTTAGCTACAGGAGAATACATCTCTTGAAATTCTATTCCAGCCTTCTGGTTGTAACCTTTGGTAACTAACCGTGCTTTGAATTTATCAATAGACCCATCAACACGGTATTTCTTTTTGAGCACCCATTTGCATCCTATGGCTTTTCTATTTTCTGGTAGATCACTAAGCTCCCAAACTTTATTTTTTTCTATAGAATCAAGTTCTTCTCTCATGGCTTCCAGCCATAGATCTGACTCATGCGATTTCATCGCTTTAGAGAAGTTTAAGAGATCTTGTTCTTCTATATTTGTATCTACCGAGAAACAAGATGGCTCACATGAATATAAATAGTAATCATCCATCCATGAAGGTTGTGTTCTTGGCCTTTTATTGCCTACAACCGGTTGATGAGGTACATCATTTTCTATAGGTATTTCATCATTTTTAAGGTTAGGTTCATTCATAATATCTGGATTATTAGTGGGAACAACACTGTAATAATCATCATCTATTACAGTTAGAGGTTCTATTTCCTCTTGAACTTGTTCCTCTTCCTCTAGATTCTCTAGAAATGTAGCATCTATGCTTTCAATGATCCCCTTTTCTTTATTATAGAACTTATAACCTTTTAATTTTTCTGAATACCCTATAAATCTACACTTTAATGTTTTAAAGTCTAACTTATCTCTAAGTTGACTTGGAATGAGAACATGAGCTATACATCCCCATTTTCTGAGATGACTTAGATCTGGTTTTCGCCCATTCCATAACTCATAAGGTGTAGATACAACTGATTTGATGGAATTCTATTTAAAATGTAGTTTGCAGTTAACAATGATTCTCTCCAAAATTTATTGGAGAGACCTGAATGAGACAACATGCATCTAACTACATTTAACAATGTTCTATTCTTTCTTTCAGCAACACCATTCTATTGTGGTATGTACGGCATTGTTGTATGCCTTTTAATTCCATGCTGAATACAATAACTCTCAAATTCTTTAGAGTTATATTCCCCACATCTATCAGTTCTTAATATTTTGATATTTCTTCCAAGTTGGTTTTCAACTTCTGTCTTATATCTTTTAAAGCATTCAAAAGCTTCCAATTTTCTAGATATAAGATAGACGTGTGCAAACTTGGAATAATCATCTATAAAAGTAATAAAATATTCCTTATTACTATGAGTTTTGACACTTAGGGGACCACAAATATCAGAGTGTATCAACCCTAAAAGTTCATTGGCTCTTTATCCGCCAATAAAAGGTTTCCTGGTCATTTTACCAGTTAAACAATGTTCACATGGTGGTAATTGAATATTAAATAGTGCAGGCAATAAGTTCATTCTGATAATTTCTTTTATTTTTGAAATACTAACATGTCCTAGTCTAGAATGCCACAATTCAGACTCAGAAATATAACAGGACAAGTAGTTCAAATTGGAAATTTTATTATCAGAATTATTACAAACTACTGAAAGAATGCATAATTCATGCTCGGATACATATTTTCCCATAGCATATACTTTATTATTTTTGCCTATAGAAACCCGGTTATTGTAGAACCTAACTTCAAGTCCTTTCTTCATCAAGCTTGGAACAAAGATCAGATTGCGCCGAATTCCTGGCGCATAGAACACATCTTTGAGAACAAGAACACTATCCCCAAGATCCAATCTATATGAACCAATACCTTCTACATCGAGATAGGTATTGTTTCCCATATAGATCCTTTGTTCTCCTTTCTTCAGCTCGGTGAATTCCGTGACTCCATTCTTGTCCTTTGCGATATGTCTGGTCGCACCGGAGTCGATCCACCAACCATTGATGTCCGTCATCACAGCATTGCACTCCGTCACACCGACGAATTCTCTCTTGCTGGTACTTCCTGGCTTATAGCCTCCCTTGTTCTCTTGCTTTTCTCCTTGTGGACAGTTGGATCTGAAATGTCCAAACTTTTCACAAGTGTAGCAAGCGCCACGGGGTACCTTCTTCTTAAATTGCTGTGATTTTAGACCTCTAAGTTGTGGTTTATTAGGGCCGGGGTTTCTATTTCTTCCAGTTTGTTGCCTCTGGTGCACATAGTTTATTTCCTGTTGCACTATGTTTAGTTCTGGTTCCTTCCTACTGGCTATTAAATCTTGTTCTATAGCTAAGTGCATTGACAAATCCGTAACAGATTTAATGGCAGGATTCATTCTTAATGTAGTGGCAGCTACAACAAGGGAAGGTGGAAGACTATTCAGTATAGTTGCCACTTGCATTCTTTCCGAGATTTCGGTCCGTGATAGATAAGTCCTTAGCCATGACAATCATTTTATTTATATGTTCTACGACATTGTCTCCCTCTTGCATTCGAGAAGAATTATACTTATGCAAGAGTAGTTGAATATTAACTTCGGCGATTAATGTATTTATCTTTATTGATTGCCACATGTTCATGGAAGTTTTACAAGTTTTAAAACTTTAATTAAATTATCATCCATGAACATTAGCATAAGGCTTTTCGCCTTTTTGTCTTTTGACTTTCACTGCTCGAACCCCTTCTTTTCCTCAACAGTAGAGGTATCAGTTAAGGTAGGAGCACTAGTTTCGATGACTTCATCTATATTGTCATGTATAAGGCCATATCTTATTTTTCTATGCCACATATCATAATTACTACCATTAAACTTTTCGATTTTTGCCAATTCACTTAGAACCAATTTACTAGCCATTTGGTAGAGAACTAAAACTGAATTTTTCAATAAAAAAAATTTAGATATGTGTACTACTAATTAATGCTAAGATTCATATATATACTATGTGAGCAAAAAAAAATTGAAATAAATTAAAATGAACCGATTTTTGTGAGTTGAGAAAGGAAACTCCACTTTGAACGAGTTCGTCACTTAATGGTGTTGATTGAAGAAGTAGATGTTGAAGTCGAGTCAAGACAGGCAACTCCGTCTTTGATCAAATTAGTCGTGTTCGTCAAGACGCAAATTGCAACAAAATAAAGTCTCGGATCGAACAAAACAAGCGTTGCTCGAGGTGCGTCGAATCTGCAATAAGTATTGGGCGGCGCCAAAGAACAGAAACTCCAAGGGCTTATATGATACTCAGATTGATGTTGAAATCGGTGACAAACTAAGGACAGGGGTTCTTTTGAAAAGCTCTTTATGTGGAGGGGCTTTGGGGAAAAGGAAAACCACAAACTTCCTAAAAAAAATGGTTAATGATAGAGGATGAAGGATGTTCACGTGGGCTCACAAAAAAGTAATAATGGCAAGTTGGATGTGACTATTGCTCAAGAAAGCTGGACTTGCTTGCTCAGGAAAACAACTAAGTGCAGCAGGTTCACGTGATGGGTCTTGGAATAAAGGAGCTTGACAGAGACTTGCTTGTCTCGAGAACTAGGAAAGAGAGAGAACAGAGAAGACTTCTTCTTCTTCTCTGCTTCAAAAAAAAATGGCAGCGGGAGTGGAGCTTCTTCTTCTTCTCTGCTTCAAAAAAAAAATGGCAGCGGGAGTAGAGAGGTTGTTATCTCTGATACCAGTGAAGAATTTAGAGGAGGAGGGAAGTTTTTTATTTTTGGGGCTCCGGTAAGAGGGTATTCTTTCTCTCTTTTTTGTATATTTTCTGAGAGAAATCATTTCAATTTATAGAGGCTTTTCACCCAATCATCTCTACCCCAAAATCAGCCTCCAAATAAATACAATTAAAGGCCATTTATCAGCCCTAATTCAAATTCTGATAATGACTCATTAATTTTTCATTAATGGCCAATTATCACCCATTAAACATGTGGATTATTTGGTTGATTTGGTCAACCATTTCTAACAAGAAATCAATATTATTTAAGATATGAAGAACGAAGTTAGGCGATGCCTTTCATTTGAACTCGGCTTCTGCAAAATTCGTAACATTCATTCATTTTCATGAGGTAAATAATATTTTAATAAAGTACAAGGACTTCTATTATAGCCATGAGGGTAATAGAGTCATAAATGAAAAGTTAACACCCAAATTCTAACGGATGTTGAAAAAGGACTTAATTTGTAACTAATATGTGACTAACATGTGGTATAGGGACCAAGTTGAGAAAAAAAGAAATGCAAGGACCGATTTGAGTATGAAGCCCTAGTACGGGGATCAAATTTGCCTTTTAGCCTAAAACATAATAATATTACATTGTTATGAACAAGACAGCAAAGCTATGCAAACAAGAACTTAAAAAGAAACAGTAACACGGAACGGAACTTTTGGTATTGAGTAGAAGAGTTCTTTTAGTGTTAGAAAACAATAAATAATTAAGCACGATAAGGTTAAGCCCTGGACTGAGGATAGTAAGCTTACGAGTGGAGAGAGAACTGGCTTTCCGAGTGGAGGTAGTAGATGGTTTTGAAGGGGTTTTATACTAAAATAAAGCTTAAATTTCACAAAACCCCTTACATTTCAGCATTTTCCAGATTGCCCTCATTTAACTTTAAAAATTCACGAAATCTCCCCTTAACTTTTGGGGTTCTCAGAACCCCTTCCCTTTAAACGTCTTAGCGTTAGGTAGGTGGGGTGAGTTTTTTTTTTTTTTGGTTCTGACAAAACTTGGGGGGAGGGTTGTGACGTTTTGAAAGTTAAGAGGATGCGCCTTCACAACAAACTCCTTTAAGGTAGAATGAAAGTCAAATATAAAACCATAGGTTAGAGGGTTTTTTGTCAGACAAATAAACTTTAGTGGGGCTCATGACAATTTGAACATTGAGGGAGGTTATTGGAGTAATTCCCTAATGATGGGGCGTTTTGTGAAAGTTACCATAAAATAAATATTGATTTGTTTACATTTAACAAGTATTAAGCCCGTGCTCTCACGGGTGGAATTTTCATTTTTATTTTTAGGAATTTTTATTTTTATTTTTACTAAAGTTAAGTGAGGGATAAATTTGAGGAATTAAAATAATTTGAAAGAAAATTTACAATTATCATGACTTGCGGGTAAATTTAAAATGCATATAATTTGGGGGTTATGTATAGAAAAAATTCAAAACTAAAATATGGGAAAATTTCGATAAATCCCAAATCAGTTTTGATGTTTGGAACTAAATCTCCAATATCTTTGAAACTCTGAATAAGCCCTAATATCTTTTGGCAATAACCCTCAAAATTAACATCATTACTTTATGTACAGTTAAATGATCAAAATACCTCCCCTCAATACATTTTGGAGGAAATTCTAATAAGTTTTATGCTTTGTCACTTAATCCCCAATAACTTATGGCGAAACTCCTAATAATGGATGTTCATAATTTTTTAAAATTTTTGAGAGGTTTGTTTGTAATATTTAGATTTTTTAAGTGGTTGTTTATAATTTTTAAATTTTAAAGGGGTGTGTTTGTAAATTTAGATTTTTGGGGGTTGCTTGTAACTTTTAAAATTTTAGGGTTTTTTTGGGTTCTTTGTAATTTTTTAATTTAAATGGTCTATTTACAAGTTATTTATTTTTTTAGGCGGCTATTTACAATTTCAGATTTTTCATTATGCTATTTGTTATTTGTTATTTTTATGGGCGTTTTGTAATTCTCATATTTTTGGTGTTTGTTTGACTTTTCAATTTTTGGGGAGTCGTTTGTAATTTTAGAGTTTTCAGGTGTTTGTAGTTTTTATTTTTTCTAGGGTTCTTTGTAATTTATAAATTTTTGGGTTCATGTATATTTTAGAATTTTTAGGGTCTTTTGCAATATTTATTTATTTAGGGTTTTGCTTTTAATTTCAGATTTTCTAGGGTCATATATAATTTTTAAATTTGCAAGGGTTTGTTTGTGATATCCTAATTTGTTGGGAGTTTTCTATAATTTTAGTAATTCAAAGGAAATTGTTTGTATCCTTCAAAATTTTCTCATTATTGTTTGTGATTTTAGATTTTTAGGGAAGCTATTTGTAATTTTTATATGTTTTAATAATTATTTATTATTTTATGGGTTAACATGCAAATACAAAAGATTTGAGGGGTATATAATGGTCTTGAGGGTTAATTTTGTCAAAAAATATAAGATAACCCTATTTATGGAGGTTAAGTGCAAAAACAATTAAACATTTTGGGGGTTTTGTGAGCTTCAAATATTTTGGGGTTTAATGCTAAATCCATAAAGATATGGCGGTTTATTGAATTCACTCTTTAAAAATTAAGAAGGGCTCTATGACAATTTTTTGAATTTTTAAATTATAAATTGTTATGACTTGACTAGAATTAATAAAGATTTAATTATTAGAGTTTTCTAATTTTTATGGCTAAAATTTTCTAATTATGAACATGAATAGTTTTAATTTGATAAGAATTCTTAGAAAGATAGAATTAGTTGTACACATGTCATTTTCTAATAGGATAGAGGGATATATGATATTTTTTATTAGGGATTTAACACTTGGCACGTTTTTATACACATGGCATTTTATGGTGCATCTAGGGATAGTTTACTAATTTCTCTTTACTATGTAAAGTAGGATTCGGGTTTAACGCATTAACAAAGAAACCTGGTTATAAAGCTCCAAATTAAAGTAGGGGTTTTTATATTAGCCCCTTAAATTTTCATATTTTGAATTAGTCCCTCAAATCATTAAATTTGCTATTAGATTACTCAAAACTTAAGTTATTTTGAAATAAGTGCCTCACATCACTAAAATTGCAATTAGGTATCTGAATTCTTAAGATATTTCCATATTCTTCCCTCTAATCAAGAGGAGAAGTAGCAGTTATAGAGATTACCAAGTAAAATCTATTGTTATGGATTATCTACCCCCCCCAACCCCCACCCCCCAAATTCTCGTAAGTTATTTCAAATTACTCAAATTGCTAGGGTGAGGCCTACAGGTTTGCATAACCTCTTTGGGATTTTAAACCTACTCGCATCATCATCACCACAACATGGACTCTGCCATCTTCACCCATGCAGCCCATCAACGCGCGGCACACAACAATCAAACATGTTAATTAATAATTAATATTTCAAACAGATAGATCACTTGTATGATGTTATTAAACAAGTAGAACTTATTCATATTAGCTTAGTACCTAACAAGACATTCCTCAAACACTAACCCTAATAATAAAGTCTAAATCACGGTTGTCGCTATGATTTTATTTAATTAATGAACATAGTAATCATTATCTTTAAATTCACACTATAGAATCTAAATTAGATAGCTAGCTATATACAATAAGGTATACATGTATAGCTACATACTATAGGATGTATAGTTATATACTACAAAGCGTATAGGCACATGCTGTAGGATGTATCTATTGTTTGTAGCTATACACCATGTATTGTATATTTTTAATTAAAAAAATAAATGTTAAAATAAACTAGTGTCCGGGGTGTGTGAGACAGTGAGAGCATATGGAATTATGTGAGTTTTAAACCAAATGGGGGTAAGACTTTGGGTTGTATAACAAAAATGCCTAAACAATGAGTTAAAGTTTACATAAATTACAAAATAAATCAAGATTTTCAAGGTTCCACTTCAAAAGTTTGATTATTTGCACTCTGGAACCGCAAAATTTACAATCTGCCCTATAGTTTTCATTTAACACTTTGGTGCCCTAAAGTTTATATTTTTTCCCTTTAATACCCCAATATTTTTCCCCAATAATTTGATACCTCAAACTTTATATTTTTTATTGAGGTACCAAATTACAAGCCCTTAGGATTTGAGGGACTTTGCATCAATTTCAAAGATTTTTAGTGACTAATATGTAATTATTGAAGATATGAGGGACTAATATCTCAATAACCATAAATCTTAGGTATAGTGAGATAAATAATTAATATCAAGACTCTTAATGTATACATGTTGGTTGTACCCATCAACGAGGAATTTAGCCTAACACTCTAATGGACATTTACTATTAATTTTAATATTAGTCCCTTAAAATCTTTTATATTTTGAATTTTGACTCATGAGGATGCATGTTGGTTGTACCCATCAACGAGGAATTTAGCCCAACACTCTAATGGACATCTACTATTAATTTTTGATGACTTAGATTTACTATTAAATTGGTTTACCTTTTATCCAACAAAGTATTATTTTATCCAGCTAAATTTGGTATATTAGTCCTTAAAATCTTTTATATTATGGATTTAGTCATTCAGATTATCTAAAATAGTTACGTTCCCGATTGTTAAATTATTATAAAATTAGTCCCTTACATTTTAAAATTGCTATTAGGTCCTTCAATTGTTAAAATATTATAGAATCAACCCTTCAAATCAAGAATAAAATTAACAATTAGAGTGATTTACTTGAATAACTAATGAGAATTGAGTGGTCTAAATAGAAATTTCGGAAAGAACCCCTTAAGTTTGGGTGTGTCTCAAATAAAACCTGTTGATGATCTAAATCACACAATCAAATAATTATGTTGTTGAGAAGATTAGGGTCCGCTCACTTCCTCGAGATATCTGGTTTCAGGATGGACCGTTCTTCTCTGCACAAGTAAAAGGTCGTAAGAGGGCAGGGTTGGTTTCCCCGGTTGTTCCTCCGACGATCAAGTCAGTAAAAATGCTTGAGTGGAGAATAATATGAACTGCAGGAGTTCTTGAGTTTAGCTAATTGATGGAAATATAGAGGAATTGCTTACCTAGATGTCGGGAATAGTCCCCCTATTTATAGTGACAAACAGGGGGGTGATTTGGTAACCGGTGAGATGCGAGTGGCGGAGTGTCGACATTAAACTACAGTGTCGTACGTGTGGGGTGAGTCAACGACATTTAATATGAAGTGACTGGAGGCATGGGCTGCCGGCGTGGTCCGATGTGCCATAAAGATCTTCAGTGGTGGAGAAATAATATCTTTGACTACGCATTTAATGTGATGGCGACGCGCCGTCGACGGGGGGTTCGAGGTATATCACCGTCTTCATATTCGTCTATCTGTGTCGAGAAGTACTGCCTTTCGAGTCGACTTTGCGAGATGTCGACCAAGGCTTATCCAAGGATGTCGACATGTACCACCTCTCGAGTCGGCTTCACGAGATGTCGATAAAATAGAGTCGGCTATGCTGAAAAGATGTCGGCCCTCCTGCGGTGCTGGCTTGATCAAATGTTTAATGCGGGATACTCGTCTACTACTAATTGGGGATTAAGATTTGATAATAAAAACACCATAACAAAACCCTTAACTTTCAAAATGTCACAAAATCTCCCTTAAGGTTTGTGGTTCTTACGAAACCCCCTCGACTCTCAACAATTTTCCAAAAAAAAAGGTCCCTTAACTGTGTTAACGGTAAATTTCAAATACCTTTACGAGTGAGAATTGTGACTCTCGCTTTTTCAACAAAAACATTGAAAATTGAAGGGGGGGTATTTGAGAACCTCAAATCTTAGGGAGGAGGGGGTTGTCACGTGAAATTTTAAAAGTTAAGGTTGTTAGGTAAGAAACATCCAAACTTAGAGCGTTTCATGTTTCATGTCGGGTGTTCTGAGCCTTTGAGCCTTTAATGGGAGCAGCTTACTCAGCAAAATGAGAAATTCTTAGAGGCTCATAGGTGCCTACAGCCGACATGCTCGAAACCTTTTTGAAAAGACAATACCCTATTAATAATGCTTACGGACCATTGGTCCAAACGACATGACAATTGCGTCCTTTTTTGTTTTTGTTGGGAGGTGATAAAGTTGTGGCAGGATGCCTATTGCCTATGTGATGGGGATATGAGATCTAGATTTAAGCTCAACTACTGCTGCTCTCTCTCTCTCTCTCTCTCTCTCATTTATTCAGGCAAAACTTGCCATGTAGGGGACCGGAAGCATCTTAATTAATTGAAGTTTGATTCTTTGGGTATAGTAATTAATAATAGGGCTTTTTCATAGGGACCTTTACCGTGGGGTTATTCCGTAGAAGTCACTTTTAAAGAGTTTTTTGTTGAAATTAATCACTTGGGCTCTTTTTAGTTAATTTTTTTACGGAATTTGATCACTACCTAACTTCTGTTAAGAATCATCTCTCTAATATATTTGATATTTAACAACTAATTATTATAGCAATATCAAACAATTTTGACTTAAAAGTGAGTTTGAGTGGCTGATTGCAGCAAAAAAATCGTTTAAAGATGATTTATGTATAAATTGATAATCAAAGGTGATTTTGTAAAATGCCCTTATTTTAAAGGTGGTAGAGGGAAAAAAAACTCTTAATAATAGTTAGCTTATGTGTGTGTGGTCAAATTGTCTATCTTAACTAGTTACGTACAAACGCATCTAATTAAGATAAATAAATTTAGTGTGTATATCGATCCCGTCAAATTCGCCATACGGGAGAGAGTTTTATTTTTTTGTGGGTTCATGATTTTCAATAGACTCAAGAGCCTATTGTTAATTACCCTTTGATCTAATGGTTAGAGGGACTTAATTTTAGAACATGAAAGACAGCCTGGGCATGTCTACATCACAGGAGGTGCACATTATTAGATGGGTGATTAAAGACTTATCCCTTTTCCATTATTCCAGGGCGATCGCCGCCTGTTTCCCAAGCTTTGATATCTCGGCCACGCAAATGTTCTGACGATCATTGAGGGATGTGTAAGATCTTTAATAAGACTTGATTACCTCAAAGAGATTGATAAAAACTAAAGCGGAAGCAATACCTGAATCCATGATTTGGATCTTGTGTGGATTGATGGATCTTCTAATCTTAGGGGTTCTTCTCTTCCTTAGATCTCTTTTTAGATGGGGGTAAAAGAGATGAGAATTCTTGTGTTAACCCTAGATTAGGGACCATAACCCCATATATATAGGTGTTGCACTTTTACAATTTGGCCTCTCATCAAATTGTAATTACAACTGAGTATCTGCACATTTAGCCCATGACAATATATAAATACCCGATAACCCAACTTAATTGATCACTTTAGTGGGTTTCCTTAAGTGATAGATTTACACATTAATTTAACATATGTGCCCACAAATAGATTTAATTAGATTTAAATCTAACAATCTCCCACTTGGGCACCATATGTATCCTTAAAATGTGTATTACCTTATGAGCTCAAAATCTCTATCACATACAAGGGTATTTCCAAACAATCTCGTCCATTGACAATATCAATATAGGATCAAAGCGGTTTTCGTCACATTTATCTTGACTAAACCCATCAATGGTCACATATACTAATCTGACCAAATGACATAGATCAATCATGGATGTCTGACATGAAAATTACATGCAATGTGATGCGTGCATGCCTATTTTCAACTGGTCCTACCGAAAACTTTAGTGAGGTCAACTTTAATCATAATGTAACAGAGTGGTTAACTGAATACTTTATTCTGATCAGAAAAATAACCAAAGCCTGAATAGGTCCAAAATACTCATAAAGCAATAAAATCACAAACTCCCACTAAAACATGATATCCTCAAATATTACCACCCCATATGAGCAGTGTGCTCTTGAAAAATTTTGGGTGGTAATCCTTTAATAAGAGGATCTGCTATCATGGAGTTTGTCCCAATATGCTCTATGGATATCTGTCCACTCTGTACTCTTTCTTTCACAACTAGGAACTTAATGTCAATATGTTTTGACTTAGTTGAGCTTCATTGTTGTTGGAATACATGGCTATGATTTATTGTCACAAAATAACTTTAGTGGTCTTTCAATATTTTCGAATCTGTGAGACCGGTGACAAAATTTGCGACCATATTCCATGATTGGATGCCTCATGACAAGCTATAAATTCTGCGCCATAGTGGAGGAAGCTACAAGTGTCGTTTGACACTTTTCCATGATATAGCTCCTCCTGCTAACATATAAATGTAGCACGAAGTAGACTTTTCTGTGTCTTGGCATCGACAAAATCGAATCGAGTACCCAATGACCTCCAAGCGATCGATTTCACGTATGTGAGCATATAATCTTTTGTTTTACGAAGATACCGCATAACCCTTTTGATGCGATCCAATGATCCATCCGGGGTTGCTTAAGTATCGCCTAACATCCCAACAATGTGCGCAATATCCGGACGGCGTACATACACGAGCATACATTAGACTCCCTACGGTGAAGCATAGGGAATCTTACGCATTTCACGAATTTCAAGGTTACCTTTAGGGCATTGATTGAGACTAAACTTGTCTCCTTTAGAAGCAGGGGTATCACACAGTGCGCAATTTTGCATGCCAAACCTTATGAGTACTTTATTGATATAGCTCTTTTGTGATAATCCAAGTATACCTCGAGAGCGATCTCGATGTATGCGGATTCCTAATATAAAGAAGCGTCCCCAAGATCTTTCATCTCAAAATTCTTTGATAGAAATCTCTTGGTTTAGTGCAACAAGCCTATATCATTAGTGGCAAGCAAAATGTCATCCACATCTGAGAACGAGAAAAATATACTTACTCCCCTTGAATTTTTGATATACACAATCATCAACAATATTCATCTCAAAACCAAGCGAGATAATTATTTGTTGAAACTTGTGGTACCATTGACGAGGAGCTTGCTTGAGTCCATAAATGGATTTCCTTAGTTTACAAACCATATTCTTTGGGTCTCGACACAAAGTTTTACGGTTGTACCATATAGATCATCTCATCAATGTCTCCATTGAGAAATGCGATCTTAACATCCATTTGATGTAACTCAAGATTGAAATGAGCAACAAGTGCCATGATAGTCTGAAAGAGTCTTTCGATGAAACCGGAGAGAAAGTCTACGTATAGTCAATGCCTTCCTTACGAGTATAGCCTTTAGCTACAAGGCGTGCTTTATACTTTTCCACATTACCATTTGCATCGGCTTGGTTTTAAATATCCATTTACAACCAATTGGTTTTGCACCTTCGGCAATGGGACAAGTTCCCAAACCTTATTGTCTTGCATAGACTTGTACTCCTCATTCATGGCATCAATCCACTTTTGAGAGTTAGAACTTTTCATGGCACGAAGGAAGTTGATTGGATCATCTTCCATCATTTCATTACTTTCCTCATGTTCTTGAAGAAATACAATATAATCATCAGGAATAGCATTTCTCCTTTCTCTCGTGGATCTCCTTAATGGCACTGGTTCTTGAGGTTGTTGAGTTTGTTCTTCTGGAACAGGGAGTTGTTCAATATTGTCTTCTTGAGGTTCCGGATTCATTTCTTGAACAATAACAGGTATAGGTACTTGAATATTGTCGAAATGGTATGGATTGGATTTAAAGCCAATTCCTCCTCAAAGGCAATGTCTCTAACCTTATTTCTCCCCCCAAACTCAACATCCTCAAAGAATGTTGTTGTTCCCGTCTCAAAAATATTCTGAGTGTGGGATCATAAAACTTATAGCCCCTGGATCGTTCAGAATACCCAATAAAGTAGGCGCTAAGCTGTTTTGGAGTCCAATTTCTTTTCATTTGGCCTATAAGGCCTTGCCTGTTGGACATCCCCAAATATGTAAGTGCTTTAGACTGGGCTTTCGACCAGTCCAAAGCTCATAAGGTGTTTTAGCAACTGCTTTACTTGGTACTCTGTTAAGAATGTAAGCTGCAGTCTTTAGTGCTTCTCCCCAGAGTGACTCTGGTAAAGAAGAATGAGCAATCATACTTCTTACCATATCCTTAAGAGTCTGTTTAGTCTTTCGGCTACACCATTCATGCTAGGTGATCACGGCATGGTGTCTTGTGGGGCGATACCGAATTCCTCTAGGTATCTAGCAAATGGTCACGGGCGTTGTTCACGAACCATCATATCTGCCGTAGTACTCACCACCGCGTCGGATCTAGCGGTTTTAATCTTTTATTGAGTTGGTTCTCAACTTGACCTTAAAAGATTTGAATCGTCGAGACTCGATTTTTCTTTAATGAGATATAGGTACCCATAGCGTGAGTAATCGTCTATGAATGATATAAAATATTGTTGACCATTCCGGGATGCCGTAGGGAATGGCCCACAAATATCTGTATGTATCAATTCTAAGGCGTCGAAGATCTGTTGGCACCTAATCTCTTAACTTTAGTCTGTTTTCCCTTGATCTGATCAATGCATACATCAAAGTCTGTAAAATCAAGAGAATCTAAAATGCCATCGGACACAAGGCGCTCAACTCTACCTTTTGAGATATGACCCAAGCTTGTGCCATAATGATCTTGAATTTTCCTTATTTAATTTACGCTTAGTACCACGTGATTCCACATTCGGGGTTTCATTATAAGAAGCAAGCGTATCAAGCAAATATAGGTTATCAAAAGTACTCAAGAAACCGGTTCCACAATATTTGAATTTAAAGATAAGCTAGCTGGTTATTTCCAAATGAACAATAATAACACGATTTGTCCAATAAAGGAATAGAAACCAAATTCGTCTAAAAGCGGGACTACAAAAGTATCTTTCAAATCCAAATAGGAACCGGTTCCTAAAAGCAACCTAAAGTGCCCAATTGCTTCCACATCTACCGATTGTCCATCGCCCACAAAGATGTGTCTTTCACCATCACTTGGCTTTCGGTAGCTCGGGCAACCACGAATAGAAACACTTATGTGAGTAGTAGAAGCGAATCTAACCACCAAGTGTTTCTAGATGCGAGACTAAATTAACCTCGAGCGGACCAAAGTAAGGAGCGTACCCTTTTGACCGCCCGGTGATATTTGGTACAATCCTTCTTTACGTGTCCATCCTTATGACAAAAGAAACAACCACGATTATCCTTATGTTGTTTCTTTTGAGCTGAACCATAGCGACTTCCTTATCATTCTTTCTTTTCTTGCCCTTATCCTTATGGGCGAAGCCAAATGAGCACTTTACGTCTTATCTTGCTTCAATCGTCTTCTTCTTGCACCACGGTATGAAATGAGCTCATTCGAGTCCATTTCTCCTTAGCGATTATAAGCGACCTTAAATTGATTAAAGTGTGCGGGAAGAGCGGCAACACCGAATGCACCAATAACTCATCACATAGATCGAGTTTGATGCCTTAAGTTTTGAAGCAATATGAGACATTTCCATAATGTACTCCCGATATTTCCTTTGCCTTTATACTTCATTGAAATCAAGCGAGCTAATAGCGTGCTTGTTTCTATATCGTTTTAGCAAAGCGTTTCTCAATTCGGCAAGGAAATCTTTGGCTTTAGTAATCCCTTCGGATTACATTGCCCTAAAGGCTTAGAATGCAGCTTGATGATCATGAGACTCATGCGATTTGAGCGCTCCCACCTCTCATACTCCTTCTTTGCATCGAGTGCTTTCATGATGAGAGGTTGAGGTTGTTCAGTCCTTAATGCAAGGTCTAGATCCATGCGACCAAGAACAATTAGAATGTTCTCTTTTCAAATCTTGAAATTAGACCCATTTAACATGGGAATTGAGTTGATGTTAGCGAGAAATGGTTGCGGCAGATGCATTAGCTGAAATAAACAAAAGATTTCACATTAATAGCTGTAATTATTAATCAATAACATTCAAATAATGACATATCCCCATCCAAGATATCGTACAACATTAATATCAAGTCTTTGGGCGGTAATATTAGCGCAAGTGATATCTTGTTGCAATGATCAAACGACAATAACACATGTCAAACAACAAACCCCTCTTTGGATTGATTTGTTATCCACATGTAAACCTTATAATTGTCAGCGTTTATCATCACAGATCGTATCTGATCTAAATAAATATTAATCTTCCTTTGGGCGATTAAATATCTACTCGAAAAAGTATACACACAACCATCTAACATCCTTCATGAACAATCTACACAAGAGAGGTTACTTTGGCAACATCTTGCTTCAATTAATCATTTAGAATGAGAGACCAACTTAATTCCTTAGTGTCATAATACTTGAATGAAATAATTGATTAACACTGAAATTTAATTGAGTTTGCACGAATTGAGCACGAGGCTCGCTTGAGTTTGAGCTGCGAGGTTCGACTTGAGTTGAGCGAGGTTCGACTTGAGTTCGAACTCTGAGGTTCGACTTGAGTTCGAGCAGCGAGTTCGACTTGAGTTGAGCGAGGTTCGACTTGAGTTCGAACTACGAGGTTCGACTTGAGTTCGAGCAGCGAGGTTCGACTTGAGTTGACTGCGAGGTTCGACTTGAGTTGAGCAGCGAGGTTCGACTTGGCGAGGTTGACTTGAGTTGAGCTGCGAGGTTCGACTTGAGTTGAACGGCGAGGTTCGACTTGGCGAGGTTCGACTTGAGTTGAACAGCGAGGTTCGACTTGAGTTGAACAGCGAGGTTCGACTTGAGTTTGAGCTGCGAGGTTCGACTTGAGTTGAACAGCGAGGTTCGACTTGAGTTGAACGGCGAGGTTCGACTTGAGTTGAACAGCGAGGTTCGACTTGAGTTGACTGCGAGGTTCGACTTGAGTTTGAGCTGCGAGGTTCGACTTGGCGAGGTTCGACTTGAGTTCGAGCAGCGAGTTCGACTTGAGTTGAACAGCGAGGTTCGACTTGAGTTGACTGCGAGGTTCGACTTGAGTTCGAGCAGCGAGTTCGACTTGAGTTGAACGGCGAGGTTCGACTTGAGTTGAGCGAGGTTCGACTTGAGTTGAGCGGCGAGTTCGACTTGGCGAGTTCGACTTGAGTTCGAGCGAGGTTCGACTTGAGTTGAGCGAGGTTCGACTTGAGTTCGAACTACGAGGTTCGACTTGAGTTCGAACTACGAGGTTCGACTTGAGTTCGAACTACGAGGTTCGACTTGAGTTGAGCGAGGTTCGCCAAAGTGAACACAAGGTTATTGAATGAACACGAGGTTCGCCAAAAGCGAGGTTCGCCAAAGTGAACACAAGGTTATTGAATGAACACGAGGTTCGCCAAAATGAACGAGGTTCGCCAAAGTCGAGGTTCGCCAAAATGAACCGAGGTTCGCCAAAGTCGAGGTTCGCCAAAAGCGAGGTTCGCCAAAGTCGAGGTTCGCCAAAATGAACCGAGGTTTGCCAAAATGAACCGAGGTTAAGCCAAAATGAACCGAGGTTAAGCCAAAATGAACCTCGAACCTCGTCGAACTCTGAGGAACCCCTTAGGGTTTAGATCTGAACCGTCAAAGCCGCTTAGGCTTTTGAACCCATTAGGGTTTATTAAGTGATGGTGCCGTAGTCACAAAACCAAATTTTTTTTTTTTTTTCTTAAAACTCAATCCACATCCAAACCTTATATTAATTTTCTAAAATCATAGAAAATTTAACCAAAAATCGAAAAATTCTTGTTCATCGGCCAAAAACATTCTTGTTCATCGGCCAAAAACATTCTTGTTCATCGGCCAAAAACATTCTTGTTCATCGGCCAAAAACATTCTTGTTCATCGAGATCAAACCTTCTTGTTCATCGGCCAAAAACATTCTTGTTCATCGGCCAAAAACATTCTTGTTCATCGAGATCAAACCTTATATTAATTTTCTAAAATCATAGAAAATTTAACCAAAAATCGAAAAAGATTTGATCTTTATTCATAAATCCACAGAAAAACCATAGAAACTCAAAAATCTCTAAGAGTTAATCAAGAGGCTCGATACCACTTGTAAGATCTTTAATAAGACTTGATTACCTCAAAGAGATTGATAAAAACTAAAGCGGAATTATACACGAATCCATGATTTGGATCTTGTGTGGATTGATGGATCTTCTAATCTTAGGGTTCTTCTCTTCCTTAGATCTCTTTTTAGATGGGGGTAAAAGAGATGAGAATTCTTGTGTTAACCCTAGATTAGGGACCATAACCCCATATATATAGGTGTTGCACTTTTACAATTTGGCCCCTCATCAAATTGTAATTACAACACAGTATCTGCACATTTAGCCCATGACAATATATAAATACCGATAACCCAACAATTGATCACTTTAGTGGGTTTCCTTAAGTGATAGATTTACACATTAATTTAACATATGTGCCCACAAATAGATTTAATTAGATTTAAATCTAACGGGATGGACATTTGACGATCATTGAGGGATGGTGCGCTATACGCACATATGCTTGGTACTTCTTCGAGACTCCTCGTTGTGGCACAAGCATCGTTTTTTTATCGTTGATCTTCTGCCTGTAGCATCAATCATTAAGTCTTACTTAGAGTGAAAAAACTCATAAAAACAAGTTTAAAAGGCGGATGGAGAGAGATCTCACAAATGCGGCCAGACCTACTATGTCCTCACTGTTAATTGGTGACCCGAAAGTAGAAGTCGCTGAAAATGTTCTGCTCATATACAATCAAAATCCAGAACTTTTATATTCTAATTTTTCTTATCTCCTGTCACATTTTCCCTCTTTCTACATTTGATCCTTCAATGTGTAATCAAAGATTTTTCACCTAATGTACTTTCTGTTAGAGGATAGTTCATAGTTATGAGTTCATAGACAACTAATAAACGCAACAACACTAATATCGAAGAAAATAGTATGCAATAACACATTATGATAATAACATGCAAAAGTGTTATGGAAGAAGGTAGCAAGAGAGTAATGTGGAAATTAACAAAAAAGTAGTAACAAGCAACGAAACTTTGGGCACTGAGTACACGAGTAAACCGGATAAACAATAAACTCGATAATAGTTAAACGTCGCAAAACAAATAGCACAATTACCAATGGATAGTGAGGGAGATGTTGGAACTTGGATGCAAGTCTAGAGGAGGGTGAATAGGGTTGCTACAATTTTTTTTGACAAGACTCAGAAAATGCGGCGGAAATATAATAAACGAAAAACAAAAAGCAAACCAACACTGGAACACGGGATTTTTATAGTGGTTCAGATCAAAATCCTACATCTACTTTTCCTTCTCGCGAAGGGCCTTCATCACAACCCGATTTAGTAGGCTTTAAAGACCGCACCCTAAAATCTACCCGAAACCAGTCATCTAATCTAACTCTTCACAATGACCAGAAGAAACCTAGCCCTAACTAGCACGACCCTCAATTACCGCGGCTTGAGTACGCCGTTAAACTCACAAGTTTGATATATAACCAACTAAAATAAATAAAGCACAAAAAGAATAATCTTACAGCCCTCTATCAAACCGTTCTTCAAATCAATGAAGATGAAGATCCGTGAAGAAGCGGTGTAGCGATGTAAGCTTAGGGCACTCCTTCTCACTGAATCAAACTCTAATGAAAAGCGTGCCGAGAAGAAGCTATACGAGGCTCATGAGATTTGATTAACTCTCTCTCAAACCCTATAATAAAGATCTCACCGTTTGTGTATTTGCCTCCTTAAACTTCATTATATATTATGATTTCCAACTCCCCTTAAATAGACCTTGATAGGGCAAGAAAGAGATACCCAAATTTGAGTGCAAATAGGAGATCAAATTGATCGACGAACGGCTGAGATTTAATCTTGAAAACTGCCAAATTTCGTCATAACCATCGATGGTGGATCACGATCACCGATGGTCCTTTGGTGATCATCGATGGTGCAACTGTAGCCATCGATGGTGCTGATTCGGTACTAGATTTATTCGATTATCTCTTGTAACCATCGATGGTTCCTATGACCATCGATGGGTCACTGTAGACCATCGATGATGCCAATTTATGTTTCTATTTTTCTCCGATTGGTTCCTGTAAACATCGATGAGATGCTTGACCATCGATGGATATCTTTGACCATCGATGGTTTGAAGGCTAAAATTAATGTTCGTGTTGATGTTTGCATTGTTTCGAACCACATCTTACTCGTACCTGTTTATGCCTTGTTAAAGTAAGAGAGAGAGAGAGAGAGAGAGAGAGAGAGAGAGAGAGAGAGAGAGAGAGAATCTTGGATAAATTTCCCTTAAATTGAATGTTGAGTGTGCATATATATTTATACAAGTAGAGGAGGGTGATGTGTGTTCTCACAACTAATGTGGGACTAAAAACCCACTACTAATACTATTATAAATACTATTATCAACAGCCCCCTCAAACTCATGGTGGATCAAACAAAGTGAGTTTGCGTACAAGAAACTGGAACCGATGAACAGGCAGGGCTTTTGTGAAGAAATCTGCAAACTTGTCGGCGGATGAGACATGAGGCAGTAGAATTGTTTTATCTTTGATAACTTGTTGACGGATAAAATGAGCATCGATCTCAATGTGTTTGGTCCTCTCATGAAATACTGGATTATTAGCAATCTAGATGGCACTCTTATTATCACGGTATAGAGGAGTAGGAGTCAAAAGCAATCTAGAAATCAGCGAGAAGCGGCGAAGATGAATAATCTCTTTAGGCTGTTGTGGACATTGCGATATTACGCCTCGGTCTTTGGAAAGAGCAACAACATCTTGTTTCTTACTCCGCCAGAAATAAGAGAATCACCAAGAAATATACAATAACACGTGGTAGACTTCACGGTAGTGGGATCACCATTGTCGACATCGAGAATATGCACAAAGCTCTAACTTGGATGTGGCGAGAAGCGAAGAGACAGTGCTAGTACCCGGAGATACCGAAAAATCTGAAATAAGGCAGCATAGTGTACAGAACGTGGGGCACTAATAAATTGACTGACAATACCAACAACATGAGAGATATCTGGTCGAGAGATGCATAGATAGACCAACTGACCAACAAGATATCGATATCGGGTAGCATCGGATACAGGCTCACCATCAGTAGAGCGAAGTTTGATATTCTGTTAGAGTGGAGTATCGATAGTTGATGGGAAATAAATGATTACCTCCTAAGTTGCAAGTATACAACCTTTATCAAGTTATAGTATAAAAGATTATCGATCCCACGAGGAACGGGAAGTAGGGAGAGTTTTGCTCAAGTTTTGATTCTCAAATTATGCGTGACAATTAGGAGTTTATGTACAAATAAAAATGGAAGTAAGAAAATGGTGAAAGTGGATGTGGAGAGATAAGAGAGAGTGGATTGTGGATTATGTGCAAAGGAGGAGAAAATGAAGTTGAGATTGTGGTTGTGATTATGTGCAAATAACAACAAAACTAGGTTTGAGATTATATGCACAAGGATGAAATATGAGATTGAGAGAGAAGTAAAAATCAATGAAATCAAAAATAAAGGAAAATAACAAACAAATGAAAAACAAGGATAAGAGGAAAATAAAGAAGGTAAAGTATGGAGGATTAATTAAAGATATGAGGAATCTAGAGTAGATCCACTTAGCTTATCTCAATCTCATGAAAATGAGTTGGATTTGTTAGCTAGTTTCAAACAAACTCTAGGGATCCCACGAGTATTAGCTCCACACTTAGAAAAGGGTAATTCCCTAGAGGGTTCTAGCCTCAAGGTGAATTAAAGGAAAGAAAAATCTATTCTAGAAAGTAAATACATTGCATGAAAGTAAATTGCAAGGAATTAAATTGCATGAAAGTAAATTGTAAGAAAGTAAATTGCATGAAAGTAAATCTATTCTACAAACAAGAAAATAAAGAAGAAAATGAAAAGAAATAAAATAGAAACCAACAACTCGATCTTAATCTAATCCTCCTTTTGGTCCTTAGATTAGAAGAAGAGGAAGGAAATTGAAGGGGTGAAACATTTCATTTATTGTGTAACAAAAGTTACAATTTTGGAAGGTCTTCTCAATGAAGAGTGACCCTCCTCTCCAAATGGAGTTTTTACAAAATATTTCACACTCAAAACACTCAGCCTTCACCCCTATTTATAGCCATGAGTTGATGTGAACCATTGGATCAAACCTAGCCAAAAGGAAGAGAAATCCACCATTAATTGAATCTGTTGGAAGCCGTCGGTTGGCGTCGGTTAATATGATTAATAGGTTGGTCAACCGATTGGTTCCCAACCAATTTGTCTTTTCTTGATTTTTCTTCACGAATTTCTCTTGGATCAATTTGGTATCTTGGGCCTTGGTTTGTCTTGATTTGGGCTTCAAATATTGGTAGAAATTGAGAGAATTTGAGTCATTTGGGCTTTTATTCATTATTTCTTTATTAGCACGCAAAATAAGATAAAAATGATTATTAGTAATATCGTTATTCATATAACATAGGTAATAAGGGTATAAAAATGTAATTAAAATGTGATAATCAAATACCCCCACACCTAAGCTTTTGCTAGTCCTCTAGCAAAGAAAATAAAAAGAAAACCTAACTCACTTTCGCGAGGAATGGCGGTTGTATTTAAGCATACAATAAGCCTTTAAACCCCTAGGTTACCCTAGTGGGCGAGTTGTAGTCTCGTGAGGGTTTGGATGAATATACCCACAAAATTCATCAACTTGCCAATTTAAAGAAGTTAATAAAATAATTAATTCATTTGATATCTTCAAACATTCCAATTGAAATTGGTTAATACTCAAGAAAACGTTTTATCATAACTCAATGTAATTTTCTTAAGAAAATCCTTTCATTATAGTTATACAAAACCAAGTTTAACTCAAAATTTAATTTAAAAGTTTTGAAGCGGACATGCTAACCCTTTGTTTTAAACAACTTCAAGTCTTTTAATCCATTTTATTTTTCAAGAACATATACAAATATAACTATATACAAAAACATGGTTAGTATGATATTTTTTTTTTTTTACTCTTTATTCCTTGGTGGTTTTGTTCTTTTTAATCGGACTTTCTAAGTGACCATTTAGCGAGTTTTGGGCCAATGAATCCCAACCCAATTGGGCTTAGGTCATTAAGCATAGAAATACTCCTCGGGCTTAATTACTCAGTCAACTTAGGCTTAGTAAAATAGAACCACCAATGATTTTAAGAGAAATTTTTCTTCTATTTATTAAGTTAGTATATATGTGTGTATATGTATATATATTCTGAACAATATTTGGATCAAGACAATTTGAAAAATTATTTTCAACTCTAAGTTAGGCATGCAAAATTTCATTACTTTAATTAAAAATCTAAGTTACAACTTAAGTAAAGTATATTACTTTGAAAATCATTTCTTAAGAAATTTCTTTGGAGTTATCATAAAAGGTAAACTTGAGTATAGAACCAACTAAGGATTAGAAGACTTAAATTCTATCAAATTGATCAATTATTAATCAACTCTATTAAGTTGGCAAGTGACTCTTTTTTTTTTTTTTATTTATGAAAAGAGGAAAAAAATGACATAAAAGAAAGAAAATGGTAAGAAGAGGAAAAATGACTAAGATAAAGAGCAAAATGACTAATTCCCACCCCACACCTAAATTTTGCATTGTCCTCAATGCAAATTCTATTATGCACAAAGTAAAACAATAAGCATGGAAGCACTTACATTTGTTGGTCGACTTGAACAATGATAAAAAGTCTGTAATTACCTTTGGTATGAGAAGGTGGAGTCAAAATTTATTCTCTCTTTTTTTTTTTTTTTTTTTTTTTTTTTTTTTTTTTTTTTTTTTTTTTTGAAAGAACAAGAAACTCTCACATGAGAGAAGAATAAATTCTTTTATTATTATTGTGGGACAAAAATAAAAATATAGAATAAAAGATGAAACATGAGAAGCTCACATTCTACATTAAATCCTACCTTATTCTGAAAATTCTACCGAAATTTAAAAATTTCAAGATGATATAATCAATGATGTTCTCAAATTCGAAAATTCCAAGGTTTGCAATGTGTTTTCTGACAAATTAAGGTAGGTCTTATTGGTGTTATGCATTTTGAACTTAGATTTTTGATTAATAAAAATATGACATGTTGGTTGCTCTTTCAAAATCTAAGCTCATCGAATAGAGTTCTTGAATGTTGCATTCAAGAGGCATGTATTCAACACAGTTTCCTCATTTTGAAAAATAAAACACGAATTTTTAAAATTTCGGTTCCTCATGAAAGATTTCCTCAAAACTAATGTCGATTCATTCTCTACTTACATTAAAATTTCTTGGATGTAATTGATTTGAAAGTGATTATCAATATTATTTCTGGATTGAAAATATTAAGTTCGTGATCGATTCCCAAAACTGACTTCATGTGACCAGTTCTACGGTTGATGAGAGCATTAGAAGTGGCTAGAAGCGGTCTTCCTAAGATCACGGTATCGTCCTTTGGGATTGGAAGCGGGTTGCGTTTCGGGACTCTGAAATCAACGGGGAAAAATAAAGTCTCCAACCTTTATCAATACATCATTATTTCACCCATAGGGACCTGAATCTATCGATAACTGAAGTGTGCATCTAGTTGGCTTGAGTTCCCGACACCTAGTTGTTGGTAGATTGAATATGGAAGCAAGTTGACAGCTTAAGTCTAAGCGCCTTATCAATACGAGTATTACCAATGATACATGAGATGGTAGGACAACACGGATCCTTATGTTTCAATGGTACAGGACTTTGAGAGGACTTCAGCGATATTGGCGAGAAAGACTTTCTTTGGAACATTCATTTGCCTCTTTTGGTACATAATTCCTTTAAAAATTTGGCATAAGAAGGAATTTGTTCAATGACATCTAAAGAGGAATGTTGACCTTAACACCTTGAAAGTCTCTAGAATTTTCTCCTCACGAGAGGAGTGCTTCCTAGGCACGAGTCTATCGGGTAAGGAGCAAGCTGGTTTAAATTGATTAGACTCAGGTTCAGGTTGCAGTTACGGTCATCGAAGGGTGTGATTTCTCGAGAAGGAGAGAATTTGTTACAGTTCGGGGGTTTCACTTAGAGGCATTCTAACGATTATCGACTGTCTACGACCGTAGTGAATGGATTGCATTCACTTCAGCAGTAGGTTGAACTTGATCCGTGTCCTTCGGGTTGGGCGCGGGTTGACTCGGAAAAGTTCCTTTCTCTCTCTCACTCATGGCATTAGCTAGTTGACTAAGTTGGGTTTCTAACCTAGCTATGGCTTGAGTGTTGGAAATGATTTGCGGTTGATTGCATGAAGGAATTCAACGTGTTTGATGTTTGAGTCAATAAGTTAAGTAGTGCGTGTAGAGGTTTTAATCAAAGTTTCTAGACCCTTTTCGAACATTAAGGCGTTTATCATGATCCAATTTGAGGAGTGTGATTTGCAGATTGGTGATGAGGAGACCGATTTTGAAATGGCGATTTGGTTGTTGATAATTGAGAGGAACATTGCCCTAGAAATTGTTGGGTTGAAGAGGAGTGAAATTTTGATTTCGGAGTAGTTTCCACGGTTCCATGCAAAGTTTGGATGATTTCTCCAACCTGGATTGTAGGTTGGAGAAAATGAATCGGGCCATTTGGAATCTGGCGTTTATCGACCTAGTGGCGTAGGATCCTAAAGAGGACATTCCTCGAAACATGAGATGGAGACAGACAGTTATGACAACTTGAGAAACTTGGTTGATTTGGTGGAGCTCGTTCTTTGACTTCTAAAGCTTCTAACCTACATGATTGTAGCCATCTTTACTTGAGGCTATGTTTGTTTCTAAGGACAAACCATTGGTTTTGGGTTGGGAAGCTGATGAAACACGGTCATCACAATGTTCCCCTTGCATGGTTTTCTCGGATAAACTCTCTAAAAGTTCCAAGCTTCATCGCATTTTCTTCATGAAATCCCCTTGACACATTGACTCTAAGAAAGTTTTGAAGAATAATCAATCCTTCATAAATGATTTGGCATAATCGCCATTTTGAGACCATGGTGAGGACATTGGATAAGAAGATCTTTGAATTTATCAAAATACTTTCAAAAGGTTCTCCTGTGGCGTTGAAAAATGCTTACAAGGTCCGAAACCAACTTCGTGATGAGTCGGCGAATGGCGACCATCGAATGTCTGGACATCAAGCGGTTGAGGCGAGACAGCGGCAAACTTCATAAAGCGTCACAAGCGACTTAAGCGGACTCGAGCGGATGATGGTTCGGGACGTTGAACGGAGCGAACCAAGTTAGTTCGAATCAAATCGAGAGCGGAACCGGCACGAAGCGAGCCCGGCAGCGAAGCGGCCAGCAGCGGAAGAATGAAGCGAGGCGACCTGACCAGTGGCCAGGTGGCTCGGCCACTTTGGTAGAGCCACCTCGACAACTGGCCGACAAATGGTAGGAGGCTCGACCACTTTGGTAGAGCCACCTCGACCAACTTGGCAGGGTGCCGACAAGTGGTGGGAGGCTCGACCACTTTGGTAGAGCCACCTCGACCAACTTGGTAGGTACCGACCAGAGTGGTAGGTGGCTCGACAAGTGGCGAGCCACCCTTTCCCGGCATTTTGTATAAATGGGGGGACTTCAATTTTGAAGGTCTTGGATTTGGGGGACTTGGTTTTGAAGGTCTTGGATTTGGGGAATTTCAAGGCTTAGGAGGCTTGGATTTTTGGTGATTTGGAAGAGCTCGGACTTGAAGAATTCTTGCGAGATCTGATAATGGTATGGTTCAGAGCACCGGTGAGCTCAAGTCGATCGACGTCGGATCTATAAGCAAAGGTAACGAATTGGTCGAACTCTGAGATACCCTCTAGATTAAGCTTAGTCTTAATCTCGGGGATAGCTGTGATTTCTCTAGTAGATCTCACCCTTCGGCGATCCTCTCCGTGAGTGTGATCCCCTCGGTAACCGTTTCCTTAAATGAAGCGAGCCTTGTCACAGTTCGAGAACGGGTCTCTACGGATCGAATTGCGGTGGTCCACGGACACAAAAGTCCGACACGGGCAAGAACCCATAGCGAGGACCTCGACATAGAGAGATCCTGCGTGTTTGTTTAGGAAGAAGTCGCCAATCTTTTGATTTTCATTATGCGCCTTAAAATAAAAGGCAATTTCTTTTGAATTTTGTTGTAGGCAAAGAAAGCTGTAAACAAATTCAAATCAATGACAAATTCAAATCAATGACAAATTCAAATCAATGACAAATTCAAATCAATGACAAATTCAAATCAATGACAAATTCAAATCAATGACAAATTCAAATCAATGACAAATTCAAATCAATGACAAATTCAAATCAATGACAAATTCAAATCAATGACAAATTCAAATCAATGACAAATTCAAATCAATGACAAATTCAAATCAATGACAAATTCAAATCAATGACAAATTCAAATCAATGACAAATTCAAATCAATGACAAATTCAAATCAATGACAAATTCAAATCAATGACAAATTCAAATCAATGACAAATTCAAATCAATGACAAATTCAAATCAATGACAAATTCAAATCAATGACAAATTCAAATCAATGACAAATTCAAATCAATGACAAATTCAAATCAATGACAAATTCAAATCAATGACAAATTCAAATCAATGACAAATTCAAATCAATGACAAATTCAAATCAATGACAAATTCAAATCAATGACAAATTCAAATCAATGACAAATTCAAATCAATGACAAATTCAAATCAATGACAAATTCAAATCAATGACAAATTCAAATCAATGACAAATTCAAATCAATGACAAATTCAAATCAATGACAAATTCAAATCAATGACAAATTCAAATCAATGACAAATTCAAATCAATGACAAATTGGTCGAACTCTGAGATACCCCTCCAAAGCGTCTCGGTCGATTCTTAATGAGTGCGGGATGCTTTGGACATGATGGTTCCGGCCTTGATGGTGAGGGTCCCAAAGATAGCTTCAAATCTTGATTCTTCGGATCATCGGTTCTTTGTAGGATTCACGATAAGATCCGCGGTCTTTGCATTTATTGTCGACCGCTTGTTATCTTGACTTCGAAGGCGGTGGGTGAGTTTTGTTTGTAACTTCGTGTCGGTTGGTGGTTGTTTGACTAACCATGATTTTGGACTTCTCGTATGTCGTGAACTCCTTGTTGGCAGCGTTGGGCGTGTCGAATACATGGAATTTCATAACCATCACTTTCGGCTAATTCCTCCATCATGGCGTGTCTTTGTTGGTTTAACTTCTGGCGGGAGGATATGATTATCCGATGTCAACATGACTTTCCTCCTCATCAGTTATCCTTCTCTTGGAGATTATGGTGGGAGAAATTAAGAACTCTAGAGTTATCCTTAAGAATATGGATTTATTCTCCGGGAACTCCTCGTTGAAATTTTGGAAATAGTTTATACTCGTAATCCTAGTTGGAGTAGGATTAGGCGGCGTTGATGTCGATGCAATCCATACGATCGAGTTATCCTTAAGAATATGGATTTATTCTCCGGGAACTCCTCGTTGAAATTTTGGAAATAGTTTATACTCGTAATCCTAGTTGGGTAGGATTAGGCGGCGTTGATGTCGATGCAATCCATACGATCGAGTTATCCCTAAGAATATTTTTGTGAAAATATTCTTAGGAACTTCTCGATAAATTAGGAAGCGGTTTATACTCGTAATCCTAGTTGGAGTAGGATTAGGCGGCGTTGATGGCGTCGATGCAATCCATACGATCGAGTTATCCCTAAGAATATTTTTGTGAAAATATTCTTAGGAACTTCTCGATAAATTAGGAAGCGGTTTATACTCGTAATCCTAGTTGGGTAGGATTAGGCGGCGTTGATGTCGATGCAATCCATACGATCGAGTTATCCTTAAGAATATGGATTTATTCTCCGGGAACTCCTCGTTGAAATTTTGGAAATAGTTTATACTCGTAATCCTAGTTGGAGTAGGATTAGGCGGCGTTGATGGCGTCGATGCAATCCATACGATCGAGTTATCCTTAAGAATATGGATTTATTCTCCGGGAACTCCTCGTTGAAATTTTGGAAATAGTTTATACTCGTAATCCTAGTTGGGTAGGATTAGGCGGCGTTGATCGGCGTCGATGCAATCCATACGATCGAGTTATCCTTAAGAATATGGATTTATTCTCCGGGAACTCCTCGTTGAAATTTTGGAAATAGTTTATACTCGTAATCCTAGTTGGGTAGGATTAGGCGGCGTTGATGGCGTCGATGCAATCCATACGATCGAGTTATCCTTAAGAATATGGATTTATTCTCCGGGAACTCCTCGTTGAAATTTTGGAAATAGTTTATACTCGTAATCCTAGTTGGGTAGGATTAGGCGGCGTTGATGTCGATGCAATCCATACGATCGAGTTATCCTTAAGAATATGGATTTATTCTCCGGGAACTCCTCGTTGAAATTTTGGAAATAGTTTATACTCGTAATCCTAGTTGGAGTAGGATTAGGCGGCGTTGATGTCGATGCAATCCATACGATCGAGTTATCCTTAAGAATATGGATTTATTCTCCGGGAACTCCTCGTTGAAATTTTGGAAATAGTTTATACTCGTAATCCTAGTTGGGTAGGATTAGGCGGCGTTGATGGCGTCGATGCAATCCATACGATCGAGTTATCCTTAAGAATATGGATTTATTCTCCGGGAACTCCTCGTTGAAATTTTGGAAATAGTTTATACTCGTAATCCTAGTTGGAGTAGGATTAGGCGGCGTTGATGTCGATGCAATCCATACGATCGAGTTATCCTAAGAATATTTTTGTGAAAATATTCTTAGGAACTTCTCGATAAATTGGGAAGCGGTTTATACTCGTAATCCTAGTTGGAGTAGGATTAGGCGGCGTTGATGTCGATGCAATCCATACGATCGAGTTATCCTTAAGAATATGGATTTATTCTCCGGGAACTCCTCGTTGAAATTTTGGAAATAGTTTATACTCGTAATCCTAGTTGGAGTAGGATTAGGCGGCGTTGATGGCGTCGATGCAATCCATACGATCGAGTTATCCTTAAGAATATGGATTTATTCTCCGGGAACTCCTCGTTGAAATTTTGGAAATAGTTTATACTCGTAATCCTAGTTGGGTAGGATTAGGCGGCGTTGATGTCGATGCAATCCATACGATCGAGTTATCCTTAAGAATATGGATTTATTCTCCGGGAACTCCTCGTTGAAATTTTGGAAATAGTTTATACTCGTAATCCTAGTTGGAGTAGGATTAGGCGGCGTTGATGTCGATGCAATCCATACGATCGAGTTATCCTAAGAATATTTTTGTGAAAATATTCTTAGGAACTTCTCGATAAATTAGGAAGCGGTTTATACTCGTAATCCTAGTTGGGTAGAGGCACCTCGACAAGTTGGTAGGGTGGCTCGACAAAGTGGCCGAGCCTCCGACCATTTGGTAGAGGCACCTCGACAAGTTGGTAGGGTGGCTCGACAAAGTGGCCGAGCCTCCGACCATTTGGTAGAGGCACCTCGACAAGTTGGTAGGGTGGCTCGACAAAGTGGCCGAGCCTCCGACCATTTGGTAGAGGCACCTCGACAAGTTGGTAGGGTGGCTCGACAAAGTGGCCGAGCCTCCGACCATTTGGTAGAGGCACCTCGACAAGTTGGTAGGGTGGCTCGACAAAGTGGCCGAGCCTCCGACCATTTGGTAGAGGCACCTCGACAAGTTGGTAGGGTGGCTCGACAAAGTGGTAGAGCCTCCTCGACCATTTGGTAGAGGCACCTCGACAAGTTGGTAGGGTGGCTCGACAAAGTGGCCGAGCCTCCGACCATTTGGTAGAGGCACCTCGACAAGTTGGTAGGGTGGCTCGACAAAGTGGCCGAGCCTCCGACCATTTGGTAGAGGCACCTCGACAAGTTGGTAGGGTGGCTCGACAAAGTGGCCGAGCCTCCGACCATTTGGTAGAGGCACCTCGACAAGTTGGTAGGGTGGCTCGACAAAGTGGCCGAGCCTCCGACCATTTGGTAGAGGCACCTCGACAAGTTGGTAGGGTGGCTCGACAAAGTGGCCGAGCCTCCGACCATTTGGTAGAGGCACCTCGACAAGTTGGTAGGGTGGCTCGACAAAGTGGCCGAGCCTCCGACCATTTGGTAGAGGCACCTCGACAAGTTGGTAGGGTGGCTCGACAAAGTGGCCGAGCCTCCGACCATTTGGTAGAGGCACCTCGACAAGTTGGTAGGGTGGCTCGACAAAGTGGCCGAGCCTCCGACCATTTGGTAGAGGCACCTCGACAAGTTGGTAGGGTGGCTCGACAAAGTGGCCGAGCCTCCGACCATTTGGTAGAGGCACCTCGACAAGTTGGTAGGGTGGCTCGACAAAGTGGCCGAGCCTCCGACCATTTGGTAGAGGCACCTCGACAAGTTGGTAGGGTGGCTCGACAAAGTGGCCGAGCCTCCGACCATTTGGTAGAGGCACCTCGACAAGTTGGTAGGGTGGCTCGACAAAGTGGCCGAGCCTCCGACCATTTGGTAGAGGCACCTCGACAAGTTGGTAGGGTGGCTCGACAAAGTGGTAGAGCCTCCTCGACCATTTGGTAGAGGCACCTCGACAAGTTGGTAGGGTGGCTCGACAAAGTGGCCGAGCCTCCGACCATTTGGTAGAGGCACCTCGACAAGTTGGTAGGGTGGCTCGACAAAGTGGTAGAGCCTCCTCGACCATTTGGTAGAGGCACCTCGACAAGTTGGTAGGGTGGCTCGACAAAGTGGCCGAGCCTCCGACCATTTGGTAGAGGCACCTCGACAAGTTGGTAGGGTGGCTCGACAAAGTGGTAGAGCCTCCTCGACCATTTGGTAGAGGCACCTCGACAAGTTGGTAGGGTGGCTCGACAAAGTGGCCGAGCCTCCGACCATTTGGTAGAGGCACCTCGACAAGTTGGTAGGGTGGCTCGACAAAGTGGTAGAGCCTCCTCGACCATTTGGTAGAGGCACCTCGACAAGTTGGTAGGGTGGCTCGACAAAGTGGCCGAGCCTCCGACCATTTGGTAGAGGCACCTCGACAAGTTGGTAGGGTGGCTCGACAAAGTGGTAGAGCCTCCTCGACCATTTGGTAGAGGCACCTCGACAAGTTGGTAGGGTGGCTCGACAAAGTGGCCGAGCCTCCGACCATTTGGTAGAGGCACCTCGACAAGTTGGTAGGGTGGCTCGACAAAGTGGTAGAGCCTCCTCGACCATTTGGTAGAGGCACCTCGACAAGTTGGTAGGGTGGCTCGACAAAGTGGTAGAGCCTCCTCGACCATTTGGTAGAGGCACCTCGACAAGTTGGTAGGGTGGCTCGACAAAGTGGCCGAGCCTCCGACCATTTGGTAGAGGCACCTCGACAAGTTGGTAGGGTGGCTCGACAAAGTGGTAGAGTTATCCCTAAGAATATTTTTGTGAAAATATTCTTAGAACTTCTCGATAAATTGGGAAGCGGTTTATACTCGTAATCCTAGTTGGAGTAGGATTAGGCGTAGCGTTGATGCGTCGATGCAATCCGCCGATCGAGTTATCCTAAGAATATTTTTGTGAAAATATTCTTAGAACTCTCGATAAATTAGGAAGCGGTTTATACTCGTAATCCTAGTTGGGTAGGATTAGGCGGCAGCGTTGATGTCGATGCAATCATACGATCGAGTTATCCTTAAGAATATTTTTGTGAAAATATTCTTAGAACTCTCGATAAATTAGGAAGCGGTTTATACCGTAATCCTAGTTGGGTAGGATTAGGCGGCGTTGATGTCGATGCAATCCATACGATCGAGTTATCCTAAGAATATTTTTGTGAAAATATTCTTAGGAACTTCGATAAATTAGGAAGCGGTTTATACCGTAATCCTAGTTGGAGTAGGATTAGGCGGCGTTGATCGTCGATGCAATCCTTACGATCGAGTTATCCTAAGAATATTTTTGTGAAAATATTCTTAGAACTCTCGATAAATTAGGAAGCGGTTTATACTACGTAATCCTAGTTGGGTAGGATTAGGCGGCGTTGATCGTCGATGCAATCCATACGATCGAGTTATCCTAAGAATATTTTTGTGAAAATATTCTTAGAACTTCGATAAATTAGGAAGCGGTTTATACTACGTAATCCTAGTTGGGTAGGATTAGGCGTTGATGCGTCGATGCAATCCATACGATCGAGTTATCCTAAGAATATTTTTGTGAAAATATTCTTGGGAACTTCTCGATAAATTAGGAAGCGGTTTATACTCGTAATCCTAGTTGGGTAGGATTAGGCGGCGTTGATGTCGATGCAATCATACGATCGAGTTATCCTAAGAATATTTTTGTGAAAATATTCTTAGGAACTTCTCGATAAATTGGGAAGCGGTTTATACTCGTAATCCTAGTTGGGTAGGATTAGGCGGCAGCGTTGATGCGTCGATGCAATCCGCGATCGAGTTATCCTAAGAATATTTTTGTGAAAATATTCTTAGGAACTCGATAAATTAGGAAACGGTTTATACTCGTAATCCTAGTTGGAGTAGGATTAGGCGGCGTTGATGCGTCGATGCAATCCATACGATCGAGTTATCCTAAGAATATTTTTGTGAAAATATTCTTAGGAACTTCTCGATAAATTGGAAGCGGTTTATACTCGTAATCCTAGTTGGAGTAGGATTAGGCGGCGTTGATCGTCGATGCAATCCTTACGATCGAGTTATCCTAAGAATATTTTTGTGAAAATATTCTTAGGAACTCGATAAATTAGGAAGCGGTTTATACTCGTAATCCTAGTTGGAGTAGGATTAGGCGGCGTTGATCGGCGTCGATGCAATCCGCGATCGAGTTATCCTTAAGAATATTTTTGTGAAAATATTCTTAGAACTCTCGATAAATTGGGAAGCGGTTTATACTCGTAATCTAGTTGGAGTAGGATTAGGCGTTGATGTCGATGCAATCATACGATCGAGTTATCCAAGAATATTTTTGTGAAAATATTCTTAGGAACTCTCGATAAATTAGGAAGCGGTTTATACTGTAATCCTAGTTGGGTAGGATTAGGCGTTGATGTCGATGCAATCCATACGATCGAGTTATCCCTAGAATATTTTTGTGAAAATATTCTTAGAACTTCTCGATAAATTGGAAGCGGTTTATACTCGTAATCTAGTTGGAGTAGGATTAGGCGTTGATGTCGATGCAATCCGCGATCGAGTTATCCAAGAATATTTTTGTGAAAATATTCTTAGAACTTCTCGATAAATTAGGAAACGGTTTATACTCGTAATCTAGTTGGGTAGGATTAGGCGGCGTTGATGTCGATGCAATCATACGATCGAGTTATCCCTAGAATATTTTTGTGAAAATATTCTTAGAACTTCGATAAATTAGGAAGCGGTTTATACTGTAATCCTAGTTGGGTAGGATTAGGCGTTGATGTCGATGCAATCCTTACGATCGAGTTATCCTAAGAATATTTTTGTGAAAATATTCTTAGAACTTCTCGATAAATTAGGAAGCGGTTTATACCGTAATCCTAGTTGGAGTAGGATTAGGCGGCGTTGATGTCGATGCAATCCGCCGATCGAGTTATCCTAAGAATATTTTTGTGAAAATATTCTTAGAACTTCTCGATAAATTAGGAAGCGGTTTATACCGTAATCCTAGTTGGGTAGGATTAGGCGGCGTTGATGTCGATGCAATCCATACGATCGAGTTATCCTAAGAATATTTTTGTGAAAATATTCTTAGAACTTCTCGATAAATTAGGAAGCGGTTTATACCGTAATCCTAGTTGGGTAGGATTAGGCGGCGTTGATGTCGATGCAATCCGCCGATCGAGTTATCCTAAGAATATTTTTGTGAAAATATTCTTAGAACTTCTCGATAAATTAGGAAGCGGTTTATACTCGTAATCCTAGTTGGAGTAGGATTAGGCGGCGTTGATGGCGTCGATGCAATCCGCCGATCGAGTTATCCTAAGAATATTTTTGTGAAAATATTCTTAGGAACTTCTCGATAAATTAGGAAGCGGTTTATACCGTAATCCTAGTTGGGTAGGATTAGGCGGCAGCGTTGATGTCGATGCAATCCGCCGATCGAGTTATCCTAAGAATATTTTTGTGAAAATATTCTTAGAACTTCTCGATAAATTAGGAAGCGGTTTATACCGTAATCCTAGTTGGAGTAGGATTAGGCGGCGTTGATGGCGTCGATGCAATCCATACGATCGAGTTATCCTAAGAATATTTTTGTGAAAATATTCTTAGGAACTTCTCGATAAATTAGGAAGCGGTTTATACTCGTAATCCTAGTTGGGTAGGATTAGGCGGCGTTGATGTCGATGCAATCCGCCGATCGAGTTATCCTAAGAATATTTTTGTGAAAATATTCTTAGAACTTCTCGATAAATTAGGAAGCGGTTTATACTGTAATCCTAGTTGGGTAGGATTAGGCGGCGTTGATGTCGATGCAATCCGCCGATCGAGTTATCCTAAGAATATTTTTGTGAAAATATTCTTAGAACTTCTCGATAAATTAGGAAGCGGTTTATACCGTAATCCTAGTTGGGTAGGATTAGGCGGCAGCGTTGATGTCGATGCAATCCGCCGATCGAGTTATCCTAAGAATATTTTTGTGAAAATATTCTTAGAACTTCTCGATAAATTAGGAAGCGGTTTATACCGTAATCCTAGTTGGGTAGGATTAGGCGGCGTTGATGTCGATGCAATCCATACGATCGAGTTATCCTAAGAATATTTTTGTGAAAATATTCTTAGAACTTCTCGATAAATTAGGAAGCGGTTTATACCGTAATCCTAGTTGGGTAGGATTAGGCGGCGTTGATGGCGTCGATGCAATCCGCCGATCGAGTTATCCTAAGAATATTTTTGTGAAAATATTCTTAGGAACTTCTCGATAAATTAGGAAGCGGTTTATACCGTAATCCTAGTTGGAGTAGGATTAGGCGGCGTTGATGTCGATGCAATCCGCCGATCGAGTTATCCTAAGAATATTTTTGTGAAAATATTCTTAGAACTTCTCGATAAATTAGGAAGCGGTTTATACTCGTAATCCTAGTTGGGTAGGATTAGGCGGCGTTGATGTCGATGCAATCCGCCGATCGAGTTATCCTAAGAATATTTTTGTGAAAATATTCTTAGGAACTTCTCGATAAATTAGGAAGCGGTTTATACCGTAATCCTAGTTGGAGTAGGATTAGGCGGCAGCGTTGATGTCGATGCAATCCATACGATCGAGTTATCCTAAGAATATTTTTGTGAAAATATTCTTAGAACTTCTCGATAAATTAGGAAGCGGTTTATACCGTAATCCTAGTTGGGTAGGATTAGGCGGCGTTGATGTCGATGCAATCCGCCGATCGAGTTATCCTAAGAATATTTTTGTGAAAATATTCTTAGAACTTCTCGATAAATTAGGAAGCGGTTTATACCGTAATCCTAGTTGGGTAGGATTAGGCGGCGTTGATGTCGATGCAATCCGCCGATCGAGTTATCCTAAGAATATTTTTGTGAAAATATTCTTAGAACTTCTCGATAAATTAGGAAGCGGTTTATACTCGTAATCCTAGTTGGAGTAGGATTAGGCGGCGTTGATGGCGTCGATGCAATCCATACGATCGAGTTATCCTAAGAATATTTTTGTGAAAATATTCTTAGGAACTTCTCGATAAATTAGGAAGCGGTTTATACCGTAATCCTAGTTGGGTAGGATTAGGCGGCGTTGATGGCGTCGATGCAATCCATACGATCGAGTTATCCTAAGAATATTTTTGTGAAAATATTCTTAGGAACTTCTCGATAAATTAGGAAGCGGTTTATACCGTAATCCTAGTTGGGTAGGATTAGGCGGCGTTGATGGCGTCGATGCAATCCATACGATCGAGTTATCCTAAGAATATTTTTGTGAAAATATTCTTAGGAACTTCTCGATAAATTAGGAAGCGGTTTATACCGTAATCCTAGTTGGAGAGCAGCGGCGGGTCTTCTTTGATGCCTTTTCTGATTTTATTTGCATATCGACTTTATTTGTCTTCTTTTGCGGTTTCGATGTCGTCGGGGAGATCCGCATTAGAGGCGATCAACTTCGCCGCGGCGTGAATGCCGCGCCTCCTTCTTTCGGTGGTGCGCCCGGCGTCGTCATCATATTCTCATACATATATCGTTGTATCCCGCCGTCCTCCTTTGTGGCGATTGGGAAGAGCGAAATCCTCCTTTGTGGCGATTGGGAAGAGCGAAATCCTCCTTTGTGGCGATTGGGAAGAGCGAAATCCTCCTTTGTGGCGATTGGGAAGAGCGAGATTCTCCTTGCATTGAGGATTGAGGCTTCAAAGATCACCGTCTCGATGTTTTTAGCGGGGCGATTTCACACCGTACTCTGCATACGTAGAGCGGAATATATTCTTTGCTTTGTTCCGCGACTATATTTATCGTTCTCGGGTATTTATCTGGATGAAATCGTCATACCGTTATAAGGTAAATGACTTCGATCTCATGGGTTTACGAGAAGAGTTCTATGCCTTATCTTGTTTCCTTTTCAAGATATTCCTCCTAAATGATCTGTTGACCCTTTGTTCTCTTGTGGTGGCGGATGCTCAGATGATTATTAGTCTACCTCGAAGGCTCCCAATGTCAAGTCTCGATTCTCAAGGTCATGCGGAGAAGGCCTTTTCCACAGAGGCGAACCTTGTGGCCGAACACCATGAGGAAGAAACCGTGGCTGAGCCTACTATCATAATTTGGGATGGCGAGTTTGAGGATCGCTTCCATCATCCGCTCCACCGCCTCCCTTGCGGCCTTGGCGAAACCGGGATTTCCGACCCTTGAGTATAGAGGCGGGTGGAGGCCCGAGTTAATCTTGGCGGACCACTTCCACGAATTCAACCTATTGCGAGATTGCCGGGCCAAAATCTGCCGTTCGACTCGGTTACGTGATGGGTCTCCTTCATTTGTTGGAGAATGGTTTGAAGCGGCGATCTCTATTATCGAGGTTAGATGGGCGACTTTTATGGTCTTACGCCCATTCATATTGAGTATCTTGGAGGAAATTGGCGTGTTGGTGGCCCTCGGCTAGCTAATCGTTGTGAGCAAAAGCTCACTAGGCGGCTAACTCTTGCATACCGTGTGGATGATTTAGCCTTTTGAATCATGCGATGAGGTGATGCGACTTCGTCGTGGCTTCGGATCAAGGCTTCGTGAGCAGCGCCCTTAGCGAGAGGAGAATATCGAGCAAGAGGTCATCTTTGGGAACTCATATGGCGGCGGCTTAACTGCGGCGCAAGATAAATCGTACCATGCCTATGTCGAGCGTACGAGGAATCGGGGCTGTTCAAGGGAGAAGGCGTTGAAGGATTTCCGCAGCGTGAGTGCGCCCGAGTCGGGGCGTCAGCGAGCGAAACAAGTCCTCGAGGTGATGCGTCGGGAACATGTAGCTGCAATTGCTGCGAATTCTGAAGAGGAACTCGAGAAGGAAGCCAAAGCTCAGGTTCAAGTGAAGCAGAAGGAAAAACTAGCCGGCGTTAAAGCTGACCTCGCTTCCTTCACAGTACTAGATTGCGCCAATGAAGTCGATGTGTTGCTTTGGTTTGAGATTTCTCTGTTTTCTTTGTTGACCCGCGTCGTTGTGATCATCACAATTTTGCTTGAATTGATTGTCACCGACAATTGTAGCTCCTTTATATTTGCTTCAAATGAATAAGATTTATTGCTTTCATTATTTATTATGATTCTCTTATTTAAATCGAAATAATTAACCATAATACTTATAGGATTTTGGCAAACCCTCGACCATCAGCGGGTTTGATTAGCCTTTACCAACCACCGTTTGAGTTGGGCTGGCGTCGCGGATTATCGGGATCCGTTCCGCGTGGCGTTGTGCTAAAGAATGAAACTCTTCTAGACTTGTTGCTATGATATTGAATACATAGGCTTTGTACTCTTTTACGGGCAAGAGACCACCCGACAGCGTGTGGCGTTGGCTTTATCCTTCTTAGGCCGGGATAAAATGCCCCGAATCGAACTCACGGTGTCTTCTTCAATCGGAAAAAGACTAAGCCGACAGCAGCGTGTGGCGTTGGCTTTATCCTTCTTAGGCCGGGATAAAATGCCCGAGTCGAACTCGGTGTCTTCTTCAATCGGAGAAAGACTAAACCCGACAGCAGCGTGTGGCGTTGACTTTAGGGTTATTAGCCAACCCGGCCTTCAGCGGGTTTGATGAGCCTTTACCAACTACCGTTTGAGTTGGGCTAGCATGTAGATTATCTAAATCCGTTCTACACACAGCGTTGTGCTAAAGAATGAAACTCTCTTAGACTTAATGCTACGATGTTGAATCGTAGGCTTTGTCTTTGTCGCGGGAATTGACTACGACAGCAGCGTGTGGCGTTGGCTTTATCCTTCTTAGGCCGGGATAAAATGCCCCGAATCGAACTCACGGTGTCTTCTTCAATGGGAGAAAGACTAAACCCGACAGCAGCGTGTGAAGCGTTGGCTTTATCCTTCTTAGGCCGGGATAAAATGCCCGAGTCGAACTCTGGTGTCTTCTTCAATCGGAAAAAGACTAAGCCGACAGCAGCGTGTGAAGCGTTGGCTTTATCCTTCTTAGGCCGGGATAAAATGCCCCAAGATGAATCTTGGTGTCTTCTTCAATCGGAGAAAGACTAAACCGACAGCAGCGTGTGGCGTTGGCTTTATCCTTCTTAGGCTTGGGATAAAATGCCCCGAATCGAACTCGGTGTCTTCTTCAATGGGAGAAAGACTAAACCGACAGCAGCGTGTGGCGTTGGCTTTATCCTTCTTAGGCTTGGGATAAAATGCCCGAGTCGAACTCGGTGTCTTCTTCAATCGGAAAAAGACTAAGCCGACAGCAGCGTGTGGCGTTGGCTTTATCCTTCTTAGGCTTAGGGATAAAATGCCCGAGTCGAACTCGGTGTCTTCTTCAATCGGAGAAAAGACTTCGAGGCGACCTTGATCGGACAACTGATGCGAAAATCCGGCGCATACCTTGATCGGCTACCTAAGATGAAGATGGAACTAAGAGTGGGATCTCCACTCAGAGAGCGAAAAGACTTCGAGGCGACCTTGATCGGACAACACAGTGCGAAAATCGGCGCATACCTTCAATCGGCTACCTAAGATGAAGATGGAACTAAGAGTGGGATCTCCACTCCGAGAACCGAAAAGACTTCGGGTGACCTTGATCGGACAACTGATGCGAAAATCGGCGCATACCTTGATCGGCTACCTAAGATGAAGATGGAACTAAGAGTGGGATCTCCACTCCGAGAACCGAAAAGACTTCGAGGCGACCTTGATCGGACAACACAGTGCGAAAATCGGCGCATACCTTCAATCGGCTACCTAAGATGAAGATGGAACCCTTCCGTTTGACACGAAAAGGATTTTGCGGCTTGGAGAGGAAGGATTTTATATTCTCTCTCGGCGTGAAAGGAATTTTGAGTGGGCCTCTTGTTCATAGAAGGAATCAAGAGGGATTTTGGTAATGTACGAGAAAATTTGTAGACCCACCGTCAAGGAATTTGATCGGTGGGGAAGTGTGATGGAGGATAAATCTAGGGTTATCCTCGCGAAAGTGGTGAGACATCCCACGAGGAACTTCCGTCAAAGCGGGTTATCGAAGATACTATGGGTAGTATTTCTTGGGAACTTCCCATTTATCGGCATTAATTGCGGTCGCCATTTTGGGTAATGGTGATATGCACCATTGGAGTAAACCGTTTCTATTACAAGCGGACCCTCCCATTTAGGTTGAATTTACCTTTCTTCTTGGAAGTGAGGATTATCGGTCGTCGGCGGCGAGGACCAAATCTCCTTCTCTAAAGGTTCTCTGTCGAACTTTCTTGTTGAAAGCCGACATCCTAGCTGGTAGAACTCAATGCATTGTTGAGCCTCGAGCTTCTCATCTAACATCTCAAGCTCTTGAGGCGTTTTGATGTTGTTCTTGATCGTCATCTCTGTTGAAAGGCGTCTGAAGTGGCGGGATCTGAATTTCCAATGGGAGAAGCGCTTCACGTGAGCCGAGAGATGCGGGGTGGCTCGATTGGCGTCGCGTCTGGTTGTCGCGATCGCCCGAGTGCTTCTCGAGTTTATCATCGGTCTAAGCTTGTTACTTTTCACAAGCTTTGTGAATTTTGATAATCGTCTTGTTGAATGCCTCGGCTAATCCATTTCTTGTTGGATTATAGAACATCGGCGAGGCGTCTTGTATCTTGAATTTCATAAAACGATGAAGGAATTGGCGATGAGCTGGGGACCGTTGTCATGCGATCCGTCTTGGGACACCATGTCGATAGATGACATGGTGTTTGATAAACTTGATGGCGGTACTTCGCCTTTACTTCTTTTAGCGGGATTGCTTGACCCACTTGGAGAAGTAGTCGGTGTCGCTAGAATAAACCGATCGCCTTTGTGACGGAGGAAAAATGGGACCTACAATGTCCATTCCCCATGTCTCGAATGGCGGGATGTGGCGAAGGATCTGATTGCTCTGGCGGTGATGCATATAATTAGCGTGAATTTGACCGCAGCGTGGCATTTCGGCGTGCTCATTGCGTCATTAACCATTGTTGGCCAAAGTAGCCCATTCTCTGATTCGATCGTAGAGTTTGGGACCGGTGGTGTGCACCACATTCACCCTCGTGTGCTTCGAAGGACCTCTTACGCCTCCTTGTTTGAAGGCATCGGAGTAAAGACCATCGTACCCGGCGATATAGCGTCACGGGTCTTTGTGTCGTAAAAGAATCTTGGAGCTCTTGGCCGGTTGACTCTCTCTCCTTCGTCTTACGGTAGAATACCATGTAAGGCGTGTCGATGATAAGCGCCAATCTCGGGGCTCCAACTTGGTTTGGGTTGTATACACTTCTTTGGTAACTACCCCTTATCTTCTTGTGCCTCATCATTATAATGAGTGCGAAGAGTTGGTGAGTCTGGCCGTGACTAGTTGCTTTCGGTCTCGGAAGGTTGTGCTAACGACGACTAATGCCGCCCGGCGCATCAGCGTAAGCGTTTTGGAAGCGGGATATATTCGATGAAAAACTCTTGAATGAGTGCGCCATTTCCACGGCTACGATGATAGGGGACGGATCGGGGTTCCTAACCGTAGTCACCACGGACTGCTTAACTATCGGTTGTGAATCACCATGCAGCGAGATATTGACCCCGGCTCCTTGGCGAAGCTAAGTCCGATAAGTAGCGTTGTATTGACTCGTTATTGGAGCGAGGTTGGTGAGTGAATAAGCGCGGGGCATGACATGATTCCGGAAATCAAGACAACTCCGACTCAGTGGAGATTTTAGAACATCAGGAATTTTCGCCACATTGGTGGCCGAAGCTCCATCAAAATACAATCGCCATATTTGTTGGTGCGGCGTAGTGTTGACTTCTGAACTTCATCAGGAAGATCATCATATAGCTCAAGCTGCATCCGTTGTCGGTGGCGACCAAGAGATCATAAATAGCTTGTCCTTTGGTGACTTACGTTGTTTGAAATACAAGTCATATTGAGACAAGAGCAAGGCCCATTTAAGCTAGCGCCAACTCATCGAGGCGGTGGGTCATAAATATCGGATCAGTTCGTTAGAATAACATAAATCGTCTGTCAGGCTAAATAGTGCGCATTTTACGAATCGCGAACACTAATGCAAGGCCTTTGCTTCGACCATTGGGTATCGAGACTTCGGCGCCGACTAATGTTGGCTCGGGTAATACTGCTTGCTGTTACGTGACGCCGTCGTCGTCTTGCGAGTAAAGCGCTTAACGAGTGATCCGTTGCCTTGGCGTAGATCAAAATGGTTTTCCGACAGCGGTGCAACAAAACGGGAGGTTTAGCGAGATCGACTTGATCTCTTGAATGCCTTACGGCGGCGTCGTCCCAAATATATGACCGCCCTTCTTGTTCAACTTGGAGAGCGGTGGCACTTCGGATAGGTTCGATATGAACCGTCGGATGTCGCCGATCGTCCTTGTAACCCCGAGTTCTCTCGGATTTCGGAGGTTGCAACTCTTGAATCGCCTTCACTTTGTCGGGATCGGCGTGGATTCCTTTGTTGGTGGCAGCGAAGCCAAGGAACTTGCCCTTTGGACATCCCAAGGAAGGACTTGGCGGGATTCATCTTTAGGCGATGAGTTAGCATGAGTTCGAATACCGTTCTAAGATCTTTGATGTGATCTCCTTTGTCCGCGGCTTTTCACGACCAAATCGTCGGCGTAGCATTCGACCGTTTTCGGAGATGGTCTGGAAAATTTCGTCATTGCTCTACGGTATGTTCTTGTAGGCATTTTGAGGCGAGCGGCATGGCCGTGTAGCAATATATGCCGATGGAAGTTACGAGCGGCTGTGTGTTTGGCGTCATCGGGGTACATCTTGATCGATTATACCGAAAAGCCATCCATAAAGGACATCCTCTCGAATCCACATGTATTGTCAACTATGGCGTCGGTGATTGGCGGAGGAAATCATCCTTTGGGCAGCGGCGTTTAGGTCTCATGTCGACCACAGTCCTAATCGAACCATTCTTCTTCATGGCCGGGACTATATTAGCCACCCAATCCGGATGTTGAATTTCCTCGGCGAATCCGATTCTATGAGTTTCTTCGCCGTCAACAATTGCCTCCAATATTTGTGGGCCGAAACCGTCTTCTTTGTTGCTTGGCGGGTTTGACATCCGCCTTGATGTTGGCGATGTGTTGCCACATTAGGGTCGAGTCTGGCATGTCCTCGTAACTCGGTGAATACATCGATATACTCACGATTAGGGCAATCAACTCTTCCTTTTCTTCCAAGGGAGAGTATTGCGATGTTTATGAGTTTGGGATGCTCTTCATCACCCATATTAACTGGACTACCTCATCCTTAGTGGGGGTTCTCTTTGTTCGAACCTATCCCCAAAGCTGCTCTACGAGTTGATGGATCCATGGGTCTTCCCATGTTGGCATATCTTCATCACCCTCAATAGTAGCGGGATCGATCGTGGCCATATTAGACATCAAAGCCTTGAAAGCTTCTCAGAAGTGGTGTCGAGAATCCCAAGCGAAGAGTCGGGCGAATGTCGTCTCCCTCATAGGGTGGATTATTATCAATCGACCACGAGCATTCATCTTCGAGGAGGATTCGTATCCCAATCCCCTTCTAAATGCATAGTAATTATCCGGCTTTCCTCTTGGGACATATGCCGCTTTAGGAGGGACTCGAGGACCTCGCCCAAAACATAGACCTTCCCCTCGTGTCAAGTCATACCCCCATCTTTTCATGATACCCAGTGTTTCTGGACTATATCTGAATGTGTGGAGGATAGGCCCATTGTCATCTTCACCTTCTTCAAAGAAATGATTGGCGTTGGGCGCATCTCCTTTTAGTAAACCAAGTCTTTTCACTACTTGATCTTCGTGGGATGACAAGTGTTGTCCCAAAGGAATCCCGGAACTGCTTTTGTGTGAAGCAAGATGATCGAGTTGGCAGGTGCAACTCTGGATCATTGTATAATCCTGTTATCACATCATTCAAAGATAAAGGATACTCTAAATCGTCATTTATTGATTCATCGGCAATTTGCCAATTACAATGTTCATCGGCGATTCTTCATCGTCAAGATTGATTACAAGGGGTACAATGTCATTTAAAACAAAACCTCCACTATAACCAAGCCGGTTTGGTGTCGGCTTCTTCACGCTGTCCGTACCTTGGGCGATGATTGATTTAGGACTCATTACGTAGAGGAGAGAATCGGTGAAATAATTCTCCATCCCTTAAGCGGTTGTTTGTCGCGACCACCGTCTTGACCTCATTATTAGTGTCTACATATTTGAGACGATGAAGAGTAGATGGGACTATAACATTACCGTGGATCCAAGGTCGACCCAACAATAAGTTATAGGAAGTCTACGCATCAATCACATAGCGGTGACTTGGACTTTAAGTCTCCCATTTGGCACTTTATCCGGATTTTACCAAGTGGTAGAGACCGGTGTTAAACCCGTAGATGCGTACTGTTGGCCTTGACTTCTTGGCGGGGATTCAAGGTGATACATGGTAGCGGGGGCATGATGCTCCTGTGGAACCGGATCGACTTGGATCGGTTAACTTCACTAGAGCCAATATACGGTGAAGTATAGCGGCCTATCGTGCTTGGAATTCCTCGTCGCATATCCTCCTTTGTAAAGGTGATGCGGGGAAGTGCTTAGTCGCAAGGTTGCATTGTTGGGCCGACTCTTACGGACTCGGCCTAATCACGGGTGAGGAAGACTTACGAATCGTGAGGGCTTCTTGAAGAGCTTCTCTCGTCTCTTTTGATAAGCCTGACTCATAGAAGTGATCCTTGCGGGGATATTGGCCAATTGTGCTATTACATCAAAGCGGTATGGAGAGTTGAAGTTCGGTTTATCTCTTCAATCGGTGAATCGAGGCTGCCGGAGTTGAACTTCATCGCGGTGCTTTCTTTGTAGCTTCTTTGGCGACTACTGGCTGTTGCGCTTTCTCGTGCGAGTGAGGGATTTGTTGGTACCCCGACTCACGAGGCGTCTTGGCATTAGGGTCGGGGACTTGGGATACTTGTATTTGTACTCGTGTCCACTCACGGTGGCGTGGGCATCGAGTTCCCCGCCGGACGGTGGAATGTTACCACTGTTCATCGTCTCCCTCGAATTGCGGAGTAGCATGACATGCCTTTCCCTTACGCCCGGCTTTTCTTGAAGAAGAGGCTACCCATTGCTCGTCTTCCGGTAAGTGCGGGTGGACCCACAAGACTTAGCCATTGGTATCGATACAAGTCCTTTACGGCGTTGCTTGTGCGGTCGTCATTCACCGTCTTCAACGCAACTTTGACCAGCGGTTGAGGTTCAAACCATGTCAATGGCACCGACCGAAACTTATGGATACGCATTAGCTCAGACCTTCTTTTCTTTGGGCGGCTTCATAGTAATGACCCTACATCAATTAAAGCACGGATTTTGTCCTTAAAGTGAAGCGAGTTAGTGGGGTGATGAAGCGCCCTATGGTGCGCCGCGATATCTTGGGTCATTCGTGTTCATCGCCTCCTCTTGATTACGAATCGGAGGGAGCTTGATCTTGTTATTTTCCACAAGATATTTGAAGAGGCAGGGAATCTCGTCGTCCCTAAAGGAATAGGACTTGGGAATCTCGGCTCTAAGACCTTGTTTTGTGGCCCGGGTTGCCCGTTGGTATTACTGTTGCGGCCCGTATTCTTCTTCTTCTTCTTCTTCTTCTTCTTCTTTGGGGTTGGAGTTGGAGCGTTTGGTTATAACCGCCGTCTTGGCTTGCTCTTTCCCTTTGCCACGTGGGACAAAGTTAAGCGGAGCTTCCGTTGTCGGTGACCCTCTCGCCTTTTTCCTTTTGAGGAATCTCTCGGCTTGCTCTCCACGAACCTTCAAGTCCTTCCACGTTATCGATGGTCTTTGTACCCATTGCTTCAAGCACATCTATTGATAAGTTCTTTGTGGCGGGTTTGGAGGATGAACTCCTCGTTATTGGATCCGGCGGTTCATTGCCTTGTTAGAATCGTTTAACAAAGATGTCCACGGTTTCTCCGTCTTTACGCTTCTCGTCGAACAGCGTCGATCGATACCTCGGTATCGTCATCAAAGAAATTGGTAAGGAAGCTAGACTCCATGTCGTCCCGGTGTGAATGCTCCACGGCGAGGCGGCGGTACCATTCGGCGGCCCACGAAGGGTGCCGGCGAATGACCGAACCATCGAGGGTTCGTTGCGAAATAACTCCGAGGTGTGACTTGAAATAAATCAAGTCTTTGCGTCGGGGAACCCTTCCGTCAAATGGTGTGAAGTTTATTAAGTTAAACTTTGGCCAGTGCGGGATTGATTCCCACTCCCTCGGGTATGGGCAAGGAATACCGTCTTCTTTACTTCTTGGCGGAAATCAATGAGTTGATTTTGCTCTCCAAGTCTTTGATCTTCGCTCTCACGAGCAGCAGCGTCAGCGTGGTTCGGGGGTTATCATCTTCACGGTGCTTCCTCGATCGAATCGCTATCATCTTCATCGGCGTTGGCTTTCGATTCACCTTGATGTTTTGTCGGGGCTTGGATGCGTTGGTCGTGCATTTCTCTCATCGTGCATGGCCAACTCCATCTCTAACTTGAAGTTTTCCGTTGTTTATTCAGCGCCGTCTAGCATTTTGGCCACTTGATGCATGCGATCATAAGTGTTTCTTGGGGGCTCCCTTAGCTAGATACGGTATGATCGGATCGCGATTCTTGAGCCAATATCGGCGCATCATCCTCGCGGGTAACCCTTGAAGCTTATCGTATCACGGACCGTCGGATAGTCGGACCATAAGCGAGTTAGCGTTGCGATCTTGTTGGGAATAGCCGTGGCGATGATTCTTTCTTTGGTCATATTATTAGTGACCTCGGCAGCTCACCCTCTCGGAGATCATCCTTTTCGGAATCGCCTTGTCCTAGGTCTCGGCATCTCGTGGTGAGTCTCGGAAGGCCGACACCCTTTACGGAGCTTCTTGATGGCAATTGCACTCAGAGCATCGTCTTAATGAGCTTGGAGCACAAGCATGGCTGTGTCAATTTGGGGAATTCTTTGAGATTTTCGTACCCTTACCGCGGTAGTACGGCTCATCGGTGTGTGTCTGGGGCGACTGCCGTATGTCGGTTTGATCTCGGGTATAACATCCTCATCATCGGATAAGCGTCTCCTTCGAGGGCGGATCAACCCATCGAAACTTCGAAAGTGACTTCGCCTAGACTTTTCGCCGATGTGAGTCGCGAAGTCTCGGCGGACTCTCGGACTTGATTTTCAATCCGATAGGGAGGCTATAGGAATCTTCTTGTCCTTGTTGGAGCAGGTGCGACCTCTGCATGAGGTGACCCGTGATTCTCTCGAGGACCAAGGCGATCCTTGATAGTCGGTTTGGTAGTGGTGGCGAGTTGGCTCCACTCTTGATTGAATCTGAGCGCCTTTGACTTTGGCGTCGTCTATCTTAGGCTTTGGCGTTGGATTTACAGCGCTGTATCCTTCGGCTTAAGCGCCGAGGCGGAGTGTGGACAGCGAGGTTGGGGCACCATTAGACTTGGGCCTCAAACACGGCGATGCGTTGGTGGCTTCTTTGCCACTTCCTTCTTTAACTCCGCGAGCTGTTGCACCAAAGCTTCGTGCTTGCATAAGAGTCTTGGCGCTTCGGATCGCTCTGAAGTGTGGGCGGTTCCGTTTGACCGCGGACCCACTCGTTGGTTGGCGGCTTGGATGGACCGTCGATCACTTGGTGAAGCCTCTGCGTGAGTTGGATCTTAGATCCGCCGTAGCGGACCCCATCCATGGATTGCATGGCCTTGGCAAGCTTGCGCGCCATGCTTTGTCGTCGCCTTTGGCGGCTTCGCTTAGGCCGGCGCATCGTCGGCGTTCATCTCGGGCACCATCTGGACTTGGCGCCGAAGGGATTTCTCGGCTACTGCTTGGCCTTGAGGTTGAACTTCGCCGTCACGGGGCTCTACATCGGAGGCCCATCGGGTTCTCCTTGCGGCGGAGACCTTCTTGGGCGGCGGAGGCTGGATGCGGAGGAGGGTGAGGGCAGGTACTCCTCGAACTTCTCTGGTCGAACTTCGAACTTCGACCTCTTCTTCCAGGGATAGGGATCAGCGGTTGCGTACGGCGACCTCCGATCGAGGCGGTGGCTCCCCAATGGTCGCCCGGCTTGTTCGCGGTAAAAGTCGGGATGATTGTCATTGATTTGAATTTGTTTCTGACTTCTTTTGCCTACAACAAAATTCAAAAGAAATTGCCTTTTATTTTAAAGTACAATGAAAATCAAAAAGATTGCGACTTCTTCCTAAACAAACCACGAGGATCTACGTTATGTCGAGGTCACAAACTTGCGTCAGTTCTTTGCACGTGGGGACTTTTGTGTCCGTGGACCACAGCGCAATTCGATCGAGTAGGGCAGGGTTACGGAACTACTGAGATGTAAAGGGGCTCGTTTCCGCGAAGAAGCGAAGCGCTGAGGATCACACTCACGAAGGAGAGGATCGCTGGCGGGTGAGATCTACTAGGAGAAATCCTGGCTATCCACGAGATTAAGGCGAAGCTTAATCTAGAGGGTATCTGTGGATTCGACCGAATTGGTTACCTTTGCTTATAGATCGGCGTCATTTGGACTTGAGCTCGCCGGTGCTTTCGGAACCGTCGCCGATTACTCGTAGATCTCGCAAGAATTCTTGAAGTCAGAGCTCTTCCAAATCACCAAAATCCAAGCCTCAGGAAGCCTTGAAATTCCCCAAATCCAAGACCTTCAAAATCGAAGTCCCCTCCAAGAAGACCCCCTCCCTATTTATACAAAATGCGGCGGGGGAAGTGGCTCGGCCACTTGGTAGAGGCACCTCGGCAAGTTGGTAGGGTGGCTCGACAAAGTGGCCGAGCCACCTCGGCCAAGTTGGTAGAGGTGGCTCGGCCACTTGGTAGAGGCACCTCGGCAAGTTGGTAGGGTGGCTCGACAAAGTGGCCGAGCCACCAACCACTTGGTGGTGTCGCCTACGCCGATTCTTGGCCGTTTTCGCGTCGTTCTCGCGTCGTTTTCGGCGTTTACGTCTCGGGCTCGGGTTCGATGCGTATTTGATTCGGAACTAATCCTTGGTTCGTTCCGGTTCAACGGTCCCGAAATCCGATCATCCGTTCGAGTCGGCTTAAGTCGTGCTTGTGACGCTTGCGAGTTTGCCGTTGGGTTCGCGTCTCAACCGTTTGATGTCCGTATCATTCGATGGGTGCGTCATTCGCCGACTCCTCGTCCGCGAGTTGGTTTCGGGGACCTTGTAAGCATTTTCAGCGCCTACAACTATAAATACCCTCCTCGTCCACTTGGGAGGGTGGACCATCGAAGGAAAAATCAGAAATCCAAGCTTAGGAGTTCAAGAACCACGATCCGCGGAGATTCCTCGAGTTTAAGCCTTGACTTATTCTTGAGAAGAGTAGATATCTTACCTTGCTAAGATATTTCTTTGAAGTTCTTGTTTCCTTTGCGAAGCATCAACTAAACCCGTCGATTCGGCGATCATTTCGGTGGTCCACGGATTCGCGTCCGACGCAGGGCAAAGTCCAAAAATAGGAGATCTACACTTGTAGTATCTTTTGTTCGAGTTTGTGAGAGAGTTCTTGAAATTTCTTTGTAGCGAAAATTAAGGTGTAATTTTCTTAAGTTTTGTAATGGAAGCGACAAAGAAATCAACTTTTCGACCCAAACCGATGGCGACCACGATGGGAGCCAGCGGTCGGCCGAGATCGTTATTGTGGCAACCTGCGGCGTCGTGCCCGACCTCATGGTTGATGGAATAGACTACTTCTTGATCAAGCCAAATTGAAGAGTATCTCTCCTCTTCCACATCGAAGTCTTCCTCACCCATAAACATCGGAGGATCTCATCTCCTAAGAGGAGGTTAGTTACATTGTGATGTGCAGCGATCTTCGTTAAGCTTGCAGCGATTTCCCTCTCAACAAGATCTCAAGCCCGTCGGCGAAGAGAGCTTCGCCAAAGCGGCGTCAAAGATGGCCGTCGATTCGCGAGCTCTGGAGTCAGCGGATGGAGTTCACTATCGAACTTCAGTGATCGAAAGCGTCGGCAAGTTACAACGCCTCAACCTCAATCCGCGGACACTCCTCCCAAGGAAGAATGGGTTCGTCAAAAGGACCCGATTGACAAAGAAGGCCAGCTCAAAAGCGGCGTACCGCAGCTTTGCTCGAACCGCGTCTTTGTTGCAAAGGCAAGAGTCAAAAGCAACCCGACAAGCGGCTCAAAATGCGCCAAGCATGGATCGAAGTCGACATCAAAATGCGGCTCAAAGTCATCTCATATGATTTTCAGTAGAGCGATTAAGCCCGCCTCGCGCCCGGCCAAGCGATCTAGTACCTGCAGCCAATGGCGGTGTATGCTTGTCTCGCGCCGGTGAGCAGCAACTACCTGCGCCAAAGCGGCGATCCTCAATCATTGACAAAGATGGGCTTTTAGCCCCTTTCTTCCACTTTTAAATTTGAGGTATCAGCGTTAAGTGCGGAAATCCGTCAACCGGTGTTCGATTAAGCCTTGGTCCACAATTGAGAACCAAAGTCAAAACAGGTAATGGAGCGTTTGGGTCACGATCCATAAACAACGGCAGGTTGGGGGCGTACCCAAATTCAAGTGATGTTGAGAAATGTGCGAGCCATCGGCGGCTCAAAGCTGAAAGAATTTACATTGCGTCTCGTTTGAGCATCCCACAAGGGGTCCGAGTCTGGCGAGAAGAATAAGTTGAGGCAAGTGACTCGCAAAATCACGAGAGATGACCGGACCCTTGTGATTCATCTGAAGCAACTTCGGATGGCCAAGCGGCGGAAGTTGTCTCTCAAGTCAAAAGTCGGCGTCCCCAAAGAAGGCGTGTCCTCGATTAAGGACAACGTTACACTTGGGGTGGAAGTGCAATTTGTAATAACCCACACCAACCATATCATCGGTGGGGTAGTAACACCACGAAAGAGGGCGATCGATGAAATAGATTGTTCTTGCTGCGTGTGCAAAATTGATTAAGGCGTGGTTATCGGGGATGTGCTGTTTTGAGTCGAGCGCTCACCCACAAAGAGCTTGATATTGAGCGGCTTTCCACTGTCGATAGCGGAAAATCTGAAGCCCCGATCAAGGCGGCGTCGAAGAAGAAAGATCGTCCATCAAATTGATGAGTTTCGAAGTGACCATTAATATGGTGAACAAAGGAAAAGGACGGCGGCGGATCGCGGATCGATTTCCTCCTGCGAGGAAAAGTCGACACCGAGTTTCAGCCGATGTCTCGGTTACAATTGCGAGCTACCGCGCATCGACTATAGAAGGATGCATGAGGAGAGTCATCACGAAGATGAAGCTTCCGGCGACAATTGGCGATAGCTTCCGATGACACAATGTCAAGTCTTTGGTCCCCATCGAGCTTTACCATTACTCGATGCCACGGCTCAAATGTTACAAGAAGCCTTAGCTAAGCAAAGAAGAGCTTAAAGGCGAAATGAGAATAGAGATGGAGCTAGCCATGCAGCGGATGAGGTTGCAAACCAAGCGGTTTACAACACAGGTCGATCAGCGGCTGAATCGATCAACAAGGTGGAGTAACCCACCATAATGTTGAAGACAGCGATTAGGAGATTGATGAACACATTTCTGCGTCAACCTCGAAAGCATCTGGCGCTCAAGGTGGAAATGATCCAATTCTTCCTATTGGAAATAATCCAAAACAAGGGGAAGATGATGGCGAAAGGATGAAAGAGCTTGAAGATAAAATCAATGCTTTGATGTCCACCACGAAGTCAAAAGGTGGTATCGATGTCGTATCAGAAGAATGGGATTCAATCCCTTACCTTGAAATTCAATTTGATCAACTTCCGCCATTTGGCGGGAGAGGGTCACCTTCACAACACGATTTACTTCAAATCACATTTGGGGTAATCTCGAAACGAGCCTCGATGGTTCGGTCATTCGTCGGTACTCTTCGGGCTGCCGATTGGTATCGAAGACTCAAAAGGGAGTATTAGCTATTTGGGAGGACATGGAAAGTTCTTTTCTCGGCAACTTCCGATGGCGACACGAAGTCTCAATTGGAACTCTCCTAGGCAGCGAAAGGTGGGAGACAATCGACACCTTCGTTAAGCGATTCATAATAAAGCTATGAATGCGGGGATCCAATTCTTGAAAAGTTCATATTGAAGACTTGCCACAACAATCTTTCTATAGAATTCTTTGGAAGTCATGGGGTAGATCCACCAACTTCGTGGAAAGACCTAAAAATACGAGGAGAACAAGCGAGCGTTTCCTCGGAAGGAAGAAAGGCGAAGAAGCGAAAAGATGGTGACCCCTCAGTAAATTTTTCCTCTCGTAATAGAGGAAAGGCATCTGTGGCTGTTGGTCAAGCGTCGCAACAACGGCGCCAAAAACTTCTAAATTAGAATTCCACGGGACATACTCTTTCAGGGCGAAGAAGTTCCAATCATCTTCAAACACCTCCTTGATAACAACAAAATCAAGTTGCCTCAATTACAAATCAAGAGGAGGCTAACAAAACCGGACCCTAAATCATGCGTACCACGCGGGAGGATCCTCCATCCTACAAAGGATTGCTTAGCTCTCAAGGCCATCATACAAGCCTTGGTTGAAGGCTGGCGTCTTAGCAGCCGAAATAAAATTTGAATCAAACTTGACTCAAACGGTATCACAGTATAAGCTGCTCCTTTGTACTCCAAGCGGTATCACAGTATAAGCTGCTCCTTTGTACTCAAGCGGTATCACAGTATAAGCTGCTCCCTTTTCTCCAGATGAATATAAGAGGTTAAGCTGCTCTTCCTTCTTACTCACTCCGGCCCAATTTTGCGGCGGGGTGGATAATCCATGAGCGAGAGGTCCACTTCAGATTGAGCAATCAAACCTTAGAAAGTTAGGATTGTCTCAAAACTCCTATCTGGTCAAACCTTCTTACAGTTAGGACCACGGCCAATATCCTCTCGATTCCTTCTATGAGCGAGAGGTCCACTTCAGATTGAGCAATCAAACCTTAGAAAGTTAGGATTGTCTCAAAACTCCTATCGATCAAACCTTCCTACAGTTAGGATCATTTTTTAATTTTCACTCCCACTTGGTCAAACCTTCTTACAGTTAGGACCACGGTCAAAATCCTCTCGATTCCTTTTTGAGAGGTCTACTCGATACGAGGGTTCGTTTGCCCGAGACACAATGGGTTCGTTTTAGCCCGAGAAAACACAATTCCACAAACCTCATTATTCAAAATGCGTAGCATAGATGTCATTACCTAATGACACCTAAACTATGCTTTCATGCATAGGGATGTTATCTCTGTCCTTATCGAGGAGATAAGTGCGCATCTAACACATCTTTGTAGGGTAATCAATTCGTGATAATTGATCAAGCCTCATTATTCAAAATGCGTAGCATAGATGTCATTACCTAATGACACCTAAACTATGCTTTCATGCATAGGGATGTTATCTCTGTCCCTTATCGAGATAAGTGCGCATCTAACACATCTTTGTAGGGTAATCAATTCGTGATAATTGATCAAGCCTCATTATTCAAAATCGTAGCATAGATGTCATTACCTAATGACACCTAAACTATGCCTTCATGCATAGGGATGTTATCTCTGTCCCTTATCGAGATAAGTGCGCATCTAACACATCTTTGTAGGGTAATCAATTCCCCAAATGTGATAATTGAGAACCTCATTATTCAAAATGCGTAGCATAGATGTCATTACCTAATGACACCTAAACTATGCTTTCATGCATAGGGATGTTATCTCTGTCCCTTATCGAGATAAGTGCGCATCTAACACATCTTTGTAGGGTAATCAATTCGTGATAATTGATCAAGCCTCATTATTCAAAATGCGTAGCATAGATGTCATTACCTAATGACACCTAAACTATGCTTTCATGCATAGGGATGTTATCTCTGTCCCTTATCGAGATAAGTGCGCATCTAACACATCTTTGTAGGGTAATCAATTCGTGATAATTGATCAAGCCTCATTATTCAATATCGTAGCATAGATGTCATTACCTAATGACACCTAAACTATGCCTTCATGCATAGGGATGTTATCTCTGTCCCTTATCGAGATAAGTGCGCATCTAACACATCTTTGTAGGGTAATCAATTCCCCAAATGTGATAATTGACCGAGCTCATTATTCAATATCGTAGCATAAAGTCTAAGAGAATTCATTCTTTTAGCACAGCGTAACATGTAGAGCGGACTCGGATAATCTACATGCTAGCCCAACTCAAGCGGTAGTTGGTAAAGGCTCATCAAATCCGTTGATGGCTGAGGGTTTGCCAAAAATCCTATATCTATCATACAAGCAATAACTTGAGACAGCGGGTTCACTCTTCCTGCTGGGGTCAAGCACTTTCTCCTACCGTGATTTTAATGCACTTTGTAACTCATTGCTAATGCAAATGTGTCATTACATCGCCTCCGGAAGCTCAAGCATGCTCAGACAGATTCTGTGGCGGTCCTTTTGAGCGAGACACTTCAGATTGCCCCGCTTGCTTTCTTCAAGTGGGACAATTCCAGATATTACATATAGAAGCTTTCCTGGAAATCTGATATTCAGAAAACCAGACGACGCTTTTTCTCTGAATGATTCTCAAGGCATTTCAATTATAACCCAAGTGGTGACTTTCAAGATGAAGATGATTAGTCCAAAATCGACTTGACATTTCAATCAATCCAAATACAAATACAACGACTATTGATCCCAAAGTATGGTCGTGACGGCGTAGCGAGGATTCAAGCGAAGCAAAACATGGGCCTCTTCTACAAAGTTCAGCGTTGAGCGAAGCAAAGCATCTTATCAAAAGTATTCCGGACCCTCGATAAAATCTGAGAGTGCGAAAACTTTGGAGGGTATCTGTAGGCATCAAAATTGTGAAGAACCTCAAATATGACTAAATCATGAGAAGATCGAAGGACAACGTCGTCGAAATCTCAAAGCCCAATCTGAGGGAAGATTGTGTCTGCTTCTGATGCGAGACACTTATGTGTGCCTCGCCACTAGCGAGACACTTTGATGTCTGTGCGGCGGAAGACCGTTATGTGCCTCGCGAGAACACCTTGATGTGTCTCTGTTGAACACTTATGTGTCTCGCCATAAGCGAGACACCTTGATGTGTCTCGCGACTAGTGAGACACTTACTTGTCTCGCCAAATCTGAGACACCGAGTCACAAAATGAGCTCGAAGGGTCTAAATCAATCTTTGGTGGGGCCCACTTGACTTTATCGCGAGAGCGTTGATTTCGTTAATGGCGGTTACCGCAGCGAAGATCGCTACCACTAGGCGTAATTCTAGGGCATTTAATCATGCCTAAAAGCGAGGAAACGTTCTGTATTTGAAGGCGATATTGCCCAAGCTTCGGCGTATCTTGCACCGCGCTAGCGGCGGCACCTATCTGCGCGGTTAGCGGGAAGCGGCTGGGCGGCTCGGTACCGCGCTAACTACAAATTTCACACTTATGACACTTGTGTTTCAAGAGGGCACGTTTCCCAAAGACTATAAATACCCTCCTCGTCCGCTTGGGCGGGGTGACCATCGAAAGGAAAAATCGAAATTCAAGCTTAGGAGTTCAAGAACACGATCCACGAGATTCCTCGAGTTTAAGCCTTGACTTATTCTTGAGAAGAGTAGATATCTTACCTTGCTAAGATATTTCTGAAGTTCTTGTTTCCTTGAAGCATCAACTAAACCGTCGATTCGACGATGCGGCTTTCGGTGGTCCCGCGGATTCGCGTCCGACACGAGCAAAGTCCCACAAAACAGGAGATCTACACTTGTAGTATCTTTTGTTCGAGTTTGTGAGAGTTCTTGAAATTTCTTTGTAACTGAAAATTAAGGTGTAATTTTCTTAAGTTTTGTAATGGAAGCGACAAAGAAATCAACTTTCGACCAAGCGGCTAGTGTTATGACCATGATCTCTATGGTATTGATGAAACTATCGCTCATCCCTCTGCGAGGATCGATCTCATCGGCGGGGAGTGGTAAGAATCCCTCATGCAGGCTCTATCAAGGGCCCAAGAGAGGGATGTGTTGAGGACCATGAAGACTGGGGGAGGGGCGTCGGTTCTTCTGTCATCTCTCCTGTCAAACCGACCGCTTCGGTTGTTGTTCTTAGGGAAGGAGTTCCTTGGGGGATTCTTTGGGCTTTTCTCTTGGGATTTTGATTCGGTTTGGTGGGAAGGTGGTAGAGATTAAGTAGCTAGGGCTCTGAGATGGAGTCGGTGAATAGGTGAGTCCATAGGAGTGGTGGTGGGTTTGAAATTTTGGAGACGGTTGTTAATGGATTCAGCCGCCTGCTTTGCTATCTTGTAGGCCGGCTTCTTCCATATTCATATAGGCATGTTCCTTAGCCATCGGTGCTCATAGCTCTTGATCGGCTTCTTGTTTAGGACTTTGGACGAATTAGCTGGTAGTGATCCCGCACTAGAACGCCATAGCGACTTTGTTCCTGGATCTTCGACTTCTAATCTCTTTGCTTGGAATCTTTTAATGTAAGTTCAGAGATCCTCATCTGACTCTTGCCTGGTTTGAATGAGTACACTGGGTGGTAGCTTGGGTTGGAGTTAGCTAGGAAATGATGGATGAATTTTTGGCTGAGCTCCTCAAAGCTTCCGATGGACTTCTTCTCTAAGGCGTTCCACCAAAGCTTGGCGCTTCCTGTCAAGGTGAGGAAGCGTGACAGATATCCTGGTTCTGCATCATGATCATAGTATCGTGATAGTTCTGAACATGTTCAGTTGGATCTCCTTCTCCTTTGTACTTGTCCATCGGTGGCATCTTGAACTTCTCGGCTGGCGCCTTCATAATGGAGTTAGTGAAGGGAGTGTTCCCTCAGATAGCGTCAGCGATAGGTTGATATACTTGATCATAGCCGCCTGTTGGTTGATGGGCTGGGGGAGCTGGGGCCGGGCGTTCTGAGTGTGGAGGCCTCGGGGCTTCAACGTCTTGTTCCTTCTCATGACGACAGGGGCCTAGGCTCTCGTCAGTAACATCATAGATTTGAGGGCGGCGTCTTGGGTTAACCGCAGCGGGGTGTTTATGCTATACTAGCGGTTGTGGTAGCTCTTGTTGTTGTCTTCTTGGCTTGGCAATAAGAGGAGTCTCGAGGATGGAATTTTGCTTTGTAGGCCGAGTTGATGGGCGCCATGGCGATGGAATGATGGTGGCGGAGGGTTGTGCCCGCCAAAGTGTCTGTTCTTGGCTAGCGGGAGGCGAGAAAGCGAGTGAAACTTCGTCGGCAAAGGCTTTGGCTGGGTTTGCATGATTTGTGTTATCTTCGGTGGATTCACGGGTTGGGCTTGAGTAACATAGCCCAAGGGTAGGTTCCCCATCTGGTAAGATCATCACCTCAGGACATGATAGAGGAAAATGAACAGGCATGGCTATTGATGTCTGAAATCATCTGATCACTAAACTCTGTTGGGTTAGCTTTTAATTGAATGGGGTCCGCCTTCCCTTCTAATATCCGGTGATGGTGTCGGTAGGAGTCCACTGCGGAAGAACACAGTAGAAGGGTGGAGTTAGGGTCTCGGTGGTCCCTCGACGGTCCAGTCGATATCGAGAAGATGATAAAGTAAAGGAGCAGAAATTCATTGAGAAAAAAGAGACAACCTTTGGTTCAGTGAACAGTTTGCTATTTATACTTAGGGTAGGAGGGTATTTTCATCTCTTTAGCGGTGAAAACTAACAATCAGTCGGCCCGTCCCTCCGCGTGTTGATTGGCGATTAGGCGGATGTCTTTTCTTCGTGACCACGGTGGCCTTGCCTTTACAGGTGTCAAGCGTTGGGGTGACTTAAGAGTTAGGGTTGTTACTTCGTCATTAATGAGTTTATTAATGTGATGGGAACGGCGATGTCCGCAGCGGGATTAGTCCGAGGTGCCTTAAATATTATGAGAGATGAAGATATTAAGGGGCTGACAATGCATTTAATGAGATCTTGGCCGTTGTCGGATCAGATTTCTTGTAACCGTCGTTTAGATTGAGGGAGCCATCTTAGGTGAGGAAGAGGGGAGTTGAGGCCAGAGGGTTGACTCGTACCGTCTTTCGCGTCGTCCACGAAGATAGATAGCTGAAGGGATGACTAACACCTGCTGGCGTGGTCACGAAGATAGATAGCTGAAGGGGCGGCGCTGCGAAATCGACCCTCGGCCTCAACTCCTCTTCCTCACTCAAGATGGCTCCCTCAATCTAACGGCGGTTGCAAGAAATCTGATCATGACAACGCGTCAGTATCTCATTAAATGCATTGTCAGCCCCTTAATATCTCCATCTCTTACAGTATTTAAGGCACCACGGACTAATCTGGCTGTGGACGTCGCCGATCCCATCTCATTAATGAACTCATTAATGGCGAAATAACTGTGCTCAAGTCACCCGGCGCTTATTTTAAAACAGAAACCGGCTGGCAAAATCTAATCATCAATCAACACATGGAGGGCGGGCTAACATTGTTGATTTTCTAACCCGATTAAAGCCTCCTCCTACCAGGTATAAATAACAAGCTTCAACGAACCAAAGGTATCTCTTTTTCGATAATTGCAACTCCTACTATCATCTTCATTTCCATCCAGACTTTCCTGGCCATTCCCATGCATCCTGCCTGTCCCTTTCTTAATAATATTCATAACATCAACTTTATATCTCTATATATATATATATATATATATATATATATATATATATATATATATATATATATATATATATATATATATATATATATATATATATATATATATATATATATATATATATATATATATATATATAGTAAAGGTCCTATAAACTTAAGTGGATAGAAGCACTTGTCCACCAACTTTTTATCCATTAAATGTGCTTTGAGATTTGTGCTACCATGTGATGCAAATCAATACACATATATCAAAGATATCCTTCATGTTTTGTACAAATCTCAAAGCAAATCTAATGGATAAAAAGTTGGTGGACAAATATCTCTGTTGATATTATATTTCAATACGAGTTCATTTAGCCTATAAGGAACTCAATACTAATGTCGCCTGGTAATTACTTCTCATTGAATAATTTTAGGGTGCAAAGAATCTAAGCGGTGATTCTTGCTCATTGTATTATTTTATGAAATAAAGAATCTAAGTTAAACCTTCAAGTGTGAGAAGTTAAAGGCAAAGATATACATGAATTACCGGGTTAGTGTAGTGGTTATTTATATTAGATTACGGTATCATTTTATGGGAACATTCTTTTAAACCCTCTAAAAATACGAGTTCGGAAAATCTTTACGTAGACAAAAATACCTTTAACTCTTTTAGATATTATATTTCAATTCAAATCTATCTTTTGGTAGACAAAATTACCACGAACTCTTTTGGATATTACATTTCAATTCAAATCTATCCTAATTATCCTAATCTCATGTGAGCTACAACTTCAAATATCCTAAATATACCACAATCCCATGTAAACTAAATATCCTAATTTTCATAATAACCTAATTATATTCTAATTCAACTTTAAATATCCTATATATATATATATATCATACTCTCTTTAAAAATACGAGTTCGGAAAATCTTTCGTAGACAAAAATACCTTTAACTCTTTTAGATATTATGTTTCAATTCAAATCTATCTTTTGGTAGACAAAATTACCCTGAACTCTTTTGGATATTACATTTCAATTCAAATCTATCCTAATTATCCTAATCTCATGTGAGCTACAACTTCAAATATCCTAAATATACCACAATCCCATGTAAACTAAGTATCCTAATTTTCATAATAACCTAATTATATTCTAATTCAACTTTAAATATCCTAATTATATCATAATCCCATTTGAACTAAATATCCTAATTTTTGTAATAACCTAATTATATTCTAATTCCATGTGAACTAAATATCCTAATTTTTGTGATCTAGCAGTTGCCTATTAGAAGGGCGTGTGAATTAAATGTCCTAATATTTATATTAATCTACAACTTCAAACTTCAAATATCAATCCTTTAAGAAAGTAAATAAATAAATAAATACCGATGTCGGACCCATGCATTGGTTCCATTGTGACACAAAATCAAAACACAGAGCCAAGCCCTAAAAGAATTAAATAAATAAAATAAAATAAATTTGAAAATGCGAGAAAGGTCCAAATTGTTTTGAAAACTACATAATAATCCAAATTCTTTTGATAATTGTGGAGCAGTCAATATTTTTCCAAAAATTTCAAAAGCAGTCGATTTTCTTATAAATTGAGAAAAGCTTAAATTTTCTATCGGTTTGGCGAGAAAAAGTTCAGATTTCCTAAAAATATAAAACAACCATGATCTTTTGAGATTTATAGAAAATTCCTTATATTTTCCCTACAAAATTATAGAATATCTCATAGCAAAAAGGAAAAACAACTCCTAAAATATGCAAATCTATAGAACAATCTAAAATTGAATCAAATTGGTTAAAAGTGCTTAAAACTTGATTCAAATTGATTGAAATATTCTTAAACTAAAATTCAAATAGAATAGATCAAAATGTCCTTAAATTGAATTTAGAAGTAAAATTCATGGACGAAATGTCTTTAAAATAAACATGACCTAAATGGTCAAACTCCTTAAGTCATAGAACTAGAAAATAAGCACAAATAGTTTCATAAATTCAATTATGATGATCCCAAGTCATTAATCTAGATAAAAATGTATAATTTTTCTAAATTGCTTAAAATTTTTATAAATTTTCAACATCCAAATTCAGTCGCTAAAATTAACGAAAAATTCTAATAAATTGCTATAAGTAACAAAAATACAAATCAACACCAAAAATCAAATCAAAGTACTTTACTAATACTACCCACACTTTCAACGTGCTCTAATACTAATTGTTATATTCTTTCTCACAAAAATCTCATTTATTGCATGGTTTTAAATAATAATAACTACACAATTAATATCTAAATTTGACTATTAAGTTTTAGGGTGTTGTTTATAATTATTAAAACTTTGGATTGTTTTTATAAAATTTAACTTTTCAGTCTGTTAATAATTTCTAGATTTGATATGTATTGGTTATAGGTTTTAAAATTTTAGGGTTTTTGTGATTTTTAACTTTTGAATGAGTTTTTGTAATTTTATAACTTTGAGGTTATTTTTTACAAATTTTAAATTTTTAGGTGCCTAATGGCAAATCTATTGAATTCATCTCTATTGTTTGCAAGTTTTGAAATTTAAAAATTTCTCGGTATTTTTTATTATTTGAACTTTTGAGGGTGTTTCTATAATTTTTAAAACGTTTAAATCTATTATTAAAAGAAACAATATTTGAAACTTCAAGAAAATTACATAATTTTTATCCAAATATAACTCTATTTACAATTATTATCCTCTCACATGTAACATCTCATGCTATATGTATAAATGAAGAATTATACAATTTCCATAGCACTTTAGTCTCTTTCAACAAGTATGTCCCTTTATTGTCTTATGTTATTTTTCTTAGTTAATTTTTTATAATAATTTCTATTTTCTTTTTGTTGTTGTTGCCTTCATTGCTTAAAATTATTCCTCCAATGTAAATAGAAAAGTTCAAAGGTTAATAGGTTTTTCTTTTTCTTTTGTTAGTTCTTGATTGTTGTTTGTGCATCCTTTATTGGAATCAAGGTTAGGACTTTAATAATTTATTTGCTATGATGATTTATTTTGTTTAATGATTTCAATCAATCCATTATTCTGTAATTTTAAAGTAAATAAATACAAGGGCGTCAATACTTATGAAAAGGGCAAATTTTTTATTTTTTCCTTCTCCTTCATCAATGCTTTTCATATTTACTACTTGCGTCCACTTCTTAACTTAATTAATGAGTCAAAATAACAATAGGAAATTCTTTACAGAACTTTTAAGCTTAAAACTACACACCTCATAAACCATAAGCAAATAAGTCCTAGTTCTTAAAAAGTCTAATATAGCCTTTGCAATTAGGGTTGTGCAATCGGTCGGTCGGTTCGGTTTTTGGCTAAATTTTGTCAAATCGAACTGAACTACCTATCATTCAAAATCGAATTACCAAACAGATTCAAGTCGGTTCGATTCAGTTCGGGTTGGTTTATTCGGTTTTCACTTGGGTACAAATGTTATGTCCAAATTCAATTTCACCTCTAATCTGATGACCAAGAAAAAAGTCCCCTACACTTTAATTTATTGAAATTCATGAACTATCAAATGCTACTAAATATTAGATGAAGAAATCAAAATATTATTCTGCCAAAGCTTACATAAATTTTTTTGAGAGAAAGCTTACATAAAGAATTAAATTGATCTCAATCGATAGACAAAGTAAATAAAAATATGTAATAATTTGGATGTTGGTTATAGTTTCTTTAAAATTATAAGTTCGATCCAAAGAGAACTCGATCCAATTATTCTCTTGCACTATGTATATCAATTGAGGAGAAAAATCAAGAAAATGTTACAATCAACATTAGGGTTTAAGTTTCTTACCTCCAAAATGGATTGGTCCAAAGTAGAAGAAGCAAATAGAGAATAGAGAGGTAAAGAACTAGAGATGATGAGAAGCCCTAGAATTGGAGAGGACACCATTGTTGAGGTATTTTGTCGCCATCAGGTCCGTGAGAGAAAAAGATATCAAGCTGCAGCGAAGCAACTCTATATGAACTATGATGGGTCGGGTTTTAAGTGGATGCGGATAGTAATTAGAATGGGTAATACAATTGATTGGTTCGGTGATTCGGTGGAAAAACTTCAACAGGCGACCGAACTCTTATCAAAACCGAACCGAACTATCAAATTTCGGCCGGTTCGGTCGGTTTGTTTGGTTTGAACTGAACTATACTCACCCCTATCTGTAATGAGAACTCTGCTAGGAACTGTAGGCATTAATTAGTAGTATAAATTAATTTGATCAGAAAAGACCCATAAGTAGTTTGTAATTTGCATAAAACATCCTAAAAATTTAAAAACTATAAAATAAACCACGAAACTTAAAAATTCACGAAAAATCATGAGAATTTCAAGCTCAATAATTATACATGACCATAAAATAGTTTGTAATTTGCATAAAGCACCCTAAATTTCTTAGAAATTACAAAAACCCTCAAAATTGAAGATTTACAAAAAAAGAGAATTTAAAAAAACTTACTCACATTAGATGCCAACATCAGTTAATAAATCAGAAAAATAGAAAATTTTCACGAGATTAACTTTTATTTTCAATGAAACAGAAAAACAATAAGAGTCTATATTTCTAGAAGTTTGTATTGAACATTGGAAAAACATTCAAAATCCTCATGAAGTTATATGAGAAGACAAATGATGAATGAGCACAAGGAAAGATAATAGCACAAGAAATCTAGCTCCAACTTGATGTAACAATTGTGAGATGATGAATTTCTAATTAATTCAAAATGATAAAGGACAATAGTTTTTGAATATTTTATAGAATAGGTTAATTGTTTGAGAAAATTAGGAATCTTTAGAAGGGATTTTCATGAAAATTTTAAGTATTTTTATATGCTTATTTGCATGCTTTAATCATATAAAATTATGCTTAGAGTTACCAATAATCTTTAGTTTATGGTTTTTAAGTCTATCAATAATTGCAAACAAAATATAGTGAATTCTTTTTCAATAAACCGTCAATATCATGCTTTTCTTCTATGTTATTTAAGCCCATTTCAGGATTAATCATCTTATTATACATCATAGATTGCTTTTATATTTGTATCCTTTGCATTTGGTGGCAAAACGAGCTTATACAAACCAACTTACTATTTATTATTTTTCAGTCGAAGTTCTCTTTATAGAAATTTATTTATATCTTTTTAAAACACATTAAGAATAGATTATTGTATGTTTTTCTTCAAATTTAATATTATATGAATGTCTAAGATAAATAAATTGGAGATCGATGATCCGATTAATATGTATGCCACTTGAAGTTTGATATGTACAAACTAAAAAGTGATAGTATGCAACTATATAAAAATATATTGATCCCCATTTAACACACAAATTTGTTTCATCAAAATTTTTAAAATATTTAAATAAAAATTATGGCAATTGCAATAATCAAGGTTTAGAGATTTCAACTCAAATTGAATCTTATTGAATTATACAAAGAAAAAACAAAAAATTATGATACTTAACCACGTGCATTGCATGCATAAAACTAGTGTGTGTGTGTGTGTATATATATATATATATATATATATATATATATATATATATATATATATATATATATATATATATATAAATAATATATATATATATATATATATATATATATATATATATATATATATATATATATATATATATATATATATATATATATATATATATATATATATATATATATATATATATCAGTGGAAATTTAGAAATAAGTGCCCTCATTTCTATTTCTAATTAGTTTAAATTTCTAATTAATTCAACAGACATTTAAAAAAAGGATAGATATTATTATGCTATAATTTTAAATATCCGACCCACTAAGAAACGACGTCGATATCAAGGATTTGAGTAAAATATAAGCAGAAAATAGATAGAGTTCCATGTTGCATAAAGGTCTGAAGAACATGGTATCAAACAAACACACAACGTGTTTCTTATCTCTTTTATTTTTTATTTTTATGGTTATGATAAGATGAGCATATATGCCGCTCTTATACCTTTTTCTTTTCTTCCAGAATTAATAAACTGGAAAATTGCACTAATGCTAAATTTTATTTTTATTATAAAATTACAATAATCAAATATTTAGTAATGCTAATTAAATTATAACTATTCATAATTAAAATATTTATTCTAATAAGTTTGAGGGAAAAATGAATTATGATAGAAAATTATAAATAACATCTTAAAAATCTAAAAATTATAAATAAGCTCCTAAAATCTAAAAATTGCAACAAGCCCCATAAAACATAAAAGTTGTAATTAGACCCAAATTTTTAAAAATTATAACAAGAAAAATTCAGAAACTACAAACGACCCATTAAGAATATAAAATTTCAAAATTTTCTTTAAAAATTCAGTGAACCATAAATAAACTCCTGAAAAATATGAAAATTACAAACAATATCATAAAAGCCAAAATACATACATTCCTAAAAATTATGAAATTGCAACAACCCTGTGAAAAATCTAAAAATTACAAATAAATCCTTAAATTCTAAAAATTATAAATAGCCCCTAAAATTTAAAATAACAAACAACCCCTGAAAATCCAAAATTATAAAAAAACTACCCTCGTTAATTCTAAAAATTATAGCGTACCTTAATTGTCAAATTAAGAAGAGATTGTAATCATAAATGGATAGGAAAATTAAGCAAAAGACATCATAATAAATAAAAATAGGATCTGCTACTTTGTTAGTGGAAAGAAAATTAAAGAACAAATTGAACGACATAAAAGGAAAGAGATAAAAAAGAGTAACAATTAGCAAACTTCCTTGCGGAAGCAAGGCGCAAGATGACACAAATTCTAGATTCTCAAGTTCGGAGCCAAGTAGATTCAAATACTCATGAGATTGTATTGAAAGATGGTGAGAAAATTATAGTTCGTGATCCCCTCGACCCCGTGAATAAAAGGGACATCTGAAAATTTCAATTAGTATTAAAAGTGGCTTTGAAAAATTGGAAGAGCAAACAGGGGTGAGACAACAAAAATGTGGTCATTGTCAACAGTTGGGTCACTATAGGACGGGTTGTCAATTATTGGTAAGTTCAATTTAGTTTATTTGTTTTACATATTTTTCATGTATTATTTATTATTTTGCTTTTTTTTTTGAAATATTACTAATTAATTTCTTTTTGTCTTTCATTTATAGAAGAAGCAAAAGTGATAGTTTGCGAGATAGTTTACAAAAGTATTTTGGGGCTCAAGGGCAACGAGGTGTTAGATGATGTGGTTGTTTATTGACTAATTTGGTTGTATGGACTTGTTGCTGTAAGTGAACATTGATGATGTATGAACTTATTAATGTTGTTCAGTTTTAAATTGTTGGTAAGTTGTGTGGTTTTATTGTTGTAAGGACTTATTGACTAATTGTTGTTGTATTGAAGTATTTGTATGTTGTGGTTGTATGGACTAATTGGTTGCATTATGTACTCTTTTGGTTATTGTGGTCATGTTGTTGGCATTGAAGTATTTGTATGTTGTGGTTGTATGAAGTAATTGCTTGGATTATGTACTATTTTGATTATTGGAGTTATCGGTGTATATAGTGTTATTGGTTTTTAGTAGGGACTTGTTATTTTTGGATATAGTCATTTACTTGTTGGTATCGAAGGTATTATGGTATTTTTGTTAGATAGCGTGGTTTTTTGGATTCCCAATGTTAAGATATGAAGGAGTAAACTACTTGTAGCTCCCACATCATTTAATCCCAAAAATCAAGTGCATTAAAGAAACTTATAACTCTCACAGATTACATAAAATTCACAAATCAGGAAACTTACGACTCCCACAACCAATAACACCACACATTTGTTTCTAATCCAATCTCGAGCATTTGATCGAGTAGTTCATATTCCTCATCTACTTTCTCTTCTTTCTCACATAAAATGTTAATAATAATTATTCTATTCGCATTCATATCTATCCCAAACAACACCATGAACAAAATACATACTGAAATTACAATGAGAACAAAGTGAAGTTACAATTTCTAGGATACAAAGTAGAATTACAAGAATATAAAATAGAATGTCAAGCTCATGAGCTTCTTCCTCTCTCATCCTCATCTTAATCTAACCCATTATCAAATGCACAAAACTAATCGTACAATAGAGAGGATGGAAACACTAAATTTGTCCAAATGTCTTCACCATTCGACATCAAATTTGCAAAAAATTCATATTCAACCCAACAATTCACATTCCGTTACACATCATATCACAAAATTCTTTTTCAAATAAGATAGGAAATATTAGACATCAAATTCACAAAATTTCCTCATAAAATTCAGCATTAGACATCAATTTCTTCCCTGGTATAAATAAGTTTGATAGAATATGAGAAAAAGACGCTTCCATTGTTGCTCGCTCGAGACGCCGGCGGTGGCACTTTCAGTAAGCGAGGGTGGTTGTACGACACTGTTAGGCATCTCTTCTACTTGGCGGCGGTGTCGGAAGGAGGCGGCGGTGCTGTCGGAAGGCGAGGGCGACAGCACGAAACTGTCGGGCGTCTCTTCTACTCGGCGGCGGTGTCGAAAGGCGAGGACGGTGGCACGGGCATCTCTTTTACTCGGCGGCTGTGTCTGAAGGAGGCTGTGGTGCTGTCAGAAGGAGAGGGTGGCGGCAGAGCTGCGACGTTGTAGAAAGGCGAGGGCGGCGGCGGCGGGGTTGGAAGGGGAGAAGAAGGCCGCTGGTACTCTGTTGAGAGATAAGAGCAGAGAGAGATTAAAGGGGGAGGGGGAGAGAGAGGAGAGAGAGACGGAGTAGAGAGAGATAAATGCCAGCTCATTTTCTTTTGAGATGTGTGGTTTTTTTTTTTTTTTTGGCAAACTTACCTCAATCCCTCTCTATCTACTCAATATTAGATGTAGGGACCATATTAGTCCACACTATTACCAAGGCCAATGGAGAAACTTAGTCCAAATTTCTCATTCTCTCTCTCTCTCTTTATATATATATATATATATATATATATATATATATATATATATATATATATATCAACTACTTCATATAAAAGTAAAACTCCAAAGAATCTTGTGCTTGTTCTGAGAAGTCTTCTGATGAATATAATGATGAAACTCGAAACTTTTCCTCAGTTATTTCAAAAATTATCAGTAGCACTACTGAGAATTCAAATTAAAATTTCAAGTGCTTTGCACAATTCATCTATATATATATATATATATATATATATATATATATATATATATATATATATATATATATATATATATATATATATGGGAGTTAGGAATATGAGGTGGTATTTCGTTTAGTAAAATAAGCTCCCACTCACAAACATCATACCCCACACTCAATTGATGTGACCACTAATTGCCCTAAACCCTATACACATTAGTGGGTAGCTCATTTTACTAAATGAGGTGGTAATATTCCTTATTCTTTCCTATATATATATATATATATATATATAGAGAGAGAGAGAGAGAGAGAGAGAGAGAGAGAGAGAAATCTTATAAACTTAAGTTGATAGGGAGTAGTGTCCAACTTTATATCCATTGATCTTCGCTTGGGATGTGTGAAATCAAGAGATGCACAAATCTCAAAGATGGGCTTCATATCTTCACGGATCCCAAGGCAACATCAATGGTTAGAAAAAGTTGGTGGATAATATTCTATCAACTTAAGCTAAGGCCTTCTCAGCTCTATAGATGAGCTACAATCCTTAAGTGGATAGCAACCCTGTCCTCCTAACTTTTATCCACTTATTTTGTGTTAAGATTTGTGCTATCAAGAGATACACAAATCTCAAAAATAATCTTCATATCTTTCATGGATCCCAAGGTGAAATCAATGGAGAAAAAATTAGGAGGACAAGATTCTTTATCCACTCAAATGGATTGTAGTTCATATATATATATATATATATATATATATATATATATATATATATATATATATATATATATATATATATATATATATATATATATATATATATATATATATATAAGTAAAACTCTATGAACTTAAGTTCATAATGAATAGTAGTCACTGACTTTTCTAACCACTCATCTTGCTTTGGGATCCTGAAAGATATAAAACCCACTTTGAGATTTGTGCATCACAAATCTCAAGGCAAGATGAGTGGATAAAAAAAGTTGGTGCACCACTATTCATTATGAACAAGTTAAGGAGCCTAATATATATATATATATATATATATATATATATATATATATATATATATATATATATATATATATATATATATATATATATATATATATATATATATATATATATATATATATACTATTAATAGTATCCAACATCATATACTATCAACCCAATTTTAAAAATCAAAACCCAAAATAAAAATCCCAACGGTAGATGTGATCTATTATACATGAACTAGTTAGAAATAAAATTTTAAATGATTTCAACGTGTTTTGAATTATATATCAAGAGGGGAAAATTAACCAACTTTATGAAAATTCAAAACATTAATTTTGATGGTAGATTTTGCATGGATTAATGATGATAAAATCCTTTGGAAATTTATTTCTAACTAATTCATGTGTAGTAGATCAAATCTACCGGTTCGGATTTTCATTTTTGGGTTCTGATTTTTAAAATTAGGTTGATAGTATCCCCATGTTGTATACTATTAATAGTAGCTTAGGTTATACACACACACACACACAGAGATATATATATATAGAGGTCGATAAGTGAGCGGCCTGAATGGCGCAAGTTAGAGGGCGATCTGATCCTTGCTAACTTGCACCGCCGCTGAGATTTTAATGGGAAAAAAAGAAAAATAGTGGGGAGAAGATCTTTAGCATTGGCTTAAGAGCTTCAAATTCGAGTTTGATTTCGTCTGCGGATCAAATTGATACAATTTTTGGAGAGGATGAAGTAGAATCAAGCTCAACTGGAATGGGTTCAACGGGACCAAAAGGGGAAAGGATGAAGAAGTCAATGGCTGACATCTTAAGTTCTACCTCATCTCAGATGAACTCTCGAGCTAAAGTTCTTAAGACACCAGGAGTTCAGGCGCGATCCCTTCAGATTTCAGAAGTTCAGCTCCCAGGCTCTCAAGCTCAGGATCTCAGTGTAGGCTGTCAAAATTTTATTACTGATAAGCCACAACCCACTAAGATATCACCGAGCGAAGACGCAGTTCGAAGGCTTCTAAAGAAATAGAATAGAGTCACAAACACAAGGATTACAACTTGACAAGGTTCAACCAAGAGAATAACCTCATCAGAACAAATCAAGAGGTTTAACACCGCGTTTAAAGCTCAAAACGCGGAGCTCTCAGCCGCGTCCAAGCTCAAAACGCGGAGCTCTCAGCCGCGTCCAAGCTCAAAACGCAGAGCTCTTAACCGTGCCCAAGCTCAAAACGTAGGGCATCATGGCCGCGTTCGAAGCTGAAAACGCGGATCTTAACCCTCGCGTCCTAGTCCTAAAATAGAGACGCGAGGATCATTTAAAAACGCGGGTCTTTCGCGTTTTTACTCTTTAAACACGACTTGAACGGCTCCAAAACCATTTTCCACGATTTGAGGGCCAGTCTCATTCCAAGGGTCGATTTACTCTAAACCCTATAAATAGTCAAAACTCACCGAGAAAGAAAAAGAGGATTGAACGGGATCAAAAAGCTAAGGGTGTGAAAGAAGATTGGAGCGAATCGATTTGAGAGAGAGCTAGAGCTGTTTCAACATCAGCTTTTCTTCAATTTGGCTTGGTTTTCCAAACTTGTGCAGAGTTACAAAACTCGTTCTTCGGGTTATCAAACTCGTTAGAGTTAGAAACTTGCTTGGCGAGTTCTTAGACTTGCTTTGTAAGTCCTTCTCAACGTGATTCCACGAGCAACAAGACGGTCGGATCGTCCACGGGATACAAGGCTCAAGCTCCTATCGCCACCGTGAAGAATCCAGTTTTAAACAAAAGGAAGGATCTCCGTCGACCCTTCCTTCTTTTGTAAATCGGGCAACCGATCGAGGAATTTGTAAATTATTTTTTTTATCTAAGTCAGTTAGAGAGAGAGATTGCATTCGAGAGAGTTGTATTTATTCTTTCTTTAAGATCAATTAGAAGGGATAATATTTATTTTACAGCTTTAATTTTCCTCGCGAACAAAAGATGGCGACTCCGCTGGGGACTAGCTTCACAGATGAAGAAGTGGTGGCTTAATCGGCGTCGACCTCATTGGGACTACGAGAAACTCTCACGGTAGAGTTTGACCAAGCCAAATCTGAAGAGTTGCTCTCTTCGGATCCCTTAGCCCCAAGGCTATCGCCAAGGTTCGTAAAGTCTCTAGGAGATCAAGACACCGAATCGGCTGTGTCACCTAAAGGAAATTTTGCCGCTGAATCGGATGGTTTCGCGTGTTTCCTTTAAGGGTAAAACCCGACATCGGCCGGCGAGATGGAAGATCCTACACGAGCCTACGGCCGGATATTAGGTCATAAGAGGCCTATCGTGGCGGCGAACATAGCCGATGTAAATGTGGATGCCACAAAAGCCGTAAAACGAGGCTAAGAAGAACGCCGCCGTCGAAGAGAAGATCCCTTCGTAGAGCACAACTCCGAGAAAATCGATCCTTAAGACAACGCGACTTTGAGCTTCGCGTTCCTGTTACAGAGCGCCAGCCTCGCGTTGAAGACGAGCCTCAATGGCGCGTCGTCCAAACAAAACGCGGGTCCCAAGACCGCGTTGTCCAAACAAAACGCGGGTCCCAAGACCGCGTTGTCCAAACAAAACGCGGGTCCCAAGACCGCGTTTCCCAAACAAAACGCAGGTCCCAGGACCGCGTTTCCCAAACAAAACGCGGGTCCCAAGACCGCGTTTCTCCAATCAAACGCGAACCTGACGTCCGCGTTCCTTCAACCAAACGCGAACCTCGGGGCGTTTCCTAAAATCGACCCCGGTCGCGTTCCTCGAACTAAGCGCACCCCTCAAGGCGTTTGACCGATAGCGTGGACCTCAGGTCCACGTTTCACAAAAAGAGCATGACCCTCGTGTCTGCACCTCAAAACGCGATGGGATTTGTCATGTCCACCCTAACCCAACCCCTTCAAATGATGCGGGACAGGTTCCAATTCAAACTACCGATCCGGGAGTTAACATTCCTCAAGTTTCTGACTTGAGAGAATTATTATCAAGAGAGAAATACGCAGCAAGTGTCGATTCCGTGCGATGCGCGTTGATTCAGCTTGATCCTCTCGAATGTCAATGTTGTGCACCTGCACCTAGGCGATCGGTCTTTGATCGGTTGACTAATCGGCCCGTCTAAGAGGCGAGGCGATTCCTGTAAGGAAAACCTCGGTGAATATCCGAAGTCACCATCAATATGGTGGAGGAAGACGTCGTTACCTTCGATTCGGGCGAATCGAGAGACTAATGTCCTCAGAAGTGTTAAGGAAATCTCAGATAAGTTCGAAGGAATTTATCAGAGCACTCGAACACGACGGGGAGTCATACCCCTCATCAATTATCAGAGGCTGGCCAGGGGGTTAGAACCTGAAGATGAGCACTCACTACCGTCGAGTCTCGATCTTCCGCTTCGTTAAGTAGAACACGAGAGCATGGCTTATACAACTGAGGGTGCTGAAGATCTCAAGAAGAAGCTTGAAGAATACCAGGCGATGACACAGGAAGCTATGCGGTCACAGCAGCAAACCATTAACCAACTTAGAGACATGGTAGCGGTTTGAGATAGGGCTCAAGCTCCGTGGTCGGTCCGGTACCTCAGCGGAATCATCACGAAAAAAGGTCAATCGCAAAGCGAGAAGGAAAGATGGTTGAAACCTCCATCAAGAAACTCACCGTATAGATTCTTCATCGGAAGGAGAGAAAGGGGCGAAGCGAATCAAATCTTCAATCGGCCAAAATGGATGAATCGGCTCGTCTTAGCGCTATCGCTAATAGGAGTGAGCTCCAAGGCGAGGGTTGTGAGACCATATCTGCGAGTGGGATCGCGCCTACCCTCCAAAGTTTAAAGCCCGGCTCTGCAAGCCGCCGATGGCCGCAGGTTAGCCGAATCGAGCGTCTATTACTTCAAGTCCTGGTGGCGATGTGATTTTGAACGATGCTATTTTGAGCCGTCTATTTATTGGCACTCTCAAGGGAGTCGCCTTTGAATGGTTCATGAAATTGCCTGCCGGATCTATTCGAAAGTGGGTAGATTTGGAAAGGCTATTTCTAGCTAGGTTCTTCAAAGATGACACTGAAATATCCGTCCCTACCCTCCTCGCCACTAAACAAAAGCCAGGGGAATCGATAAAGGCTTTTGTGGAAAGGTTCCGGAGTATGGCATTGCGATGCCCAGCAGGGATGACACAAACCACTTTGGTGGAAACCTGTCGGCATAACCTGCAGACTCCTCTCTTGGCTCAGATGGGGGTTGCAGAATGTCGTTCCTGGAAGCAATTGGTGTCCCAAGGGGAACAAGCGGAAAATTATGTGCCAATAAAAGTTGAAAGAAGCGGGGCGACAAAACGGCGTAGCGTGCGGGTCAAGACAATGCCCCTCGGTCAAGGAGGAAGGACATTCATGCTGCTGATACCAGTGTTCGATCTCCACCAGCAAAGCAAGGCAAACCGTCGAGTCAGCCAAGACCGCCTAAGCAATATTCTTTCAAAGAAGAACATGTCGATACTCTATTCCAATTGCTTCGGAAGAACAACAAGTTGAAGCTCCCAGAAGCGAAGAGGCCTGAGGAAGCAGGGAAGGTGGATGATCCCAATTATTGTCGATATCATAGAATGTTGGGACACCCGACAAAGAAGTGCTACATTTTTAAAGATATTCTACAAGCCTTTGGTTGATGCCGAGGTACTCAAAAGGCGCGAAACGGGCGAGAATCGTGTCTACTAATATGACATCGGTTCAATTCGGAGACTTCCCACCTGTAGAAACTCCTAATGGAGTTATCCCCATTCCAAAAGGAGAATTACTTTTGAGAAATACGGATCAACATGGTCAAGAAGGTAAAGGTCTGGTACCCCTTACTATTTCAAGTGGAGAAGTAATGTGGATCCATCCTGACCTCGTCAAAGATCAGCAATGGGCGGAGACATCGTCAAAGAAGAAGAAGAATAAGGCTAAAGCTTCCAACATGATTAGCCCATCCATAAATGAAGATGATACTTATTTGGTCCCTCTCACCGACTCAGAGAAAGAGGAGACTATTTTGGCTGCCGATCGGGAAGTGGACCCGGGAGGCGAGGCAACAGGTCGGGAAGGCGTGCCCAGAAAAGTATGATCAAATTGCTTTCGAGGAATCGGGAGAGCCGGAGCCGAGGCGGTGTTGTCCCTAAAAACCAACGATAAGGTGAAGCCAAAGGAGGTTCGGTGCAATAAAACCTTCTACAAGAAGCGGGAACATCGGGAAAACCATTCCGCCGATGTTTTATACGGTGGCTAACATTCCCGCCCGAATCACCCTTTACGAGCTCTTGAAGTTGTCTAAATCTACAAAAGAGGCTCTAGTTGAGGCTTTAACGGATCTGAGAGAGCTTCATTACGCAAGTTCCCGTAGTCCCGAAGCTATGGATGAACTTTCTTGTGTCAAGTGCCTACACACAATGAAAAGTTTGCCACGCATATCATTCACACAAGAAGATATGCAAATCAATCACAAGCATGATAGGCCCTTGTACTACACGGGTACATGGGATCTTGAGATCGATCGTGTCCAAGTAGATCAGGGTTACTTTTCGGCATAATGCGTGCGGGGTCATGCAAGTTAGAATCCGTACCACGGTTAAATTCCACTCGGACAACTATCTTTGGCTTCAATGCCCCGGCAACACCTACCCGGAAAAATTAAGCTCAAATGTCAAATTGGGGATCTCAAGTCGAGTAACTGCTACATTATAGATGCGACCGTCCACACAATGCTGCTATTAGGGCGGCCTTGGATTCATCGCGAATCGGATTGTCCCATCAACCCTTCATCGGTGATGAAATATGTCAATGAAGAGGAGAAGTCAAGACCACGATAGCTGAAAAGCATACTTTCAAAGGTAGAAAGTTATCCTGCCGACTTCGGTCTTTTACCTCGGCCTCCCGAACTGAATCGCGAAACCGACCATCGGCAGTGACAATGAAGCGAATCTTGAACCGAACTGAAGAAGAATGTCCATGGGAATTGCATGTAATGGGCTCGACAAGCAATAATGAGGAAGATGTCTTGAGTGAAGGCGAGTGGTACATTAATGAAAATTTCAATTTAGCTTACTTTTGATGTTTCATCACGAAGAAATAGGTAATGGTGCGGATTGGAACCATGGCATGCGCTATATGGCGAGATCACTAGACTTGCCACTCAAAGCGTCCCTCTCCACCACCGGGAGGATAGAGGGCGTGAGGAAAACATTCTTTATGGTCCGATCAAAGAGAAGGATCGAAACCAATTTATTTTGGTAAAGTGGATCACGAAGTTCTCACACGAGAGTTCGAAGAAGCGAAAGCGACTCCTCAATTTCATTATTTGAACTTAATGCTCGTCACATAATGAAGAACATGGGAATGCGATTTCATTAGTCCAGAAGGGGTTAAATTTTGGGAAAGGAAGAACCCGTCCGACACCTTGTCCACGAAGGTAAAACCCAAGATTACTATCACAAGACCCGGCGAGGTTTAGGATATTTATCGCGCCTTCCCGCCGAAAGCGAAGCGGGACAATGCTCGGAAAGGACCATTCATCACGGAACATCACCATGGGATTCGGCGTAAGTGTAGGATCAATTTTCGCAAATATGTCGCTGAACATGGCTTCACCATCCAAGTGATGACGAAGATGACGAATTGATTGAGACGAATAATGACCCTTGGATTAAGCCTTGATGTTACGTGGGATATGTGCTTCGAACAGCGAGAGCATACGAATAAAGGTGATCCAAGTAAATATGGGGAATAAGACCAATCCCAAACCAATCTTCGTAAGCAAAAGCTTGTGCATAAAATGAGAAAGAAGAATTAGTGTCCCTCGTCAGAGTATGTTGACAACCATGGAATTATGAAGACATGCGGTCTTGTCTTGAGGTAGCCATGCACGCCTCAATATCGACCGAATCTGAAACACGTTAAGCAACGACAGCGAGGTTCCGTCCGGAGGTTATGGAGGTAATTGTAGTAGAAATCTGAAAGCTCATTGATGCAGGTTTCATCAGAGAGGAACAACACCCGGATTGGGTGGCCAATATTGTTGTTGTACCCAAGAAGAATGGAAAAATCCGGATATGCATCGATTTTCATGATTTGAACGCGGCATGTCCGAAAGATGAATTTCCACTCCCCATCACCGATGTTATGATTGATAACACCGTGGGTATGAGAGAATATCTTTCATGGGCGGATTTTCGGGATATAATCAAATCAAAATGTATCCACGAAGATGCAAAGCACACGGCCTTTAGAACACCATTGGGGGTATTCTGCTATACCGTAATGCCATTTGGGTTGAAGAATGCCGGAGCAACCTACCAACGGGCAATGAATACTATTTTTCATAAACATCTACGTAAGAAGATCGAATGCTACGTAGATGACATTGTGGTAAAAGTCGCAAGAAGGAAGACCACATGTCGGACTTGAAGACCATGTTGACATCATGAGAACACATCAGCGAAGATGAATCCCACAAAATCCTTCCTAGGGGTGTCAAGTGGTAAGTTCACGGGATTCATAGTTCGTCCCAAGGAATTTCGCCGATCACGAAAGGTCGTGCCATCGAAATGTCACCACCAAGACCATTAAAGAACTTCGAGGGCACGCAAGGTAGGTTAAGCGTACATCCGAAGATTCATATCAAATCTTCGGTCGGTGCCAACCCTTCTCCAAATTAATGAAGAAAGGAGTTCGTTAGCATGGGATGAAGGTTGCCAAAAGGCATTGAAGAAATCAAAACCTATCTCACACAAGCCAGTCCTGTTGGCCCCGATGTCGGGAAAACCCTTTAACATTATATGTGAGCCATGGACCATTCACTTGGAGCCTTGCTAGCCCGTAACGATGACCAAGGACATGAACAAGCAATTTATTACCTCAGTAGGACCATGATGGGAGCGAACACGAATCTGACCGGTGGAAAAGGAATGCCTAGCCTTGATGTTTGCCATCCAAAAACTTCGACATTATCGGTTGGGCAAACAATACATGTCATTTCGAGTAAATCCTCGAGAGTGCTCATGGCGAAACCCTCTTCAACAATTCCGGTTAGCCAAATGGGCGATACTTCTCTCTGTCTGATATGAAGTTTATGCGAAGGCTATCAAGGGACGGTAGCGATTTCTTAGCGATCATCCGGTCCCGACTCTTCCAAACTATATGAAGATCTACCAGATGAAATCACTGAAGCTTGCATGACTCAAGAAGATGCCCAGGTATGGAAGCTATTCTTTGATGGAGCCTCTAGAGCAAACCCTGATGGAGGAATTGCAGCCGGTGTGGGGGTTGTACTTGTTTCCCGAGCAGTTCATTGATCCCAAGAGGATTTTCCTTGGTGAGCCATGCACTAATAATGTAGCGAGTATAGCGCTTTATTGTTAGGGATGCGGTTGGTGAAGAAATCAACATCAATATCTTGAGGCTTATGATGATTCTCGACTCATCGTGAATCGGGTTCGAGGAGAGTATGAAGTCGCAATGAAGACTTAATCCCATATCACTCGGCGGTTCTAGAATTAGCGCGAAAGTTCGAAGGCTTTTCATAGAGTATATTCCACGAGCGAGCATGCCCTGCGGATGCCACGGCTTCATTAGCCACGTCACTAGCATTACCTCAAAGGCCCAAACAATAATATTTAATGCGTGGGGCGTGAATTGTACTCTGGGCCCGGTCACAAAGGAGTCGGAAGGGCCAGCAGAAAAAGACCGTTCTGAAACTTCCATTGGGTTCGAACCAAGAGATTGGCGATTCCCTTATATAGACTATGTCTTATATGGGATCTGGCGGATGATCCCAAAGCGGCCGCCATTAAGCGGAAGGCCCTTCGTTTTATTATGATGCGACTTCCCAATCTACGTATCGTAAGTCGCGTGTAATTTTGCCGTTGCCTTTCTCGAAAAGGCAAGAAGCCCTAAAAGGCCACGATGGAATGTGTGGAGCCCACCAACTGGGAGTAAATTAGGAGATGCCCTCACGAAGAATAGGCTATTATTGGCCAAAAATGTTTGAAGATGCCGCTAGTTACGCTAAACGATGTCATGAATGCCAAATTCATGGTGATTTCATCCATCAAGAACGGGGAATCTACACCCAACATCTTCTTCATGGCCATTCAAAATGTGGGGGATGGATATCGTCGGGCCTATCTCTCATAGCGTCCAAGGGCATCGATTCATCTAGCGTGGCGATTACTTTTCTAAATGGTGAGGCTGTTCCTTTGAAAGAAGTCAAAACTTCAAATGTGATCAAGTTTATTAAGCATCCGTCCTCTATAAACGGTGTACTGGCGGATAGTCCACGATAGCGGTCGCATGATTCATTAGCTATGGATTCGAGATTTTGCAATAAGTTCGGGATCGAGTGTTGCGTCGGCGGCATATTATCCCCGACCTGGTCTTGCGAAGCTTTTAACAAGACCATTGTGAAGCTTCTAAAAAGTTTGTCTCTAAAAGTCGACGTGATTGGGATGAAAAGTTGGGCAATTGTTTATGGGCTTATCATACGGCGGTGAGAACCCCAACAAAAGCTACCCCTTCTCTTTGGTGTATGCGGATCTGAAGCGTTCTACGTTGGAAATTCAAATTCCTTCCCTAAAATTGGCTCTACTTAGCTGGAATGGCGGATGAAGAGCAACATCAACTATGCTTGCGGGGAGTTAGAAATGTTAGACGACAAGCGACTTCGAGCTCAACAACAAATCGAGCTATACCAAGCTAGGATTTCTAAAGCCTACAACAGGAAGGTTAAGGGAAGGATCTTCAAGAGAGGCGATCTTGTCTTAACGGTCCGCCGACCTATGGTCATGACACATAAGACAAGAGGAAATTCAATCCCAAATGGGAAGGGCCTTTTCGTAGTCGAGACGGTCTATTCTAACGGAGCTTATTGACTTATCGACTTGAAAGGTGACATTCTCATGATCTTAGATTAGGAAATTTCTCAAAAATATTACCGTGAAACGTAAGATCCCCTTTCTTGTTCCTAACCAAGCTTAGGAGATAGAACTGGATGTGCTTAGGCTGGGGGTTAATTTATTGGAATGGACTTCATTCATTTCGAATCTTGAACGATCATTTATGCTATGTTAACATTATACCTCTGGCATTTGTAATTGTTTTCATTATTATAAACCAAAATATTGTGCGCAAAAGGAGGAACAAAAGTATCACTTCATTTTTAAGTAACAAAATAAAAGGTGATACAAGATTGATGTTAGAAAGATTCCGGGCCCGTCAAGTGAACAACTGTAAGCCGCGACTTAAGCTCCGCAAGCTTTCGTTCATGCTCAGTGCGCACCCTCTCCGCAACTTCTGCCTTGAGTTGAGTTTCAGTCGCCGCAACCTCCCTTTTCATAACCTCCAGGGTATTCACCTCTTGGCGAAGGTTATCAAGAATCTCAGCACCTCGGCGACGAAGTCCCTCTGTGGCTTCTTGTTCCTGAATCAGTTGAGCCCTTTTCGAGTTAACTTCGGCCTCTAATTGGGCAATAGACTCTGAATTCTGATCCGCAGTAGCGATTTAGTCAACTCAAGTTGAGGCGATCATCTTTGTTCTGTAAGTTGGCAACCAGCGCCTTCTTCGGACAAACTTCGCTTGAAGGGTCTTACGTTGAGACATCTTCTCGGTTTGAGCTTTAATGAGAGATTTGGTTATCTCGCTTCTACATCAACTTTGTGAAAGCTCACGGAAGGCACTAAAATCCGGCAAATGAGAAACTCTTGCGGCACAATGTCGGAAACATTAGAAGCGACCCGTTTAAGGTAGCCCGGATGTTTCATTATATAAGGCACAGTAGACTTCAAAGGAGCCACGACCGCCCATAACAAAGTCGGCAGCGCCGTTAGTATCCTCATGATCGATTTACATCGGACTCCATATAGATACCACGTGGAATGCGTGTGGTTTCGTCAACCACCATGTCTAGGATAATTAGGAAATACCGTGGTGAAGGAACCGATGTGACGAGTGATTTCCCTCTCCTTCTTCATGCAGCGAAGCGGATTTAATAGCTCCTGCATAAGTTTGGCTCGGGTGAGTATGACCTCGTCGTTATTAGTTGGCGAGCCCTCTTCTCATATCGAGCCGTTTCTTCTGCAGTAAGAGCCCTTTTCCCCGCTGTTTTCTCCGAAGGAGCTTTAATCTCCGGGATATCCCGTTGAACTGGAGCAACTTTGAGTGTTTCCTGCTCACAAATCAAATACTCGTCGAATCCCCTGAGGCGCGTCCTTCTCGAATGTCTTTTAGATTCGTACACCTCCCTAATATCCTTCAAGCAGGAAGTGTATAAGTCATATTAGGGAGCTTGACTTCCGCGATACCGGTTGCAAAACCAAAGCGGTATGGCGGTGGAAGAAGATAGCATAAACACTACATTGGAGCCTCCGGCCATCCAATTATACCAGGCTCGAGCTCCTTCATATAAATTCCCAATGATAGCCAACTTGGGGTTAGGGTTTCCAACATATAGTTGGTCATACCCAAATTGTCGAGCAAACCAGGCTAGGTAAGTAAGGCTCAATGATACATCGATCACTTGGCGGAAGACCAAATACCGGGCACGATGGTGATGAGCCACGAGAAGATGCCCTCAAACAATGAGGTAAAGTTACAGTGCCACATCCATGAAAGTGCGATGGCTCTTCCACTCCACCAAAATCGAAGAAACGACAAAGACTTGATAATTATTCCCTCTCAGCAAAATCTGTCGAGTTGGGACTATGTACCAATGTGCCCGTTTGGCTGACCCAAGCCGTTGTATAAAGGGAACGAAAGAAGAGTTGGCATCACTAACCCCCGTCATTAATGAGGGGCAGTGCATGACAAACCAGGCCACCAAATAGAATACGGCAGCAGCGGTGAGGGTTTTCAATCTGCTACCTTCCTCTGACCCAACTTGTCTTACATCCAAGAATTCTGAAGTCAGTTCCCGTAAGCCGTATTGTATGCAACTTACCATAGTTGAAAGGAGACTTATCGGCCGTCCATGAGCCAAAAGAACTGCGGGGTATACCACCTGGATCAGGATGGACTCGATGGGTTTGGAGGGAACCACAACGTTTCGGCGGATCATCGAAATCCGGCCCGGTAATGCCATATCAGAGATAGGAGTCTCCGCTTGGTAACGGAAACTCTCAAACTTCGTGCCAGGAGGAAAGATGTCTTCCAGCGCTGCGTTGACGTATTGAGCAGTGAAAACTTTGGAGGAGCTCACTGGTAGGCGAATCCAGTGCATTCTTACTATGCGAGGTTTTGAAACAAGTATTGACCCAAAGGCTTGTTTTCGCCGCCCGATCGTAGTCGATCTCTTGCACGGATATGAGTGACACATCACCTCGAAGGTGGCATAGACATCCGGTGTTCCCTCCATAAAATAGAAAGTTCAGCGGTGCTAGGAACAAGTTCCTCGTCTGTGATTCACCAAGCGGTAAACGTCGCATACATCTCTTGGAGAGCAAAGCCTAGCTCCCCAGCGGGGAGTGAAAAAAGTGCAAGTATCGGATTATATTTCTCTAAGATGGCGAAAAGCTGTAGGAGTTGGATCTTAGCCGATCTGGCGTGGCTCTCCTTTGGAATCTCTAACTTGGATAAAGTGAGTGGCACTTTCGCAATTCATTGATAACAAAGTCCACCATCACGAACCCACCATCAGTCATCGAGGAGAATACACCCACCCGAGTCCTAAATTCTTGAGCAACAAATTACAGGCAGCAATGAATTGGCGAATAAAAGTATGGGCCGGAGTGGCCCTCTCTTGATTGGGACTTATGCTATGAAACTTCGCTGGTCTTAGGCCGTTACCTTATAGTCACTCCCCAAAGGATGAACCGCTGGTGGAGTCGAGAACCCCAACCGGCACCCTATCCCTTTCCTCGACTAGATCCCAATCCAAGCGCTGCGGCGGGAGGCGGCTTTGAAAGTGCGAAAGTGGATACATTAAGCTTCATGTTAGGGAGGAAAAAGCGGCCGTTAGCTTGATGTAGCATCTTAGATTCCTCGCCCATGATCCATGTTATCATCGCCTCGATCGATCTCCGAAGAAAACGGCTTCTCGAGTAAGTCATGACCTCTGAAGCCACAAAATTCATATCTGTTATAATGGCCCTAAAGGTGGAAGGTTATTTCGATGGATCATCATCGTTCTTTCCACACAATTGTCGAGTCGATGGGAGCTCGGCGAAGACCTAAAGCCACATCGTGGTCCATCAACCGAATAACCGAAGTGATATCTACGGAAAAGCGGCCTATCAGCATAGAGAACTGCAGACAAGAGAAGATTAAAAATGTCAGAAAGGAAAATTACAAGAGAGCCTAAGATGACCCAAGATAAAATATAGGGGTCAGCCTCGCGTATTAGTTATAAGACGTGAGAGTCAGCCCCGCGTTCTAGCTATGAGACGCAAGGTTCAGCCCCGCGTTCCAAGCATAAAACGCGAAGGACAACTACGCGTTCCAACTACAGAAACGTGGAGATGACCCCCGCGTTCTAAATCTAAAACGCGAGAGTCAGTCCCGCGTCTCCATCGTCAACATCAACCCCGCGTTCGAAACGCAGAGTTCAATTTTGGGGTGGAACCCATTGAAACAAGCTCGAAACCCTGGTATACCTCGATGTGAGGGGGTTTGCGGTGATGGCAGCGCCATCGAAACCGATGGGTCACTCAAAGTATCGGCCGGCGTTGAGCTTGGAGTCGTTCGAACGACACCCTTGACTGCGGGCACAACCTTCTTTGGAGCCATTGAAGAAATCTGGCTGATCGAAGATGGGGAAGAACTCAAGAAGAGTTTCGGCAGCACGAAATCTCTTGAAACCACAAAGGAGATGAAAAATTCGTGATTTTTACCCGTGATAAAATTTCCAAATTTTACCCAAGGGGGTTGTTTATACGAGGACTAAGGAGAAGATCTCCACTTAAGATTCTCCAACCACCTCAGTTAAGGAGGTTAAACACAACCACCTCAGATAAGGCGGTTCAGCTTTCCAAAACGCGAGATTCACCTCCGCGTTCTATGTCCAAACGCGAGATTCACCTCCGCGTTCTATTTCCAAACGCGAGACTCACCTCCGCGTTTTATCCCCAAACGAGAGACTCGACCCCGCGTTCAGTTCCTAAACGCGAGGCACATCTCTGCAGTTTGAACCCCAGACGCGAGGCTCACCTCTGCGTTCTAAAGCCAGAACGCGAAGCTCACCTAAGCGTTCCGATTTTCAAACGCGGGTCCCAACCCCCACATTGTTGAGTCCAGCACTTAGCCAGTTTTAGACTTAATGATTCCTTTCACAGGAATTTTCTTTTCTTTTAAGTTGTTGAAGCCTGATCTCATCCTAACAAGCTCCAAGCAACCAACTTATCAGTCCTCTTCAATAGGATGATAGGTCCTCAAATTTGCTTAAATCGTAACCAATCTATCAATCCTCTTCAGCAGGATGATGAATCCACAAATTTGGTTAAACCACAATCAACTTATCGATTAACTCGGCTCAATAGGATAATAAACCTTAAAAAACCTTGTTCACAACACAAGCCCTAAAAGCCTTGTTCACACATAAGCCTTAAAGCCTTGTTCACACATAAGCCTTAAAGCCTTGTTCACACATAAGCCTTAAAGCCTTGTTCACAACACAAGCCCTAAAAGCCTTGTTCACACATAGCTAAAGCCTTGTTCACAACACAAGCCTAAAAAGCCTTGTCCATAACACAACCCCTAGAAGCTTCGTTCACAACACAAGCCCTAGGAGCCTTGTTCACATCATAAGCCCTAAGTCTAAGTAAAGGTAAGTGCATGAAAAGCGTGCGGCCGGTTCTATTCAGCGATAAGAGACAAAGTCTCATTATTCAACATCGTAGCATTAAGTCTAAAAGAGTCTAATTCTTTTAAGCATAGCGTTACGTCTTGAAGCGAACTTAGACAATCCCGCGCTAGCCCGATTCAAGCGGTGTCGGTAAAGTCTCATCAAATCCGTTGGCGGTGAGGGTTTGCCAAAATCCTATGAATATTATGGTTGACATAAGAAATCATAATGAGAAAAGCAAATTTGTATCACTTTTATTCAAACCTCTAAAAGATGATACAAAAGAGTGCTATTAAAAAAGATTGAAAAGCCTATGATCCCCTAAAGCGTGATGGGCGCAAAATTTGGGGCCTTAACGCAACTTCCTCTTCATGGCGGCCGCACCATTCTTTGTGGCCGGCTCCTTAGTCCCTCTTTATGCAGTGCGGCGGTAACACCTCTTTTAATCTCCTCAAGAGCACCGCAATTCCTCACGATAATCATTGTATGTTTCTACACTTTTACGGTGAGGTCTTTCCCGCCCGGCTTCCTCTGAGCCCGCTTGGCCTTACGGTTGAACCAACTCCGGCTTGGAGTTGAGCAATGGTTTCCTCGGTGATAGTAGCGATTCGCGAGTGGCATAATAGAGGTCGTGGAGGTCAACTCATGTTGCCAATGATCCCATTGAGTTTTCAGGGATGCAACTTGTATTTCTTTATCGCTCAAATTCTTCTGGACAGCTTCATATTGATGCATCACTCGGGCATAGATGTCGATGGGTTTGACTCAATCGAGCCTCGGATCAACATGAGTCAATTCCTCAAAACTCTTCAAGCTCTCTTCTAGGTGAGATATCTCGTCGATGCGGCGTTGGATGCATTGATGTAAGCCCGGATACCTAATGTTATTCAAATAATTCATTAAAATAGGCACAGCGAAGGTGCTCCTTAGGCAACAATGATCTCATTGCGTCCTACATCTCCGACTCTAAATGACCGAGGTATTTGAAACAAATTAGGCTGTGGCCGATTCCATGGAAGCTGCGGGAGACAATACCGGCTCATGTTGAGTCGCGAGGCCACGAGAAGAGTCATAGGTGATGGTATTTGAAGGAAGGGGAGATCAGGCATCCTTTCCAATCCTAAGAAATCCTAAGAGGGGTTGATTTTATCGGGAGAGGATTCTTCTTCTGAAACTACAGGCCGGCTTCGGGAATGGAAGGCGATGTGGGTGCAGTCTCTTGGGCCCCTGCTTTGCCGCAACACGGATTTGCCCTTACGGCGAGCCTCAGAAATAATGATTGTCAAAAGAACAACATTATAAAATAGCTATCAAGATTCAAAACAAACAATGTTTACAGGAGAAAATAAGCTGCGGTACAGCCTTCTCCCGAAGTGGCGGTAGGAGATCGTCAAAAAGTCCATGCGTACTCTGCGGAATACCCATCGACACCTCTTCCTCGTCATCTCACGAAGGATGGGGGAACTTCGTAGCAGCGGCGGCTTAGGAAATAGTCCGGTTAAGGCTGGGTGCTAGGTCTTCCCTGATTAGAACATGCAGAAAGGAGATGGAGAATATCTTGCGGTATAGAAGCTTGACCCTTTCATTGGAGCCTCCTCTTGGTCACTTTGGGGCGGCATTAGAAGTCGGCACGGAACTATCATATCGAGAGGCTCAACAGTTGGGACAGACTCCGCATCTTCATGAAGTGATTCATCTCCACCTTCTTCCTCAGAAGATGGAAAGAACCTCTTAAGGCTGGCCAGGTTGAGCGAAGACCTCGTTGGTGGGAAATCCCTACAACCGATGACTCCTCAGGTTCTTCTTCTTCCACCAAAAGTCTTGGAGGAGCAGCTCTAAATGCATCTTGCATTAGTTTGGCCCCTACGGGGCTGGGGCAGGTACGGTAGGTGGCTGTCGGCAACCAGCTGGCGTAGCGTGTCCTTTTCCGGACATTGGCGTTTACCTGCAGCCCTTTCCTCACGGGTCTCAGCCAAAGTGGGCCCAGTAGGCCCAGTCGCGGTAGCTTCAGCTTCTCCCTCAGCACCAACCCCGAGCTCACAAGCTAAATACTCTTCAAACCCTCTCACACGGGGTGTTTTAGAATGCTTCTTCGCCTCGTACATTTTCCTGATCTCTTTTAAACAAGACGAATTCAATGCGTATTGAGAATGCAGGAAGCGGATTGATACCAATTGCAAAAACCCATGGTTGTATAACTGTTGGGCGTCTTGTGAGGAAGTGTAAATTTGGCCCGGTGCCACTACCCGCGGGAATAATACCGAGGCCTGGCCTTCATATAAGTTCGATGAGTGCGGTTGGGGATTAGGGTTCCCGACATCTGGTGATCATATCCGGTATGGGGCGGCGGAAAGGCGATAAGGCTCAATGTAACATTTCCGCCTTGGCGAAGATTAGGTAGCCGGGCGATGTTGATCGATAGCGAAAAACACCTCCATTCAATTGGGTGAAGGAGTTGGAGCCCTTAGTGTCTGATACATCTCCCCATATCCACCTCCTTCAAAATCGGAAAGCATCACGAAGATGTGGTAGTTGAGATCCTTGAGAATTTGTCGGACCATGACCATGTACCAGCCCTCCCATCGAGACGACCCTAACCGTTGAACCCACGGAACAAAAGAATCACCACAAGAAGAAGCAGCAGACATCAAGGAGGGGCAATGCAAAACAAACCAAGCTACCAAATAAGTATCACGGTAAAGGCAGCGGGTTGGGAAGTTTGAGTCTTCTTCTCTCGGTGCCATTGCCTTGACACAGGTGAAATCATGACATAATTCCCTCAAGCCGCTCTGTAAATGGCACGTCATCATAAAAGAAGGTTGATTGGTCTTCCATGAGCCAAAAGCTGCTGGGTAAACAACCTCGGCGACAATAGAGTCGATGAGCCGGGAGGGCACCACACACGGCCGTAACATTAGGAAGCCAGCAAACAGAGCCACGTCAGAAATAGGGGTCAGAGTTTGGTAATGAAAACTCTCGAGCTCTGTAAATGGCGGGAAAGTGTCCTCTTGAGCCTCATTAGTATAATGAGAGGCGTTCCCAATACGATCTTTAACTTCGTCAGGCGAGCTCGCAGCAAGACGAACTACATCAGTATCCTTGCTATGCAAATTCTTGAATAAATAGTCAGCCCAAGACGCTTGTTTGACTCCGCCTCCACGTAACCCTGTCAGCTGGGCACAAGTTTGGAAATGACACATCAGCTCCCAAAAGTCTCGTATATGTCGGGATTGGCTGCTCTCAAGATGGCCAACTCTTGATCGAGAATAAACTCCTCATATGGAAGCTCCCAAAAGGCAAACCGAGACTTGTACATCTCATGAAGAAGCGAAACCTAGCTCTCCGGCCGGGTGTAAGAGCATTACAAGTCTTGGGTTATACTTCTCTAGCATAGCAAAAAGTTATAAGAACTGCATGCGATACCATACCGCATAGCCAAGACCGGATCACTAGCCGGAAAGAATCAATAAGTCTTGTAGCTCATCCATGGCGAAATTTACAAGGCGAGTCCACCACATCCCATCGGTTGAATATACCCATCCGGTGCCACGAAGTCTTGGCGAGGAAACTCCCCTTCCGCACTATGAATCGGCGAGCAAAATGTTGGCGGAGTGGGTACCTCGTGTTGGATACTCTCGTGACCAAGCCTAGCCTTAAAGCCATCAGCGATCGATGACCCACGGGGCCACACCTTGATGGGTCAACATCCCAGCGACACCCACTTTGGTTCTTGACAAGATCCCAATCCATATGCCTCGGGATAGAGGCACCTGGTAGGAAGAGAGTGGATACATGGCTCCATGTTGGGAAGGAAGAGTCGGTCACCAACTTTTAGCGACATCTTGTAATCCCGTCGTAAAGATTTTGACATCAAGTGCCAGGGGTCTCCAAAGAAATCACGGGCTTCTTGAGAAGCTTTGGTCCAGCGTCTCGATTTTGAGATCGTGGCGATAGCCACGACTCGATGAACTAGCCTCGATAACAAACTTTAGTCGATCTTCATCCTGTCTTGAATAATGGGAAGCTTTTGGCCTTGGTGAAGTTGACTTGGGATCTTCACCTCCCTCATGGCCAAAATAGTTGTTGAAAGTGAGAGGATCACTTGAATGGCGCCTTGCACAAGAGGATAAAGTCAATTATTACGGAGGAAAAGTAGCGCCAAGTTTAATAAGTCAAACCCTAGGCGAGGGTTATCCCGTCTTAAGTGTAAAGCGTGGGCGCCAACCCGTTCCGTTGCCAAGCAGCGGTTGTCAGCCCGCGTTTCATTGTCAAAGCGGGTGTCAACCTGGCGTTTCGTTGCCAAAAGCGTGTTAACCCGCGTTTCATTGCCAAGCAGCGGTTGTCAGCCCGCGTTTCATTGCCAAGCAGCGGTTGTCAACCCGGCGTTTCATTGCCAAGCAGCGGTTGTCAACCCGGCGTTTCATTGCCAAAAGCGGGTGTCAATCACGCATTTCATTGCCAAAGCGGATGTCAACCTGGCGTTTCGTTGCCAAAAGCGGTTGTCAACCCGGCGTTTCATTGCCAAAGCGGATGTCGACCCAGCGTTTCATTTCCAAAGCGAGGATGGCGTTGCGTTTCATAATGAACAGTCGGCCCCATGTTCAAGCGAGCTTCATTTGCCGTTTCCGGCACTTCATGAAGCACGAAACTTGTCAAAGCAAGTTATTGTCAGTGGTCGAAACTTACCGCTGATCAAGGGAGTGTGCGAGGCTTCGGTTGGCGCGCCCTTAGCGTCGCCCGGCGTGCTCGAGAAACGGGCGGTCTTCTTAGGTTTATTGCTGATTTTTGGGAGACATTCTCGCCGAGAAAGGAATGAAAAAGCTCGTCGAAAGAGCGGAGATCGGAGATGCTCGCCGGAGAATTAAAGAAGACAATTTCCCTAGCAAAAAGTCTGTAAGAGTTTTAGTTTGACCCAAGGGTCTATTTATAAGACCGCCAGCCCATCAAATCTCCACGAGATTCTAGGCAAAAAAAAATCCCGCCCGAACGAGATCCCCGCGTTCTCAAACCAAGTCGGTTGATTGACCTCGCGTCGTGCCTAAGGCGACTTCGGCCGGCGTTCAAGTTCAAGTTAGCTTGACCTCAGCGGTAGCGTCAAACCTCAAAGCGGACCTCATCGTCGGCGTTTAAAGTTAAAATGCGGAGATCACCCCCGCGTTTCAAGAGGGTCTTGCCTCGCGTTTCAAGCTTCAAACGAAGAGCTTAGCCCTGCGTTTCAAAAGAAAAGGGGAGACAAAAATATCGAAATTCATCCATGCAAAACAAACGATTAGCATGAACAAAAGCAGAACACCACTTCTTTGAAGATAGAATGACGAGCAGTACCTTCTCAGGATCAAACAAAAAAAGATGTCCAAAGTATTCCAAAAGCTCGTCCCAGTCAACCGCAAGCTTTCGAAAACTTTGGAGGGGGTTCTGTAGGCTGTCAAAATTTTATTACTGATAAGCCACAACCCACTAAGATATCATTTGAGCGAGCAGCGGGTTGAAGGCTTCTAAAGAAATAGAATAGAGTCACAAACACAAGGATTACAACTTGACAAGGTTCAACCAAGAGAATAACCTCATCAGAACAAATCAAGAGGTTTAACACCGCGTTTAAAGCTCAAAACGCGGAGCTCTCAGCCGCGTCCAAGCTCAAAACGCAGAGCTCTCAACCGCGCCCAAGCTCAAAACGCAGGGCATCATGGCCGCGTTCGAAGCTGAAAACGCGGATCTTAACCCCCGCGTCCTAGTCCTAAAATAGAGACGCGAGGATCATTTAAAAACGCGGGTCTTTCGCGTTTTTACTCTTTAAACACGACTTGAACGGCTCCAAAACCATTTTCCACGATTTGAGGGCCACGAATCCTCATTCCAAGGGGTCAGTTACACCCCTAAAACCCCTATAAATAGCTGAAAACTCAGCTGGAGAAAGAAAAAGAGGATTGAACGGGATCAAAAAGCTAAGGGTGTGAAAGAAGATTGGAGCGAATCGATTTGAGAGAGAGCTAGAGCTGTTTCAACATCAGCTTTTCTTCAATTTGGCTTGGTTTTCCAAACTTGTGCAGAGTTACAAAACTCGTTCTGCGGGTTATCAAACTCGTTAGAGTTAGAAACTTGCTTGGCGAGTTCTTAGACTTGCTTTGTAAGTCCTTCTCAACGTGATTCCACGAGCAACAAGACGGTCGGATCGTCCACGGGATACAAGGCTCAAGCTCCTATCGCCACCGAAGAACCCGTTTTAAACAAAGGAAGGATCTCTGTCGACCCTTCCTTCTTTTGTAAATCGGGCAACCGATCGAGGAATTTGTAATTTCTTTTTATCTAAGTCAGTTAGAGAGAGAGATTGCATTCGAGAGAGTTGTATTTATTCTTTCTTTAAGATCAATTAGAAGGGATAATATTTGTTTTACGCCTTTAACCTCTCAACTCGCATTCCTTTCTCTCATGAAGGGGGTACATCTAGGATTTCTTGGGCTGATGACTGTGATCTAAATGATATTAATTCTCTCTCGCCTTTATCTTCTGAATCGAATCTAGTTTTTGATAGAGAAGATGCTACTGTTACATTGAATTTAGATCAAGATCCTGTGCCAAATGCTAAATTGGGGCCAAAATCTGCAAATGCTCAGTTAAATGTGGAATCAGTAGAAAACATGGAAGTGAATGCGTCTCAGATTCAAAATAATCTAGCTCAAACTAAATCTCTAGTCCAAAACAATTCTGATCCTACGCGACCAAAAAAAAGCTGGGTCAGTTTCTTTGCTGATAATAGGAAAGCTGGAAATGGTCTGAACTTGAATTTTATCCCTACTGATAATCAGAATTCTGTGGTTTTTAATGATGAGGAATGGAATGAAGGGTCCTCTTATTGGCAGTTCTCTCTAATAGGTCAAGTGATTGGACTAAATGCTAAATACAAAGCCATGGAAACTTTTGTTCAAAAACTCTGGTCTAGCATAGCTATGCCAGAGATTTGCTTGCTAAAACCTGGAATTTTCCTATTCAAATTCAGAAATAAGGATAATATGAGAGATGTTCTAGAATCGGGACCCTGGTTCTTTGGTTCCAGGCCCTTACACCTTAAACCCTGGTCTATTGGTTGAGAAAGTACATGAATGTACATATCCCCTATGGATTTAGTTACCAGCTATGAGACTTAATTTGTGGCATGAAAGAAGCATCAGTAAAATCACCAGTGCAGTTGGTCATCCTATAACTACTGATAAGCTTACGGCAACAAGACAGAGACTAGCTTATGCTAGAGTTCTCATTGAAGTAAAGCCTCCTTCAAATCTGCCAGATCAAGTCAATATTCAATGCCGAAATGGACATCAATATTCTCAAAAAATAATATATGAAATGAAGCCCAGGTGGTGTGAGCATTGCAAATTAGTGGGTCATGATTCTCATTACTGCAAAAAGCATAAGTCTACTATTCAGAGATGGGTGCCAAAGAAACAAGTGGGACTAAATGGCCAAGGAAACACACAAATCAAATGAAATGAATCAGAAACAAGTAGGGAATAAAGTGGTGGACACAGTAGAAGCTCAACTTGAAAAGCAACAGTCTGTGCATGTTGTGCATGTTTCACAAAGCAACCAGGCAGAGAATGCTATAAACAAAAAGCATGGAATTGCTCATAGAAAGGATAGTTAGGATGGCAACAGAGAGAAACTAGATGAAGGAGACACATGGATACAAGTTCAAGGGAGTAGGCCGCAATCAAAAGCTCTATCTGGCAACTTTTCCAGGTTCTCTCCTTTGGTTCTCCTGGAAAGTGATATTGATCCATCCACTGTTGATAGGGGAGGTACTCAATAAATGAAATTATCTTTTTGGAATGTTAGGGGACTCAACAAATCCTCTAAGCAACATCTACTAAAGCAGTTTATTAAGCAATATCATTTGGCCTTTATAGCAATCCTAGAGACAAAAATAAAAGAATCAAACTTATCAATGATTACAAGGAAAATAGCAAAAGAGTGGAACTGGATATCAAATGTCAATACTTCAGGAAAGGCAAGAGTCCTAATTTTATGGGATCCAAACATTTTGGATGTCCAAGCTATTACTTTCTCAGCTCAACACATCACTTCCACTGTGAAATCTTTAGATGGTAGATTTTCCAGTATCATCTCATCAGTATATGGCTTTAATCACATGGATGCCAGGAGAGAATTATGGAGGGACCTTACTTCTATCAGACAAACCATAGGGACATCATTCCCTTGGCTAATTGCTGGAGATTTCAATGACATGCTCAGTATGGATGAAAAATTAGGTGGCTCCCCTCTTACAGAATCAGAGATTGAGGATTTCAAGTTTTTTATAGATAACTGTAATCTAAATCACCTCAAAACAGATGGATGCTTCTTCACATGGAACAATAAACAAGAGCCTAATTCAAGGGTATGGAGCAGATTAGACAGAGGCCTGATAAATGACAAATGGCTCCACCACTTTAATTCTAGTCATATAGAATACCTACTACCTCATTTCTCTGATCACTCTCCAGCACTGGTAACTGTCTATGATGATATTGTGCAAGGGAAAAAGCCTTTTAGATTTTTTAAAATATGGGCAAATCATGATAGCTACATCCCTACAGTTTCTTCTATTTGGGGGCAAAAAATTGCAGGATATACTATGTTTTCCATCTGCTCAAAGCTCAAAATGCTGAAGGAAGCTTTAAAAGCCCTAAACAAGAGGCACTACAGTAACATTAGTGAGCAAGTTCTAAGAGCTGGCAAGGAGCTAGAGAGCATACAAGGCCTTTTGCAGCAGGATCCTCTTAACTCCACACTAATCAATAATGAAAAAGAATGTATTCTGAAGTATAACAGGCTAATGGACTGTGAGTTATCTTTCTATCAACAGAAAGCCAGGATTGCTTGGTGTTTAAAGGGAGATAGAAGCACAAAGTTTTTTCACTCTGCAATGAAACAAAACAGACATTATAATAGAGTGATGATACTATACAATAACAAAGGAGAAAGATTAACTGAAGGAGGGGATATAGCTGAAGAGATGATCTCTTTCTACAAAAACCTTTTTGGAATAGCCAAAGACACAATCAAGCCAGACATCAAGATCATTCAAAATGGGCCCTGTCTTGAAGCTACACAAGCTAGATTGTTATCAAAACCAGTCACTAAAAAAGAGATCATAGCAACTGTTTTTTCTATACCAGATGAGAAGGCTCCGGGACCAGATGGATTCAGTGCATCTTTCTTCAAATCTGCATGGGATATTGTGGGAGAAGATATTCATCTAGCTATTCAGGAATTCTTCCGCATAGGTAAATTGCTAGGTGCGATTAATTCAACCTCTATTACTCTCATTCCTAAAATCAAATGCCCAAAATTTCCCTCTGATTACAGACCTATTGCTTGCTGCAACTGTCTCTATAAGTTTATATCAAAAATTTTAGCAAACAGAGTGCAGGGGGTAATGGGTTTCCTAGTAAATGAGGCTCAGAGTGCTTTTGTAAAAGGGAGGCAAATAACAAGTAACATTATGCTTGCTCATGAACTAGCCAAGAACTATGGGAGAAAGCATATCTCTCCTAGATTAATGCTCAACATTGACATCAAAAAGGCATTTGATACAGTCGGCTGGGAATTTTTACAAGACATGCTTGCAGGATTAGCTTTTCCATCTGAGATGATAAAATGGATCATGGCTTGCATCACCACCCCAAATTTCTCTATCTCCCTAAATGGTACTCTACATGGTTTCTTCAAAGGAAAAAGAGGTCTACGACAGGGAGATCCACTTTCTCCATACCTCTTTATCCTAGAAATGGAATACCTATCAAGGAGCTTGGATATGTTGAAACTGGATAAAAGCTTTAAGTATCATCCTAAATGTGCAAAATTCAAAGTAAATCACTTGATCTTTGCGGATGATTTACTATTATTTGGTAGGGGGGATCTCCAAACAGAGAGGAAGCTTCACCAAAGAATCACAGATTTTAGTGCAGTTTCTAGACTGGAAGCAAATCCAAGTAAATGTGCCATTTTCTATGGGGGGGTAGATGAATCTGTTAAAGCTGAAATTCAAGAGTATCTGAGGTTTCCTGAAGGCACATTCCCCCATAAAGTATCTTGGGGTTCCTCTAGTAAGCAAGAGACTAACATATATGGACTGCAATTCTCTCATCAATAACATAGAAACAAAATTCCAGAATTGGACAAAGTTTCAGAAAATGTCTTATGCTGGCAGGTTACAATTAATAAAAAGTGTCATTTTGGGAATCCAAATATATTGGACTTCAAGTTATATTCTCCCCACTAAAGTATTGATGAAAATTGATGAGCTATGTAGAAGATTCCTTTGGGGGAAAACTGAATCTGCCTCAAAAGCACCCTTGGTGTCTTGGGATAAAGTGTGCACAAATAAAAGGCATGGAGGATTGGGAATATATTCTGCAATACTATGGAACTCAGCTTCTAGCCTCAGAATGCTATGGAATATTCACTTGAATAAAGAGCTGCTATGGGTAAAATGGGTGCATGGTACCTATTTAAAAAACCATGATGTATGGCATGTGAAACCAAAATCTGGAGATTCATGGTTGTTGAAACAATTATTGAAGCTTAGAGATAAAAACATGAGTAAATTTGGTGGAGTTGAAAACCTGAAGAAAGTCATCTCTGAATGCTACAATGGATCCAAGGTTCACATTTCAGACTTATATTCAAAGCTCTCCCCAATTTCTGGAAAAGTCCTATGGTATAATACAGTCTGGGAAGGAATAAACTATCCAAAGCAAACTTTCATCCTATGGCTAGCTATCCAGGACCGTTTGCTTACCCAGGACAGGTTGCTCAAGAGGGGAATAATACAAACAAGCTGTTGCCCTCTATGTTCTGCTCAAGCTGCTGAAAATAGAAACCATCTCTTCTTCGATTGCAATTACTCTGCGAGAGTCTGGAATGGCATAATGGACTGGATTCAGTTCAAATGGAGATCATGCAACTGGCAACACCTCTTGGAATGGTTCAGCACTAGGTTGAAAGGAAAAGGGGTAAAACAGAGGATTAAAAGATTGGCTTTGTCAACCACTATATATGTGATTTGGAGTGAAAGGAATTCTAGAATCTTTAAACAGATAGCTCGAAGCCTGGAATATCTCATTAAGGATGTAAAGATCATCCTTATGACAATTACACTCAATAGTGATATCTCTAAAGAATGTAAAGATTGGATAACTACACTTTTAATTTTGTGCTCTTCTTACTAGTGTAACGGGTTGCATCCCGAATGAGTTTTTCTTTTTCTCCGGTTTTCTCGATTATCTTGAGCATCTTGATGTAAATAAAATGCTTACATAGTCAATGAAAAGTTCTTTCATTGACCAATATATATATATATATATATATATATATATATATATATATATATATATATATATATATATATATATATATATATAGAAAAATGTAGAAACTTGGTACCAAGCATAAATTTTGTCTTTGTAGTAAGGTCTCATTCTCATCCACTCTCCAACCCATGTGAATGTGGTCCCTATTTAAATGAGTGGATGGGAATGGTACCACTCACTATCAAGCACAAAACTTAACTGTACCAACTTCCTCCATATTGCTCACACACACACACACACACACAACTTAAATTCACAAACACACACACACAAAACTTAAATTCACCAAACTTTTCATCGGTCCCATTGTTCTAAGGGTGTGTTTGACAACCTTGTAAAATTAATTTTGGGTGGTGACCCAATTTTATATTGTTTATTGTTTGGTAAAGTCTCATGCTAGAGCTGGCATAATTTCTTTAGCCCAAAAATTATCCATTAAACCGGTTTTCTTTTGGATCAAAAGAGGTTAGTCCAAAAAAAAAACTGATTTAGCACAAAACTGGGCCAGGACTGGTCCTAGCTCAGCTTTGTGTAGCTGGCCAAACACAACCTAATAATAGTGTGCAAATGCGAAACGGGAAAGGTAATGGAGATGATTTCTCCGTTAATATAATAGTGGACCCCACAAAATTTCTCTCTCCGTCCCCCCTCTCTTGTGCTCCTATTCCTCTCGCTCTGAGATCTCTCTGCCCTAACGCGCCCCCCCCCCCTTTCCCTCCCTCCCTCTCTGACTCTCTTTCGGACTCTCTCTTGGGTCTCCTTCGCCTCTCTCTCTCTCACTCTCTATCGTACTCACTCTTGGATCTCTCGCCCACAGATCTCTCCTGCTCTCTCTTGGTGGTCTCTTCCTCTTGCACCGGCGTTTCTCTCGTTCCTCTCTCTCGTATCTCTCCCTTCTGTTCTATCAGAGAGTACAAAAGTAGCCTGATGCCCCTTGAGTCTGGCAGTTTTTATCTTTTCTTTCATGCAAAATTTCTGAACATTGTGTAGTAAAATCATTCTCGAAGGTTAAATTTGATAAACTTTCAGAAAACTTTGGACATACCTATGCGATTTACCCAGCATTGCCAGGTGTGCTTTTATTCAATAATATGCAAAATTCATGTGCTTGATATTTGGGATATCATTGGTGGTTTGGGGACTACTAAAAAATTGAGTTCGAACAAATACTACACTTTGTTTCATTTAATTAACTTCTCTTATATTATGTCCTTTTGTTTCTATTTTCCTATGGGCTGTGGAACAGTACCTTTGTACCGCATAAATTTGCATATAAGCACTAGTCTTGCCATCATTTATTTGCCATTCACCAATGACATGAATATACTCTGGGCAACATTGGCTTGACATGGCTAGTTCTGCAGTCTGGATTTGTGTCATTGCCTTACTCTGTACCAAGTTCAAGCTTGAACATGCTAAACTTTGTTTAATGAAAGAGAAGCTGAATTTTATCTCGAGCATGGCTTGAGCTTATAACTGAGCAGAACATCAAACTGCATCTTCACACTTCTCAATGATGTATGTACTTGCCGAAATTAGTGTCGTTAATTAGTAATACTTTTCTTTCGACGGTCAAATTGTTGCTTATCAAGGTGTGTATGTTAAACTATTCTACTGCCTGATTATTGAAATAACAGCCTGCTTTCTTAAAAGAAAAAAAGAAAGAAAGAAACTGCTGTAATAATTATTTTTATTATTATTTTGGTAGAAAAGAAAGTCTTTCAACTTGAATAATTGTTCTTTACCTTTGAATTTCATGTAGAAGAAATGAAGGGATGGCTAAAAAAAAAAGTGGTTGCAGTAATTTTAATTGCTACAGGCACGTACTTAGTTGGAAGTTGGTTGTCGTTGGTTTTCAACATTGTTGCTGCTTGTTGTTGGCGATGGACAGAGCTTTGAATATTGTCTGTTTCTGCTATTTGCTACAACAAATATGGCACATATATACTTAGTTGGAAGTTCTTGAGCAAATTTTAATTGTAATTCTTCAGTTTGCGGAGTTGGATTTGAGGTCTGTAAAGTCAAATGATCTTTGATGTATTATGAAATATATACAAAACAAATTCAAAGGTTGTGCGCACTACAATTTTAATTGAATAAATAAATCTTTTTGACCGTTGGAGTTTCGGAATTAGCAAATCTAATGAGTATTTGCTATTAGGTAGCCTTATAATACTAAGTTTAAGGTTAATTTCAGATAGGCCCCTTATACTATTGCCCAATTGTGAACAGATCCGTGTAGTCGTCAAAAAAGAATTTCACTCAAGAAGTCAATCTGCTACAATTGAATGATAGACAAGGAGTCTATCTGCAACAATAGATCTATGGTGGGTCTATTTGTCCCTCAACAATTGTAGATGGGGTCTATTCGAATTAATCTATTAAGTCTTTGCATTCTGTTTTTAACATTGTTCAATTATGTACGAACTTCTTTCCAACCTTATTTCTAAAGCATATACAAACAATGTGAGAGTTTAAATTCTAGACACGATTCTTTTCCTTCTTCAAGAAATGCTACTTAATTGTTGAAGTTTTAATAGCTTTTACATCAAAACCATCTTTACTTTTACCCAATTTGATACTTTTCACCTCAAAATTTTTTTTTTTTGATGTAAACCACATTTACTTGCATATATCTTCACAATCAATACACTTTTTACTGTTCACCCACGAAAAATCAATTATTCTCTTTTTAACCCCATCTTCTTCCTTCCAAACCCTAACCCTAACCCTAGCATCCTCCATCCTCCTCTTCTCCAAACTGTAACGCTAACCCTAATCCATGGCCGCCACCTCCCTCAAAACCCTAACCCTATCCCATGGCCACCACCTCCCGCAAAACTCTAACCTTAACACATGACCCCCACCTCCCCCAAACCCTAACCCTAATCCTAATCCTAGTTCCCATTTGGGAAGGAATGGGAGAGTGGGAGGTCGGGGAGGAAGAGGGAGGATGAGAGGGGGGAGGGTGGGGGGTTGGGGGAGGGGGAGAGATGGGGGAGAAGAGGAGGATGAGGAGGCTAGTGTTAGGGTTAGGGTTAGGGTTTGTGAGGAAGGAGATGAAAAAATAAGAAAATGATGAGAGCAAAATGGATATTACAGGGGTAAATAGTATAAAAGTGTTAATTGTGAAGATGTATGCAAGTAAAGGTGGTTTACATCATTTTTTTAAAGATGCATGGTAAGTATCAATTTGGGTAAATGTAAATATGTTTTGATGTAAATTTTAACAACTATACCTCAATTTGGACATTAATAAAACATCTAGTGACCATTATATAAAACAAATTGAATCAGCATACTCTAGGCTTCTTATTATATAAAACAAATTGAATCAGCATACTCTAGGCTTCTTATTTTCCTTTTCAGTTACCCACGATACAACGATTACTTACAATACAACATAATTGATCTTCAGCTACAAACTATACAATGAACAATCCATCAATTTCTTCAGAACTTGAATCCGGAAAAAAAAAACATCGAACATTTTCTTATATTTGCAATGATAATAAAAAAAATCCAACACTTTCATATAACATCGAACGAGTTGTAGCGGTCTAAATGGCGCAACTTAGCAGGCTCTCTTCTTGCTAATTTGCGCCCCCGCTTTGAAAATCATGAAGAAAAAAAAGAAGAATAATAGCAAAAGATCTCTAGATCTTAATGTAGGTTGTTCTAAATCGAATCAGGCTTCTCTTTCTGATCAATTTGATCCCAATTTTGCAACAGATAATGAACTCTCTTGCGAGGAGTTCATGGGAAGTACAGGACCTAAAGGAGAAAGGAAGAAGATGGCAATGGCAGATATCTTGGCAATCTCTACTCCAGCATTGATTTCCCCTGTTGCTCAAGCTCAATCTGGCTTTCAGGTAGCTCGCCAGCTCAGTAAATCCCCTTTTGATACTGCTAGATCTACCACTAGGGTTTCATGGGCTGATGTATTAAATGATAATATTGAAGAAGAGTTTCCCCCTTTGCTTCATTCGGATCAAGTTTTAGGTCAATCATCCCAAATTGAGAGCTCAACTAATTTTGCTACTGTTATATTGGATAAAACTGCTTCTGAAGAAGATAATGTCGATACTGTTACATTGGATAATCCTGCCTCAGGAGGAAAAAGTTCTTTTCATGCTGATACGATTCATCCTAAAACTAATTCCCTAGCTAAAAGCTTTGTAAGTCTATTTGCTGATAATCGTAAAGCTGGCTCTGGGATGAATTTAATCTATGCTCCTCCCATTGAAAGTAATTCTGTTACATTCTCAGAAAATGAATGGAATGATGGAGCTCATATTTGGAAAAATTGTTTGGTAGGATATGTCATTGGTCTCAATGCTAGATACAAAGCCATGGAAAGGCTATGCTAAAAAATTGTGGGAAAAAATTTCAATTCCTGAAGTCCTTCTGCTTAAGCCTGGAATCTTTCTGTTTCAATTTCAAAGTGAAGAGGCAATGAAAAACATTCTTGAAGCAGGCCCTTGGTTTTTTGGCTCAAGACCCCTAATGCTAAAGCCATGGTCTATTGATATGAATATTGATAAAACTGAAGAAATGCTATATCCAATGTGGATTCAACTGCCTGAGCTTAGGCTTAACCTTTGGAATCAAACTGGTATCAGTAAGATTGCAAGTATTATTGGTAATCCTATTACCACTGACAATCTAACAGCAAGCAGACAAAGGTTAGCATATGCAAGAGTTCTTGTAGAGGTTAAACTCCCCTCAGATCTCCCAGATTTTATCAGCATACAGGGGCCAAATGGAATAGCCTATTCACAAAAGATTCTTTATGAATTCAAGCCAAGATGGTGCACCAAATGTAACATGGTAGGACATGATACCAATACTTGCAGGAAAAACAAAATGACTCAAAAATGGATACCTAAGGCAAGGTCAGATTCTCAAAAAACTGTTGATGCCCAAGTTAAAGACATGCCAGTGTTGAATAATTCAGAGTCTAGGCATCTGGACAGAAGATTGGATAATTATGCTGAAGGAATATCAGGTTGGAATTCTCAAAAATCTGATGATGTCTAGGTTATGCCAGTATTAAATCATTCAGAGTCTAGCCATCTAGATAGAAGATTGGATAATCATGCTGAATCAGGTCTGAATTCACCAATCAATCATCATTCAGAGCCTAGCCATTTGAATAGAAGATTGGGTAAACAACCTGAAGGACCATCAGTTTTTACACCTACTACTAGATTCATGCATGCAAAACATGCATACCTCCCAGAGAATCATAGAAAGATGCACATCCATCAGAGTAACAAGTATTCTTCTCTTGAATTTCATATACTAGATATAGATCCCTCCTCTGTGGATAGAGGTGGTGACACTATATGAACTTTGTCTTTTGGAATGTGAGGGGATTTAACAAATCCCCTAAACAACAGGTTGTGAGGAATTTCATCACTCAGTATCATATCTCACTTCTTGCTCTTCTTGAAACCAAAATATCTGCCTCTAAAATGGAGAATATTGCTAATAAAATTGCAAAAGGGTGGAAATGGATCTCAAATAATAATACTACATACAACGGTAGAGTTTGGCTGCTGTGGGACTCAAGCAAAATTAAATTCAACTATTTAACTATTTCGGATCAGTGCATATCAGGTCTTGCAAAATCTCTGGATGGTAGAATCTGCTGCTGCTTATCATCAATCTATGCATTTAATTCTAAGGATAGAAGGATCAGGTTGTGGGATGAGCTCATATTCCTCAAAGATCAAATCTCAATTCCATGGCTTGTTATGGGAGACTTCAATGCTATTTTATCAAATGATGAGAAACTAGGGGGTGCTTCAATATCTGATTCTGATCTAGAAGATTTTCAGAGATGTATTGAATTATGTCACCTCTCTGACATGAAGACTGCTGGATGTTTTTTCACATGGACAAATAAACATGATCAAGCTACTAGGGTCTGGAGCAAACTAGACAGAGGACTAGTCAACAGTGAATGGATCAATTCTTATACTTCCAGCCAAGTTGAATTCCTTAATTCTAGTCTATCAGATCATTCTCCTGGATTAGTAACTATCATGGATGATATTCCAAATGGAAAGAAACCTTTCAGATTTTTCAAAATGTGGACCAAACACCCCAATTTCCTATCTATAGTTATGGACATATGGCAGCAGTAAATTCCTGGCTTTAAAATGTTTTCCATATGTTCCAAACTAAAGCTACTTAAGCCTGTGTTAAAGGAGCTTAATAAAAGGCATTTCAGCAATATAAGTGAGCAAGTCAACAGAGCAAAAGATGATTTGGACAAAGTTCAAACTCTTCTGCAAGCTAATCTTCTCAATGCTGATCTTATTACTAAGGAGAGATTATGCCTCAAAGAATACAACAAACTCCTGAGTTTTGAACTCTCTTACTACCAGCAGAAAACAAGAATCAATTGGGGTATTCAAGGAGATAGGTGCTCAGCTCTCTTTCATTCTACCATGAAAAGTCAGAGACACCATAACAAAGTGTTGGTATTATACAACTCAGAAGAAAAGAGGCTTACTGATTATGACAATATTCTGGGAGAATTCATTTCTTTTTATAAGAATCTCTTGGGTTCTTCTAGCAATGTCTCTCCTCTCAATCAAAGTATTGCTAAATCTGGGCCTTGTCTGAACTATGAGCAAGCTAGGATATTGGACAAACCTGTAACTATCGATGAAGTAAAGTTAGCTGTATTCTCTATGGATGATGATAGTGCTCCAGGACTAGATGGATTTAGTGCTTCATTTTACAAACAATCTTGGTCAGTAATTCAAGATGATATTTTCATAGCAGTGGAGCAATTCTTCAACTCAGGGAAACTCCTTGGTATGGTTAATACTACCTCCCTTACCTTGATCCCTAAAGTTAACAATCCCAAATATGCATCTGATTTCAGGCCAATCGCGTGTTGCAACTGCATCTACAAAATCATATCCAAGATTTTAACTACCAGGATTCAAGTTATCATTGGTTCTTTGATTAATGAAGCTCAAAGTGCATTTGTTAAAGGAAGATTAATTTCTAATAACATTCTTCTGGCTCATGAGCTTATGAAACACTATGGTAGGAAGAATATATCTCCAAGATGTGCTCTAAATATTGATATACGCAAGGCCTTTGACACTGTTAGTTGGGATTTTCTTAAAGCTATGCTCGAGTGCCTGGGTTTTCCCATCAAGATGATCAAATGGATCATGGCTTGTATATCTACACCTAAGTACTCAGTTTTTATCAATGGGACCCTACATGGCTACTTCAAGGGAGAAAGAGGACTTAGGCAAGGAGATCCCTTGTCTCCTTATCTCTTTGTTATGGGCATGGAATATCTATCTAGAAGCCTCAACCTCCTTAAATCTGATCCAAACTTCAAGCACCATCCCAAATGTGCCTCACTCAATATAACTCATTTAACTTTTGTTGATGATCTTCTTCTGTTTTGTAGAGGAGATTCATATTCTGTCAACAAGTTGATCCAAGCAATGAAAGAGTTTAGTTCAGTATCAGGCTTGACTGCTAATCCAGACAAATACTCCAATCTTCCTTGGAGGTCTAAGTGAATTGTCAAGAATCACCATTTGCTCTGAATTGAGGATATCTGAAGGCGTTCTTCCTATCAAATATCTAGGGATACCTCTCATCAATAAGAGGTTGTCATACATGGACTGCACCTCTCTCATTTCAAAAATTGCTAAGCAATACCTCAATTGGACCAAACTCAGGAATCTATCTTATGCTGGTAGAGTGCAGCTTATAAAGAGTGTCATTATTGGTATTCAAACGTATTGGGCTAGCAACTACATTCTTCATAAGAGAGTCCTTAGTAAAATTGATGAGTTATCAAAGAATTTTCTCTGGGGAAATTCAGGGGACAAGAAAAAAATTGCACTGGTGGCTTGGAATACAATATGTGTTGATTTCAAACATGGAGGTCTGAACATTTTTTCTGTAGTGCTATGGAATTATTCTGCGGCTATAAAAACTCTCTGGTCCATACACATCAAAAAAGACCTTTTATGGATCAAGTGAATTCATGGCAATTATCTAAAAAATAGAGATATTTGGAATGTACAAAGTAAAAGTGGTGATTCTTGGATGTGGAAACAGTTTCTCAAAATTAGAAACTTTGCTCTGGAGCAATTTGGTGGATTTCAAAATCTATCGGCTAATGTTGGTGCATGTTCTGTGCAGGGGCAAATAAAAATCTCTAATCTCTATCATGCCCTCACCCCCCTAACCCTGTGGCTACTTGGTATAAGACTGTTTGGGGTTCTATGAATTATCCTAAACATTCCATGGCTCTATGGCTTGCTTGCCAAGGCCAGTTACTCACTCAGGATAGGTTATGCAAAATGGGGGTTCTCAATACAAATACATGTGTGCTCTGCTCTTCAAGTAATCAAGAATCACATCAACACCTATTTTTTGACTGTCCTTACTCTGTGATAGTCTGGAATAATGTAATGGAATGGCTGGGGCTAAGATGGAGATCCTGTAACTGGCTTTCTATTTGCAACTGGTTTGCTTGATGTTTGAGAGGCAAAGGGTACAAGCAGCAAATTAAGAGATCAGGTTTTGCAGCAGCAGTCTATTTTATCTGGCAAGAGCGTAATCAGAGGATATTTAAAAGCAAAACTCGTACAACTGATCAACTATCTCTGGCAATTAAAATTGCAATGCTTATCATCATACTTAACAAGCCCATTCCTGAGGAATTTGAACATTGGGTTCATAGCTTATAAAAGTCTGAGCTTTTGAGTTCAGTACCTTGTATTCTCATTTCTTGAGTAACTTGATGTACAAACAAATCTTTACATGATTAATGAATATAAGCTTTTCATTGATAAAAAAAAACATCGAACGAGTTTCTCCCCTATTCTTAGGATATCTCAAACCATCGTTATCTATATGAGAGCAAACAACCACGTAGAGACCTCTAGCTTCCCCAATCAAAACAAGGCTAGAGAGAGAGTCGAGAAAGCACGGTGGGAGAGAGAGCGCGACAAAGAGAAGAGAGAGAGAGAGAGAGAGAGAGAGAGAGAGGAATGAGCGAGATCCGAGAGACAGAAGAGAGAAAGGATCGGACAGAGAGAGAAATACTTTGTGGAACTTTTGTATTAACGGAGAAATCATCTCTGTTACCTTTCCCGTTATATGCTATTTTTTTCCAAAATCTCAATCGCAATCACATCTACACTCTTTTTAAGATAGTCGGATGGATGAAAACTTTGATGGGTTGGGGTTACAGTTTATAAAAGGTTATATATGAGAATAATGGGCATGTTCAATACCAAGCACAAATTTAATGCTTGATACACATCCATACATTAAAAGGTTTCCACTTGAAAATGGTTCCCACTTATTTACTCACCCATTGAATGAGTGGATGAGGAGTGATCGCCTCACTACCATACACTAAATTTGATGCTTAGCAACAAGTATCCTAAGCATACACACACTTAAAGGTTACAATACACCTAGGGGTAACTAAGTTAGTTACACACACATGTGAAAATACATGTTTGACAATGGATAATAACGATTCACACTCTTCATGATGATTTATGCCTTCAAAACTTTATAGAGATAAAAAATCATGTAAATTAGAGATTTCTAGTTTATACTGTTGCGCGCAGCGGAAAATTTCGGCAGCACCTCTACCGAACAATAGCCACAACAAGAGAGCTAGAACGCAATAAGAATTCCCGTCTCACCAAGGAAACAAGAATCTGAAGCAAATATCTCAACAAAGTGGGATATTTACTCTTTCTCTCATCGCTTCTAGATCAATTGCCGAGGGAACCTAAAAGCTATTACAAATCACACAAATAGCTATTACAAACCAAATCAACAGCAAGACACACGAATTTTACGTGGTTCGGCAAATTGCCTACGTCCACGGGGCAAGGAGGGGGAGATCTACTATTTGAGAGAAAGAGAATACAAATAGGGTACGAATCTCACACCAAAACCCTAGAACAAAGCTCTCTAAACCGTCATAAATATCTCCCTCAAAAGGATGCTCAAAACCCTAAAAAAGGTTGCTCAAACAAAGGATGGCGGCTGCTCCAAAAAAACCCTCTCTCTGCCTAACCCTAAACCCTGTTTTCCGTCCGTATTTATAGGGTATACAGTTCAAAAAATGAGTTTGAGAAAACGCGTGCGAACGTGGGGGCCACGCGTGAGAAAAAGCGTTTGAGGGAAAAAAAATTGCGGACGTGGGGGCCACAACCATGAGAAAACGCGTTTGAGAAAACGCGTTGCCTCGTGGTTGTGGTCCCCACATGATCACAAGACTCACAATTCTCCACCTTGGTGAAGTTTCTCCCAAAACTGAGCCGACACCAAACAACCAAATGTCCCACTTGTTGCGTCCAGGACAAAGTAGAATAAACCTACGACAACGGATTCAATCCACAACAAGTCGGGAACCTAAACGAGAGTTCAAATAATCTCCTCCCCATCAAAAATAACACCGGCTGCATCATAAAGACTGCCTACGTATCCTCTTGCCCAAGGAATCAAGCCTTGCGTAGTTCATCCAAATGGCCGCCAACGGCCTCAACAATCACGAATGTGCAACAAGTCTCTGCAATGATCAAACTTGTCGCTCGGAACCACCTTTGTGAGCATATCTGCCGGATTATCCTTCGTGTGGACCTTCACAATCTCCACATCACTATCTTCAAGAACATCACGAACAAAGTGATAACGAATGTCAATGTGCCGTCCTCGCATGAAGAACACGGTTCTTAGCCAAATAGATAGCACTCATGCTATCACAATGAATGGTGACGCATCATGCGATATACCAAGTTTCTCCAAAAGTCCTCGGCCAAATCGCCTCCTTCACGACCTCGTAATTGCCATATACTCTGCCTCCGTTGTAGACAAAGCAACCAGATCGTAATGTGCATCTCAACACACCGTATGCGGGTCAAAGTGAACACATACTCGTCAGACCGGCGTTTATCCAAATCCCGGCATAATCGAATCAACATAACCAACGCGACAACCGCCACCAGAGTGTCCCGCCATAAACCAAACCAATATTGGCGTACCTCGAATGTATCTCAAAATCCATTTCACGGCGTTCCAATGACCCACTCGGATCGTGCATGTATCTGAAACCATGCTCACGCTTTGTGACAAATCGGTCTCGTACATACCATTGCGTACATCAAGCTTCCAACTGGCCAGATATGGAGTCGCCGACATCAACTCTCGATCTTTAAGCGTCTTGGTGAAAGGTCGGTGAAAGCTTCAAATGGGCTCCTAATGGTACATCGATCGCCAGATCCATGCTAACATGGAACAGTAGAACCTTCTTCAAATAAGCCATCACGTGTCAAATAAATTTTATCCTTCTTCTTGTCTCGCCGATCTCCATCCCTAAAATGCGCTTAGCCAAATCCTTTATCTCGAACTCCTTTGAAAGCTGTGCCTTCAATTCGTTTATAGCAGATCTCGAAATGGAGGCAACCAACATGTCATCGACATATAGTAACAAATAGATATACGTACCTCCTTTCAAATATACGCAAGGATAAAACTGGCTCCGAGTGTACGAATGACCAAGCATGAAACCATCGAATCGCCTATACCATCGCGAGGAGATCGCCAAACCATATAGCGATTTCTTTAGTCGCAAACTAACTTTTCTTTCCTTGCATTTCGGAATCCTAATGGTGAGTCATATAGATTTTTTCATCAAGATCACCATGAAGAAATGTTATCTTCACATCCAACTGATCTAATTCCAATCCATCTTGTGCCACCAATGCTAGCAAAATCGAATCGACGAATGCTTCACCATCGGAGAGAAGACCTCATTATAATCAATACCTTCCTCTTGTGCATAGCCCTTCGCAACCAACCTAGCTTTGAACCTCAAAGGAGTGCCTTCAATGCCCTCCTTCTTAGTGTATACCCACTTGCAACCAATTGCCTTCCGTCCTTGGAAGCTCAACAAGCTCCCATGTATCGTTCTTGTGAAGAGACTCCATCTCTTCTGCATAGCTACACTTTCTGAATCAACCTCCGAACTCGCTCGGCCTCTCGAATGTAGTAGGATTATCTCATCGATACTCTCCACCGGAAGTGCATATTCAAGCGTGTCGGCATACCGTATCGGGCATCTATCTCAAACCATGCTCACGCTTTGTGACAAATCGGTCTCGTACATACCATTGCGTACATCAAGCTTCCAAGCTGGCTGCATATGGAGTCGTCGACATCAACTCTCGATCTTTAGCGTCTTGGTGAAAGGTCGGTGAAAGCTTCAAATGGGCTCCTAATGGTACACCGGCGGCCGTATCCATGCTAACATGGAACAGTAGAACCTTCTTCAAATAAGCCATCACGTGTCAAATAAATTTTATCCTTCTTCTTGTCTCTGCCGATCTCCATCCCTAAAATGCGCTTAGCCAAATCCTTTATCTCGAACTCCTTTGAAAGTCGTGCCTTCAATTCGTTTATAGCGAATCACGGAAATGGAGGCAACCAACATGTCATCGACATATAGTAACAAATAGATATCATTACCTCCTTTCAAATATCGCAAGGATAAAAGCGGCTCAGAGTGTCGAATGACCAAGCATGAAACCATCGAATCGCCTATACCGCTTTGTGAGACGCTTCAAACCATATAGCGATTTCTTTAGTCACGCAAACTAACTTTTCTTTCCTTGCATTTCGGAATCCTAATGGTGAGTCATATAGATTTTTCATCAAGATCACCATGAAGAAATGTTATCTTCACATCCAACTGATCTAATTCCAATCCATACTGTGCCACCAATGCTAGCAAAATCCGAATCGACGAATGCTTCACCATCGGAGAGAAGACCTCATTATAATCAATACCTTCCTCTTGTGCATAGCCCTTCGCAACCAACCTAGCTTTGAACCTCAAAGGAGTGCCTTCAATGCCCTCCTTCTTAGTGTATACCCACTTGCAACCAATTGCCTTCCGTCCCTTGGAAGCTCAACAAGCTCCCATGTATCGTTCTTGTGAAGAGACTCCATCTCTTCCTGCATAGCTACCTGCTACGAATCAACCTCCGAACTCTGCTCGGCCTCTCTGAATGTAGTAGGATTATCTCATCGATACTCTCCACCGGAAGTGCATATTCAACTGTGTCGGCATACCGTGCTGGCATCTGTATATTTCTCCTCTGTCTCGAACCGTAATAGAATCACGAACTGAGCGTCGGTCCACGATTACGCATATCACGTACTCCTATCCTCCGTTTCACCGTCGTGCTTTCGCTGGCGTCACCTCGATCGACACTCTAATGGATCTTGTACCATCACGGACAATGTGGGCTGCATCAATCTCCACCACCTGCGATATCTCCTTCGTCGGGTCGCTCTCCACCTGATGAGAGTTGGGAAGCTTCAAGATAGAAGCCTCATCGAATGTGACGTCTCTACTCAGCACAATCTTCTTATCAACTGGATCCCATAGCTTGTATCCTTTGACACCACGCTTGAATCCTACAAATATGGCCTTCCTAGCTCGCGGTTCCAATTTATCTGTTCTCACATGATAAAACGCAGGGCACCCGAATACCTTGAGCTAGTCATAATCTTGTGCTGGCTCTCCTGACCACTTCTCCATAGGGGTTTTTCCCTATATCGCAGATGAAGGCAGCATGTTGATGAGGTGGCTCGCATATGTAAGTGCCTCAGCCCAAAAGATCTTCTCCAAACCACTATGCGCCAATAAACATCGAATCTTCTCCAGTAAAGACCGATTCAACCTCTCTGCCACCCCATTTTGCTGCGGTGTATGACTAATCGTGAAGTGTCTCTCTATGTCCTCGTCTCGACATAGGCTGCGAAGGGTCTAAAGTATACTCACCATCGCTGTCGGATCTCAACGCCTTGATCTTTCTCCCGATCGTAGTTCTAATCTCTTCTTCCACTCCACGAATATATCTAGGACTTCACTCTTCTTCGTCATGGTGTACACCCAACATCGCCTAGAATAGTCATCAATAAATGTGACGAACCAATGTCTACCACCAAGTGATGACGTCTTGGTAGGACCCCAAACGTCTGTGTGCACGTAGTCCAGAATACCCTTCGTCTGATGGATGGGTGTTCCAAACTTCACCTTTGTCTGCTTGCCAAGAACACAATGCTCACAGAACTCAACTTTTCCACTCTTGGCTCCCTTTAGTAGCCCCTGCTTGCACAATGCCCGCAGTGACTTTTCACCTGTGTGTCCTAACCTATAGTGCCAAAGCCTGCTCGTGTCCGCCTCTGAAACAACTGAAGCAACGTGGCCAATCTTGGTGCTCCCATTCAGATAGTATAAATTTCGATTGTGGACTCCCTTCATCACCACCAAAGATCCTTTAGTAACCTTCGCTACACTGTTTTTGAAAGTCACCTTGAATCCCTTCGCCTCCAAGGCTCCAACTGAGATAAGATTTTTCTTCAGCTGAGGAACAAATCTCACCTCCTTCAACTCACGGACTACTCCATCGTGCATCCTAATCCGCACATTACTTATCCCACAAATGCCACAGGGTTGATCATTTCCCATGACAATAACACCCCCGTCGACTTTCTCAAAAGATGCAAACCAGTCTCGCCTAGGGGTCACATGATAAGTAGCGCTGGAATCAAGCATCCAATCTGATGCTCCCACATGGTTCACCTCTGGAGTAATCAATAGAGAAAAGCACGAATCATCGGAATCATCGTCTTTAGTAATATTCATCTCATTGGCCTTCGGGCCCTTTTTCTTGCCATTCTCTTTCTCCTTGAGCTTTGGACAATCTCTCTTCCAATGTCCCTGCTCTTTGCAGAATGCACATTGGTTCTTTGATAACTGGTGGCGGCTTCTTGACTTTGACCTCCCTCTATTACCACCTTTTGGATATGGACTTCTACCTCTCGTCGACAAGGCCTCGCCTGAAAGTACTCGCACAGGAAGTCTCCTTGTCCTTCCTCCTCAAATCATGGTTGGTTAATACGTTAGTGACTTTACTATAGCTGATAGAAGTACGTCCATTCAACAAAGTGAGTACAAAGGTGTCATACTCCTCATCCGGTAAGGAGCCCAATAGAATAATTGCCTTGTACTCATCCGTTATCTTCTCATCAACATTTGCCAAGTCGGACAACAACTTAGTATAGTTGTTCACATGAGCCGCTAGTGAGGTGTTCAGGACATCACGAAACACGAAGAGTCTTAGCGGCAAGTACAACCTGTTCTCAACACTCTTCGTAAGATACTTATTATTGAGAATTTTCCACATCTTCATTGCAGACGTCACCCCAATCACATCATATTTCAGCTCATGTTCCAAACAGGACCTGATCACCCCACACGCGTTCCTATTCATCTTCTCCCATACCTCCTCTTCATATTTAGGTGGCCTCTCTTGGACCATGATGATCTCCTCTAAATTTTGAGCATTGAGCGCATCCTGTACGTCGCTCATCCATAAACCAAAGTTAATTTTGCCGTCGTACTTCACCACATTAATTTTGGTGTTCTGAAAACCAACTTGCATTTACATTGTACTCGCCATTGACTTGCTACTTTCACCTTCTTCTCCCATTGCAAACTAACTCTAAATTATAGAGAAAGAACAACTTTGATAGGATTAAAGAATCACCCAACTGAATCCTAGATCGGATTTCAAATAGATTTCCTAACCACACGAGGAAAGCGAAATCTCCAACGGCAACTCCTAATGCTGTCTCCACCGAAGCCGAGAACTCCAAGAACTAAGCTTCACACAAGAATCTTCCTCCACCAAACTTCAAAACTCTAGATCTGAAACCTAGGGCTCTAATACCACTTGTTGAGCACAGCGAAAAATTTCGGCAGCACCTCAGCCGAACAATAGCCACAACAAGAGAGCTAGAATGCAATAAGAATTCCCGTCTCACTAAGAAAATAAGAATCTGAAGCAAATATCTCAACAAAGTGGGATATTTACTCTTCCTCTCATCAGTTCTAGGACTGACCTATCGAGGGAACCTAAAAGCTATTACAAATCATATAAATAGCTATTACAAACCAAATCAACAACAAGACACATGAATTTTACGTGGTTCGGCAAATTGCCTACGTCCACGGGGCAAGGAGGGGGAGATCTACTATTTGAGAGAAAGAGAATATAAATAGGGTATAAATCTCACACCAAAATCCTAGAACAAAACTCTCTAAACCCTCACAAATATCTCCCTCAAAAGGATGCTCAAAACCCTAAAAAAGGTTGCTCAAACAAAGGATGGCGGCTGCTCTAAAAAAACCCTCTCTCTGCCTAACCCTAAACCCTATTTTCCGTCCCTATTTATAGGGTATACAGTTCAAAAAATGAGTTTGAGAAAACACGTGCGAACGTGGGGGCCACGCATGAGAAAACGCGTTTGAGGGAAAAAAATTGCGGACGTGGGGTCCACAACCATGAGAAAACGCGTTTGAGAAAACGCGTTGCCTCGTGGTCTCGTGGTTATGGTCCCCGCATGATCACGAGACTCACATATACATCCAATGACCTAGAAATGAATGGTCTGTAATGGTCAAAAATATTGTTTATTTTGAGTTATTCGATTTAAAGGTTAGAAAACTCTAAACTACATGACTTTTTATCCACACACACTTGATGACACTTAGATTACAATAACGGTTTACATTTATAAAATAGATGGGGAAAGATGTATTTTCGTATGTGCGTGTAACTAACTTAGTTACACCCTAGGTATATTGTAACCATACTATATATTGTTGGAACTGAGATGCATGACTTGGGGGGGGTGGGGGGTTAATAGGATTGCTATAATTTTTTAACTAATTTAGAATAAGTACTGAAAATATAATAAGCGAAAAACTAAAAGCATACCAACATAGGAACACACAAGATTTTTATAGTGGTTCGGATCAAAATCCTATGTTCACTCTTCCTTATCGTGAAGGGCTTTTCTCACTATGACCAGAGTTCACCTAAATCACAATCCGATTTGGTAGGCTTCAAAGACCTCACCCTAAAATCTATCCTAAACCAGTCGTCTAACCTAACTCTTCACAATGACCAGAAAAAACCTAGCTCCAACAAGCCACACCCCAATTGATCTGGCTTGAGTATGTTAACCCTCAATTACTTTGGCTTGAGACGCCGTTAAACTTACAAGTTTGAAACATAAAACCAACCCAAAACAATTCAAAGTACAACTAGAAAAATCTTACGGTCCTTTTAACAAACCGCCCTTCAAACCGTTGACGATGAAGATCTGTAAAGAAGGGATATTGAAGTTGAACGCAAAGGGCACTTCTTCTCACTGAAATAATCCTTCGATGATGAGTGCGATGAGAAGAAGTTGAACAAGGCTCCGGGAATTAAATTCTCAAATCAAACTCTCTCACAAAACCTAGAATAAGATCTCTCTTTTTATGCAATTGTCTCTCTCTTTTCTTGTTGCCTTTCTCTTCCTCAATTTCCCTTTAAATAGACCTTAATATCATAGGAAAGAGATACCCCAATCAGAGTCCAAATAGGAGATCAAACAAATCGATGAACGGCTGTGATTAAATCTTGAAATCTGCCAAAACTCATCCCGACCATCGATGGTGGATTACGATCATCGATGGTCTATTGATGATCATTGATGGTTGCCCGTAGTCTATTGATGTGCAAATTCTAGTTTCTGGGTTTTTGCGATTGTTGACTGTAGTCTATAGATGGTCCTTGCGATCATCGATGGTCGATTGTAGACCATTGATGATCTGATTTTTTATTTTTATTTTTTTGTTTCTTTCTTATAGGTCATCGATGATTTGATTTGATCATCGATGGTGCCTCATGACCATCGATGGTTCAAAGGCTGATATCAACACTCGTGTTAATTTTTGCATCACTTTGAACTGTAATTTCTTCGTACCTATTTTTACCTGAAATATATCATCTCATAAATATATTACTAGCAAACGAGAGTTTGTTATTAATCAAACAAGAGATATATCACGTACAATGTTCTACTCGAGCAATGTTCTAACAATCTCCCTTTTTATAATAACAAAACTCAAAATTTAAAATGCATTATGTAAAGCATGGTGAGATATATATTCATATCAAAATAAACTCATAAGTACTCATGTGTGAAATGCAATACAAAGCTCAGCCCTACAAATATACATACATAAAAAATATATGTATTATAGAAACTCCCCTTGAAATAAAGCAAATTTTCAAAACTTTGCAATTTTTTAAAATTTCACCCTTTTAGCCCTTTTGTTGTCATCAAAAGAAAAAGAAACACACCTAGGATATACAATATACCGAAAATCCAAGTAAAAATTATCCAAAGATGAAAGGAAGAGAAATATATCGATTCACAAAAGAATTTTATAGAAAATAGCATGACAGATACATATATAATACCAATACAAGTGAATTATGATGATAAGTCATATTAAAATTCACATACAAACTATGAAGATATCAATAAAAGTTTATAAAAATTACAAGAAAAGTAATTATATTAGTTTATAAAATAAATTCGATATATATTTTCTAGTTTGAACTTCTTTTTGTTACACAACTTGAATTATCTTAACTTTTAGAAAAGGTCCAAAATTTCGATCTATCACCTCAACCATATAGTACTTTTTAAAAGGAAGAACGATAGCATTTTGGAGGCGATGTACACCATCTCTAAATATTAAAAATATTTAGTATAGGATAGATACCCTTGAGATATTGCACAATCATATCCACGAGTGTGGGTCTTTGACCATCTTTTACTGAATACACTCAAATTTTACCATGGTTTTATAAAGTGTGGGTCTTTGACCATCTTTTAATGAATACACTCATTTTGCTTGATGTTTTATAGCTCATATGTACTTTGTACATGAATAACAATTTTGGTGCCATATTCAAGTATATAATGAGCTCAAAACTATCGATATATCCAAAACAATTTATGAACAACATATAAAAATCTTTATTCTTACTTTTACAAGACTAAACATAATAAAATAATACTAAGGTGTGAAAAGTAACATGAAACATATTGTGAATCATCATGTTTATCAATTAAACATCTAAAACTATGTGTGCAAATATAATATATATAGATGTGAAAATATGTGAACCAATATGATCAACTCACACTGTATACCAATAGATAACCATATCTGAATATTTTGAGTAAAAGCATCTGCATGGACATATTCAAGTTTGTTTTATTTTTAAAAATATGAAAAATAAAGAAAAATTTTATTTTTGTTTTTGATTTTTAAGTAAGAAAACAAAAAGAAAGAGAGAGAAATTTTTATTTTATTTTCAATTTATAAAAATAAACAAAAATCAAGAAACATCAAATAAAAACTAAAAATAAGAAAAATTAAAATATGTACATACAACGAGGCCGGTGAGCATGCATAGAAGTACTAACTAAATGATAGGGGGTAAATCAAATAAAGTTGCAAGTGTACATCTATTAAATTATAGTATAGAAAGATGTCCATCCCTTGAGGAATGTATGTAGAGATGCTATGTCAATAATTCATCTAAGTGTTGATCCTCCTTTTAGAGTCGACACGTGTCCCAACTCAATACTAATCCATAGATCAGCTCATCCCCAGCTAATGTGACTCAGGTAGCATGTGTACTCATCCCTTTTAGAGCGAGGCCAAGTTGGGACAAGCTCTCACTCGACCTCATCATTGGCGTCGACCCCCTCATCTGCTCAAGGTCTGGTTGACAATTGCGAGGCCAATAAAAAAGGCGGTACTTGTCGCTCCTCTTGCGGAATAGAGTCGAGAGTCGGTTTCTCCTCGAACTCCTCGATAATAGCTGTCCATTATCATCATTACTGATGCCACGAGTCCTCATGACTCACCACCCACCATACCTCTTCAGTTACCATCACATCAAATCAGTGGTGACTCATCCCCCTCAACAGCTGACACCTAGAAGTTATCTGTCAATTCAGCTGCCTACCTGGACATTGCCGGAGTTACGCTTCTACCCTTCTCACCTGAGTATATATATGGGCTCATCGTCCACTGATAGAAGGATCACCTGCGAGACCCCCTTGGGGCCACAAGTATGCCATTTCTGGCTAAATAACTTCATCATTTATACATTCAGAACTTATGCAGTTCATTGGATCCCCACTCAAGCTCTATGCTGACTTGATCGTCGGAGGAACCATCGGAGAATCCAAATCCGGTCCTCTAACGTGCTTATTTTTTAGCTCTCTTTTCCTAACAGGGGATGAGCCATTTAAGGAAATGAGGGAACTCCTACATGGTTTGTATCGATCATAAGCCCCGTTGCTGATTCGGCATTATCTACTAATCTCACTGCTGAGTCCTAGAGCATCAACACTGGCGCCAACCGTGGGGCCTCTTCATCTCTTTTTTGCAAAAGAGCGGATGACCCATTATTCTCAAAATTTGAGTTAAGAAGCTGCCATTGCGTAAGGCTAAAACGCTAGGGTTGTCACGAAAACATTTTGGAGGATACCTTTCCAAGAGGTGGTTAGATTCGGATACTCTTATAAATAAGAGGTATTCTTGCTGTGTACTAACTTATATGCAACTTTCACTGGTCGATCTTCATCAACTCGGCCTACCTCAGCCAATAACCTTGGCGTCATTTTCATGACTAAACTCAAGGCACACATGGTTCTCTCCAAGGTAATTAAACTAAGGGTGTGTTTCGCAGTTTCAAAATAAGATTGAGTTTGAACTAGTTCTTTTTAAACTAGGCTAGAGTTGGTCCATGTAGGGGTTGGTTCAACAAAGAACTAGTTTAAGTGCTAAAATTTAAACTAGAAAAAGCTAGTTCAAACTTGGCCCAAGTTTTGCTAAACTAAAAACAACTCTTTGGACTATAATTGTATCCACTAAAACTAGTTCTTTGGAGTTGCCAAACACACCCTAAGGATAGTCTCATATACGAGATATTTTTGTGCTATATACTGATAGGAATTTGAACAATACCTAAAATTGCAAGTATAAAATTATCAAGTTATAGTATAGAAAGTTATTGATCCCACGAGGAAGGTGTTGTAAGGAGTTAATCAAAATCGATTCTTATGTTGTGTGTGCTACAATTAGGAGTGATAAAAGAAAAGTGGTTGTGGAGATATGAGAGTTGTTGTGAATATGTGCAAATAAAAGAAAAATGAGATTGAGTGAGGAGAAAGAATGATGGAGAAAATAGAAGAAAATAAAACAAACGAATGAAAATTAAGAATAAAAGGGAAAAACAAGGAAGTAAAGATGGGGATTCAATTAAAGATATGAAGAATCTAGAATTAAATCCACTAGCCAATTTCACTTATAAATTATTAACTATTCTCTTTTATCACATTCTACTTCATATTTATTAAGTGTAGACTATCAAACCACTCAAGGAAAGCATAACCTATCAAATTATCATCCAAGTAAAATTAATACTCACAAAAGAATAACAACTAAATAGTAATTCTAGAATTCCTTCTACCAATTAGTTCTTTAGTTGACTATTCTAAACATGATCATTTTAAGCATAAGAGAATGATTCACAAATTATGAAAAAAATAAAACTTAGTTTCATGCAATTTCTAGAGTTCCCACAAGAATTAGTTCCACATCTTAGAAAAGGGCAATTCCCAAGAGGGTTCTAGCCTTAAGGTGAATCAAAGAAAATAAAAATAAATAAAAATAAAACTAATCCCAAGAGGTTTCTAGCCTCAAGGTGAATAGTATAAGAAAATAAAATCTAAGCTACAAAATAAATGCAAGAAATAAATGTAAAAATTAAAGACATGAAAGTAAAGACACAAAAGTAACTCTACTCTACAAAGCAATAAATCTAATTCAAGAGGGTTCTAAGCTCATGAATATTTAACAACAAGAAAAAAAATAATTATAAGAAAATAAAAGATAAAAGAAAATCTACATTCCAAAAGCGTTCTAGCCTCTTGATGAATGCAAATCTTCATCTTGATCTTCATATTCATCTCACCTTCTTCTTTATGATCAAATAAAGAGAAGAAAAGAAAGATCTGAAGGGGTAAAAATTCTTTTATCAATTGTAATAAAAGTTATAAATTTGGAAGGTCTTCTCAATTGAACAACCCTCCTCTCCAAACGGGGTTTTTATAAAATTTTTCACACTCAAACCCCTCACTCTACTCCTCTATTTATAGCCTACAGCAATGATGAAGAACCCTTGGATGAAACTTGGTAACAAAGGAATTAAAATCCAGTTACAAATCTGATTCTGCCTCTTATCAATCGGTTGACCAATCAGTTGACCAATTGGTTGGCCAACCTATTGACCAATCGGTTGACCGACCGATTAGTTTACGCAGTTTTAATTTTTTTGTGATTTCTTGACCCGATTTCTTCATGGATCCTTTAGCTTTATTGGGCCTTCTTTTGTCCTTATGTTTGGACGTTAGTAAATGGTAGAAAATTAGGGAGTTTGAGTCTTTTGGGCTTTTATTCATTATTTCTTCATTAACTTATAAATTAAGATAAAACAATTATTACTATATTTATTTATATAAAATAGATGGTGAGGATATAAAATTGTAATAAAAATATGATTATCAAATACCCCCACACCTAAACTTTTGCTAGTCCTCTACCAAAGAGAAAAATTGAAAGAAAAAAATTCTAACTCACTTTCAGAGAATCACAGCTTGTATTTAGCACATACAACATGCCTTTAAACCCCTATATTATCCTAGTGGGCGAGTTGAAGTCTCGTGAGGGTTTGTAGTGAATATACCCACACAATTCAATCAACTTGTTAATTTAAAGAAGTCTATGAATAATTCATTCACTTGATATATTTAAACATTCTAATTAAAGCTAGCTATTTACTCAAGAAAATATTTTTATTTATAACTCCAAGGTAAATTTCTTAGAAAATCTTTTCATTATAGTTATACAAAACAAAGTCTAACTTTAGAAATTTAATTTAAAAGTTTTGAAAAGGACACGCTAACTTTTTATTTTAAACAATTTTCAAGTCTTTTAATCAACTTATTTTTCAAGAACATATATACAAATATAACTATATATATATAAACATTATTAGTAAATTTTTTTCATCTTTTTAACTCTTTATTCCTTGGTAATTTTGTTCTTCTTGATCGGCTTTCTAAGTGACCATTTAACGAGTTTTGGGCCAATGAATCCCAACTCAATTGGGCTTAGGTCATTAAATATGGAAATACTCCTTAAGCAATTACTCGGTCAACTTAGGCTTAGTAAGATAGAACCATCTTGGATTTTAAGAGAATTTTAATTGATGCCCATTTTTAGCACTCTTCTTTTGTATAGTTAGTTTTTAAATATATATATATATATGTGTATATGTATATGTATCTGAAAAATATTTAACAAGACAACTTAAAAATTATTTTCAACTCTAAGTTAAGAATGCAAAAATTTCATTACTTTGATTAAAAGTCTAAGTTAAGACTTAAGTAAAGTATATTACTTTGAAAATTATTTTTAAGAAATTTATTTAGAGTTATCATAAAAGGTGAACTTGAGTATAAAACTAACTAAGAATTAGAAAATTTAAAATTTATCAAATAGATCAATTACTAATTTACTCTATTAAGTTGGCAAGTAACACTTGTTTTTATGAAAAAGAAAAAAATGGTAAGATAAAGAGGAAAAATAAGATAAAAGGAAAAATGACTAGGATAAAGTCGAAAATTGACTATTCCCCATCCCCACACCTAAAGTTTGCATTGTCCTCAATGCAAATTATGTAATGCACAAAGTAAAATAGATAAGAATTGAAGCACTTACCTTTGTTCGATTGATAAGCGACAATTACCTTTGGTATGAGGAGGATGAAGCCAAAATTTTCATCTTCTTTTTTTTCCTCTCTTTTTTAAAAGAACAAGAAACTCTCAAATGAGAGAAGAGGATATTCTTTTATTATTATTATAAGATAGAAAATAAAAATGTAAAATGAAAGATTAAAACATAAAAGCTCATACTCTACATCAAATCCTACCTTATTCTTTGAAAAATTCTACCTCGGATTTTAAAAATCCAAAATAATATAATCAATGATGTACTTAAATTCTGAACATTCTAAGATTTTCAATGATATTTGCAGTAATTGAAGGTAGGTATTGATGGTGTTATGCATTTTAAACTTAGATTTCTTATTAACAAAAGTTTTTCTAACACAACCAGTTCTTCTTTAAAAATTCCTTAAACATAAGATTTATGTTTGCGGGTTGAAAATTTAGTTGTTGTTTATTTTCCAAGAATCTAAGTTCATTAGCAAATAGTTCTTCAAAAGTTAGATTAAAGAAGTATGTATTTAACACGCTTCCTCATTCGAAAGACCTAATCGATTTTTCTAATATCTTCACTCTTCACCAAAGATTTACTCAAAACTAAGATCTGATTCATTCTCTTCTTCTTTTGTTGAACTTTCTTGAATGTAGTTAATTTCTAGAGGGTGATTAGCTGGTTGGTTTGCTGGATTAAAAATATTGAGATCAACAGTCAAATTCCCAAAGGACAGCTTCATTTGACCAGTTCTACAGTTGATGAGAGCATTAAAAGTGGCTAAGAATGGTCTTCTTAAAATGACTGGTATTTGAACTTTGGGATTGGAAACAGGCTGCGTGTCTAAGACTATGAAATCCACTAGAAAAATAAAATCCCCAACCTTAATCAAAACATCCTCTATTTCACCAGTGGGCATTTTGACAGATCTATTAGCTAACTGTAAGGTGCATTGATTATCACATTTTAATTACAAATTTATACCCTCATTACCTATTTTATATGAATAAAGATATTACTAATAATTATTTTTATCTTATTTTGCAGGTTAATAAAGAAATAATGAATAAAAGCCCAAAAGACTCAAACTCTTTATTTTTCTGCCAATTATTGAAGCCCAAAAATGAAGTCCAAAGAAGGCCCAAGAATACCCTAGGATCCAAGAGAAATTCGTGAAGAAAAATCAAGAAAAGATAAATTCTATTGGAGACCGATCGGTCGGCCAACCGGTCGGCCAATCGGTCGGCCAACCGATTGGCCAACCGATTGGTTCGCAACAGATTTCAATTAATGACTGATTTCTCTTTCTTGATGGCCATGTTTGATCCAATGGTTCACATCAACTACGTTGGGCAATAAATAGGGGTTGAGGGGGAGAGGTTTGAGTGTAAAATATTTTATAAAAACTCCATTTGAAGAGGAGGGTTACTCTTAATTGAGAAAACCTTCCAAAAATTATAACTTTTGTTACACAATAAATAAAATTTTTCACCCCTTCAATTTACTTTCTCTTCTTCTTATCCAAGGACCAAAAGGAGGATGAGATGAAGATCAGGAGTTGTAGGTTTCTATTTTATTTCTTTTGCATTTCTTTTTCATTTCTTGTTCATTTATATGCTTTGTAGTTTAGATTTACTTTCATGCAATTTACTTTCATGTCTTGTCTTTAATTTGTAGTATAGATTTATTTCCTTACAATTAGTTAGATTGTCTTTATTTCTTTTCTTCTCATTTTCTTTTCTTTTTCTTTATTTCTTTGTTTTTATTTTCCTTTTTGTACTTAGTTTTCTTTCCTCCTCCCTCTCTTGATTTCTTTTTATTTTTCAAAGATGTGGAACTAACCTCTTGTGGGGATCTAGTTTTGCATGAAACTAGTCTAATTCTCTTTATATTTGTGAATCACTCTCTTATGCTTAAAAGATCATGCTTAGGCTAATCAACTAGAGAACTAATCGATAGAAGAAGAATTTGATAGTCTATGCTTTCCTTAAGTGGTTTGATAGGTTATGCTTATGAATTCTAGGATTACTATCTTGTTGTTATTCTCCTCATGAGTAGTGATTTCATTTAGGTGATAATTTGATAGGTTATGCTTTCCTTAAGTGGTTTGATAGTCTATGCTTAATAAATCTAAAACGAAATGTGATAAAAGAGAATGGTTCATATCTTATAAGTAAGATTAGCTAGTGGATTCAATTCTAGATTCCTTCATATCTCTAATTGAATCCTCCATCTTTTGCTTTATTGATTTTATTTTCTTGATCTTGATTTTCTTTACTCTCTCCTCTCTCTCAATCTTGTTTTCTTTTATTTTGCACATACTTGGTTTTCATTTCTCCTTCTCTCCATTCTCACTTTCATTTTGATTTATTTACACTTTGTCACCTTCACAATCTCAATCTCTCCACAACACATTTTCTTCCTCGTTTCATTTATTTTGCACATAATCCACAATCCACTCTCTAATATTTTCATGACCACTTTCACCATGTACATAAACTCCTAATTGTCGCGCATAATTTGAGAACCAAAACTTGAACAAACTCTTTCTACTTCCCGTTCCTCGTGGGATCGATAACTCTTTATACTATAACTTGAAGGAGTATACTTGCAACTCTAGGACATCATTTAGTCCCCATCATATTTTTGGCGCCGTTACCGGGGAATGGTACATAAGTAGGATTTTAATTAACTTTGGTTCTTTAACTCGTGTGTTTTTCTTTTGTGAAGGAACTTGGAGCTTGAAGATAAAGAATTGAAGATTTGTCTCCAACGAGGCTTTGCATTGCTTTTGCGTGGGTAACTCTTCTTTCTAGTATTTTTAATTCCACCATTTAGATAGTTCACCACATTAGAGACAATTAGGATTTTAAAAATAATAATAAAAAAAAAAAAATTAAAAAAAGATTTTACATTTGTTGACCCAAATAAACTTCATTTCTTTGATTGTCGACTATAATAAAAATAAAAAGATTTTTATTTTGCATCCTTTTAGTTGCTTTTAATTTCTAGGGTTGCATTTCATATAATAGTAGGAATTCACCAAAGTGATTTGAGCATCTTGATTTGGCACTCATTTGAAAATATTTTTAAAGGCAAAACCCATTAATCAAGATAATGTGAGGGATTTCATCACCCTTTTGCTTAGCCCAAAAATCACTAATTTCTCACTACACTTACCCAAGCCTCTTAAAACTGATTAGAGTTGGCCCCTAAGGATTCGAGCTCATTAAGGAATAAGAAATCCTTAAGTGAACCGATCTAAATTTATTTGGATTAATTGGTGTCTAAGGCAAGGTTTAGGGTTATGTAAGCTCCATAAGGAAAGAGGTACTTAATTGATCTTTGATCTCCCTCTAGTACTATCCTTACCTAGCTAATTATCCAAGTAAACTTTGATCTTTTCATTAAAAGAATTTTTGGTTAGGAGCTGGTCTAAGTCAAGTTTAGGCTTAACCCTAGAGTTAGGGTGATTGAAAAGTGATTGCCTTGATTTGCTTTTAGTTAGTTTTTTCTTTTTCTTTTTCTCATCATTTTCTTAACGTTTTCTCTTGTCCTTTTTCATAAAAAAATTAAAAAATAAAAAAAAAGAAGTTTGATTTTGGTGTATGCAAACTTGGGTTAGGGATAATACCAATCGTTTAATTCGTTTTGATCCATCTCTTGAACCAAACGAAATGGCCAATACCAACTCACCTGTTCTTCAAGATGTTTGTTACCCCCACTAGAAATGCAATCTCCTCTTGCATAAAACTCCCCGAGGTCAATGGAGCAAATTTCAAACTTAGACCACATTTCATAAACATGCTTCCAAAATTCTTAGGAGTCGAAACCGAAGACGCATACATCTTTATCTCCGAATTTGAAGAAGTTTGCCTCATGATTAAGATGAGGGACTTAACCAAAAATGCGATCAAACTCCGATTTATTCCATTTGCCCTTAAGGACAAAGCCAAAAAATGACTATATAGCTTACCTACAGATTCCATCTCAACTTGGGGTGAATTTGTAAATATTTTTCTGAAAAAATTCTTTTCTATCCACAAAATGGTCAAGCTTAGAAACAGCATTCAAAATTTTAAAATTATCCCGGGAGAACCTTTTTGAAAGTATTTTGACAAATTTAAGGATCTTCTTATCCAATGTCCTTACCATGGCCTTGAAAATTGGCGATTATGCCAAATCATTTATGAAGGATTGGATTATTCTTCAAAAACTTTCTTAGAGTCAATGTGTCAAGGGAATTTCATGAACAAAAATGCTGATGAAACTTGAGACTTTTAGAAAATTTATCAGAAAACCATGCAAGGGGAACACATATTCATCAGCTCCCAATCCAGCTTCTAGAGGTCCTTCTTTAGAGTCAAACATAGCCTCTGAAGCTAAGATGGCTACAATTCTACGCAGTTAGAAACTTTAGAAACCAAAGAACGAGCTCGGCTCAAATCAATCATGTTTACGCCTCGGTTGTCATAGCGTCTTTCTGACCCATGCTTGAGCAATGTCCACTCTTAGGAAATACTCAATCTCTAGAGCAGATGAATGTCGCATTCCAAAGATCCGACATGATCCATTTTCTCCAACCTATAATCCGGGTTGGAGAAATCATCCAATTTTGCATGGAATCGTGGTAATTTCTCGAGAAATCAAAATTTCACTCCCTCTTCAAACCAACAATTTCCTAGGGGCAACACAGTTTCTTTCGGTTCTCAAACTAATTTTCCACAGCCAAATCAGCCAATTCCATATCAGTTTTCTCATCATCAATCTACAAATCATATTCCTACAAATACTGAGAAACGTCTTAATGTTTTGAAAAGGGGTTTGGAAGCCTTGATTAAAACCTCTACACAGACCACAAACTTGTTGACTCAAACATCTAGCACGATGAACTCCTTTATGCAATCAACAGGACAAATTCTCAACTCCAACACTCAAGCCATAGCTAGATTAGAAATCCAGCTTGGTCAACTAGCTAGCGCTATAAGTGAGAGAGAGAAATGATCATTTCCGAGTCAACCCGTGACCAATCCAAGGAACACGGGGTCAAGTTTAACTTTTCAAGATCAAGTGAATGCAATCCATTCACAATAGTCAGGTAACCAGGCTAATAATCAAGTCCTTCAGAACGAGAAAATTATGTTGAATACATGCATCTTGAAGCCAACATTTGAAGAACCCTTTGTCAATGAACCTAGATTTTTAGAAAATAGAAAACAACAAGATTTTATTTTTAATAAAATTTTTGTTAATAACGAATCTAAGTTCAAAAAGCATACAACCATTAATACCTACCTTGCATTCTTGCAAACATCACTAAAAATCACGAAATTTTGGAATTTAAACACATCTGATTATATCATTTTGGAATTCTTTAAATTTCGGGTAGAATTTTCAGCAATAAGGTAGGATTTAATGTAGAATGTGAGCTTCTCATGTTTCATCTTTTATTCTACAATTTTATTTTTTGTCTCATAATAATAAAAAGAATTTATTCTTCTCTCATTTAAGAGTTTCTTGTTTTTTCTTTATTTCAAAAAATTTGAAAAAAAAACTTGTTTATATACATAAAACAAAGAGAGAATAAATATTTGGCTTCATCCCCTCATCTTAAAGGTATTTGCAGAATTTTTATCATTGTTCAAGCTAGCCAACATGTAAGTGCTTCAATTATTATCCTGTTTTACTTTGTGCATAATAGAATTTGCATTGAGGACAATGCAAAATTTAGGTGTGGGGTGGGAATTAGTTATTTTTGCTCTTTAGTCATTTTTCCTCTTTTTCTTACCATTTTTTCTTTTTTATGTCATTTTTCTTTTCATAAAAAAATAGCTACTTGCCAACTTAATAGAGTTGATTAATAATTGATCTATTTGATAGAAATTAAGTCTTCTAATCCTTAGTTAGTTCTATACTCAAGTTTACCTTTTATGATAACTCCAAATAAATTTCTTAAGAAATGATTTTCAAAGTAGTATACTTCACTTAAGTCTTAACTTAGATTTTAAAGTAATAAAATTTTTGTATGTTTAGCTTAGAGTTAAAACTAAATTTTCAAGTTGTCCTAATCTATATATCTTTCAAAATATATACATATACTCATATATAAATATATACATCATATATATATAAAAAAATTAAAAAAGAGAAAAAGAAAATCTTGAACTCCAATGCGGTTCTATCTTATTAAGCCTAAGTTGACTGAGTAATTAAGCCCAAAGAGTATTTTCATACTTAATGACCTAAGCCCACTTGGGTTAGGATCCATTGGCCCAAAACTCTTTAATGGTCACTTAGAAAGCTCGACAAAGTAGAACAAAATCACTATGAAATAAAGATTGTCAATATATATATATATATATATATATATATATATATATATATATATATATATATATATATATATATATATATATATATATATATAAAATAATTTTATATATATAACAAATATATCTATATAATCTATATAGTTATATTTATATATTTTTGAAAAATAAATTGATTAAGAGACTTGAAAATTTATTGAAACAAAGAGCTAGCATGTTCTCTTCAAAACTTTTATTTTTCTAAGTTAAACTTTATTTTGTATAACTATGATGAAAAGATTTTCTAAAGAAACTTACCTTGGAGTTATGATAAAAATGTTTTCTTGAGTAAAACCAGTTAATTAGAATGTTTGAATATATCAAATGAATTAATTATTTCTTTAACTTCTTTAAATTGGCAAGTTGTCTAAATTTTGTGGGTATATTCACTGCAAACCCTCACGAGACTACAACTCGCCCATCGGGTAACCTGTGGGTTTAAAGGATTATTGTATACGCTAAATACAACCGCGATTCCTGCGAAAGTGAGTTAGGAATTTTCTTTCATTTTCTTTCTTTGCTAGAGGACTAGCAAAAGTTTAGGTGTGGGGGTATTTGATTATCACATTTTAATTACAAATTTACACCCTCATTACCTATTTTATATGAATAAAGATATTACTAATAATTATTTTTATCTTATTTTGCAGGTTAATAAAGAAATAATGAATAAAAGCCCAAAAGACTCAAACTCTTCATTTTTCTGCCAATTATTGAAGCCCAAAAACGAAGTCCAAAGAAGGCCCAAGAAGACCCTAGGATCCAAGAGAAATTCGTGCAGAAAAATCAAGAAAAGATAAATTCTGTTGGAGACCAATCGGTCGGCCAACCGGTCGGCCAATCGGTCAGCCAACCGATTGGCCAACCGATTGGTTCGCAACAGATTTTAATTAATGGCTAATTTCTCTTCGTTGATGGCCAAGTTTGATCCAATAGTTCACATCAACTCCGTTGGGCTATAAATAGGGGTTGAGGGGGAGAGGTTTGAGTGTGAAATATTTTATAAAAATTCTATTTGGAGAGGAGGGTTACTCTTAATTGAGAAGACTTTCAAAAATTATAACTTTTGTTGCACAATAAATAAAATTTTTCACCCCTTCAATTTCCTTTATCTTCTTCTTATCCAAGGACCAAAAGGAGGATGAGATGAAGATCAGGAGTTATAGTTTTCTATTTTATTTCTTTTGCTTTTCTTTTTCATTTCTTGTTCATTTATATGCTTTGTAGTTTAGATTTACTTTCATGCAATTTATTTTCATGCAATTTACTTTCATGTCTTGTCTTTAATTTGTAGTATAGATTTATTTCCTTACAATTAGTTAGATTGTCTTTATTTCTTTTCTTCTCATTTTCTTTTCTTTTTCTTTATTTCTTTGTTTTTATTTTCCTTTTTGTACTTAGTTTTCTTTCCTCCTCCCTCTCTTGATTTCTTTTTATTTTTCAAAGATGTGGAACTAACCTCTTGTGGGGATCTAGTTTTGCATGAAACTAGTCTAATTCTCTTTTATATTTGTGAATCACTCTCTTATGCTTAAAAAGATCATGTTTAGGCTAATCAACTAGAGAACTAATCGATAGAAGAAGAATTTGATAGTCTATGCTTTCCTTAAGTGATTTGATAGGTTATGCTTATGAATTCTAGGATTACTATCTTGTTGTTATTCTCCTCATGAGTAGTGATTTCATTTAGGTGATAATTTGATAGGTTATGCTTTCCTTAAGTGGTTTGATAGTCTATGCTTAATAAATCTAAAACGAAATGTGATAAAAGAGAATGGTTCATTTTTATAAGTAAGATTAGCTAGTGGATTCAATTCTAGATTCCTTCATATCTCTAATTGAATCCTCCATCTTTTGCTTTATTGATTTTGTTTTCTTGATCTTGATTTTTCTTTACTCTCTCCTCTCTCTCAATCTTGTTTTCTTTTTATTTTGCACATACTTGGTTTTCATTTCTCCTTCTCTCCATTCTCACTTTCATTTTGATTTATTTACACTTTGTCACCTTCACAATCTCAATCTCTCCACAACACATTTTCTTCCTCGTTTCATTTATTTTGCACATAATCCAAAATCCACTCTCTAATCTTTTCATGACCACTTTCACCATGTACATAAACTCCTAATTGTCGCGCATAATTTGAGAACCAAAATTTGAACAAACTCTTCCTACTTTTCGTTCCTCGTGGGATCGATAACTCTTTATACTATAACTTGAAGGTTGTATACTTGCAACTCTAGGACATCATTTAGTTCCCATCATGCATCTAGTTGGTTTGAGTTCTCCTACACCTAGTTACTGGTAGACCGAATAGGGAAGCAAATTGATACTGGCCCCTAAGTCTAAAAGTTCCTTATCAATGTATGTATTGCCAATGACACATGAGATGATAAAACAACCTGGATATTTATGTTTTAAAGGTATGGACTTTAAGAGCATATCACTGATATTAGCTGCAAGAAAGATTTTCTTTGGAACATTTATTCTTCTCTTATTAGTGCACAAATCTTTCAAAACTTTTGCATAAGAAGAGATTTGTTCAATTACATCTAAAAGAGAAATATTGACCTTAACTTGCTTGAAATTTTCTAGGATCTTCTCCTCCTCCTGAGGGGAGTATTTCCTAGACCTGAGTCTATCTGGAAAGGGAGCAACTGGTTTAAACCTATCAAAATTAGGCTCAGGTCCGGGTTTTGGCTCTTGATCATCGGAAGCGGGTGATTGCTGAATAGAGTTATCAGAAGGAGAGTGAATTTATCTGGTTCAAGGGTTTCACTTGGAGGTATTCTAACATGATTATCAACTTATTTTCCTGATCGTAGTGAAAGGATTGCATTCACTTGAGCTTGGTAGGTTGAACTTGATCACGTGTCCTTAGGGTTGGTCACGGGTTGACTCGGAAATGTTCTTTTCTCTCTCACACTTATAGCACTAGCTAGTTGACCAAGTTGTGTTTCTAATTTAGCTATGGCTTGAGTGTTGGAGTTGAGAATTTGTTCGGTTGATTACATAAAGGAGTTCAAAGTGTTCGATATTTGAGTCAACAAGTTGGTGGTCTGTGTAGAAGCTTTAATTATGGTTTCCATACCCTTTTCTAAAATATTGAGACGTTTATCATGATTAAAATTTGGAGGTGTATGATTTACAGATTGATGATGAGGAGACTAATTCAGATATGATAGATTTGGTTGTTTGAAAATTGCTTTGAGAATTGAAAGGAAATTGTTAGGTTGAAGAGGGAGTGAAATTTTAATTTCCGGAGTTTCCCTGATTCCATGCAAAGTTCAGGTGACTTCTCCAACCTGGATTGTAGATTGGAGAAAATGGATCATTCTCGAGACGCTGGAATGTAGCATTTACTTGATCTAGCAGTTGATTGTTTTCTAATAGAGGATATTCCTCTGAAACATAAGATGGAGAAAGATAGTTGTGACAACCTGAGGCAGAAACTTGATTGATTTGAGCTGGAGCTCATTCTTTGATTTCTAAAGCTTCTACCCTATGCATGATTGTAGCCATCTTTGCTTTAGAGGTTATGTTTGTCTCTAAGGAAAGACCACTGGGTTTGAGTTGGGGAACTGATGAAACTAGGTCATCACAGTGTTCCCACTATATGGTTTTCTCGGATAAACTCTCTAAAAATTCCCAGGCTTCATCGGTATTTTTTTACATGAAATCCCCTTGACACATTGATTCTAAGGAAGTTTTTGAAGAATAATCCAATTCTTTATAGATGATTTGGTATAATAGCCATTTCTCAAGACCGTGGTGAGAACATTGGATAAGAAGATCCTTAAATTTGTCAAAATACTTCCAGAATGGCTCTCCCGGGACAATCTAAAAATTTTGTATGCTGTTTCTAAGCTTAACCGTTTTATGGATAGGAAAGAATTTCTTCAGAAAAATGGTAACAAATTCACCCCAAGTTGAGATAGAATTTGTGGGTAAGCTATACAACCATTTCTTGGCTTTGTCCTTAAGAGAAAATTGAATAAATTTAAGCTTAATCGCATCTTTAGATAAGTCCCTCATCTTAATCATAAGAGACACTTTCTCAAATTTAGAGATAAAAATATAAGCATCTTTAGTTTCAATTTCTAAGAATTTTGAAAGCATGTTTATAAAATACGGTCTAAGCTCAAAATTAGTTCCATTGATATCGGGTAGCTTAATGCAAGATGGGATTGAATTCTAGTTGGGTAACATATATCTTGAAGAACGGGTGGATTGGGATTAGTCATTTCTTCAAAATTGGTTCAAAACGGATTAAACAATTGCTATTATCTCTAATCCAACCTTGCATACACCAAAGCAAATTCTTTTTATAAATTTTTTATTTAACTAAAAAATAAAAGTTAGTTATTATTATTATTTTTTAAGGAGAACTAAAAAATCTAAAAGATAATGAGAAGAAGGAGAAAGATAAAAGAAAAATCTAACTAAAATAAATAAAAAATAATCACATTTGTCAATCACTTGAAATTTTAGGGTTAAGCCTAAACTCAACTAGACTAGCTCCTAACCAAAACTCCTTTAGTAAAAAGATCAAAGTTTACTTAGTTAGTTAGCCGGTAAGGATAATACTAGAGGGAGATCAAAAATCAATTAAATACCTTGTTTCTTCCGAAGCACTTTACGCAATTCCTAAACATTGCCTTAGACACCAACTGATTCAAGTAAACTTGAACCAGTTCATTTAAAGATTTCTCGTTCCTTAATGAGCTCGAATCCTTAGGAGCCAACGCTCTAATGAGTTTTAAGAGGCTTGGGCTTGTGTAGTGAGGAATTAGTGATTTGTGGGCTAAGAAAAGAGTGATGAAATTCCTCACCTTATTTTGATTAATGGGTTTTGCCCTTAAGAATATTTTCAAGTGAGTGTCAAATCCAGATGCTCAAATCACTTTGGTGAATTCCTACTATTATATGCAATGCAACCCTAGGAATTAAAAGCAACCACAAAAGGATAAAAAATAAAATCTTTTTGTTTTTAATTAAGGTTTACAATCAAACAAAAGTGAGAAAGAGAGCTCTTATTTCAATTTATTATCTTGTTAGTAAATGTCAAAGTGAAGGGTGACTTTTATTATGGTTGACAAAAGAATATATATATATATATATATATATATATATATATATATATATATATATATATATATATATATATATATATATATATATATATATATATACCAAATCTCTATAAACTTAAGTTTATAGGGAATAGTATCACCAACTTTTTATCCATTGATGTTGCCTTTTAGATTTATGCCATCAAGAGAGGCACAAATCTCAAAATGGGCTTCATATCTTTCATGGATCCCAAGGCAACATCAATGGATAGAAAAGTTGGTATATGACTATTCCCTATAAACTTAAGTTTATAGGAGATTTGCTCTCTCTCTCTCTCTCTCTCTCTCTCTCTATATATATATATATATATATATATATATATATATATATATATATATATATATATATATATATATATATATATATATATATATATATATATATATATATATATATATATATATATATATATATATATATATATATATATATATATATATATAATCGTAATTGTCTCTAATTGTGAGAAACTAACTAAAGGATGGAATTGAAAATACTAGAAGGAGGAGTTACCCACGCAAAAGCATCCTAGCCTCTTTAGGGCAATTCTTCAATCTTCGATCCTCAAACCTTGGTCTTTAGGCTTCAAAGTAGTTGCCACACAAGAAAACACATAAATTAAAAAACTAAAAAAATCTTAATTACAAGCACCGTTCCCCGCCAACGGTGCCAAAAACTTGATAGGAATTTGAACAGTACCTAAAGTTGCAAGTATATAACTATCAAGTTATAGTATAAAAAGTTATCGATCCCACGAGGAAGGTGTTGTAAGGAGTTAATCAAAATCGGTTCTTATGTTGTGTGTGCGACAATTAGGAGTGATAAAAGAAAATTGGTTGTGGAGAGATATGAGAGTGATTGTGAATATGAGCAAATAAAAGCAAAATGAGATTGAGTGAGGAGAAAGAATGATGGCGAAAATAGAAGAAAATAAAACAAACGAATGAAAATCAATAATAAAAGGAAAAATAAGAAAGTAAAAGATGGGAGATTCAATTAAAGATATGAGGAATCTAGAATTGAATCCACTAGCCACTTTCACTTATAGATTATGAACTATTCTCCTTTTGTCACATTCTACTTAAGATTTATTAAATATAGACTATCAAACCACTCAAGGAAAGCATAACCTATCAAATTATCATCCAAGTAAAATTAATAATCGACAAAAGAATAGCAACTAAATAGTAATTCTATAATTCCTTACACCAATTAATTTTTAGTTGACTATCCTCAACATGATCATTTTAAGCATAAGAGAATAATTCACAAATTATGAAAGAAATAAAACCTAGCTTCATGTAATTTCTAGAGTTCCCACAAGAATTAGTTCCACATCTTAGAAAAGGGCAATTCCCTAGAGGGTTCTAGCCTCAAGGTGAATCAAAGAAAATAAAAATAAATAAAAATAAAAATAATCTCAAGAGGGTTCTAGCCTCAAGGTGAATAGTGTAAGAAAATAAAATCTAAGCTACAAAATACATACAAGAAATTAAGGACATGGAAGTAAATCTACTCTACAAAGTAATAAATCTAGTTCAAGAAGGTTCTAGCCTCATGAATATTTAACAACAAGAAAAGAAAAATATTATAAGAAAATAAAAGATAAAGAAAACTTACATTCCAAAAGGGTTCTAGCCTCTTGATGAATACAAATCATCATCTTGGTCTTCATATTCATCTCATCTTCATATTCATGACGAAATAAAGAGAAGAAAAGAAAGATATGAAAAGGTAAAAAATTCTTTTATTAATTACAATAAAAGTTACAAATTTGAAAGGTCTTCTCAATTAAGAATAACTCTCCTCTCTAAATGGAGTTTTTATAAAAATTTTCACACTCAAACTCCTCACTCTACCCCTCTATTTATAGCCTACAGCAATGAATGAGAACCCTTGGATGAAACTTGGCAACAAAGGAATTAAAATCCAGCCACAAATCTGAGTCTGCCGCTCACCAATCGGATTGTCGACTGATTGGTTTGCACGATTTTAGTTTTTTTATAATTTCTTCACCAGATTTCTTCATGGATCCTTTAGCTTTCTTGAGCCTTATCTTGTCTTCATATTTGGGCTTCATTAAATGGTAGAAAATCAGGGAGTTTGAGTCTTTTGGGTTTTTATTCGTTATTTCTTCATTAACCTGCAAATTAAAATAAAAATAATTATTAGTGGCATATTTATTTATATAAAATATATGATGAGGGTATAAAATTATAATAAAAATGTGATTATCATATACCTATGTGCAGATTTTGCCATTCGATCTTCATCGACCCGACCTACTTCGACATAAGACCTTGGTATCATTTTCATGAGTAAAACCAAGGCACATCATCAATTCGGTTATCTCCGACTTATAAGACCGTGGTATCATTTTCATGAGTAAAACCAATGCACATCTCCAACAAAAGACCTTAGTGAATAAATCCATGGCACATCGCCAACTTGGTCGACTTTGACAAAAGATCTTGCCATCATTATCATAAGTCCAAGGCACGTACCCCAAGACCTTGATGGCATCGCGAGTAAACCCAAGGCATGAGGTCGAGTTGTCCCTAACGTAAGGCACAAAGTCGAGTCATCTCGACCTGAACACATCTAAAAATAAACTTGTACTCTAACAAAGCAAATTGCAAAATCTTTACTCACAAGAAACACAATCTCAAAGGTACACAGTTCAAAATTGACAAAAATGTCTTATTATTCATATATTTCAAAGTATGTACAGTACAAAAAAATGCTAAAAAAAAGATACAAGAGCCCTTAAGGGGTCAGACTCGGGAGAGATGCGGGTGGATCGACACCAAAACCAGGAGCAGGAGTCGAACGTAGAGGAGCAGCAACAGTAATTGGCCGAGGAGTCAACTGAACTTCAAATTCGATCTCCTCATCTTTCTTCTCTCCAGGCTTACTCACCCAGCTATCATGAGCTGAGCCCTCGCCTGCCTCCTTAGCCGACTCGTCACTATCCTTGTCACTGCTCCCACCATCAAGCATGAGCCCCCCTCCATGCTTCTCTATCTCCTGCAGTGCACTAAGGTAGTTGGCGACTCTAGGAGGATAGTGGAAGCGATCGGGGTCAATCTTGAATCGGTGGGCCTCGGACTCCAGATGAACGAGACAGCCTTGTAAGGCCTAGACTTCCGCGAGGGATGACTCCCTCTGTCACTCGGCCTCCAGCCCAGCTAAAGTGCTTTCCTGCCTCAGCTGTTTATGAGCAATCTGCTCCTCCTTCAGCTCAACCCGTAGGCTCTAGGCATCCAAGCGGTCCGCTCGAGCCTGCTCGAAGGCATCATTCCTCTGACGCCTCTCAACCTCAACCTCCTTGGAAAGATATCTAATTTTATCATCCTTTTCTAAGAGATCATGTTGGAGATGGCCGAGGTCCTCTTGGAGCTTGCTGATCTCGGCAAACTTCTTGCTATTCGAAGTCATTACGCCATCAATCATCCTCTCCCGCATCTCCACCTCTCGGCATCACTTGTCCTCGCCCCTATTCCAGATGGCTAGCTCATGCTCATTGCTGGCTAGCGCCAGGAGAGTCCTTTTGTTGTCAGCCTTCTGAGCCTCTAACTCCTGTTGGAGCTGGAGGTAGGAGGCTCGGACTCGCTCCATCAGGCCAAACAGCTCCTGTTCCACCAGAGAACCCGGGACCATGTAGCTTTTCAGGCATTGATGAAGGCCAACATCTGGCATCTCCCCCAGGTTCTCGTCATCATGAGGGAGATAGAACTGCTCGATAGCCTTAGTTTGAACAAGGCGAGACTCCAGAACTGATCTCCTCTTGTCGAGGTGTTGCCTAGGTCATATCTGAACTCCTGGGGCAGCTCCTTATTGTGGCGGGGACCGATTCTGGAAGACCCATCAGCAGCACCCTCAGCTCGTCGCACTTTTCCACCTTGAGCTCATTGATGATATGAGGATACGACCATCCGAACCCTTGAGTGGGACCCACCCTCTCAGCGACCGGCTCTTTTCCCTGTTGATGTGCCCACTTGGCAAGCGTGTCGGGAGCGATCTCTCCCTCTATTGGGGACTCGGTCTCTTCAGCCTTGGCCAAGTGGATATTTGCACCCTCTTCTCTGTCGAGGGACCTGTCGTCGATGATGACAACATCTGTTTCTTAGGCTAGGATAGTAGGGGCCTCCTCCTCCCCGGCTTTGACAGGCAGGATCTCTACCGGTGGTTGGCTCGTGGCATCTCTCTAAATAGTAGAGGACGCGCCTGCCTCCATCACAGCTTCAACTGTCTTTTTAGGGCCTTGGCTGCCCCCTTTCTTCTGCCTCCTCTTCTTCTTAGACCTCTCGGCTTGAGTTGTAGCAGCCCTCAGCCCGGCCTATCGAGCATCTATTTTATCTGCCTGGGCTTGCGCCCTTTCAGCCTCCTCAGGGGTGTCGAGGGGCCTCCCCGAGTTTGAACAGGCAAGTCGTCGGCGTCGCTTCAGTCTCATTCGAGCCCAACGTTAGCACAGCTGACCGAGCCTCATTGTCCATCGTGGGAGCACTGAGGAGATGCCAACAACTCACAGGACCGAGTTGTCGAAGAGGTCCTCAATCTGGCGAGAACCGCCTGATCATCTCGAGCGCTGGCCCCTTGACGCTCGACAGTGGCCCTAGCTTCAGAGCATCCTTCTTAATCTCGGGCCAGCTGGAGCAACCCAAGATGGCATCACCTCCAAACACCCACACGAATTGCTCCTTCCAATCCATGTTGGACTCGGGAGCGTTGGTGACTATCTTGCTTCTCCCCAAGACTTGGAGGTAGTACTGGGCCTCATGCTGGCTCACCTTCACATAGACAAGGTGGCCAAGGATCCTTTGAGTCGGGTCAACTCCCAGCCAGTGGCAGATGACCAGGAACCCCACCAGAATAGCGCACTACCAGATAATGGGCCTTTGGGGATGGTTGTTTGGATGCGGTTTAAAACCGTTCCCCTTTCTACCTCAGGGAACGGTTCGGTGACGGTTCTAACCGTCACAAAGAGTGGCTACGACAGCGCTTTAAACTAAAGCGTTGGGCTTGTATTAGGCTTGAAATAAATTTTTTTAATGGGCTATAGGGACGGTTTTATTATGGGCTTCTATAACCAAAAAAGTCATATTAACCGCTCTTCACCCGATAAAAGCAAATGCCCGACCTTCATCGCTGAGCTCTAGGTTTTTTTCTCGTGGTTGTCGATCTCCTCTTTCGTTCGCCACCTCTCCACGTCGGAGCCAAACCCGCTGCCTCTCCTTCACTCCCGCTCGTCCGCCGACCATCTCGACCTCGTTTCCCTCCTCTTCTCGGCTTCCCCCCTCTCCTCGGCTTCCCCCCGTCCGCCGCCTCTCGTTCACTTCCCCTCGTCCGACGCCTCCACTTGTTCATTGACTTCAAGGTCATCCCCTCTCTAGCATCCTGTGATTGAGTACTTATCTCTCTCCTTTTCAATCATCAAACCCTAGGATTTCAATTTTTCCTTTTTTCTCTATTTAACAAAATTTTTATTTAATTTTACAAATTAGGACTTTGTTGTCTCGGTTAATCTTTGAAAGTGGTTGAAAATTCTACATCTTTACTTGACAAGGTAAATCCTCAAATTCCAATTAGTTTATTTTCTAATTATGTTCAACTTAGTTCTCATTTTGTACTCTCTTTTAGGGCCCGTTTGGTTGCTCTTTTTTTAAGTGAAAGTCAGCATGGCAGTTAGGCACTAAGTGGAAGTTACGAATTCTGTAACTTTCACTTAAAAAAAGGAGCAACCAAACGGGCCCTTACTCTTTGGTGATCATTTTTCTTTCAGAGTAGTGACCACATGAACAATTATCAGGGGGTGTTTGTTTGAAATCCCAAAAATTATGGATATGGATTTCACCATGGGATTTCAAATCCATAAAATTTTTATGGTGTTTTGGGATTCCATAACTTTGTTTGTTTCATCAATATTTTGGGATCCCAAATACTAAAATTTGTAATATTTTGTTTGCTTCAAACTCAAATTCTAGCATTTCAATTTTTAGAATTTGAAATCTTGAGTTGTAGCAAACAAAGTTATGAATTATAAAAAGAATGTGAATACCCATTGGTGAGCTTACCTCCCACAAAATGACAAACACAATTCTATTAATTGGGGGTAACCATACCCATTCAAATTTAAACCCCAACGGCTATAAACAGTCATAAAACGGTCATATTTTGCCAATGGCTATAAAAATAGCTCAATTTCACATGAAGCCTCCACACATCAAGATAGAGATGCAAAAAATGTGCTACTGTAAAATCCCGACACCCTTGAAGCAATGCAAAAATGGCAAAAATCAAGGCCGTTACTATTGGGGTTGTGCTAGGTATCCAAAGAAAGAATGTAATTTTTTTTAATGGGCTGATGATGATGGCAAATACATGAAGAGTATCGACAACAAGGAGGTATTGGTTGAAGATAGGAAAAGCTCAAAATCAAGAAATTGAAGTCGTGAAAGGCTGCGAGCGTCAAATTCTAATTTGGAAAATGTGTGTACTTTTTCAATTTTTTTTCAGTATTTCATTATTTAATGTCTTGTTCTTGCAAAATGTATTGAAGTGAAATGAAAATATTATTATCGCAATTCCAATCTTCAAAACTAACTCACGACAATGAAAAAAATTGTAAAATAAATATTAATACAGAGGCTCGAACCGGTCAATTTTTTCAACACCTATATAATGAAATATCATTGTTGATTGCATTCAAATAATAATGGATCCTAAGCCTAAAATTGCAATTGCAATCTAGACTGCATTTTTATTAATGAATGCCTCCTCAAAACAATGAAATCCATTGTAGGTGACATTATCAAAATGCGACCAATCATCATAGCACAATATCATAAAACCAATGTCATAACAACCATTGCAACCATCTAAAAACAAATAATCACAACCCGTATAAGCGAGTAAACCAAGCCCAAAGAAACCAACAAATGACCAAGTATGCAAGCAAACCCACAAGAAAGCAGCTCAATCAACGAGCATTAGGTAGTAACAGCAGAGCCACAACAAAACCCCAAGCTCAAAACAAGTTCATACTCAAGCTCAAATAACCGAACTGAACTTATAGGCTTCCACAACCACGCAAGCCTTCATAAAACAAGCTCAAAACAAGTTCATACTCAAATAACGCAACAACAAACCAATGATTACCAAAATAGGGGCTCAGATAGTGTTATAAAAATTAAAAACATGGATTGCCTCATCTAACAATGAAATTGTAATGTAGATTGCAATCACATGGATGGATTGCCTCATCTAACAATGAAATTGTAATGTAGATTGCAATCACATGGATGGATTGCCTCATCTAACAATGAAATTGTAATGTAGATTGCAATCACATGGATGGATTGCCTCATCTAACAATGAAATTGTAATGTAGATTGCAATCACATGGATGGATTGCCTCATCTAACAATGAAATTGTAATGTAGATTGCAATCACATGGATGGATTGCCTCATCTAACAATGAAATTGTAATGTAGATTGCAATCACATGGATGGATTGCCTCATCTAACAATGAAATTGTAATGTAGATTGCAATCACATGGATGGATTGCCTCATCTAACAATGAAATTGTAATGTAGATTGCATTCTCATAATATATGAGTATCATCATTGCCCAAAATAAAAATACAAAATAGCCATACCAATACATAGCGCAATGTAGGTTGTTATCAAGTATCATATCCTTCCATATTTGCATCAAGTATCACCTCTAATGGATATATAAGCCTGCAAAATCCAATTTATAATGAGATTGCAATTGAGTAATGAAATATGCATAAAGTTACACCTCTAAGTGTTCAACTTACAAAATTAGCAATATATCCATAAGCTCAAATTACATCACTAAGTAGTTAATATGCAATGAGATTACAAAAGTAATAGATATGTCAAGTTTTCAAAAGTAGTGAAGTATCAAGTGCTCAAAAGTCAAACCCAAAATGCAACCTCCTAGAATCCTTGATCTTTGATAATCTTCTCTATGAATAGCTTTTGAGCATTTTGGTTTTGATGATCAACCTCCTAGCATCTGATTCATTATCATACAAGTAATCAAGCACTTTATCCAATGTGTCCTCGGGAAACTCATTCTCATGCGCCATTAGAGCCTTCGCCATGACCTCACTCCAATGTATAACGCGTTGACTTTGATTTTGAATTGAGTATGACATTGACTCAACAAAATCGCGTATGATATTGTCATCCTCTTTAGCCTTGCTACTCTTCTTCCTATGATTTGATGGATAAAATGATGAAGAAGCTACCCCACTAGAACTCTTCAAATTTTTAGCTTGGGTGGTGTTTTGCCCAATTGATTTCTGCTCAAGATGTGGGCTAGAGGACATATCAACCTCATTATCATCAAGATCGACATGATCCTCATCAAGATCGACATGATCCTCATCAAGATCGACATGATCCTCATCAAGATCGACATGATCCTCATCAAGATCGACATGATCCTCATCAAGATCGACATGATCCTCATCAAGATCGACATGATCCTCATCAAGATCGACATGATCCTCATCAAGATCGACATGATCCTCATCAAGATCGACATGATCCTCATCAAGATCGACATGATCCTCATCAAGATCGACATGATCCTCATCAAGATCGACATGATCCTCATCAAGATCGACATGATCCTCATCAAGATCGACATGATCCTCATCAAGATCGACATGATCCTCATCAAGATCGACATGATCCTCATCAAGATCGACATGATCCTCATCAAGATCGACATGATCCTCATCAAGATCGACATGATCCTCATCAAGATCGACATGATCCTCATCAAGATCGACATGATCCTCATCAAGATCGACATACCAATACATAGCGTGCAATGTAGGTTGTTATCAAGTATCATATCCTTCCATATTTGCATCAAGTATCACCTCTAATGGATATATAAGCCTGCAAAAAATCCAATTTATAATGAGATTGCAATTGGAGTAATGAAATATGCATAAAGTTACACCTCTAAGTGTTCAACTTACAAAATTAGCAATATATCCATAAGCGCTCAAATTACATCACTAAGTAGTTAATATGCAATGAGATTACAAAAGTAATAGATATGTCAAGTTTTCAAAAGTAGTGAAGTATCAAGTGCTCAAAAGTCAAACCCAAAATGCAACCTCCTAGAATCCTTGATCTTTGATAATCTTCTCTATGAATAGCTTTTGAGCATTTTTGGTTTTGATGATCAACCTCCTAGCATCTGATTCATTATCATACAAGTAATCAAGCACTTTATCCAATGTGTCCTCGGGAAACTCATTCTCATGCGCCATTAGAGCCTTCGCCATGACCTCACTCCAATGTATAACGCGTTGACTTTGATTTTGAATTGAGTATGACATTGACTCAACAAAATCGCGTATGATATTGTCATCCTCTTTAGCCTTGCTACTCTTCTTCCTATGATTTGATGGATAAAATGATGAAGAAGCTACCCCACTAGAACTCTTCAAATTTTTAGCTTGGGTGGTGTTTTGCCCAATTGATTTCTCGGGCTCAAGATGTGGGCTAGAGGACATATCAACCTCATTATCATCAAGATCGACATGATCCTCATCAAGATCGACATGTTGCCTACCCCCAAGCGTTTCGGTCATATCTTTGGTGAGATCACCCTTTGCTTGGTCATCTCCCGCGATATAACTCAAGTTCTCATAATGGACGAGAGGAGTGTTCAAATACTCCTTCAACCTAGAGCTATTGCATTTCTTATCCTATATAATGAAACATAGCAATATCAGTATACTCGTTAGGAAATATTCAAAGTTTGCTTATTTAACAAAAGTATTACCTGTGTCCACCTATCAAAACAATCTGGATCCATGGTGACAATCTTAGTATCTGGATCATAACCAGCCCCACTCATGTTCATGACAGTGCGCATATCAAAATATTTACCCTTCAAGCACTTGACATGATTCATAACATTCTCCTTTGTGAATTCAGTGCCACACTTCTTGTTGACCTCCTCTGCAGCTTTTCCATATGTGGTGGACTTAAAGTTTTTGTCAGTTTTTAGACCAGCCTTCGCCATCCCAGCAAGAATTGGGATTAACACATCATCATTCTCTGCAGTCCATTTAGCATTAGGCACCCCCCTTGTGTTATCTTTCTTGTTTAAGACTTTTGGTTGCATTTTCCTTTTAGCAACTGCCCTCCTCTTGATTTTGCTTGGTGAGGTAGCTTCATCCTCAAGATCAATTGCAATTGGTCTCTTCAAAGAATGAGTCTCACTAGAATTGGTGGTGGGGGAAGTATGGGTATGTGGGTGGCCACTACTAAGCATATTCATAAATGACATAGGTTGTTGAGTCATAAATGAGTAGTTCATATCATAAGGAGGATTGTAGGAGGGATAAGGTGGAGCAGAGTATTGGGTATGAGGGAAAGGTAGTGTAGTGGGTGGTGGAGGGAAAGGTGGAGGGAAAGATAGTGTGGTGGGTGGTGGAGGGAAATGCTGTCTAGGTGTTCTAGGTGAAGGAGTGGCATCGCATTTATCACTGTCATCAAAATCTGCCATGCCTGATTGATACAAATAAAAACATATAAATAACATTAAAACATCAAGTTAGTACGATATAAAAAGTTCATTCATAAAGATAAAATATCCATCATTACAATAATATCAAAAGAGTACATAGAGATAGTAGACAATATGAAAGAACAATAATGCATGAAAAATAGAACTTAAATTACATCCCGGTCTGGTTGTGTCTCCACCACGATATTTATTACAATAATCTCCCACATTTCAATTGCGATATGATCCCTCTTTGCTCTCCATTCATTTGGAATCTCTTTCCTCTCTTTAAGGCCATAGTTTGAGTAAAGTCAACAACACCCTCTTCACCTTCATTGGCTATTTCATCACCATCTTCTTCAATGAAATTGTCCTCATGCAACAACTCATCTCCCGGATCTTCTATGGCTATATAGTTATGAAGTATAGCACATGCAATAACTATATCAACTTGAGTTGGGAAAGGGTAGTGTGGCTTCGCAGATAGGATTTTGAAACGGTTTTTCAACACCCCAAAAGTTGATTCAATTTTAGACCTCAGAGATGAGTGTCTTAAATTGAACAACTCTTGTCTATTATGGATTGGCCTACCCTTGTGCTCATTTAAATGATAGCACTCCTCGATATGGGGAGATAAAGCCAGGCATAGTAATGTAACCCACATCACACAAATAATATTTTCCTACAATTACCAAAATAAAATTTAGTCTATTTTTAAATTTTAATTAAATAGACATACTTTATTTGATTTATTTATTACCGTCGTAAACTCTCAATCCAGCGAGGTTGTGGTCTCGATAGAGCGTCTTGTAAAACTCTATAATCATGAGCGCATCCCTCCCATCCGGCTAGAACATCTGAAAATAACTTGTTGGGAGTGCATGCAGCTAGAACATTTTGAGTTACACCTTTACGACCTCTAAAACGTGCAACAAGATTAGCGGGAAGCATGGCGTCGATATGGGTTCCGTCTATCATGCCAATGTAATCCTATATGATGTATTAAACAATTATTAATAATAGAAAAGAAAAACTAAGTGTTATATTATAAGTAGTTATATTATCATAGTCGTTACCTTGAAATAAGGATAGTACAACGGGTTGGTGGCAATCTCTGACGACAATTCACTTGGTGCTTGCTTCATGTATCGCCCCCTTAAACGACCAACGGCTTCTAAGCACTTGTTAAAGTATTTTGAAACGGTTTCCCCCGATCTTATGAAATGTGACCTAACAATTCTATTTTTTGTTTTATGGCCTAATATATTAAGGAACATGAGCAATTGTTCTTCTACTTTAACACCCCGTGAATCTTTTCAGAGGCCGGTATATCTCATTATTCTAACAAGATTTTCAAATGCACGTGGCCTCATTCTAATATAAGCCCTACAACTCTCATTATAGCCATTGAACACACGATTTATGTGCCTAGCTCTAGAATCTATCTTTTCTTTTTCCCCACCTTAGGGTGATAAGTAATTGATTTCCTTCTACTACGATCCTCATTAAACAAGCAAACACAAAATGACCGCAGAGACAGAGCATTAGAAGCCATCCTCATTAATATTTCTTCATCAATGTCGTCCATCTACATTGTTTTAAAAGAAATTTTCCATATAAATATTAGAAATTGTTTTGTATTCAATAAGACAAATATTAGAATGATAATACAAAGATAAGAATCTAATTAGAACACACAATGACACTAATTACAAGATATCAATGTTCAGCTTTTAATCAATCGAACTATACTTAACACACCTAATTATATAATTTTAATATGTAAAGCTTACAAATCTGCAAGAGGATAATCATCTCAGCAAAGAAACAAACCAACACTGCAAGCAAACCCACAACAAAACCCCAAGCAAACCCACAAAGAAAACAACCACGGTACCAGCGGCTCGGACCAACACCACGGCGCCGGTACCGCAAACCGATAACAAATATGCAGTCAACCCACAATAATCCAACAAGCAAACCCACAAAGAAAACAACCACGGTACCAGCGGCTCGGATAACACCACGGCGGCTCCGGTGCGAGCAAACCAACAACAAATATGCAGTCAACCCACAAGAATCCAACAAACAAACCCACAGCAAAACAACCACGGCTGCAAGCAGCTCAAACCAACAGCAAACCCAAAAATCAAGCAAACCCCCAAATCAATATCACAGAAACCCCCAAATCGAATCAACCAAGCCCTAGAATCAATAGAAGTTCAAATTAGCGAAGAGGGTTGAGAGATTTACCTTAGCGGTGTGAAAGAATAGCCCGGATCCCTAGAAACCATTTAATCAATCGGAAATCGCTGAATCCTAATTCGATCATCTTCCAAATGAAAAATACAAGGAAATGGAGGAGGCGGCTTAAGATTCCGTCGAAATAGGCATGAAGAACTTGAGGGTTGGTAGCGGGAAATGGAGGAGGTGGGTAAAAGAGGAGGGAAGAGAAGATGGCGGTGACTCTAGGGTTGCGATTGTGGGGGGTGGGGGGGGGGGTTACGGGATATGGATTTGATGAGGTGGAGTTGGGCTGTCAGATATCCAGCCCAAATCGTAAATGCCAAAATCAATTACTATTTAATTGTTTTGGGATCTTATATCCCAAAAATAATTTTGAAACAAACATGGGTTAAGGAATTCTAAAACCCCCAAAAACCCACTTTTTCATCCATATCCCACCTATATCCCAAAAAATAGTTGAAACAAACACCCACTAGACTAAGCTTTTCTTTTCTCCAGTGCGATTCACCTTTATGTCCTAACCAACTCATGGTTTGAAGTGAGAAGAACTCCGATGGTTTGTGTAAATTCCACCAATTTGCATGCTATAACAAATATGAGGGGTGATGTGTTTTACAGAGAAGATATTATTTCCCTAGCTAGGGATTTATTGATAGTTAAAAAAGGACAGGTTAGATGTCTTCAACTTTGCATTGTTTGGTACAATGCATATAGAAGGCATTGCTACTGTGCTGGCAAAGATCATTATCATTACCATGAGAATTTTTGTTTATACACCCATGTTTGGGTTTAGATATGGATTCATTTCTTTTCATAGCTAGGCAAATTATCTGCCTACTAATGGACTGACTGCAAAATTAGAAAAAGAGAACAAGGAGCTATTACTGAAGAAGGCAACAGGTACAACAAATCCTAGATGATGTCCACAACTTCACACATGTTTTTCAATGACATGTGGGTCATCTACAGTGACAATAGAAAGGGCCACTAATACTTCTTATAGAGTATGTGCCATTACCTTCTTCGTGATACTCAGTTTATCATTATCGTTGTTTGTTATCTTTGTCATATTAGAGATGTAAAGATCAATCAGCAATTTTCCATATAGCTTGTAATTCTAGTGTCTATCTATTTGTATAGGTGGTCTTTCTTGTAATTGTACCTTTCTCAAATATAAATAAAACGATCTTATTGTAAATGTGAACGTAGACTTTTCCCGAACCATGTAAAAATCGCAGTCTTCTATATGATTGTTTTTCAGTTTCTTGTTCTCTATCACACTTGAAGGAAGATCTGATTCCGAACATGACAACCATCAGACTAAGAATTAGCACAAAACTTATGTCTTATGCTACTAACTAATTTGGTGAAGAAGGTTTAACGATATCAAGTTTCTCCTTACTTATGATAAGACTCTAAAGCTGATATATACATTCCAACTGATTACTCTTGGTTTGCAACCTGTTATGAACCAAAAAGAAAAATTCCATCAAACAAGTGAGGATAATGGACGTAGGGAACTTAGCTAGGACTGACATATTTCACAATGTCCTGTAACAATTAATCTCCATTTAACTAAGAGAACTATTATTAACCAATACCTCATAATGAAAGTAGAATTGTAAATGAATCAACTAGTTCTGTACTTTTCATGAACAGTACTATATTTATAAAAGATGTTTTGCACCTTATGGAATATTATTCAAATTGAATTTAATAAAATGTTTCATTGTCGACGGGGGAAACTAACGCGGGCCATGGCTCCTACGTTTCTTTCATTGGGAAAAGCTTTTTCAAATTGCAATTTAGTAATCAGTCAATGCTAATTAATTGAGATAACCGTTGGGAGTAAGTGGTTGGATATTCCCACTTGCAATTGTCATTGACTGAAGTAGGTCTGGTTGTGGCCGACAAGTTTTATCTTTAATTTTGAACTTAGTGAGATAGATCTTAGGTGGCAAATGGATGGATAGTGACTATGCCTTGTTTTCTCATTCTTTTTTTTTTGTTTTTTTTTTTTTGTTTTTAATGTTTGAAGGAGATTTGTTCTTGAACTATTAGTTTCTTCCATATATACAACAACTTTCAGATGAAGAGGAGTTTAATTATCACAATAATTCGCTAGACTATCAAGATTGTATAACTCAAATCAGATTGTTTTTCATTTACTGAAGTATCTCCTTTCTTTCTTCCTGCATATAGTGTACACGCACATATTGTTACATTTGCTGAGACTGGAAATGACTAGACTATAATGACTACGCATGCATGTATGTCATCAGTCATTGTTTATTTACAATTAATTTGAGGGAGAAACATATCATTACACACTTGTAGACCATCTTTAAAAGTAATCTGCGAATTGATGGAAATGAGAGCCCTAAGCCTTTTGCACTACTAACTATAGAAGAATTCAGTTTCTTTATGGTAGCTAGTATAGTATGCTGATGATCCAAATAAGGAGTCGACAAAGACGCTCCAAAAAAAAAAAAAATTCTCCACAGCAATTACACTAATAATAGTGCCCTAGAAGATGTTCATGCTCGCTCCTCTGGAAACAGTCATAATCCCCGACACAAGGTAATTTTTACATTGTACTAGTATATCTTTCCTATGTGCTTGTTTGTTAAAATTAACTTTTTGATATTAGGACCGCAAATCAGTACATTTTTGTAAAAAGTAAGAGGTACCTTCAACTTAGAATTACATCACTCCGATCTTTTGAGATGGTCTGACATGCGAATAGTGGCTAACTGTCCAATGCTGTCATTATGCTTTTGGGAAATCGTTAGCTTAGCTACATCTGAAAACTTCTGAGCAAGGTTAGAATGCCCTGCTTATTTGTTTAGTGGGTGGGTGAATTTGTCTTGAACTTGTGACTATATAATTAGATGACATAAAGGGAGTTGATCTGTGATCTTTGTATGTTGTATGTCTTGACTAGCATCTAGAAGCATGTCTTGCATATTACCTGCTCAAACATGATCGGTTATTCTTTTTTATGTAGTGAATGTTTTTTTTTTTTCATGCTCTACTTTTCATTTTCCGTATAATGATGGAACCATCTTTGGGAAAACCGGTGTTAAATGTAGTACCTTAGACAAATATCTTATTCTCTCATTCTTCATCATCTTGTTTTGTTTCTTTTAAAGCCATTCATTTTTATGATTTGACATGGTGGTTGCTAGAAATTTGACATGGGGGTATGAAATTGAGGAGTATAGGAGCTGTAGGATTGTGGTTGAAGTAGCAACAAGGGCCAATCTGGCTAGGGGAAGACCTAGACCTAACTGTCTAAAGCAGCTAAGTAGAAAACTGTAGTTGTTAACTTAAAATAGGTCATGGCTCTTTCCATAGCGGGGTGGAGAAAAAAGATGTGTACTATAGCCAACTACGAAGGACTTGGCATTAAGGCTTTGTTGTGTTGTTAATGTTGTGTCATATGCTAAGGATGACTATGAAGCCGTAGCTGAGCTATTCAGATAAACCTCATGAGTCCTCTCCTAATCATTTATGTGAATGAAACAGCTGATGTATAAGCTTGCTTAAATACTACTCAAAAATTCCATCTCAACTTAATCCTCCCCCTTGATTCGATCATCATAGTTTTCAATGTTCTTGTTCACAGTTGGTGCTATTCATTCACTTCATCTGTTTGTTTTCAATTGATACTTTCTGGTATCTTTTGCCATCCATTGTAATTTTCTATATTCCTTGTTTGCTTAAAGTTTCGCCTCTACTAAAAGGCATGTTTCTACTGCTGCATTTATAGTCTTGTTATTTTCTTTAGTGAGGGTATTCATTATTTATAATAGAGGCACAGAACTGCTCCATTTACCCAGTTTTTGGTGAACTTAAATTTTAGTGTAATCTGAAAAGAAGGCCACCAATCATCAGTGCAAAATAAATGCATGGAATGGCTGCAGCTGTATCTGTCCTATAGCAAATTATAACTGCATTGGCAGTTTTTGGTGAACAATTATTTGTTTTTCGCTCATTTGACTTGTATTATTAACCTCTCAAGGTGTGGTTTTATTTAGAGCTTATTTTCACGTTCTTTCAATTCTTGTGCGATATGCTTATCTTTTTATCTCAATATATGTAGGAAAACAGATGAAGATCCATGCTTATCGCTCACTGTGGATTTGTTTGCGGTGAAGATTTAGAACTTAATCGTCTCAATAGAGACATTTTGAGCTTTTGATTAAGTAGAAGACTCTTTGTTTTAATCATGAAGGAATTGTGATATGTACTTTAGGCCAAAGCAAAAACTTGTGATGAATCTCAATCCTATTGCTATAATGTTCTTCATTGTAATGAATTGTTCATTATGTTAAGACTAAAAGTTTGGTTAGTTTGTGTGTAAAACTTGGACTATTGTTTCTTTATTTGTGATATTACAAAGCAGGTAAAAATCGCTGCCATGTAGGGGGGCAGCATTTGAATTTTTTATTTTAAAACTGCATGCCTAAATCTTTACCATTGCCCTACCAGCTGTTACCCTCGCTATATGTAAAAATAGGAAAATAACCGTTCCCCTTGCCATCAAACCGTTCCCATAGATTCAATTTGAAAACTGATACACTTGCAATGAAACCGTCACAAAAGCTTCAAATAAAACTCATTCCCATTGCCATAAAACCGTTCTCATAGCTTCGAAATAGACCGTTCTCATTGCCAACAAACCGTTCTCATAGCTTCAAATCAAACCGTTCCCATATCTCTACAACCGTCACCATAGCTTAATCGTCGACCCGTCCCCATAGAGCAACCGTCTCTCTATGACTGCAACGAGAACAATTTATGAACCGTTCTAATAGGATTACCAACCGTCGCCTTAGACCAAAGAGAACGCCAGTATTCGAGTCTGATGAAGAACCGTTCCCGTAGATGTTACACAACGGTTCTTGTATCTAGAGGGACAGTTTGCAACCGTTCCGATAGACCTAAAATGTGGTAGTGGTGATGGAGTGGCTTCTACTGCGACGGTGACACCCCCAATGCTTTGAAGACTTGGTGGAGGAAGGGGTGTAGTGGCAAGCACAGCCCATACTCTAGATGCTTCACGTGTACTGGAGTCAGATTGTTGCTATGATCAAAGGCCACCTGTGATCTCGCCGGTGTCGATAGATCAAATGCCCTAGGAATATCATACCTCTCGTACAGAGCCTCCAGCTGTGACGGCGACACCTTGGAGTGGAATTTCCGTAGTTGATTGATTTGGACTTTGTTCCAAGCTGTTGAAGAAGCCATAAAATTGGATCGAGTTTGCCGGAGAAGAAAAGAAGTTTGTCAAAGTTCTTTTTCACAGTCAAAGAGTTCAAGATTTGTGTAAACAGTAAAAACTTTCAATCAGAATAGCCGTATTTATAGGCATAAAGGCTGACAGGTGGTAAGATCACAACGGCCGACTCAGTTCTGAGCCAAAGGTCGAGATCATTCCCGGAATGCAAGGTGACTGCTCTAGACCTGAAACGCCCTCGTCTTAATTAGCCCGCAATCCTCGCACGAGAGTAGAGGTGGCAGCAGCTCAGAATCATTCTCTGACGTCAGCAAAGTCACATCCGAAGAGACTCTTCAGCAACCCCTCTTAAATGCACCTCGGGACCCGGCCAGCTATAGTCCTTTTTCACTCGAACTCGGCTACCCCGAGTCCAAGCAAAAGGGGTCAGTGTTATGTTAATAATTCACCTAAGTGTTAATCCTCCTTTTGGAGTCGACACATGTCCCAACTCAATACTAATCCACAGATCAGCTCACCCCCAGCCAGAGTAACTCGGGTAGCATGAGCACTTGTCCCTTTCAAAGCGAGGCCGAGTTGGGACAAGCTCTCACTCAACCTCATCATTGGAGTCAACCCCCCCTCATCTACTCAAGGCCGGGTCAACAATTGCGATACCAATAAAAAAGGCGATACTTGTCGTACCTCTTGTGGAGCAGAGTCGAGCGCCAGTTTGTCCTCGAACTCCTCACTAACAGCTGTCCATTATCATCATTCCTAATGCCACGAGTCCTCATGACTCACCATCCACCATACCTCTTCAGTCACCATCACATCAGATCTGTGATGACTCATCCCCCTCAGCAGTTAAGACTTTGAAGCTATCTGCCGATTCAGCTGCCTGCCTGGACTTGGCTAGAGATACGCTTCTGCCCTTCTCAACTGAGTATATGTATGGGCTCATTGCCGACTGATAGAAGGATCACCTTCGGGGCCCCTCGGGACCATAGGTACTCCATTTCTGTCTAAATAACTTCATCATTTATACATTCAGAACTTATGCAGTTCATTGGATACTGACTCAAGCTCTATGCTGACTTGATCGTCAGAGGAACTACCAAAGAACCTAACTCCAGTCCTCTAACGTGCTTATTTTGCATCTCTTTTATCCTAATAGGGAATAAGCTGTCTAAGGATGTGAGGGAGCCCCTACATTGTCCGTATCGACCCTAAGCCCCGTCACTGATTCGGGATTATCTACTAATCTCGTTGCTTAGTCCCAGGATATTAACAAGAGATAACTCTAAAATGGTTCTTAGAGCTATGTGTTGACAATTAGGAGTGAAGGTGTAAATGTGGAGAGATATGAGGAAAGTGTGATTATTTGCAAATAAAAGAAAACTAGATTAAAAGGGGAAAGAGAGATGAAGAAATTAGAAAAAATAATATCAAGAAAATAAATGAAAGAAAAATAAAGAATAAAATGGAAAAGAATAAAATCAATGGAGAGAAATTTGACCAAAAGAGAAAATCACAAGAAGTAAAAGATGGAGGAAATTAATTAGAGAAAAGATGAATATAGAATTGAATCCACTACTTGAATTCATTTAGGATTTATGAACTACTCTCTTTTATCACATTTTACTTTAGATTTATTAACCATAGACTATCAAATTATCATCCAAGTAAATTAAATTAATATTCATGAAAAGAATAACAACTAGATATTAATTCTTGAATTCATTAGCATAACCTATCAAACCACTTAAGATAAACATAGATTATTAAATTTTTTCTACCAATTAGTTCTCTAGTTAATTATGTTAAACATGATCATTTTAAGCACAAGACACTAATCCATAAATCATAAAAGAAATCAAACTAGTTTTATACAATTCAAGAATTCCTAAAATATTTTAGTTAGACATTTTGGAACATAAAAATATAGAAATAAAATCTAGACTAGAGAGCATGAAAGATAGAGAATAAAAATACAAGAAAAATTAAAATAATTACAAAAATAAGAACAAGAATGAGAAAATAAAGATCTAAACTATGAGCATAAAAGTAAATCTAAACCATAAAAATAGAAATGCAAGAAAATAAATATATATTGTAAAATTAAATACAAGAAAATAACAAAAATAAAAGAATATAAAAGTAAATTTACTCTACAAGGCAACAAAATAAATCTAATCTACTAACATAAAAAGAAAAATAAAATAAAATAAAAGAGCAAAAGAAAACTTACATTGCAAGGGGTTGGCCCCTTCAAAGTAAATCTCCAGCTTCATCTTCATCTTCATCAATCAATAAAGAGAAGAAAAGAAAATTTGAAGAGGTAAATTTTTTTATTAATAGCAAACAAACTTTATAATTTTTGTAAGGTTTTCTCAATTAAGAGTAATCCTCCTCTCCAAATAGATTTTTATAAAATTTTTCACACTCAAAGCCCTCACCCTTTTCCCATATTTATAGCCTACAGAAAGCAACAAGAGCCATTAGATTTACTTGGGCTCAAAAATCTTAGCCATGAAACAAATTAGCTATGAATCAATCGGTTGACCAACCAATTGGCCAATTGGTTAGCCAACCTATTAGAATCTTAAAATTCTAAAATGCAAATAGCTCCGTCTCATTGAGATAGGCAATTTTCATATATCCTATGTTAAAGTCCGCCTTTCAAATTGGGAGATAATGTCGTTTCTTTGGGGTTAATCATTCGAATATGAATTTGACTTGATTTTTTTTTCATAGTGGATCATTATTTCTTTGGCTTCTATGCTGCTTAGCTTGATCCCCAGCTTCAATAAAAGGTTAAAAATGAGGAAAGTTGAGTTCTTTTTAAGCCCTTATTCATTAATTCTTTAATTCTTACATATTAAGAGAAAAACATGTTATTAATGCTATATTTATTTAAATAAAATAGATAATAAGGATATAAAACTATAATAAAATGTGATCACTAAATAGATATGTAGTGAAAATAAATAAAAGTTAGTACATACCAATGTATCTCATGCATCATCTGAATATACAGGTCCAGAATAATAATAAAAGAAAAATAAGTGTAAAATAAAGTAAGAAGGAAAATAGATTTGGACCAAGAAAATAAAAAGATAGAATAATCATCATCAGTCCTTATCTCTGTCTGTCTCCTCTTGGCCATATCCACGAGCTGCGTCAGGCACAAGATCTCCGATGGTGTGGGAAGTGTAGGATTAGATTGTCGAACAGCTCTCATCAAGTACTTGAGAGATGCATTGTAATATTGGTGATGCGTCCTCATCTCCATGTGCATCTGCTCCATCCTCTATCATAGTGAATCCTGAGTCCATAGAGAATCACCACCTCTTGAAGAGCTTGGAGTATGATCTCCTGCATGCTGGGACCCTGATGGTTGACCAACTGAGGACTCTCCCCTTCCTCCCGCCCCTAAGCTCTTTCTTGCCGTCTAATCACATAAGGCAACTTTTCCCTTCTCCATTTGATGAGAAGATGAAACATGAATCCTTTGATCCTTGCAGATGCGAGTGATCAGGAACGGTAGACTAGCTGTGTGTTCTGCTTCTTCTTCTTCTCAACCATCTCCCTAGTACTCAAAACAATAGATGACATCCATATAGAAATAATCTGTGCGAGATCAAATGACTAACATCTAGCAATGCAATATAAAAGGATGACGTCTCTAACTATTAAAGTAGTGTGAGCAGCACTAGGATAGAGATCAAACTTGAGAAAGAGATTGAGAAGAATATGCTTAGGTTTCAGATAACCTGAGTTGAACACACCTGAAAAAGATTTAGCTACAAGGAACTAAGCCATGTAGATGTAATCCTCAGAACTGATAGGGATGTTCTCAAAAAATATAAATACTTCATGGCATCCCTGCTGTGGAGGTGGTAGAGAAAAAGAATCTTGTAGACGTAGTCAATAGTAATCATAAACTCACATCCTCTTACTACAGTCTTAGCCTCTGATGATCAATAGGGCTAGTTGTAGTTCATGTAGAACTCCCAAACCCAAGAGATATTGGCTTTCTCCCCTCCTTTGTCCTTCATAGGACCTAAACCAATTGTATCCAAAAGCCCTAGCACATTCCTGTACTCTTGCAAATGTCTCTCATCTAACCCTCTCTCATATAATATAATCACTTAGGTATTTCTCAAGCAACTCTTAAGATGAAGTTTGTGAAGATCGAGCTCCTTTGCAAGATGACATTCTCTACAAAGTCGATAAATATGTATTAGTATAGAGAATATTCATAAGATAGTTTAGAACCAAAAAAAAATTGAGTAAAATGTGAAAGGGTTTTTATAGCAAAATCACCTAAACTTTTGCCCAAATTGATGGTTACCACCTAAATTTAATTTTTTCACGAAAACAGTCTAAAATTGCTTAAATGCTTTCAATGTCACACCAATCTATATTTTCAATGTCACATCAAAACCACATATTTTCTATAGCTAATGTCTCATGTGTGGTTATGCTTGGTACATATTTCAAATTTTTGGTGGTAATTGTGATTTTCTTAATATAGTAGGTGGTTCATGTTAAAAGTTTATAAAGGTAAGGTGGTATACATATCAAGTTGTGTTTTGTAAAGGTGGTAACCATAAGAGATATAAAAGTTTAGGTGGTAAGAGATATAAAAGTTTAGATGGTAACGATAAAAAAAATATAGATTCGTGTGACATTGAAAGCATATAGGCAATTTTAGATGGTTTTCATCAAAAAAAAATGTAGGTGGTAACCGTCAATTTGGCCAAAAGTTTAGGTGGTTTAGATGTAAAAACTTAATGTGAAATTGGGTCAAAAAGAGCAATTCAGCCTATATCCCATTGATGGTTTCTTGACAACCATCAATGGTTCATACACCACCGATGGTGTTCTTCAACCATCGATGGTCTATGAACTGAAACCGATGCGTTTCTGGCCCAAATTATTCAAAACTCATATACAACTCAAAAATTTATGTTCTAAACTATACAAAAACTTATTCACCATTCATCCACACAAGATCTACCATAAAAAACATGTAAAAACCATAAGAAATATCAAAATTGAAAGATCTAGGGTTTAGAAACCTACCTCTTTGATTTGGTTTGATTGAAAAAGACGAAATAGATCATAATGATGGTGATTACAGCCAAAAGAATCACAAAATCCATCATAAAAACTGAAAATTTAGAGAATTTTGAGAGGAGAGATAAAAAGGGTAAAGATAAAAAGTAAAAAAAATTTGCTCCCTTTTAAAACTGCCCATCGATGATAGACCATCGATGGTGTCACCACAACCATTGATGGTCTCCCCTTTTTTTAAAAGATGAAAAACTATACATATATACAAAATTAGAAAACTTACATGTATAAGGAGATAATATATAAAAATATATCAAACTTATATCTCCTCATAATACAGACCAAGAATTTGATTTGATAACATGAGTCTTTAAGCAACCATCGTGTGTCATCTCAATCCCTGGTCGACCTGCAAGTCTATATAAAGGTAGATATTTGTGATCTAGGTATCCACATAGGTCCATATTGGTTAGCAATAAGGCCTTTCGATATCCAAATCTGTTTAACTATTTTAATCCGCATCTTAAATGATAGCTCATCGAAACATGTCTAGATTTTCACATAAAGAGCATATAGAATGATAAGTTCCATTGGGAATAGGATCAAAGCAACTAAGATTATTACATTTTACAATAGAATGTTGAAACTTTTTATGTTTTTCAGAATATGAATAACCAATTTTAGTTTTGGCTTTTGCAAATGTTGATTGGAAAGGAACATGTTAAGACTTTTTGAACCCAAAGAAAACTTCTTCACGGCCTTTTCCAAACCACTAATTTGGACTTTAGTTGTTCATTTTCGAAATAATTGTTATGTGTCGAGTTTCAAAATCAATTTGTTTGGATGATAAATCACAATATAACTCATCTATTTTAGCGACCAATTTTTTCTTTTCACATTGAATATTGTCAAGTTGCTTAGATAAACAAGAAATTTGACTTGGTATTTTAGAAATTGTGTGCATTTGAAAGAGGCTCAATCAATCAATTCAAATGAGAAGAGGAAAATTCAACTTTGATTAACAAAAATTTATCTTCTTTCTTCAAGTTTGTATTCATCTTTTAGTTTCTTCATATTTTTGAGTTATATTTTCCAAATAAATTAACATCTCCTTATACTTTGAATAAAGCTCATCAAAAGAAGGATATACCTCTTCATCTGAATACTCACCATCAAAATCACTTGAGTTCCTCTGTTTTGAACCTGAAAACAATATACCTCTCCCCATGAGACACTTGTTTGCTTGTTTGTCATTTTCACTAGACTCATCTCCAGATTCATCCTCATGTGTCATATCCCAGGTTGTAACTTTGAGACTCTTTCCCTCCTTTTTTTTCTTTGTATTCAAAGGACATCGATTCTTCTAGTGACCTAGTTTCTTGCAACGATAATAGATAGGTTACGTTTCAGAATCATTTAAGAAATTATTATTTAACTATTTCCTAAATTGATTTCTTCTTTTTTGAAGATATTTATGTCTTTTCTTTGACTTAAGAAAAGGCTTGAATTCTTTTACAATAAGTGTAGACCGATCACTTTCATCTTCTGAACTCGAGTTTAAATCCATCTTCTTCTTGGTCGGGATTTCTCTTTCTTTGCTCGTAAGTCTAACGACTTCTTCTTTGAATCTTCTTCCAAGATATCTTCTCTCTCTTTCAATCTGACTTCGTATGTGATAAAGTTACCTACAAGATCATCAAGAGATAGATTAGAAAAATTCTGAAGTTCTTCAAAAGCCATTACCTTTGGTTCCTAATCACGAGATAGAGAACAAAGTATTTTTCTGCATAGTTCCTTATTGTCATACTCCTTCCCTAAAGCAGACTTGTTCACAATATCAGTGAATTGTGTGAACATCTCCTATATGCTCTCTGAGGTATTTATCTTGAAGTTTTCATATTTGCTTACCAGCATTATAAGCTTTGCCTCCTTTACCTACGAAGTTCCCTGATGAGTGACTTCCATTGTCTTCCAAATTTCCTGCGCAGTAGCTCAATTAGAGACACGGTTAAATTCTTTAGCATTAAGAGAGAAATATAAAGCATTCATTGCTTTCAAATTATAAGAAAAAAGTCTTTTTGTGTTGAGGAGTCCATTTATCCATAGGAATTTCAGTAAAAACTCCTCCTATCTCCTCAGTAGGATTATGATACCCGTGTTCAACACACTGCCAAGTATCAAAGTCAGTAGATAATAAAAATATTTTCATGCATGCTTTCCAAAAATTATATAACTAGTACCGTTAAAAAGTGGGGGACAGTTGATAGCGTGTCCTTCGGGGAAAGCATGGTTGAGTAGTAGTAAATCAGATTCTTGTGGCACATTAGTGACGAGAAAATTTCCATCATGAATAGGAACATTACTGATGGCTTAAGTTGTCACCTATATGCCATCACAAATGTTTAGCATTCGTGACGAAATTTTCACATTTATGATGGCCCAGCCGTCACCGATATAGTGAGACCCAGGAGTAATTCATTTCCCGTCAGCAATAATCTTTTCTGATGAATTTCGTCATCAATAACCTTGGACCCCACTGAAAAGACTGGAGGGATCTTTCTCTCTAATTAATTCGGTCCCCAAATCTCATTCCCAAATCAAAAAACACCTTCTCTGGTTCTCGTTACCCAAACTCTCGCTAGGCTTTGACACCGCCGACGGCATCGCCGACCCTCTCTCCTTCGACATCGTCGATGGCATTGCCATCCCCCTCTCTCATTCCCATTCCCCAAAATCAATTCATCCTCCTGCCCTAGTTTTAGCTACTCCCGCTTGCCGAAATCAAGTTCTCCAGCCCGTTGCCGTTGTCTGTTCGCGCCGCCACTATCCTCTACCTTAAGACCCTAACCCTAATTTCAATTTCTAACCTTAATTTCCCTCCCTTTCATAGCAAATTATCTGCTGGCTACTCCTCCTACCCGAGCCGACAAATTTAAGGTAATTTCTGTAATTTTTCTTAATTTTATGGAAAATTTGGGTTTTTTTTGCATTGTTACTCCTCCTACTACAGCTGACAAATATATGGAGTTTCATAGAAAAATAAATCTGAATCATCTCCTGCCTGTGTTCTTGATGTGTTTATTCATGTTTTGATAGCTCAGGCTTTTGGGGGCTTGGTTTCTATCTCCAAATGGTTGGATTGTTGTTGACAACTGACAGATATTTTGCTTAGCATTGTTGAGATATCTTGAGAAGTCAAACTGTCATGAGTAGAAAAATATCTCAACAATCCTATGCAAAAATTCAAGCCATTAAACAATATCTAGATCGCTTAAAATGACTACAATAAAAATTTCAATTTTTTGTGATTTCTAACAATCCATCAAGTATGTTAAGATGAATTATACTAGCTGGTTGGCTAGAATTATGATCGAAAATATACTACAACCAACCTAATTTGATGTTTTAAAATTTTACTACTTGGGTAAAGATCAATGGTTCAGATTCCTACTTTTGAAGCTTTATAATATTTTTGCCTAACATGTTATTTTAAGTCGTTCATTTGTAAATGTTGATCATTGACGTCAAGTCTTCCAATTATCTGATATTTGCTGGTAGGATATTATATATATATATATATATATATATATATATATATATATATATATATTTATATATATATATATATATATATATATATATATATATATATATATATATATATATATATATATATATATATATATATCATATTTTTCAATGGTTTGATTATGAAGTTTGATTCTTAACATATACTTTCCAGTTTCCAAGTTCATAATTCATTGATCGGAGGTCAAATCCTATTGGCAGGATCCTAGTCAAATTCATGAAAGCACACAGATACAAGCATATGCATTGACACACACTTACACTTACACTTACACTTACACTTACACATGCACTATTTGTTTTAGTGTTAACAGTATAGAGTTCACCCTACATAATATTATGAGTTAATAATTAATATTATTGATCAGTGCATACTACTATTATCTTAATAATGCATACAGATGTAGTCATTTGTTACAGTAATTTTTAAAATGTATTTAATGTCTTTCTCTTATAAATTGCTATTTGTTTTGCAAACATCTGATGTATTGTTAATAGCTTTAGAGACATCATTTTTATCCATATATGTGTTACATTACCTAGATCAGTCGACCCACATCCATCATCTAATGAGTGTTTTACCGTGTAGTTTAGTAGGTAGGATTGTTTCTAGAGAATAAGTTAACCCATACCCTTTATCTATGTGCACATAGACACAAAAAACATACACATGTACACTCACATATATAGTGACACCTACGTTACCTGGGTACTTCTATCTTGAAGCCGTACCCGTACCCGACCTGTACCCAAACTCCTTGGAAACTCCTTGCATATATGCATACATTTATTTTGGTATGTACACAATTATAAACAATACATGTTTTAATTTAGGACACTTGTCAAACATTTCCTGACGTAAATCCTACACTTTGCATCCGCTTCATGAAACTTGTTGGGTTCCAAACTATAACTTCAATGGTCATTTGGGTGTCTTGTTATAAAAATGAGTATTTTTACAATTCATAATGTATATTATAAAAGAAACTTTAAAAAAATGTTATAGGAATTTTAATTTTCATATCATGTGAACAAAAAAATATTGATCTCATGTAAACTATATAAGTGTATGTAAATATTTATATAGCCGTGTCCCCGTACCCTACTTTTTGGAAATTTATCGTATCCTGTACCGTACCCACACCGTACCCGTGAAACATAGGAAATATATTCTTTTTCATATGCTTAGTTTTATTGTTATTAATATTTAGATAAAAAGTACATACCCTAGTTATATTTTTAGACTTATATTAATTTCAAATTTTAGAGTAGCAGAAAGGTCTTCTAACGATTTCCAAGTTATGGGCTACTGGTTACTTTGGCTACTTTGATGGACACATCATAACACTTAGATCTAATTGAAGTATTTATCTCCTTATACGTTGTTCTGTAAATAGAATAGTATCTACACGCACATACACAAGGTAATATTTTAGAGAAAAAGCAAGTAAAAGAGATATAACAACATATTTGTAGTTTGATTATCTCTCAATTTAGTTATTCTGCATGCATGTCGACAATACCACCTCGAAGCAATATGCCACCACTCACCAAGCTAAAGACCCGGACACCAACTTAATTAGCTGCATATACTTGACCAAAGTTAAAATTAGTTGTTTCCATTAATTAACAGTTATATATAACGTGCAGATGAGGATAGTCCCGGATAAGTCTTGGATCACTATCCCTCGTATTGGGAGATACATGGATAGTCGATATCAAGACGAAATAAATGCCTTTATAGAATATGCCTAAGCGGACTCGAGGAATTTAAATAGTGAAGTCTTGTATTGGCCCTGTTGTCGGTGTAAAAATTCAGGGTTGGTGAAAACAAGTGATTTAGCCGCACACTTAAGATGGGGATTTTATGAGGAGTACAAATATTGGATGTTCCATGGGGAAGGATGTCTTGAAGAGATGGATCTAGTGGCACATATTGGTACATTTGACGGTGTAAGAATAGATGATACACAAACTATGTTTGATAATATCTTAGTTACAGAAAATGTCAAAGTTGAGGAAAATGTCAAAGTTCCAGAAAATGTCAAAGTTGCCGAGGATGCTGAAGTTGTAGAAAATATTAAAGTTGCTGAAAATGTCGATGATGCGAGTGATACTGGAGACTTAGTGCAGATAATGAAGCTAATAGAAGATAACAAAAAAGATCTTTATGATGGTTGTACTGAGTTCACGAGATTATCATTTATGTTGCAGCTATTGCGTATCAAGACCCTTAGCGGAATGGCGGATAAATATTTTAATATGCTTCTTAATTTGCCATGAAAGGTAATTCCTAAAGGAAATGAGAACATACCAGAAAAATATTACAATGCAAAGAAGATTGTTGACACTCTGGGGCTCGTATACAATAAGATCGATGCATGTCCCAATAATTACATCCTCTACTATAAGGATAACAAAGATTTTCAGGAGTGTCCAACGTGCAGAGTGTCGCGACTAGAACAACGCAAACACAATTCAACACTGGCAACAGAGACTGCTATTAAGGAAAGGAAGATCCCAGCAAAGGTGCTTCATCATTTTCTCTTAGTGGTTAGGTTGAAACGTATAGATGATGGTGAACTTAGACATCCGGCTGATGTAGAGCCGTGGAAGCATGTGGACAAAACTTATCCTCAGTTTGCCAGTGAGTGCAGAAGTGTCAGACTAGGCCTATCTAGTGACAGATTCAATCTATTTGGATTTATGAGTTCAGGTTGGTCTACATGGCCTGTTGTATTAATGCCTTATAATTTGCTGCCTTCGTTTTGTTTGAAGCAACCATATATGATACTCTCATTACTGATACCGGGAAAGAATGCACCAGGCAATGATATAGACGTCTTTTTGGAGCCGCTAATTGATGAGTTAAAACAACTCTGGGAGGAGGAAGTCCTGACATATGACGCTCATGTCAAGCAATCATTCAGACTCCTTGCTATTTTTTATGGACAATTAACGATTTTCCAGTCTATGCTAATCTTTCTGCAGGTAATATAATTTTGATAAATGTATGACTGTAAATTATGAAGTATATAATTATTTCTGCATCTAATAATTTAATCTCTTTGTTGATTTTTATATCCTAGGATGCTTTGGATGCTACTTTTACTGAGACTCTAATAGCGAGAGGTAGCCAGGACCCACATAGCCTAAGTATTGAGGAGAATTCCAGGGTGGGTGATTTGGTAGGTGAACCAAAAAAGAATCAATATAGGTGGATGGGAGTTAGAGCTCAAAGGTTGCCAAGGTCATTCCAGCCTACGACACCCAATACCGTGACCCCGCCAGCACCCCCCCCGTGGTACCATCATACACGCAGTAAGACTACTCTGATTGGGCATTCAAAATCCTCTCGACATCGATGAATTTTTTGGAGGGTCAGGTTGCTGGGAACATATTAATGGACATTTCAGTAGAGTGCATATCCGCAGTCCCATCTAGTGCCACTAGAGGGGTGGTCTCCACGTATATCTTGAAGTGTTGTAAAGACAAGGTTGATCTGTTGGTGTTAATGTACCTTATGCGACTTTTGGCTTCACAAATGTGGATTACAGCTAGTGGGTCCCATAGTTGACTGGAGATGGTTAAAATTTATTTCTACCTAGGCCAATGTTTAGCTTGGATCCAAGAAGCTAACGCCCATGGGCTAAGCATTTCGAATAAGCCTAAAGCCGAGCCCGCAACAAGCTATAATGAGGGTCACCTAACAAAACAAGCGAACCTCGCCAAACAACCCATCCTGACTTGACTTGACCAAGTTAAGGAGCGAGTCGACTCCCAAAATACAACCCAGGCCGAGTGAAAAGACGTTATTAGTCGGCTAAATCATGAGTTGGATTCTGTGTCAAATCTGAATTCATAGACGAAAATTGCCAACCAATGAACTTCGCTCATGGTAATTGAAGTGGACCAAGTCATCCACTTTCGAAGAAGACTCACCCACGTCCTCACCGAGCCTCGCCCATGTCTTCAGCGACCCTTGCCCATGTCTTTAGCAAACTTCGCTAAGTCAGTGAACTTTCGCAAGTCAGGGAACCTCGTCATATAGCCGTTTGAGAGCTATTTTCAGGGGATTAACTGTTCCCCACTATCTCCTACTTTAATGGCCACTTAATTCATAATTAAATGTTATTTAGTCTCTCTTTTAGCCTATAAAAGGAGAGGAGATTGCTCATTTTGAAGCCCCCGGACCAGATCATCGGGAGATCAACTCACACGCATAAAGAGATCACCACCATCGTACTTGCAAGCTTATTGAGCAAAGCTGCTAAGAGAAGACCGAGTTATCTTCCAAGCAACTAAGTTCTCATCAATAGCAAAAGACTCGTCGTCTTAGTCGGTGCGTCAACGGAATATAAGATCGACGTTCCACCGGTACGCAGAAAAGAACCCCAGGAATATAAACTTTTTCTTTGTTTCACTATATTCTTTTTATTATAATCTGAGCTAATTGCAATACCAAAAGACCCAAAATAGGATGGTGACTCTATTGGGGACTTCTTTCTCCTCCGATGGAAAATTGTGTTGCACACCGACACTAAGAGACTCGGGTCTTTTGCTGAATCGTTGGTTATCAAATTCCACCAAGCAAAGTTTGAGAAATTTATTTCCACGAGCCAAACTTCATCAATGGTGACTGTACATAGTTGTCGTAGAATTCACCACAGTGCAAATCTCAGGTCTAAACTGACCCCCGTGTGTGTAGAGGCGACCTTCATTGAAAAAAGTTTGAGCTTAGCTAGAAGCCAAATGAACTTTGCCAAGAGCGAAGAAAACTCGACCCTCATCTCGAGCGACAGTCAAGATGTTATTACATCTGTTGATCTCGGACATCAGTCCACATCTCCTTTAGGAGTTCGATTCAAAGCATCTCGCGATGCTTGCTATGCTTCCTCAATAGAAGCTAATAATGGGGCAATCCCTCATCTAAATTCCTGTAAGGGAATAACATCATCAGTGATGATTTCGCTGGACAAAAGCCTGGCCAGCGTCGTCGTAAGTGACGTTCACGCTCCAAGACCAAAACCTGCAAAGTTAGCACTGAAATATGCCCTCAACTTGGAGCTATTGGTGATCTAAGAGAGGTCTTATCTCTGAAGAGTGCTAGCCAATGTTAGCATTGTGCAACCCTCAGAAAAGTAGTCACAACAGTTTAAAAGAATTACCAATGCAAAGCCATTCCTGAAAAGGAATCAGTTTTCAGCCATCTTAGTAATGGTCCTAAGCTTTCAGAGGTTCGGACTAAATAACGATGACGTACCCGAAAGGGTAAAACACAAGTATTCACTGTCAATACGACAAGTGTAACATCCAAAGATGAGGAAGAAAGTATAGATAGCTCGCCCGATCAAGGATACTCTCCTGGTATTGCATCCATATTGCCAGAAGCTAATGGTGTGTATTGCAACACCAGATTAAGGAGAAGAGCAGCGATCCCTTTTGACTACACTTCCCTCCAAGCGCGGTCATCATAGACATCGTCTCAAGTGAACCAACCCACTTCTAGCGACACCAACTCCGCCATAGCATCAAATGCAACCCCTAGTTCAACTCAAGAATGACAATGAGAGGCAGATGTGACAGACCGAGAAGACCTTCTTGCTCAAATGGTGGCCAAAAAGAAAGATTCAGATGAATGAATTAATCGCTTGGAGAAAATGATGGAACAACTCTTGTTACCATCTCGACCTCAACCAAGTTCTTCAAAGGGGAAAAAGCAGATCGATGAAAACCTCCAAAAGAAGATCAAGAGCATCAAGACAACACAGATTCTGAACATTTATGATCGGAGATGACAACACCTTCGAAGCCAAGCAAGGAGGCAAAGGCCTTGGAGGACATCCAAAAGCAGCTCAACGTTCTTTCTCAACGAACTGAGCTGAAGAAGGTTGAAATCACCCGACCTTATCCCATCGAGTGGGACATGGTTCCTTACCTGATGAAATTCAAACCACCTACATTACATATGTTTGATGGCAATGGTTCACCGAACCAACATATCTACTACTTTCACCAACAAATTGGGAACATAGTGGATAACGATGTCATCAAGGCAAAACTCTTCATTGGCACCCTCTAGGTGGTCGCCTTCGATTGGTTTTAGAATTTGCCCGAAGGTTCAATCAAATCATGGGTAGATTTAGAGTCAAAGTTCCTCTCGCAATTCCACGAAGAACAATCTGATGTTACCATGGCCAAACTCCTTTTTGAAAAGCAAAGCGGAAATGACACAGTTAGGGAATACATTGAAAGGTACCGCAATCTGACATTATGATGTCGAGATATGCCTCTGCCGATGTTACTTTAGACTTGCCAGCACAATTTCGTGGCACGGCTTGAAGCTCACATGGATGCGATTACTGCCCACACATGGAAGGATTTGATGGAACAAGCTAAGATAGCAGAAAAATTATTAGAACATTTCAATAAGTTCGAGCCCCGTGCCAACTTCAAAGGCAACAAAGGCAAACAAGGACAGACTTCATAACCGAAAGTTAAAGAGACTTTCGCAGTTGGGGCTTAAAATCCTAATAACAACTAGCAAAAAGACCCAAGAAAGAATTTTCAGCGTAATTATTCATTCAAGAATGAACATACGGTCGCTATCTTCCATGTGCTTAACAAAGGGAATTGGTTAAAGCTTCCTGAAGCTCGACGATCGGAAGAAGTCAGAAAGACTGATGACCCCAACTACTATCTTTGTCACAGAATGTTGGGACACCCGACGAAGAACTACTACATCCTCAAGGATAAAATCTAGACCTTCATCAAATCAGGGATCCTCAAGCTCAAACCTGAGCAAAAGAAAGTCACCGCCAATATGGTGACTCTTTAATTTGGCTCCATGCCAGGAATCAAAGCCCAAAGCAGCGTTGTCCCCATTTCTATTGTAAGGATGGAAGTGGTCAACTATGACCAACAGAATCGTCAAAGCCATAGCTTAATCCCTCTCACTATAGTGAGAGGTGAAATGATGTGGGTACATCCTGACCTTATCCAAGATGAGGATTGGACTCTTCTGAAGTCCAAGAATAAGCACAAGATAAAGTCTTGCAACGCCATGTTCGCAATTATTGGAGAAGAATCTCTACATGTCACTTCACTCACCAATTTAGAGGGAGAGAAACTGGTCATGACAGGGACAAGATCTGGCCGAGATTATCTGAAGAACTATGATCAACCAGGAACTTCCGAACAACCCGAACCAGTCAAGCAAAAAGAGACTCGGTTCGACAAGGCTTTGCAATGTCCCCTAAGTGATCTTAAGGCCCAATTCCAATATGATATCATGGCTCAATTGGCTAACATTCTAGCTTGCATAACCTAATTTGAATTTTTACATTTGTCTAAGGAAATGAGAGAAGCTTTGAAAGAAGCTTTGAATGACAGCGAGGGGTTTCTCGCCCACTTGACTGAGCCTCCTTAGGATGAAGAATACAAGCAGTGCTACCAGTGCCAACGACGGACGCCTTGTATTACCTTCACTCCGGAGAATATGCTCGTCAAAGACCACCATCACAATCGACCCCTTTGTTATACTGGGTATATAGGGTTGACAAAGGTTGAGAGGATTCACATTGATCCAGTCTCTACATTAAGCATAATTCCATGAAGACTTTTGAGCTTTCTGGATATTCCCCTTCACAAGCTTTCAAAGACTTCCGCCACTATACTCAGCTTTAACTCTAGTAGTAGACGAACTCTGGGGAAGATCCGACTTAAATGTCAGATCGGTAATTTAAAGATGGAGGTGACTTGCTATGTCATCGACGTCGAAATATCTTACAACCTTCTCCTCTGACGACCATGAATCCATTCCAACATGCTCGTCCCCTCAACACTATATCAGTGTATCAAATACATTGATAAATAGGGGGTCCAACAAAGAGTTGAAGCTGAAAAGCATCCTTTCAATGGGGTGGAAAATTACTTCATCGACTTTCTCTTGGACGATGAAAATCATACAGTTGAGATTATCCTTCCCAATGATGTGGACAGCGGTAATGAAGCAGATGTTGAACTAGATCCTAACAATGATTTAATCTTGTAGATAGATCCACTTGTAATTGCCCCATAGGACCTCAGTATCGATCAGTCTACCGAAGATCAGGGCGACAGGATCTTTAATGAAGAAGAGTTTGCCTACGACTGCTATTTAGACTCTGAGTCTGAAAACTCAAGGGTCGAAACTCTGATGTCTAGACTAGCTTTAGAACTGGCATTGTATATTCCAATAAGCGAGTCGTTATCAGCTCATAAGCAGCTAGATAACTCAGAAGATGCCACTTTCATGGTCCAACCTAAAAGAGACACCCCAAATCCAATCATCTTTCAAAGAGTTGAGCCACGACCCCACCTATCAAACTTGGATGAAGAAGTTAAAGGAGCACCAGAATTCTCCCGTTACAGCCAACAATTTTAGCAAATCATGGCAAAAATGGGATACAACCTTGCTGCAAAACAAACGCTGAATTTCAATCAAGAACTAAGAGTTCCTTTAATCCCCTTTATACTGGAAGGAGAGGTTTTCGATTACTATAATCGAATCAAATAAGGACTCGGTTATATCTCTCCCAAAGCCGAGTCACAAATAGAACCAGCATTTGATGACTTTCTAAGCAGTTCTTCAGATACATCCGACTGGGATTCTGACGTTAGCCTTGGAGCCTTGTTTGGCGAATTCACAACTAACATGGTCTCATACGACCTAACCATGGATCTCAATGAATCCGAAGTGTTCGAAGATTCTAAAGATGATTCATGAGCAAGACAACTAGAGAAGCAATGGGAGTCACGTTTTGAAGTCAGTGAACCACCCACCGAAGAAAAAGTGGTTCAAATCAACATAGGCGATAAAATCAACCCCAAGCCCATCTTCATCAGTGAAAGTCTATCATCCGCTGAAAAGGAAGAACTAAAAATTCTCCTTCAAGAGTACATTGATGTCTTCACCTGGATTGGATAGCCAACATCGTGGTGATGATGAAAAAGAATGGAAAGATCTGGATCTGTATTGATTTCAAGGATCTCAATCTTGCTTGTCCAAAGGATAAATTCCCTCTCCCTATTAGATGTCATGGTTGACAATACGCGTGGGTTTGAGAGGATGTCCTTCATGGATGGGTTTTCTGGATATAACCAAATCAAGATGCATCCAGATGATCGGAACCATACAGCTTTCAAAACACTCTTAGGAGTATTATGTTATACAGTAATGTCCTTCGATCTGAAAAATACTAGAGCAACTTATCAATGTGCCATCAACATGATCTTTCATGAGCATTTGCATAAGACAATGGAACGCTATGTCAATGACCTCGCAATCAAAAGTAATTACAAGCAAGATCACGTCAATGATTTGAGAATGGTATTTGAAATAATGCGAAAAAACTAACTCAAGATGAATCCAACCAAGTCTTTTCTGGGGGTATCATTAGGTAAATTCTTGGGATTTATTGTAACATCCTAGGGAATACATGTCGGTCCCGAAAAAGTGAAAGCCATCCAATAGATGCCACATCTGAGAAATCTCAAAGAACTCAGAGGTCTACAAGGACAATTAGCCTATATCCATAGGTTTATCGCTAACTTATCAGGGACATGTCAACCATTGCAAAGACTGATGAAGAAAGATGTCTCGTTCATTTGGGACGATGCTTGTTAAGAAGTTTTCAACGAGATTAGGGGTTATCTCATGAAGCCACTCATTCTAGCCACACTAACCAGTATCAGGTAAACCATTCTTGATCTACGTTAGGGTAATGAATCACTCTCTCAGAGTACTTCTTATCCAGAAGGACGATAATGGTCACAAGCAAACCATTTACTATCTCTGCTGGACTATGATTGGTGCCGAGCATCGCTACAATCTAGTTGAGAAGGAATGTCTAGCATTAGTCTTCGCAATTTAGAAGATGCGGCACTACCTCACTGGCCAATCCATCCACGTCATTTCAAGAGTTAATCCTCTACGGATGGTCATGGCAAAACCCAGATCACTGAACTCCAGGTCAGCATAATGGCCAATACTACTTTCACAGTACGATATGATATTTATATCACAAAAAGTAGTTAAAGGTCAAGCAATAGCTAACTTTTTAGCAGAACATCGTGTCTTCTAAACTATGCGAAGACATTCTGGATGAAGTCTTTTTGTCAAATATTATCTAAGTTTACTAGATATGGCAAATTTACTTTAACAGTGCGTCAAGATGCAACCACAAAGGAGCAATTCTTGCAGGAGTGGGGGTAGTGCTGATCGATCCCCACAGACATGTCCTTCCTCGTGCCTACTCATTGACCGAGCCATGCTCCAACAATATGGCCGAGTATAATGCCGTTGTAATCGGCTTGCAACTTGCTCAAGACATTGGTATCAAATACCTTGAAGCCCACGGTGATACCAAGCTGATCGTAAATCAAATCAAAGGAGAATATGAGGTCCACCACAGCGACATCATACCCTACCACAAAGTGACAACAAAGCTTGCTCAGTCATTCGAAGATTTTTACATCAGTTATGTAGCCCGCCTAAACAATACTCATGCGGATGCTTTGGCATTGTTCGCAGCCACACTTGCCTTGATGTCCAAATTTACCAACGCATCACAATGGCTAGCCATCAATTATGCTCCCCAGAGCAAATTCTTGAAGATAACGAAGTGCACCTCATGCCAACTCACTTCGAAGTTAATGATTGGCGGTTCCCAATCATCGATTATGTCTTACATGGAATACTACCTGATAGCCCAAAGCAAGCAATCTCTATTCAAAGAAAAGCTTCACGCTTCATATATGATTCTGCTACGCAAACTTTGTATCGATGATCCATCGTTGTCTAGGTTACTATTGGCCGACAATGATAGCAGATGCAGTAGCATACGCTAAATGATGTCTTGCGTGTCAAGTCCATGCTGATTTTCTACATCAACCTCTGGAAGAGTTACATCCGACCGTCGCCTCGTGGCCATTCAAAACATGGGGGAATGGACATCATCGAGCAAATTAGCCCACTGTCTGCTAAAGGCCATCAATTCGTCCTAGCCATTACTGATTACTTCTCCAAAGGGCCGAAGCTGTTCCACTCAGAGAAATCAAAACATCTCAAGTAATCAGATTCTTGAGACATCACGTGATTTATCGATTCGGTGTCCCTAGACGGATCATTCACGATAATGATCCGCAGTTCATCAGTCAACCATTCTTCAAATTTTATAACAAATATAGATTTCAAGATGTGGCTTCTACGCCATACAACCTAGCTGCTAATGGTCTAGCTGAAGCTTTCAACAAAACCATCATCAAACTGCTGAAGAAGTTTGTCTCCTCCACAAAATGAGATTGGGACGAGAAACATGGAGAGTGTTTATGGGCTTATCAAACAACAGTGTACTCCCACTGGCTCCATGCTATTTTCCTTGGTCTACGGATGTGAAGCCGTGATCCCCCTGGAAATTCAAGTGCCATCATTAAGAATTACCCTCGCCGAGACGATGACGACTGAAGAACATCATCAAAAGCATCTCCAAGAACTAGAAGTGCTAGATGAATTAAGAATTCAAGCTCAACAACCAATCGAGATCTACCAGTCATGGATTTCGAGAGCCTTCAATAGGAGAGTCAGAGAATGATCCTTCAAATAAGGTGATCTAGTCTTAGCCATTCGTCAAACCATGGCCATGATGCATAAAACTAAAGGAAAAGTTTAACCCAAATGGGAAGGCCTGTTTGTAGTAGAAATAGTCTACTCAAATGGAGCTTACCGTCTAATTGACCAAAATGACAATAGGCTCATGGGGCCAATCAATGGGAAGTTTCTCAAGAAATATTACCCCTAATCTTGGCTAGGATTATCTCCCCACAAGAGATTCCAGTCATATTTAAGTTTCCTCCTCTGACCATAGATATCAATCTCCTTGATCCAAAATCAAATCAAAATCCCTAACGAGTCATCAACTTAACACTACACCTCTGTTTAGCTCTAAATAGTTTATCACCGTTATATTAACATTACACCTCTGAACGGTTTTCATTGATCTGATCGGTTAACATTACACCTCTGTCAGACCATTTTGTTGAACAGTTAACATTACACCTCTGTCAGACCCATCTTGTCGAATTTGACTGGTTAACATTACACCTCTGTCAATTCGCTCTTGTAAAAAATCGATTAGTTAACAATACACTTCCATCAATTTCCTACCGTTAAGTTAATACTACACTTCCAAACGGTAGTCGTCCTTTGGACTCTTTTGAACCGATTGGTTAACATTACATCCCTGTCGATCAATTCATTTGACACGTTAACATTACACCTCTGTCAAATACCCTGATACTGTCATGTTAACATTACATCTCTAAACAGTTTCAATTTGATCTAACTCGATATGTTAACACTACACCTCTACCAGTTTGATCCCATCATCTTTCTCCCCAGCAAAGATGTCCCTACGATACGTTAATATTACACCTCTATCGTATACACATCAAAGGAGATAAGAGTTCTTTTATTACCAAAAATAGAGCTAAATTGTTACAAAGTTCTAAGGGGAAAATGGATAAAAAAGTGTGTATCTGTACAATACACTCAGCTACTTAGCATCCCTAACCTCATGACCACCCTTCTGGGCTCTTTCTCTTAGAACCCTAGGATCGACAGGGGCAGCTCAGGCTCTAATATCTGCCAACCTCTTCGATTCAACCTGAAGCTCCACAACCTGGAAATCCCACTCTTTGGTCAGCTTAGTTGACTTAAACTCAAGTTTTTCTTTTTGGTGCTGAGTTACTTCTAGACGTGCTTGGGCGGCGGCAATAGCTGCTTTAGCTTCGTTGATGATAGCTTCATGTTCCTGAATGGCGTTCTAAAGCTTTGCCTCGCGGCCGTCAACCGATGAGATACAATCATTCAACCGTTGAACTTTCACCTTAATCCACTCCATTTCCTCACGAGCAGATTCTTCGACCTTACGATGATTCGTTGATATACGATAGAATTCAATCTCAACAATACCGTCGATGTCAGCTGCACGAAGCTGTCGCGACTCTTGGAATCAGAATTCAACTTCATTAATCATCGTCTAAAAAAGGTTCAGTGTGAGTAGGACCTACGACTAACATCAAAAGACTGAGCTCGTTCCTCAACAAAGCTAGGGTAAGAGTGGATAAGACTTTATGCGTATTCAAAGCAGATTCAACACTTCGGTTGAACAACTTCACCAAACTCTCAGTCAAGATTTGGATCCCCAACTCGATAAAGTCTTCGGGATCAGGAGATTGAGGAATCTCCACATGACTCGAAGGACCCGCTTCTGTGGAAACCACCAATGCATCCATGGTAGCTGGAAAAGTAGTTGGGAAAGCTTGTATTCGTTGGTTGCCCGACATGAGGTATGGTGCAAGTGTGACCAACATACTAGAAACTATCACAGTGGAAGACGCCACTCTAGTTGAAGGAATGACAGTCCTCACAATCATTGCTATAGTCATCAGAACATCCATAGGCACGATGTCAATGCCTGTAGATGTAACCTCTGGCTTATCAGAAGTAGTTGCAGCCATGATTGGGCCTTCATCAGAGTGAGGTATAGGGTTTGGCGGTGCTACCCTCTCAACCCTGCCGGGATTGGAGAAACCGATGTATCATCGTCTTCATCAGAAGACCCATGAATAACCAACCTGCGTCGCACTGCTAAAATAGGTGCTGGTGCAGGATCTACCATTGTATCAATAGCTGGTGCAAATTCTAAGACACCAGAAGCAACCACAAAGTCGGTTACGGGTTCAAAATTGCCACTAGTAGGAAATGACATAGGGACTACGCCACCCATGACCTCAAAATCAGGTTCATCATCTGGTAAAGAGATAGATGAAGAGTCAGTTACCAAAATAAAGAAATCATACAAGACTAATCAGAGAAAAATATACCTAGCATATAAAAAGAGTCCCCAATATCGCCATCAAAGCCAGTGTTGTCAGGCTCAGTCAAATAGACGTCAGTATTGTCAGGCTCATAATCCACTTGCTCCTCATCGAGAAGAATGGGCTCCTTACCGCATACAAGAAGCGTACATCCGCCAAAGGCACTTCAAACAAATTGAGACAATCATATGAGTAGAAATCACTTGAAGGGTCAACTCTAGGCTCTTGCACTGGGACCACTGGAGGCACCTCTCTGATCCTTGAAGAGCCTCCAGGAACAAGCTCAAGCTCCAGAGTTTGCTAAACGTTGCTTCTTTAAAGGTGGCTGAGGAGGAGGAGCTTGTAATGGCCTCTTCCCTCTATTTTCCCTACCTCTACCAGGAACTCCTCGACGAATCGAAGATTCACATGTTCTCTGATACTAACACCAGTTAGCCTTTGAGGTGTGGGGTGCCCACCTGCTGCCTCCCAATCTTCATCATCTGGCATGCCTTCTGCAAGAAAGTCTTGAAGTCTAGGAGCCCTCCACTTCAAACCCTTCTTGAGGTGTTGTTGATATTTTTGAGTAATCCAGTATAACCCCTTCTCGTTCACATTAAAAGCAAGATTGTGAGCAGTCACCCTACTATACCATTTGCTAAACCCCAATGTCATATAGCAATTGGGCAGGTGGTGGGGAAGTGAAAACCTGGCTCCCGTAGCCCCGGCAACAAAAAGGTACCAAGCGCGAGCTCCATCTATCAGACTTTCCATACGTAGCAGTCCAGGATTCGAATTCCCGACATAGAGTTGGTCGTAACCAAACAAACAAGTGAATCGGCAAGGAAAGTAGGGCTTGATGTAACATTCAGTCCCGTTTAGCCTAGCAATGAGGAGATCTGGTCGAATATTCACCAACCAGTTGAAACACCCACTAAGCAAGCAAGTGAAACGTTCGCTACTCATACCATCTTCAAACTCGTCCCCAGGGCTAATACCATCAATCGCGGGGAAACAGTAGCAGAGATGGTCATGATCCTTGGTTTGAAGTAGCCTGCGGACCCAGCGGGATATTTGACCATCCACTTCGAATGTTCATACCTCTGAAATAATGAAACGTTCTCCCCACTCAATGTAGTAGCTGACATCAACGAAGAGCAGTGTGGAGTGAACCATATCACCAGATACGTGTATGGTAGCTTCACTCTAGGATTGGGCACCTGATCCCTCGGGCAATTATCTTCTTGCTTCAAGTATTCAGTGGCCAATTCCCTCAGACCATGATGGATACAACTAACCATTGCCGATAGTAGGGCCACGTTATATCCAGATGCGAGCAACATGGCAAGGAATAACAACTTGATGGAGATGTGATCCTTCGGTCGAGAAGGCACAACGCAACCCTTCAACCAAATGGGAAAAAACCCTACAAATAGTGCCAATTCAGATATCGGCACCTTCACTTAGTTGTGGAAGCTTTCAAATTGAACACCTGCACGGAACCCATACTCATCCAACTCGGCGGTGTGAAGCACTTGGTCGTCATTGAAGATATGAGTCCCAATCTCAGTATTCATGGCCGGATGTATCGAACCTATATTTCCCTTCTTACTTACATTGGGAAACAAGTATTTAGCCCAAGGAACGCGTGTGATAGTAGAATCAAGCCCGACATTCAGAACGGTCCTATGATAGATGAGGAAATGGCAAACCAGTTCCCGGAACACCTCCACAACATGAGCAACATGGGAAAAAATATTCAACTCAGCGTTGGTCAGAAAGAACTCGTCATACGGATGATCCCCCATATGCAAACATGACACTTTGAACATCTCATGCAAAGCAATCTCGATCTCGCCCGCTGAAGTGAAGAAAGTGTTTCTATCAATGTTGTATAGCTCTAGGATACTGTACAATATATATGCACAAATCTCAACACCATATTCTGAGGCTCTCACTACAGCATAGAGCCCTGTTCTTTGTAATCTCTCCTCAAAGGTGACGAGAACGAAGTTCACCAGACGAGTCTACAATTGGGTATATGTCGACTTGATCCAGCCAGGGAATCTAGTATCCCCGTCAAGATATTGTGCTTCAGTCTTGGCAAGCTCGTTCCCAATGGTATTTGGGACAATGGCAAATTCATTAACAGGAGCATCCTCATTAATGAAACTCGGACGCAGGCCTACGATGTTGACTCCGTAGAGCCCCTCTTGGCAAAAGCTACCGTCATGTTTCAAGGAGCCTACCTTAACGCTATCTTCCTTATTTGTGAGATTATAGTGCATAAAGTAGGGCACAGCAAAACGCTACAAGAACATGAAGGAGACCTGATGTTCTATTGCCAGTAAGTAATAACGATGATCTCCTTGGGCATAATACCAATACTCTGCCTCACGGTTGAATATGGAATTACCACCGGGAGTGTTATCTCCAAAGAGAAAATGAGGCTTCACTGATGCATCCTCGTTGGGAACAGAGAACTTCATGTCAGTAATTATCTCCCGCAAGGATCGATAGTCACCCGATCCTATAGTCTCGATCCTCTCTTGGCTACTCACTTCGAGGAATAGAGGGACATTCCCATCAAAAGCATACACCACTTCAGGGTCATGAGTTCCATCATGACCATAATGATTACAGTGGTCAATAGGAGCCCTCGAATAAGAAACTGTGCAAAGAGACAAACAACAAACACGTTAGAAGACAAAAATCAAATGAAATCAATCAAGTCATCACGCCTAGGGGTGAAGTTCCTCATAGGGGAATCTCGCTCCCGAGTGAGAGTCATCTATATCAACTAAGTAATGAGAAGATGAAGTGAAGTTCACAGTGAAAACAGCAAACTTCGCTCATATGGATCAAACTAGCGAACTTTGCCCAATTCGAACAGGCGAATTTCGCTCGAGCGATGGTCACCCAAATCAAACTGGCGAACTTCACCCGAATGAGGATCGCTCAAAGCAGACTAGCGATCTCCACAAAAATAAAGTCCGCCACAAAAATCCAAAAGGCTAAATAGTAATGAACCCCGCCTGAGAGCGAAGCTCGCCACGTCAAGCGCCATTAATGGCCACTAATGGAGCTTCATCGCCTACAATGGAAGCTCATCAGTAAGACAACAAGTGGTTGTAAAGATCACCTTTGGCAGCAAATCAAGTTTTAAAGTGCCCTGAGGCACTGTTTAAAGCCCGATGGGCAGAGATTAGGCTGATCCGAAGATCACCATGAATAGGTTTGAAGCTTACCCACAGCCTTTCCCAACTACGCTGGTGCGTCCTTAGCTCTTGGCTGATGAGCTCCTCTGACGGAGCCCCTTCCTCTAGAGATCGCACAACGAGGAGCCATTAGTAGACAAGCCTTGGGGAGTTTTGAAGAATTTTGGGTTTTGAGGGTTTTTAAAAATCAAAGTGAAGAACAAGGAGGTAAACAGTTATATTTATAGATTGATCCCGAACTTCGCTAAAGGTTCTTCACCCCGAACTTCACCGAATATCTGACCCCCAAACTTCGCCGAAGATCCCATCCCCGAACTTTGCCAAAGATCTCGCCCCGAACTTCGCCAAAGATTCCAGTCTTGAACTTCTCCAGGAATCTTGTTCTAAATGAACCTCACCACGATTTCAGGTGCACAAATTGAGGGTTTGAATTTTAAATTCTTAGGCCGAGCCTCGTCTATCTGACTCACTGAGCCTCGCATAACTGACTTACTGAGCTTAGCCCATATGACTGTTTCTCAATTAAGCGAGCTTCGCCGCATTCAATAGGGTATTAAGGTAAACTTCGCCAGAATGACATAGTGAATTTCACTAAGTCTCCAAATTGAGAAAAAACTCTAACTCAACTTGTTTGAGACCCTATATAGTGAACCTCGCCAAAATGTCTTGGCAAATTTCACTAAGTCTCCAAATTGGGAAAATCCCAACTCAATTTGTTTAAGACCTCATCTGGAAAACTACAACTCGACCCTCGCCGACGCAAGGAAGCTCGAGGTTCGCTTCCAACACAACAACTCAATGCAAAGTTCAAGTTCACTACAGAAGTAAAGAACGTATAGATTAAATACACAAAGATGGATAGTTTCAAGAGACAGAAAGTTTATTTTTATTGATCGAAGACTTTACTACATGAAGACAACATGCAGACTATCTAATTACAAGGATAATGGGTATTTATTACTATTTACTACTGCCCTATATTCCTAAGATATGGGTATTGTGAAAGCAGGAGATCATACATGAGCTGAACCAAGCGAGATCTCTTAATCCTCCGATCTCACAAGACTGGGAAAACAAGTATTTTCCCACTGTAGAAAAAATAGCTCCTGTTTACTCTTTTCTAGGCCCTATGCCAGAAGAGGAGAAGAAGCTGTTAGACAAGAAGTGCCCCCTTGCACGGGACTGAAACATGTCAAGAGGAAGTAGCATTTCCTGCAGCCAAAATTCAACGTCGAGGTCGAGGAAAGTGCATGACGTCTGATTAAGATCTAGGTTTACGTTTGTGAAACCTAGTTACTGTCAGAGTCCTCTCTCGTGGAGATCCAAGGATCCCTCTTCAACTGCCATTTCAGTCACCAAATAGTCTTACGCAGAGCTCAACATTCGAAGCTCCACGTGTTTCTATCGCGATTCAATTCGCCCCAAGCTATCGACTGATTCTCGACGATCTATTCGAGCATAGCCTTTTCAGCCGACAGCAACTCTATTAGATAGTGAAGTACGCGGAGTTCATCCGCTTGATTGCCTGTCACTTAGGCAAGCTCCTGTTGGAGCAATTTTATTTCAGCTCCTCTATCGAGGAGTATCTCCGATCTAGGCGATGGAGGCTTAGACATGGAGAAGAAGAAGAAGATAGAGATGAAGGCGGTGAAGATGGAAGGGAAAGGCTGTTATTTATAGCCTTTTTGGAATCCAAACTTCTGAGAAAATCACATCTTTTGAGATTTGATTGGATCGGACAAAGAGACTAAAATTTAGCCTAAAACTCGGTCAAATCTATAGCGGATCTCGTGAATCTTCAATCAAGAGATCTCAATCACAGATCACGATGCAAATCTAGAGGTGAATCTCAATAAATTTTGCCAGTTAGCGAGCATCGCCAGTCGATGAATTTCGCTAATCCATGAACTTCGCTTAGACAACCCAAAATTAAGTGAACTTCGCCAATACCCAGAATCAGTCGAACTTCGCAGATTTCCTAACTTCACCTCAACAACTAAGAAGGCGAACTCCATTCCAAACATAGAATTAGATGAGTACAAGTATCATTGAGCCTTCAAAATGAGTCTACAACCAAGGAAGCTACGTTCAACAGTACACCTTTGATAACCAAGTAGACAAATAAAGACAGGTTTCAACCCAAGCAAGGCAACTCAAGCTACGTTTAATAGTACGCCTCCAGCTATTACCCAAAGTATTTCAATTCTAGCTACAAGTTAAAATGCAGGATCTTGAAAACTTGTGGGGGGGGTCTTGTAGATGGTTAAAATGTATTTCAATCTAAGTTAATGTTTAGCGAGGATCTAAGAAGTAAACACCCATGGGCTAAACACTTTGAATGAGCCTACAGCCGAGCCCACAACAAGCCGTAGTGAGGGTCACCTAACAAAACAAGCAAACCTCACCAAACAGCCCATCCTGACTCGACTCGACCAAGTTAAGGAGTGAGTCGACTCCCAAAATATGCCCTAGGCTGAGTTAAAAGGCGTCATCAGTCGGTCAAATCATGAGTCAAATTCTGTGTCAAATCCAAACTCATAGACGAAGTTCGCCAACCAATGAACTTCGCTCATAGCAATTGAAGTGGACCAAGTCATCCACTTCCGATGAAAACTCACAAACGTCCTCAGCGAGCCTTGCCCATGTCTTCAGCGATCCTCGCCCACATCTTCAGCGAACTTCGCCAAGTCAGCAAACCTTGACAAAAAGCCATTTGAGAGCTCTTTTCAAAGGAATAACTGTTCTCCACTATCTTCTATTTTAATGGCCACTTAATCCACAATTAAAGGCCATTAATTCTCTTTTTTAGCCTATAAAAGGAGAGGAGATTGCTCATTTTGAAGCCCCCAAGAGATTGCTCATTTTGAAGCCTTCAGACCAAATCATAGGGAGATCAACTCACACGGATAGAGAGATCACTACCATCGCACTTGCAATTTTATTGAGCAAAGCTGCTAAGAGAAAACTGAGTTATCTTCCAAGCAACTAGGTTCTGATCAATAGGAAAAGACTCATCGTCTTAGTCGGTGCGTCAACGGCATATAAGATCGACATTCCACCTGCATGCAGAAAAGAACCAAAGGAATATAAATTTTTCCTTTGTTTCACTATATTCTTTTTATTGTGATTTGAGCTAATTGCAATACCAAAGACCCGAAACATGGACAGACTAGTGGTACAGGTATGCTTATTTACATGACACATGATTATGCACAGCACATAAAATGCATGAATCTGATACGAATTTGTTTTCTGTTAGCGTGGTGATGAAGTTGTGGGGAGTAGCAGTCGTAGTCAAGGAGACATCGCCAACGATCAAGATGAGGACCTAAATGAGGTGGAAGGCCTTACTTAGTGAGTTTTTTTTAATCTTTTTCTATCTTAGACATACATGATGTATGAGGGATATTTAAACTTTGCTTATCAAGTTTGTATGAGGCAGAAGGCCCCACTTATTATGGTCATGTTGTGTTATGGATATTTGTGGATTTGGTGTGATTGATTAGATTGTGGATACTTGATATTTTGCATATTTTGAATGTATGAGAGGTATTATGAAGTGTGAAGGTATTTGATATTGTGATTTGATTATTGTGTGATATTCTTGTTGTGTTTGTGGATATTTGTGAATATCAACTACGAATATGCATTTTTTTGTATACAGGGAAAGTTGCTATGCAAATGTACTTTTTTTTAACTGGGAAACAACATTGTTGACAGCGATGCTGTAAAGATTGTTCATTTGTGACGGTGTCGCCGTCAGCAATGTAACAACATTTGTGACGGTGTGGCCATCACAAATACTTATTTTTGACGGCAAAGCCACCACCAATGTCCTAACATTATTGACGATGATGCCGTCAGCAATGTTTATTTCTGACGGAACAGTCGTCAACAATGTTTTTGTTGTTTGTGACAACAAATTCTGTCACAAATGTCCAACCCTACAACAAGCTATCAAGAATAACGCATCCACCAATGAACCGTCAGTAATAAACATTTTTGATGAGCACCCATCAACAATGAGTGCATTTCTGATGACATTGTTGCTAACGACCTATTCGTGATGGCTTCTTGTCAGGGATGCGTACTTTTGACGGGGATTGGGGTATTCGTGATGGGATACACCATCACGAATGAGCGGATTTCTACTAGTGAAGGCTTGACATCTCTACCCTAGGTTGTGATACATAAATATGAGTAACAAGACTCTGATACTACTTGTTGGAACTGGGATGCAAACCTAGAGGGGAGGGGAGTGAATAGGATTGCTATAATTTTTCGACTAACTTAGAATAAGCAACTAAAATATAATATGTGAAAAGCTAAAAGAAAACCAACATAGGAGCACATGAGATTTTATAATGGTTCGGATCAAAATCATACGTCCACTCTTCCTTCTTGTGAATGGTCATCCTCACTATGACCAGAGTTCACCTGAATCGCAACTCGATTTACTAGGATTCAAAGACCGCACCCTAGAATCAACTCAAAATCAGTTGTCTAACCTAACTTTTCACAATGATCAGAAGAAATCAAGCCCTAGCTACCCACACTCTCAATTGACCTGGCTTGAGTACACTAGCCCTCAATTACTCCGGCTTGAGTACGCCGTCAAACTTACAAGTTTGAAATACAAAACCAGCCCAAAATAATTCAAAGCACAACTAGAAAAATCTTACAGCCCTTTTAACAAACTGCCCTTCAACCCGATGACAATGAAGATCCATAAAGAAGCAATGTTGAAGTCGAACGCAATGCGCACTTCTCCTCAATGAAATATTCCTTCGATAATGAATGCAACGAGAAGAAGTTGAATGAGGCTCCGGGCATTAAATTCTCAAATCAAACTCTCTCACAAACCCTAGAATAAGATCTCTCTTTTTATGCAATTGCCTTTCTCTCTTCTTGTTATCTTTCTCTTCCTCACTTCCCCTTTAAATAGACCTTGAGAGCATAGGAAAGAGATACCCTAATCAGAATCCAAGTAGGAGATCAAAAGAATCGATGAATAGCTGAGATTAAATCTTGAAATCTATCAAAACTCATCACGACATTGATGGTCCATTGATTATCATCGATGGTTGCCCTGCCGTGCATCGATTGTGCAAATTCTAATTTTTAGATTTCTGCGATTGTTGACTGTAGTCCACCGATTGTCCTTGCGATGATCCATGGTTGACTGTAAACCATCAATGGTCTGATTTTTTATTTATGTTTCTCCGATTATTTTCTGTAGTCCATCGATGACTTGACTTGACCATCGATGGTGCCTCGTGACCATTAATGGTTCAAAGGCTAAAATCCATATTCGTATTAGTTTTTACATCATTTTAAATCATAATTTGTTCATACCTATTTATACCTGAAATACATTATCTCACAAATATATTAATACTAAATGAGAGTTTGCTATTAATCAAACAAGAGATATTGCACAAACAACATTCTACCGAACATGTATGTGTGTGTGTGTGTGTGTGTGTTGAACCTTGGTACTAAGGACCATGGTTGGTCCTTGGTTGTGAGGTGGCTCATTTTATCCGTACATTCAAAGGTTGGAGAGGACTATTTTCAAGTGGATACCTCTAAGATGAGCGGTTAAGCTTTGGCCACATAACTACTAAGCATATTTAAACTATTTGGTACCAAGTTCTCCATATATATATATATATATATATATATATATATATATATATATATATATATATATATATATATATATATATATATATATATATATATATATATATATATATATATATATATATATATATATATATATATATATATATATATATATATATATATATATATATATATATATATATATATATATATATATATATATAAATGCATGTACATTGCATGTGGTCAAATATTTTAGTTATTTCTTTTAAATTTATATATTCTCTGTAACTCACGTTATGGACATAATTGTTTAATAAATTGAATTTGTTTTGTGAGCATAAAAAGAAAGTTAAATAAATAAGAAAGAAATTAAATTTAGGAGAAAATATTATAATTTTTTGAAGTTTACATATAATAATACATAAATTTAAGAATGAAATGGGTAAAACAATCTACGGGATCCATGTGGATTAAAGTTAATGAACAGTTGACCGATTTCTAGCTTTTATTGTAGCCATCACCTCAAGAAATTGCTTTCATTAAGTGACACATCTATATGTATTAATATATTTATTAACATTTATAATCTATGAATAAAAGGCAACTGAGGACACATTATAGTACATATAAATAAAATACATGTTTGCTCTTGTTGTAAAAGTTATTGTGCAAATGATAATCATAAATGAGTTGTAAATTCTAATGTCATTCCTTGTTGAGCTTATTTCATAAAATTTCATGATATTTTCTTGCCATTCAAATTCATACTATACTTATCCAAATTTTGTGAAGCTCCATCGTTCTTATTGTAAATTAATAAAATTTCATAGATCTTTTGAAATTTTAGGGCTATCTTTACTATAAAACTTGTAAATTTCTATAAATTTTATAAAATCTAGGATTTTTTATAAAATTTTTAATATTTTGAAATCTTTTGGATTTTTATAAGTTATGTAAACTTTTTCACAAAATATATAATTTTTAAAGACTATTGGATATTTCTACTAATTTTGTAAGTTGATTTTTGTAAAAGTCTTCAAATTATGGAAATCTTTTAAATATTTCTATGAATTGCATAAGTTCTATAGATTTTCTATTATTCATAGTTTGTTAATCTCACATAATTAATATTTATCTCCTTAATTATGAAAATAATTTAGGGGTAAAATATTTCATAATATGATCTAATAATCTTTATCTTTATTATTAAATTTAAATATAAACAGACGATAAGATAAAGACTTATTTTCTCCAAGAAATTTTTAAGTTATGAGATTATTTAGATTGTTGAAAATTTAAATCTTCATATGTTTTCTCTAGTAAATAAATTTTTAAGTTAGAAGATTTTCTATTTTATAATTTCTTGAGAAGTGGTTGAACGTGGAGATTGAAAAATTATCTTAACTTGTATCTTATTAAAGATATGTCAATTAATTAGAACATGATAAGAATAAAATCATATTAAGAGATGTATGGAATTCTTTTGATTTTTTCTGTAAATTTTGTTAAATCAAAGAATTTTCTATAAATTCTAGATTATTTCTACAAAATTTTTATATTTTTAGATTTATTGAGTTTCGATGTAAAATATGTAATTTTTAAAAGTCTTTTGGGTATTTCTACTAATTTTGTAAATTTATTTTTCTTATCAAATTTTTGACAATGATTTTTGAATATTTCTGCAAGTTGTGTAAATTCTATAGATTTTAGATATTTTCTAGCTAGGTCACTCACACATAATTAATATTTGTCTCCTTAACTATGAATTTAGTAGGTGAGAATATTTTATAACATCATCTAATCTTTATTTATATTTTAAAATTTAAATATAAAAACAAATGATAAGATAAACAATTTTATTTTTTATATGTTAGATACCCAATTAATTTAAATCTTTAGATTGTTAAGATTTTAAGTCTTTGTTTATTTTTTCTAGTAAAGAAATGGTTTTTAATGGAACCACCCTCACATAGGCCCCATTTTACGTTACCACCCTTAATTATCATAAAATCTTTTTGGCCTAAACAAATACCTCAAAGTTCAACAAAATTCAACTTTGCCTCAAGTTTAACAAAATTTTATCTTGATATCGTAAATTTCAATAAAATTTAATTTTATTTGCCAAGGTTTAAAAAATTTAACTTTGATATCCTAAGTTCTACAAAATTTAATTAAAACTATCAAAGTATTATTTTTGCATGCAAAATTAGATGGAAAAGGACATGGGTGGTTCTATATTAATAAAATGGTAGTTAGGGGTGGTTTTCTTAAACTTGAGTAAGTGGTAACGTGAAATAGGGCCTAAGTTACGGGTAGTTTCTTTTTAAAAACCCTTAAAAAGTTTTATAAGTTTCTAGATTTTCTATTTTGTAATTTCTAGAGAAATAGTTGAACATTGAGATTGAACAATTATTTGTACCTTAATTTAATTTCAAAAATATGCATACTTTTCAATATACATAAGCAAATATGAGCTTATATACATATTAATTAGGATAAGATAGGTAATTGAGGTTTATACTTATTAATTAGAGTTAATTAGAATATGATGGAATAATAATGTAATATGTAAAAGAGTCAATGGTATTTTTGTCCATGGAAAATTTTCCCAAACTCCCACTTTTAAAGGGTGTGTGTGTCTATATATATATATATATATAGAAAGACAAACACACACAAGAAGGGATGCACGTGCATTGCATGTGGTAAAATACTTTGATTCTTTAATTTGGGTTAATGTCTTTAATATAACTCATTTGTTATATATTTTGGTTTACCATACAATAGATTACACTAAATAAATATTAAGAAAGAATCTTTCTTGTCATACCCATAGATAACATTTTATAGACTGGCATAATGTTTGCTGTTGCATTGAATTTAGTTATTCTATTATAAATTAGAATTTTAATCTGACAGACATATCAAAGATTTTAACTTGTAATTTTTGCACATGTTATTCCATAAAGCAAAAGCATAACACGATAAGAAATCAATATTAAATTCATACGTGAAAAATTCATATGAGACCAATAAAGAGAATTAGTTCATACCCATATCTCAGTTGTCCTAGACAAGATTTCATAGGCATAACACATGATACCATTAGTTTAAGAACAACAAAAACTATATATGAACGTCTTACCAATTACTAATAAAGCGAACCAATACTGTTTTCATTATGAATATCATTTCTAATGAATATCCTTTCTAACCAAAATTACGTTCCCGCAAAAGTTCTAGATCACAATTTTGCGCTAATTGATAATATTATTCATGAAAAATAAAATAACGCTTAAAAGCATAAGGAATGAATGTCTTGACCTAGCGAAGTCTTCAAACTTTGAATGATACCTTTTCCTTATATTTGTGCCCAAGGTGTCATGCCCCAAATTTAGAGTTATTATACAGGATCTAAATTTAGAGTGTGGGACTGAAATTATACAACACCAAACTACCCACTTCTCTATTTGCTAGCTCAAAGATATATTACATGACATGATTTTTTTTTCTTTCTCCAATCTGTATTTACAATAACATTTTCTTCTCATTTTCCAAGAGAGAACTCTCTATACTTCAAACTTGATTTGAAAAAGGTGGATTAATAAAAGAATGAGCTACACTCGCCCAGTAAGATCACCAATATGCTATATACTAAAATTTAGTAGAATAACAAACAATTAGTAACCGGAGAAATTTAAAATGAATTAATAGTGAAAATAATTAATAATATATGGAATGCAATTTTCTCAGTGTCCCCTTTGACTTTTGTCTCTATTCACGATAAAACGATATCAATAGCGATAACAATTTAAGGCATAAGTCTCGCATAATCCAGATATATGCCGATCAATCAATAACGATCAATTTACCCATTTAATACTGACGGGTCCTTTTCAGTGTTATCGATCAATAAGTGTGGCACTGAGTAAATGCGAAGTGTGTAGGTATGAACCAATGAGTTATCAAGTCAATACAAAAAATAAAATTTATTTTAGATCCACAATTCATAATTCATTTGTGCTAGTGATGAAACTAACTGTATTGTTCATTTTGGCATATTAGGATTAGTTATAATCAAAATGAAAGCTACAGAGTCAAAGTTTGAACATAATGAAGTTTGTGATGAAATCCATAATCCAGAACATGGTTTAGTAACCAAAAAAGTGTTAATGGTAACAACATTTAATTTCACTTAAAATTTCTTTTTCTTGATGTTTGAGAGCTTTTAGGAGTCGTATAACCAATTCAAAGAATCCAAATCATGATAATTTAAAACCAATCACATTCAGAACATGGCTATGATTACGTAATGACTTAATAAGTACAAAAATAATAATAATTTAGAAGAGAATAATTGTACGTGGAAACTATTGTTTAATATTTTATTTATGGTTGGCTATAAGTCAAAACAATGAAAATATATCAAACCTTCATGAAATATAACCACAGTGTATTGGATGACCTCACCTTTTGTCCCCGTCACATCTTTCTCCCTCTCTCATGATTATTATTATTATTATTTTTTTAATCTGATGGTGGAATTGGCTGAATACTACTTTGTCCTATTTATAGTTTAACTACTGCCACAATAGTATCTAGCTGGACTTTTACCTAGGTAATTAGGTGAGTCATATGTGTGTGTTGTCATTATCGGAAGTAAGTGACACTCTAGGTTGTAGATACATCTAATACTATTATAAAAGTGTATTTGTATGCTAAAATATTTCTTTCAAAATGTCCTCCAACGCACATACATGCTTCCATAAAACACATATATACATACATAACCTTACCCATTCAAATCAAACACATCATACATATACATTCATACATACACTATACCTCTTCACATTCTTTTCATAACCCCTCTTATTAAATCACATTAATTTAAAGTTTTAGACTATAGCATAACTATTATATAATATATTTTAAAAAATTTTATATTATGTAGTTTGATATATGCATACTTATTTTATTTAGCATTTAAATTATATAATATATTTTTAGAAAAGTATTATATAATGTGGTTTGATATATACATACTTATTTTATTTATCATTTCAATATTAATATTTTTTAGCTACTAGAAAAGATCCTCAAAAGTCATAACACGCTTCTTTTATGGTAACTGTTATGGTCCTGAGCAGTAATTAGCCACTAATCCTTGATGAAATCAGGGAAGTCCATGTGTCGAGCAAATGAACATTTTTAAACCCTTGATTAGGAGCGACGTGGACTTGCCAGCCGAGTCAAGTGGACGACTCACTTTCCTTACCCGAACCAGCAAGTCATGCTGATCGGCTGCCTTCACGAATGACTCGAAAGGCGGTACTAGTCGACTCTTTGGTCGGCTGCCTTTATGGACGACACGAATGGCGGTGTGAGTCGGTCCCTTAGACGCTCGACACCCTCCACTCGTCCAATTCGCTCCCTCAACTCAAATGACGATTACATGAAGTTTGGTCCCGACAATGTGTCGCTGTTGCATTAAATGCATTGTCAGCACCTTAATTCCTCCATCTCTCACAGTAATTAAGGCACCTCGAACCATTTCGGCTATGGACGTCGCCAATCCCATCCCATTAATGACGAGGGAACAATGCTAACTCTTAGATCAACTTACAGCTTGACACCTGTAAAGGCAAGCCGCCACAGCCGACAACAAAAAGCATCTGTCCAATCATTGATCTACACGTGGAGGGAAGGGCTAACTCGCTTGTCAGTTTTCTTACCAAATGAAGAGACGAGAATACCCCTCCTGGTCTCCATATAAGTAGGGGACTGCTCAATGAAACAAGTAAGTGATCTAACCTAGTAAATTTCGGCTTCATCATTATTCATTTACCACACATACTAACTTGATCGTCGGAGAGATCCCCGGAGATCCCAACTCCGTCTTTCTACAGGTCTTTTTCCGGCGCATGCAAACTTCTCCCTCATTTGAACAACCGGGCATTAGAAGTGAGAGCGGACTCCACTTTTATCAGCAAATAATCCAGCAGTGATTATTGACTCGGATCTCCAGATCATCAGCTTTTACCACCGTAACCGCTTTTTTCTAGCAATCATGTCCGGCGGTGATGACCTTACCAGATTGGGAAACCTACCAGTGGGCTACGTTACTCAAGCTCAACTCCAGGAATCTACTGAGAAGATCACACAAGCTGTGCAAGCCCAGATTATGGCCTTTGCCGATTTAACTATCCAAACTACTTTCCTCGCCTTCGCAGCCAGTTGACTCACCCCGCCTATCCCCTGCCTTCCATCGGGCCGCCACTTCTACCGCCAAGCAGCTCACCAATTCACCATGCAGCAAGCGCCACCACCGAAGACCCCTCTTATCACTAATCCGAGAGGGGACCGCCAGGAGCAGGCATCTCAACCGCTGCAGACGCAGTCGACTCCTCACGCAAAAATTTCTCGCCGCCTTCCAATTCTTGATGTGACCGACAAGAGCCCTGTCCCAAGTCATCGCAAGATGGATCCAATAGCAGGAGCTTCAAGACTCCCTCGTGTCGAACACAGCCCAGCCTCAGCCACCATAACCCAATACCATGATCGTGTACCACCGTTGTCGATGCCATCGGAGGCAATACCCCCTTCACCGACTCCATTATGATGGCGCCTGTAGAGAAATATAAAGGAGAGGGGGACCCTGCAGAACATGTTCAGAATTATTTGACACTATGGACATGTTGCAAGCACCTGAGGCAACCATCCGTCACGCTCCTACCACACACTGTGAAGTGCCAAGCTTTGGTGGAACGCCTTAGAGAAGAAATCCATTGGCAGCTTTGAGGAGCTCAGCCGCCAATTCATTCACCACTTTCTGGCCGACTCCAAGCCCAAGTTACCTCCTCACGTTCTCAGCCACACTAAGCAAGAGCCAGATGAGGATCTCAGAGCCTATTTCAAGAGATTTCAAGCAAAGAGGCTAGAAGTTGAAGACCTAGGGAGTCGAGTCGCCATGGCGGCCCTGGTAGCCGGATTACGGTCCTGATTTGTCCAAAGCTCTTGCTAAGAAACCAGTTAAGAGCTTTGAGCACTTGATGGCCAAGGCTCATGGTTACATGAATATGGAAGATTCCGAGGCTTACAAAGCAGCGGCGGCTGCAGCAGAGTCCAGCCAGATGACCATTTTCGCATCCTCAACCGTCCCATACGCAGCACCAGTAGCTCCTTTGTCGACTTAGTTGGCTCCATTTGTAGCCCCAGCTACAGCACCAGCCGCTCCATCTCCAATCAAGTCGGCTCAAAATCCACCCAAGCATGAAGAGCCAAGAAATATTTTAAGAAACCCCTTCCCCAGAAATAACAACCGCAGTGGTCGGTTTGACAAGAGAGACGAGGCGAAAGTACCGCCCTCCCCTATCTTCACAGCCTCAATACATCCCTCTTTGGGTCCTTTGATAAAGCCCAGAGGGAGGGACTCCTACTCCTCACCCCATCACGATGAGATCGCACCTTGAAAGAGGGATTCAGCGACAGCTCACGATATCATAGGGACCATGGTCATGACACAAGTGATCACCTCCGCCCTCCAGAGAGACATTGAAGACCTCATCCAAACAGGATTTCTGAAGAACCTAGTTGCAAGGAAGGATAAGAAGGATTTCCTTCGTGAGAGAGATGAACGAAGATCCCGCCTCGATCCCTCAATTAACCGACATCGTAACATCGGACGTTGGACAAGGTAGCCGAGGCCATAAACACCATTAGTGGTGGTCCCACTTTAAGAGGAGAATCTAACAATGTTCGCAAGAGATATGCCATGCACTCTCTACGGGTGGATAGTTGTGACAAGAAGCTTCGGCTAGATATGCCCATTTCATTTAGTGACGCCGACTTGGAGGGTGTTGAGACACCTCATGACGACCCCATTGTCATCTCAGCTGACATTGATGGATTCAAGGTGAAGAGGATTATGGTAGATACCGGGAGCTCCGTCGATATCATGTATCTAGATGCATTCAACCGCATGGGCATTGATAAGTCCAGGTTGCAACCCTCTTGGGGTCCTCTCATTGGCTTCACGGGACACTCTCTCCTGCTGGAAGGATTGATCACTCTTCCCCTAACGGTCGGTCGTCCTCCTTGCCAGACGACAGCTAATGTCCAGTTTATAGTGATGGACATCAAGTCGGCCCACAATGTTATATTAGGCCGGACCGTCCTTCATCTCTTGCGGGCTATCCCCTCCACTTACCATCAGATGATCAAATTCCCAACTCCAGGGGGACTTGGTGTGGTCAAGAGCGACCAATGGGAAGCCAAAGTCTGTTATGTACTCTCAACCAAGGGGAAGGGGGTTGCCGCAGCCATGCCCATTGAGAAGACGAGTCTTCAATTTGAGAAGAAGATGGAGCGAGAAAGGACAACTCCCGTGGAGGATTTGCATGAGATCCTGATCGACAGCAAAGGCAAGAAGACAATCAAAATTGGATCAAACCTTGTGGAACCATTGCGAGGAGCATTGATTTCTTTTGTCCTAGCAAACCTTGATGTGTTTGCTTGGGGGCCAGAGGACATGCTGGGCATCTCTCCCGATGTCATCAGCCATGAACTCTCCATCGACCGACACAGCAAGCCGGTCCGACAGAAGAAAAGACACCTTGGTCCTGAATGACAGAAAGCAGTGGCGGAAGAAGTCAACCAACTCTTGAAAGCCAGTTTTATTCGAGAAGTCCAATATCCAAAATGGCTGGCCAATGTGGTGCTGGTAAAGAAAGCCAATGGTAAATGGAGAATGTGTGTGGACTTCACCGACCTTAACAAAGCATGTCCCAAGGACAGCTACCCTCTCCCACGCATAGACCAATTGGTAGACTAGAGTGCCGGACATGAGTTATTGAGCTTTATGGATGCCTTCTTTGGCTACAATCAGATTCGCATGGCGGAGCATGATCGAGAAAATACATCCTTCATCACAGACCAAGGCACGTTTTACTATAAGGTAATGCCCTTCGGTCTCAAGAACGCAGAAGCAACTTATCAGAGATTGGTCAACAAAATCTTCAAATCTCAAATCGGTCGCAATGTAGAGGCCTATGTGGACGACATCCTAGTGAAGTCGAAGCTAGCTTCCGCACACATAGCTGACCTTGAGGAGACCTTCTCTGTCCTTCGGCGTTACCGCATGAAGCTCAACCCGGCTAAGTGCGCTTTTGGAGTGCAGTAGGGAAAGTTCTTAGGGTTCATGATCAACTAGAGGGGCATTGAGATCAACCCTGTGAAGATAGTCGCCATTGAGCGATTACACGAGCCGCGTACCATGAAGAACATCCAGAAACTCAATGGCAAGATAGCCCCTTTGGGGCGCTTCCTCTCCAAGTCAGCCGAGAGAAGCCTCCTTTTCTTTAAGATACTTAGAGGAACCAAGGATCCCAAGAAGAAGATGGAATGGACAGAGGAGTGCTGACCGCCTTCAGAGAGCTCAAAGCATACTTGAGCACCAAGCCGCTATTGAGTCAACCAACCGAGGAGCCAATTCTATATCTCTACTTAGCCGCTCTCCCGGTCGCCACCCGGCCCTAGTCCGAGAGGAGGACCATATTCAAAATCCGGTGTACTATGTCACCATCCAAGCAGAGAGCTAAACTATCCTCTGATTGAGAAAGCATCCTTTGCCCTCATCACAACTGCTCGTAGGCTTCGTCCTTACTTTCAAGCACACTCCCTCATTGTGCGGACAAGCTTGCCATTAAAGAAAGCTCTAGGGAGCCCTACCACCTCGGGAAGAATGGTTGCATGGTCAAACAAGCTTAGTGAATATGATGTGCAGTTTGAGCCTCGGACTACCATTAAAGCCCAAGCCTTAGCCGATTTCCTCATAGAGTCAACCTAGCCAGATAGCGAACCAGTAGAACCTCCTCCATCGAATCAGTCAGCCTCTACCAAGGAACCAAATACAGAGGTGGCAGCACTCCCTATGTGCTCCGCCCCAGAGTACGATTCGCCCGAATTCATTTCCTGGTGGCTACTGAAGGTGGACGGGTCATCAAGTGAAGCCAACAGTGGAGCAGGCGTAGTTTTACGCAGTCCAGACAGCACAGTTACCGAGCAATCCATTGCTTTTGAATTTTCAGCTTCAAACAATGAGGCCGAGTAATGGCACTTCATTGCCTACTGAAGTCGCCTCGGCCAAGGCCGAATCTGTACATATTAACCGACTCCCAACTTGTGGTCCATCAGGATAACGGCAAATATGCGGCCAAAGATAAGAGGATGATTCAGTACCTGAAGATAGCCAAGGAGTTGTTGGTCCAATTGGCCAACTTCAAAATTGCCCAAGTTCCTCGTGCTCACAATGCTCGAGCAGACGCCTTATCGAAGCTCAGATCGACCAGCCCATCAAGAGCCCTGCACCTATCTACACCGACACACTACCGGCCCCAAAGATTGGGTAAGACTTTTGATGTCATGCAAGCCGACGCAAAGACTTAACCTTGTTGGACGGATCCTATCATCCAATTCTTAACTAGCGGAACCTCACCCGCAGATACTGCTAAGGCCAAGAGTATATAGAGAAACACTCGCCGCTATCTCATGCTAGACAATCAGCTCTATCGATTGTCCTATTATGGCAGCAATGTGGGACCTTATCTCTGATGCCTACGGCCAGCTAAAGCCGACTATGTCTTAAGGGAAATTCATGAAGGTGCCCTGAATCACTCCAGAGCCGGTGGGCACTCGCCGTAAAGTCATTCGACAAGGCTACATCGCCCACCATAATAGCCGACTCCAAGAAGCTTGTATCAGCCTGTAAAAAATGTCAACTCTTTGCAGAGATCCCAAGAGCTGCCGCCACGGAGCTAACTACCATTTCAAGCCCCATTCCTTTTGCCCGGGGCTCTGATATACCGGGCCTTCTCCTCGCCAGACAAGGAAAATTAATTGTCGCCATCGACTACTTCACCAAGTGGATCGAAGCTGAACCTCTGGCAAAGATTGGGGAGGGGAACATTACTAGCTTCACTTGGAAATCCATCGTATGCCGATTCGGTGTCCCCCGATCGTTCATCACGGACAATGGCACCCAGTTCAGCAGCAAATGATTCCAAGACTTTTGTGAAGAATGGGGGATTCGACTCAAATTTGCCTCAGTTGCTCACCCCAAGTGCAATGGACTGGCAGAAGCCGCTAACAAATGCATCCTCCAAGCCGTAAAGAAGAAGGTAGATAATGCGGTTGGAAAATGGGTCTAAGAATTGCTAAGCATTTTGTGGTCCTACCGTACGACTCACAAGAACTCCACCGGTGAAACTCCCTTCAGGTTAACCTATGGAGCCGAAGCAGTGATCCCAGTGGAAGTCGGCATGCCCACGATTCGTATACAACACTTTGATGAAGATGTGAACTCTGCAGAGCTTCGGGTGGAATTGGATCTCATGGATGAAGTCCGAACCAAGGCGCTACACAACCAAATTGTCAATCAGCAACGAATGGCTCGGTACTACAACAGTAAAGTTCAACCAAGAAGATTTCGTGTTGGTGATCTTGTCCTAAGGAAGACAATATTCGACTAGGACACCAAGCGTGGCAAGTTGGCATCCAATTGGGAAGGACCATACACCGTCCTTGAAGAACTACGACCAGGCACATACCGGCTAGGAAGCCCAGATGGAAGAATCTTACAACATCCCTGGAACATCGAACATCTTAGAAAGTTTTTTCAATAAACTCGTATTGTACATCTTGTTCAAGATCTCTCCATATAAATAGAGTTTTGCTTCTAACTATTATTATCAACTTATCTTAAATTATGTTTGGAACGTCTTAACGACCTATTCGCTATAAATGCAGCATCCCTCTTACTGCAACAGATCCAAGCATCCATCTCACCAAAAATGGGTTGTGACATCCAACTCCCTTGGCTGACTTGAGGTAGCTTTCTTGTTGGGCCGAGTTCAGGAAACCCTTCTCGCCGGGCCGAGTCAAGAAACCCTTCTTGTCATATCGAGTCAAGAAACCCTTCTCACCCAGCCGTGACAGGTAATCCAACTCGCTCAGCCAAGAAAACGCACCCTACTCACCAAGTCGAGTTAGCCTATCCAACTTTGTTAAGCCAAGTCGAGATGCTCATATCTGCTTGCCGAGTTAAGAACATCATCGATTCAACGAGCTTTCTTTCGGCAATACCGACTAAGACCTAGGCGCCACATAAGTCCTAGGCACCCAACCTACGAGTTATCATTTGCCGAGTCGTCGCCTCCAGGGGCCAACTCCTAAAGACCTAGGCGCCACATAAGTCCTAGGCACCTAACCTACGGGTTGTCAATTGCCGAGTCATCGCCTCCAGGGGCTGACTTCTAAAGATCTAGGCGCCACATAAGTCCTAGGCACCCAGCCTACGGGTTGTCATTTTGCCAAGTCGTCGCCTCCAGGGGCCGACTCCTAAAGACCTAGGCGCCACATAAGTCCTAGGCACCCAACCTACGGGTTTTCAATTGCTGATAATCACATTTTTAGTACAATTTTACACCCTCATTATCTAGTTTATATCAATAAATATACCACTAATAATATGTTTTATCTTAATATGCAGGTTAATGATGAAATAATGGATAAAAGCTCAAAAGACTCAAATTTCCTCATTTTCTAACCTTTTATTGAAGCCCGAGATCAAGCTAAGCGATCTACAGAAGCCGACAAAATGAGGATCCAATATGAAAAGAAATCAAGTAAAAATCATGCTCAAGATGATTAGCCACAAAGAAATGACGATATCTCCCAATCCGTAAGGGGAAATTTAACATATAATATATGAAAATCGCCTATCTCGACAAGATGGAGCTAATTGCATTTTTAGAATTTTGAGATTCCAATCGGTCGGCCAACCAATTGGTCAACCGACAGAACGGCAAGTACATGCATTTGTAGGCCGATTTGATTCCTTTGTTGCCAAGTTTCATCAAGTGGTTCTCCTTCATTGTCAGAGGTTATAAATAGAGTGGTAGAGTGAGGGGTTTGAGGTGTGAAATATTTTGTAAAAACTTTATTTGGAGAGGAGGGTTACTCTTAATTGAGAAGACCTTCCAAAATTATAACTTTGTTACACAATAAATAAAATTTTCACCTTCAATTTCCTTTCTCTTCTTCTTGTCCAAGGACCAAAAGAAGGATGAGATGAAGATCAGAGTAGTTGGTTTTATTTTATTTCTTTTTCATTTCTTTTTCATTTCTTGTTCATTTATATGCTTTGTAGCTTAGATTTACTTTCATGCAATTTACTTTCATGCAATGTCTTTAATTTTGTATTTACTTTCTAGTACAGATTTTTCTTTAATTCACCTTGAGGCTAGAACCTTCTAGGGAATTACCCTTTTCTAAGTGTAAAGCTAATATTTGTGTGATCCCTAGAGATTGTTTGAAACTAGCTAACAAATCTAACTTATTCCCATAAGATTGAGATAAGCTAAGTGGATCTACTCTAGATTCATCATATCTTTAATTAATCCTCCATACTTTACCTTCTTTATTTTTCTCTTATCCTTGCTTTTCATTTGTTTGTTTTCCTTCAATTTTCTTTCTCCTCTCTTGATTTATTTTTCTTTTTATTTGCACAAATCACAATCACTTCCATCTCTCAAACACATTTTCTTTTATTTTCACTTTACCACTTTCTTCTTTAAATCCTTCCACACTCACTTTCTTCCTCGCTATTATCACACACATTTTCTAATCTCCACTCTCATTTTCTTCCTCATTTTATTGCATAATCCACAACCACTCTCTAACCTCTTCACCACCACTTTCACCATGTTTTACTTTTATTTTGAATAACTCCTAATTGTCAAGACATAATCTATAAAGAACCAAACTTGATAACTCCCTGCTCATGTAAAAGTCGGTTTTGTATTCATTGCTTTGTTGAATTCGCTTATGCCTTCTTGGGCCTACAACAAAATTCAAACAAAGAAAAATCGCCTTTATTTTAAGGCGCATAATGAAAACGAAGAGATTACAACTTCTTCAACAAACGCCGGATCTCTATTATACCGATCCTCGCTTGTGGGTTCTTTTGCCCTCAGGCCGGACTTGAATCGTCCGGGACCACCGCGCAATTCCGATCCGTGAAAACTCGAAGTTCGAACTACAGACGGAAGGGGCTCGCTTCACGAAGGAAACGGCCCCTAAGGGGATCACACTCACGAAGGAGAGGATCGCCGGGGATCACACTCACGAAGGAGAGGATCGCCGAGCGGTGAGATCTACTAGGAGAAATCACGCCATTCTCAGAGCCGACTCGACTCGCTTACCTCGCTGACAGATCCGGACGTCGAACTCTGCTCTAACCAAGGCCGACGACTGTAGATCTCGCAAGAACTCTCTCACAAATATCCAAATTCTAAAAACTCAACTCACACCACCTGAATCGAAGAAGACCCCTATTTATAGGATGGGGTAGGTCGCCACAAGTGGTTCTACCACTTGCCGATCCACTTTGCCAATGAGGAGGTCGGTTATAGTGGCCGAAATACCGCCACTTAACGATCCACTTCTACCTGGTCGAGGAGGCTCGGCCATAGTGGCCGAGCCACCTCGCCACTTGGTCAGGTCCCGCTGACGCCTTTTCCGCCGCTTTGCCGCTTCGCTTCTCGGCCCTGGGCTTAGGTCCCGCTTATTCTCGGGATTTGGTCTTCTCCGACTTAGATTTCATCTGCTCAAGTCCGTGCTCGATTCCTTTGATTGATTTCAACCCGCCGACGGTTTAAATGACGCATTGGTCGACGCTTGACTTGACTCATCGACGCCCGACCGATTCTGCCGACGCTCAACCGACGATCTTGCTTCGCCGAATATAGTCGCCAAATCTTATTGACTGGTAGTTGTTAGATTGATCCTCCTACGGCCTTTGTCGATGTATGCTTCACGACTCACATATGCTCACAACTCGCTTTGGCGCTTTTCGCGTAGTCAATCACCAACGCTGATTCACGTTGTTGGACGGATCGCCGGTTGTCCACCCACCGCTTATTTAGTCTTGTTCTGCACCGATAAGCAATTTTAGTGCCTACAGATATTCTCCAAAGCATCTCGCCTCATTCTGGTGAGTCCGATGCTTTGACATGATGAGCCCTTCACCCTTTGGCGGATAGGACTTGTGAATGACCTTGGCGCTTGATCTCCACCCTTCCGCCTTTCCAAAGGCTTTGTAGGATTGCCAAGGTATTACTGCATCATATTTTTGTCCGACCGTTGTTGAGATCTTGACCGAAGTCGATCGATGAGTTTATTCTTGAGAATAGCCTCGATTTTGATTCTTCCAATCCTCTCGTGTTGTCCAAAGGCTTTGTAGGATACTTGAGGGCTGCTACGGCATCGCATTTATAGCTTGACCGCTTGTTAGAATTTCAAAATGTAGTTAATTGAGTTCATTTGTTGTTGACTGCTGGTGAATTGTCGCCCAATTGACCATCGAGATTCCTCCGCTGATCGGGAATCCTTCATCGCTAATCAAGGCCAAACTATATGGATTTTAGCCTTCAATCGTGAGTGCAACGCTGCTGACCGGGCGTATGATTCTATGGATCTGAACCGCGATCGCTGAACCTTCCTTCGAATTTTATTACGCGGTTGGCGCCGCCATCAGATACTCCTTGTTGGAGCACAATTATCCTCGGGAGGAATTCTTCTTGGGACTTATTCCAATTCCAAACTGGATCATTTAGCCTTCCTACACGCACGACCCAAGATTGATACAGCTGGGAGGAGAGTTCTTCAAGGTAGAACGCTACCGTCCCAAGACCAACATAAGCCTTGTCGTAATTCATCAATTTATCCTCTTTGAGGTTCCACAAGGAGGAAATTGAGGGTTATCGAAGTTATCCTTAAGAATATGGTAATATTCTCCAGAACTTCTCGACAAATTAGGAAATAGTTTATACTGTATTCCTAGTTGGAGTAGGATTAGGGTAACGCTGATTGGCCGATGTAATCCACACGATCGAAGTTATCCCTAAGAATATTTTTATGGAAATATTCTTCCAGAACTTCTCGACAAATTAGGAAACAGCTTATACTGTATTCCTAGTTGAGTAGGATTAGGGTAACGCTGATTGGCCGATGTAATCCACACGATCGAAGTTATCCCTAAGAATATTTTTATGAAAATATTCTTCGGGAACTTCTCGACAAATTAGGAAATAGTTTATACTGTATTCCTAGTTGAGTAGGATTAGGGTAACGCTGATTGGCCGATGTAATCCACACGATCGAAGTTATCCCTAAGAATATTTTTATGGAAATATTCTTCCGGAACTTCTCGACAAATTAGGAAATAGTTTATACTGTATTCCTAGTTGAGTAGGATTAGGGTAACGCTGATTGGCCGATGTAATCCACACGATCGAAGTTATCCCTAAGAATATTTTTATGAAAATATTCTTCGGGAACTTCTCGACAAATTAGGAAACAGCTTATACTGTATTCCTAGTTGGAGTAGGATTAGGGTAACGCTGATTGGCCGATGTAATCCACACGATCGAAGTTATCCCTAAGAATATTTTTATGAAAATATTCTTCGGGAACTTCTCGACAAATTAGGAAACAGCTTATACTGTATTCCTAGTTGGAGTAGGATTAGGGTAACGCTGATTGGCCGATGTAATCCACACGATCGAGTTATCCCTAAGAATATTTTTTATGAAAATATTCTTCCGGGAACTTCTCGACAAATTAGGAAACAGTTTATACTCGTATTCCTAGTTGGAGTAGGATTAGGCCACATGGGAGAATATTTGGAAAATTGAGTCGGCTAATTCTCTTCCAAATATTTGTGAGAGAGGATGGGGGAATTATTGGGCGATTTAGTTTCTTTTTAGACATCCAATTGGCTCCACTAGAATTCCTACTTGTTGCCAAATAGACTCCTTATTCAAAGAGGATTGGGTCCATATGGTATTGTTATAAATACCCACAAACCCTCCTTCTTCTTGACCTAGGCCGCTCCCCCTCAGAGCTTTCTATCTTGGCTCGCTACTGCTTCCTTCTTCAACAAGGTATGCACACGAGTTTTGGTGTTCTTTTTCTTCTTTTTCTTCTTTTTTTTTGTGCATGCAGTGACGCATCAACGAGGGGAGAAGACCGAGGGTATGAACGGCGAAGGCGACGCTTAGGTGGCTGAAGCGGCTGGCGGCGTTGGCTACTGGCTACATACAATAGCTCAAGGCGCAAGGCATTGCTGCCACGCTCTCATATTGGCCGCATACGACGCCATTGCCGGGCACTGTTTACTGCATTTCGGTAAGCCGCGTGGCCAAAGGTCAAGGCCGGGCGGCCATATCTCGGTCATGAGTCTATTATGTCCCGCTTTTTTGACACTTTATTTGTTGATTTTCAACCGTATCCGACTCTATTTGTCTTTGCGCTGGCGTCGCCGCTAAGATCTCATGTTCCTGGGTCGATCAACTCGCATGCCACGCGGAATGCACGCCTCTTCTTTGGTGGTGCGCCACGTTGTCATCTTCTCGTATATATATATGTATCCCCGCCGCTTCTCCTTTGTGAGGCGATTGGGAAGAGCCGAATCCTCCTTTGTGGGGACCGACGCCAGATTGCTTCATCTTCCCATGTGTACACTGCTACTTGACCCCGCCGCTTCTCCTTTGTGAGGCGATTGGGAAGAGCCGAGATTCTCCTTCGTGGGGATCGACGCTTCAAAGATTGGTTTTGCTTGGTCATCACCCGCCTCGATATCTTTAACGGAGCGCATTTCATACCGCACTCCATGCTCAGAACGGGATATATTGCCGCTTTGTTTACACGACTATATTTATCGCTCTCGGTATTCGATACGGATGAAATCGTCATACTCGCTATAAGGTCGGACTCAATCTATGTAAGATGAATTCAACGCCTTTACTAATAATATTTTCGATTTCGCTTGATTATTCCTCGAGCTTTTCCGACTTACGCTGATGGACGCCATAGTGAATATTATTCCACATGTGACGATCCCGCGATTTTTATCTCACGATTTGCACTGCAGACATCATCACGAGACGATCCAGTCAGATTTGAGGGGAGTTCCCGTGATTCTCCGACGATTGGTCACCGGCGCGCCAATTAATAAAAGATACCCGAACCTTTAAAAATAGATTATCCGTTCGGCGACTCCGCTAAGGATCCGGATACATCTTTTGTCGGCGGTGGTTGAACCAAGACGACGGAGGTCCTTTGTATATTCCTGGATACTCGCCTCATTGACCGACAGACACCATGCCGCGGACGCCGATGTCCCGCGGCCCGACCGAGGAGCATGATCATATTCATTGCGGATTATTACCCAGCCAGCCCGGTTCCAACAGAATCGTGTCATCGGCCACCCGGATTGTGGGTTGGACACACCGCCCCGATGAGCTTTTGTTCCCGCCGACTTTGAAGAATCGCCTTGCTCATAGCGAGATGCCGCCATCTAGTCATAGATTTTACCTGGGTTCACTCATCGTAAACATTACGGGCGCCGACCAACTACGCCCTCAACCGATGGGATGGAGAACTGCTGGCGCCTCAGTATCCGTACAATGTATTGTGCCACCACCTTATTCGAAGCTCTATAATCCGATTCAATACGCTTCACTAAACACGCGAGTCGGCTGGCTTACATGAGATGTACCGATTTCGTTTACCCATGGGGAAGATGTCAGATCGAGTACTTCCTTCCAATCAGAACCGAGCCTACCAAGAAACACACCGATCGCTACAAGACTTTATGGGATCTCACTTGTCATTATTATATAGCTCGCCCAATCAACCTTTGCGCCAAAAGGAAATTGCAAGTGAGTCTCGCGCTTTGCCAATTATTTGTTCCAAAGATTTGGAGGACAACTGGCGAGGAAATATGTGAACTGCCACCGCCACTCCTTCAAGGTTAATGAACTGACGAGAGGTCCGAGGCTAACTCCTATACGCCTACCAAGATGGTTTTCTCCGTGGACCAAGTTTGCAACCTTTCGTGGCATGCGGTAAAGCCTATCCAACCGACAACTCTTCTAGCCGGCTATCTTGCAACTGCTAAAGAAATGTGTGGTTCCATATCAACTGATGATGCTTTACCTTTGAGGTCCTTTAGCCTCAGCCTTTGCCCACAAGAAGGAACTCTCTCCTTCCTAATGGTGGCCAATATTCACCGTGGATTGGCATATAGTCCGAGCAAGCACTGTGAGAAAGGATGAGCCATCATCACGCATTCCTTCCATCCGAGTAGAGCTCCCATATACCTATTTGATGGCTTGGTCGGTTCTTCATCGCCCGACATGATGTCGGCACCGTTCCACAGATTCGCCTACTCCTTTCTTTGGCTGGTAGAGGATTGCGATGGAAGGGGCGTTTTACAGAGATCAAGAAATAGATGCATTCATAAAGGGTGGATCTTTTCCAGATGTTTTCCTCGATTCTCGGGTCAATATGGTGAGTCCTTGGTCGACGAGGAGGTGCCGAAGACACGCCAGACTTCACTTGACATTACATTCTAACCGCTAGTGAACATCGTGCCGTGGTATCTCACTTTCCGGTAAAGGAGGAATGCTTCATTGAGCCTTATTTTCCCTCGCCGTTTGCTCGCCACCGTTACTTACTCAACTTTATGTTGGGAACCCGAACCGACGGCCTGCACTCATGGACTTGTGGATGGCCTTCGAGCATGGTTGTGGAGCGCCATGGGATGTACCGTGCTAGATTCGGGCCTCCCGAGCTCGACCGCCACCGAATCGACATTCCTTCATTGCAGCTTGGCTATTAGTAGCTAACGAGCGGGCCCCTCGTGGAGGGCTATCTCAGATCGGGTGGCCGAAGCATCGCTATGAGCCGACACTGCACCCTGATGCCGTTCTAGTCAGAGGAAGTGTCCCCAATCTCATCCGCCAATTGAGACCGAGGAGGAGTTCCACAACTCGGGCGCTGGACTTTAGGAGAGGACCAACGAGATCAGCTTATGAGAAGAACCTCGTACTTCTCCTTTTCCCCTTCGCTTTCATCCTTTCCATTGATTTCTCATTCAACCGAATTTTCGTGAAAATCTGAAGAAGAAGAATTTCACCCTCTCAAGGGGTTAAACGAAAGAGGTTAGCCCATAAGAATCGCTGAATCCTCGGTCCTTTGATATAGACTTGACCAAGAATGATCCAACAAGGACGGAGGTAACAATTCACCGTGATGTAATCTGAATTTTCGCTTTTGAGACTGACATTTCTCCGCTTGCATGTAAGGGGTTTTAGGATTATGATTCCGCTTTGATTTTCCTCACCACGACTGGCTCCGCCTCGCTTCATGCCGAGCCAAGTTTTACTCAACAAATGTATGGAGCTATGGCGGAGGAGGCCAATGGGACCTCGATTCGGTGAACCCTGTACATCTAACATCGATAACTCCTCTTTGGATGGCGATGCGAGAATTGAACGACTCTGAATTGACCCCACTAATTGCCTCTTCGCTTTTGCTCTTTAGAGATTGCAGGAGACAAATGCACAAACCGAGACTAGGCAAGCTAACCCCACCGTAGGAGGTAAGTAGCTTTACCTATTGTTCGCCAACTCTAGTTGCATTCGCTTTCCTAATGCCTTTTCGTGACTTCTCAATGGAAGATTTCGTGGAAGCCGGTTTATACGCAACACTTCCATGGATGACCTCACGCTTGGTCACAGGATGGCGATGTTCTTGGTGAAGATTTACCCAAGCCACCATCAAGAAGGTATGAATTTTCTTCGATTAATTATAGGACCACCATTTGGCCAATACTACTATAATTAAAGGAGCCTCGAGAAATTCCTTTGTGTAGTGGCAAGCACTCCTCTTCCCCGCTTTAATCGTCACTACCACGACGCTGAGATAGATGAGCACACCGAGGGTCACGTCAGAGATAGTTCTCCAAATGGATGTACTGATAGACTCGCTAGTCCCCTAAACTAATGAGGAGACGGTAAGAGTCCTCTAACTAAATATGTTTTCACCAATTTTTGATTGAAGATTCTAAAGTCCTCTTTCTTTGTAGAGCCTACATCTCACTCCATGATTTGGCGAGAGCTCGATGCCGATGAAGATCCATCCCATCTTATTATCCGCTTGAAGTACGCCATTTTTTTCTTTGGTGAACACGGTGATCGAAAAGGTTCTTCATGGCGGCTTTCTTCATCAGCCTCAGCCACCGCTTGATCCTGGATGGCCTTGATACGGATATGGGTTATCCCGAAATGGCTCAGCCATTGCCGATGACCTCGCCCATCCGAGAGAAAGCTTCAGAGACTACAAGAACTACGGGCAGCCGGAGCTTCCTCATACATAGCCGTCAGACCGACGCTCGCTTAGAGGCATGGCGCCGATGCTCGTGGTTTTACCGGCTCGAGGTCCGATGCAGAGATCGCGACCATCAGCTCTGAGTCGTTGTTGCCGACATATTCTTCCCTAAGCCATATCCGACCGATATTGTGGCGAAGCGGAGAGGATAATATCGCCAGGAGAGCTCCATGCCGAGGAAGATAAGATGAGTATTTTGAGCGGGCTAAGGCCAACAAGGAAGAAGCTCACTCGCCGCTGCCTAGGGAACTCGAACCGTCAGCGTAAACCGGTTGAGCTCGAGGAGGCAACCACGAAGACACCGAACACCGATGAGGAGTCCTTCGTGGCCGAGCTGCGTGGAGAACTCCACCGTGCTTATAGTGATGAAGTGTCTCACCGAACAACAAATCCTTTGTCATAGACTTGATGTTTAAACAGCTTGTAGCTCCTTCTATATTTATTTCAAATGAATAAGATTTATTCCTTTCATTGTTTATTATGATTCTTTTACTGGCCGTAAATAATTAACCATAATACTTATAGGATTTTTGGCAAACCCTCACCATCAACGGGTTTGATTAGCCTTTACCAACTACCGCTTGAGTTGGGCTAGCGTATGATTATCCGATCCGCTCCGCACGTGACGCTGTGCTAAAAGAATGAAACTCTTCTAGACTTGTTGCTATGATATTGAATACATAGGCTCTAGATTTTACCGCAAGAGACCACCCTAACAACGCAGGTTACACGAGACTCATCCCTTCTTAGGCTTCGGATAAAATACCCCGTAATCAAACTCGTGTCTTCTTCAATCGAAAAGACTAAACCGCAACGCTGCAGAGGCGCTGGCTTTATCCCTTCTTAGGCTTCGGATAAAATACCCCGTAATCAAACTCGTGTCTTCTTCAATCGAAAAGACTAAACCGCAACGCTGCAGGAGGCGCTGGCTTTATCCCTTCTTAGGCTTCGGATAAAATACCCCGTAATCAAACTCGTGTCTTCTTCAATCGAAAAGACTAAACCGCAACGCTGCAGAGGCGCTGGCTTTATCCCTTCTTAGGCTTCGGATAAAATACCCCGTAATCAAACTCGTGTCTTCTTCAATCGAAAAGACTAAACCGCAACGAGTATGCTATTTTATCCTTCTAGGTTTCGATAAAATACCCCGTAATCAAACTCGTGTCTTCTTCAATCTAAAAGACTAAACCGCAACGCTGCAGGAGGCTGGCTTTATCCCTTCTTAGGCTTCGGATAAAATACCCCGTAATCAAACTCGTGTCTTCTTCAATCGAAAAGACTAAACCGCAACGCTGTTAGGCGCTGACTTTATCCCTTTTAGGCTTCGGATAAAATACCCCGTAATCAAACTCGTGTCTTCTTCAATCTAAAAGACTAAACCGCAACGCTGCAGGAGGCGCTGGCTTTATCCCTTCTTAGGCTTCGGATAAAATACCCCGTAATCAAACTCGTGTCTTCTTCAATCTAAAAGACTAAACCGCAACGCTGTGCTAAAAGAATGAAACTCTTCTAGACTTGTTGCTATGATATTGAATACATAGGCTCGGTACTTTTACGCAAGAGACCACCCGCAACGCTGTAAGCTGGCTTTATCCCTTCTTAGGCTTCGGATAAAATACCCCGTAATCAAACTCGTGTCTTCTTCAATCTAAAAGACTAAACCGCAACGCTGTGCTAAAAGAATGAAACTCTTCTAGACTTGTTGCTATGATATTGAATACATAGGCTCGTACTTTACCGCAAGAGACCACCCGCAACGCTGCGGTGAGGCGCTGGCTTTATCCCTTCTTAGGCTTCGGATAAAATACCCCGTAATCAAACTCGTGTCTTCTTCAATCTAAAAGACTAAACCGCAACGCTGTGCTAAAAGAATGAAACTCTTCTAGACTTGTTGCTATGATATTGAATACATAGGCTCGGTACTTTTACGCAAGAGACCACCCGCAACGCTGCGGTGAGGCGCTGGCTTTATCCCTTCTTAGGCTTCGGATAAAATACCCCGTAATCAAACTCGTGTCTTCTTCAATCTAAAAGACTAAACCGCAACGCTGTGCTAAAAGAATGAAACTCTTCTAGACTTGTTGCTATGATATTGAATACATAGGCTCGGTACTTTTACGCAAGAGACCACCCTAACGCAGGTTACACGAGACTCATCCCTTCTTAGGCTTCGGATAAAATACCCCGTAATCAAACTCGTGTCTTCTTCAATCTAAAAGACTAAACCGCAACGCTGTGCTAAAAGAATGAAACTCTTCTAGACTTGTTGCTATGATATTGAATACATAGGCTCTAGATTTTACCGCAAGAGACCACCCGCAACGCTGCGGTGAGGCGCTGGCTTTATCCCTTCTTAGGCTTCGGATAAAATACCCCGTAATCAAACTCGTGTCTTCTTCAATCTAAAAGACTAAACCGCAACGCTGTGCTAAAAGAATGAAACTCTTCTAGACTTGTTGCTATGATATTGAATACATAGGCTCTAGACTTTACGCAAGAGACCACCCAACGCAGGTTACACGAGACTCATCCCTTCTTAGGACAACCCGGTTCGAAAATCCCTACAAGATACCTTCACCGGCGCTACCTAAGATGAAAGATGGAACTAAGAGGGATCTCCACCGAGAACCGAAGAGACTCAGTGACCTTCAAAGGACAACCCGGTTCGAAAATCCCTACAAGATACCTTCACCGGCGCTACCTAAGATGAAAGATGGAACTAAGAGGGATCTCCACCGAGAACCGAAGAGACTCAGTGACCTTCAAAGGACAACCCGGTTCGAAAATCCCTACAAGATACCTTCACCGGCGCTACCTAAGATGAAAGATGGAACTAAGAGGGATCTCCACCGAGAACCGAAGAGACTCAGTGACCTTCAAAGGACAACCCGGTTCGAAAATCCCTACAAGATACCTTCACCGGCGCTACCTAAGATGAAAGATGGAACTAAGAGGGATCTCCACCGAGAACCGAAGAGACTCAGTGACCTTCAAAGGACAACCCGGTTCGAAAATCCCTACAAGATACCTTCACCGGCGCTACCTAAGATGAAAGATGGAACTAAGAGGGATCTCCACCGAGAACCGAAGAGACTCAGTGACCTTCAAAGGACAACCCGGTTCGAAAATCCCTACAAGATACCTTCACCGGCGCTACCTAAGATGAAAGATGGAACTAAGAGGGATCTCCACCGAGAACCGAAGAGACTCAGTGACCTTCAAAGGACAACCCGGTTCGAAAATCCCTACAAGATACCTTCACCGGCGCTACCTAAGATGAAAGATGGAACTAAGAGGGATCTCCACCGAGAACCGAAGAGACTCAGTGACCTTCAAAGGACAACCCGGTTCGAAAATCCCTACAAGATACCTTCACCGGCGCTACCTAAGATGAAAGATGGAACTAAAAGTGGGATCTCCACCGAGAACCGAAGAGACTCAGTGACCTTCAAAGGACAACCCGGTTCGAAAATCCCTACAAGATACCTTCACCGGCGCTACCTAAGATGAAAGATGGAACTAAAAGTGGGATCTCCACCGAGAACCGAAGAGACTCAGTGACCTTCAAAGGACAACCCGGTTCGAAAATCCCTACAAGATACCTTCACCGGCGCTACCTAAGATGAAAGATGGAACTAAAAGTGGGATCTCCACCGAGAACCGAAGAGACTCAGTGACCTTCAAAGGACAACCCGGTTCGAAAATCCCTACAAGATACCTTCACCGGCGCTACCTAAGATGAAAGATGGAACTAAGAGGGATCTCCACCGAGAACCGAAGAGACTCAGTGACCTTCAAAGGACAACCCGGTTCGAAAATCCCTACAAGATACCTTCACCGGCGCTACCTAAGATGAAAGATGGAACTAAGAGTGGGATCTCCACCGAGAACCGAAGAGACTCAGTGACCTTCAAAGGACAACCCGGTTCGAAAATCCCTACAAGATACCTTCACCGGCGCTACCTAAGATGAAAGATGGAACTAAGAGGGATCTCCACCGAGAACCGAAGAGACTCAGTGACCTTCAAAGGACAACCCGGTTCGAAAATCCCTACAAGATACCTTCACCGGCGCTACCTAAGATGAAAGATGGAACTAAGAGGGATCTCCACCGAGAACCGAAGAGACTCAGTGACCTTCAAAGGACAACCCGGTTCGAAAATCCCTACAAGATACCTTCACCGGCGCTACCTAAGATGAAAGATGGAACTAAGAGGGATCTCCACCGAGAACCGAAGAGACTCAGTGACCTTCAAAGGACAACCCGGTTCGAAAATCCCTACAAGATACCTTCACCGGCGCTACCTAAGATGAAAGATGGAACTAAGAGGGATCTCCACCGAGAACCGAAGAGACTCAGTGACCTTCAAAGGACAACCCGGTTCGAAAATCCCTACAAGATACCTTCACCGGCGCTACCTAAGATGAAAGATGGAACTAAGAGGGATCTCCACCGAGAACCGAATTTACCTTTCTTCTTGAAGTGAGGATTATTGGTCGCCGAGCAAAGGACCAAATCTCCTTCTTTGAAACTCCGCTGTCGCATTTCTTGTTGAAAGCTCTCGACATCCTAGCTTGGTAGAACTCAATGCATTGTTGAGCTTCCAGCGCTTTTCATCCAACATCTCGAAGCTCTTCGAGACGCTTCGATGTTGTTCTTCAATCGCCATCTCCGCTGTAAGGGCTGGCGCGAGTGACGGAATCGATTTCCAATGGGAGAACCGCCACACCCGAGACCGTAGAATACGGGTCTCTCCAAATGGCGCGATGTCGCATATACCGAGTAAGCCCCAGTTTATCATCCCAGCCTCGCTTGTTATTTTTCACAAGCTTCGGCAAAATCTTGATAATCGCCTTGTTGAATGCCTCGCTAATCCATTTGCACCGATTATAGGTCGCCGACAGACGCCTTGTATTTTGAATTTCGCAAAACCCGATGAAGGAATTGCCGATGAATTGGGGACCGCTGTCATGCACGATCCGCCTTGGAACACCGCTCGGTAGATGACATGGTGTTTGATAAATTTGACGACGGTACTTTTACTTTTAGCGGATTGCTTCGCCCACTTGGAGAAGTAGTCGGTGATCGCTAGAATAAACCGACGCTTTGACCGACGGAGGAAAATGGGACCTACAACGCCCATTCCCCATGTCTCAATGGCCGTGATGTACGGATGATGCAACGCCCGAGGTCGATGCATATAATTCGCGGAATTTGACACGCGGGCATCTCCGAGCGATACGCATCGCCATTAATCATTGTTGGCCAAAAGTAGCCCATTCTCCCGATTCGATCAGAGTTTGGGACCAGCCGTGCACCACATTCACCTTCGTGCTTCCCCGGGACCTCTTCTTTGTTTGAGAGGCATCGGAGTAAAGACCATCGCACTCTCTACGATATAACATCCGGTCTCCGTGGTCAGAAGAATCTTGAGCTCTTCGCCGATTGACTCCTTCACGCCTCGCAATACCATGTAAGACGAATCGATGATAGGAAAGCCAATCTCGGCTCCAACTTAGTTTGGGTTGCATACACTTCTTTGGTAACTATCCCTTTGTCTTCTTGTACCTCATCATATATTGGTACGAAGAGTTGGTGAGTCCTGACCGTAACTAGTTGTTCGGTGTCAGAAGGTTGTGCCGATACTACTAACGCGCCAATGCATCCGCATAAGCCGCTCGGGCGGAATATATTCGATGAAGAATTCTTCAAATGAGTCCGCCATTTCAACGCCTATCCGATGATAGGGGACTAGATCGATTTCTAACTTCAGAGTCACCACGATCCGCTTAACTATCAATTCATAATCAGACGCTTCGAGATACTCGACCCCCTCCTGGCGAAACTAAGTCCAATAAGTAGCGATTGTATTCGCCACGCTATTAGAGCAAGGTTTAGTGAGTGAATAAGCACGGGCATGACATGATTCCCTGGGAAATCAAGACAACTCCGACTCCGCCGAGATTTTAGAACATCCGGGGCACTTGCCACATTAGTGGCCCGAGAAGTTCACAAAATACAATCGCCATATTTGTTGGTGCGATAGTGTTGACTTCCCGGACTTCATCCTAAGATCATCATATAGCTCAATCAAGGCCCTGTCCGTCGGGTGTACCAAGAGATCGCAAATCGCTTGTCCTTTGACCGACTTTTGTTGTTTGAAGTGCAAGTCATATTGGGACAAGAGCAAGGCCCATTTCGCCAAACGCCAACTCATTGAGGCCTACGGTCATAAATATTCGACCGGATTTACGCTAGAGATAACATAAATCGCCCGTCCGACTAAATAGTGCCGCATTTTCTCAATCGCTAACACTAATGCAAGGCACCGCTTCAACCATTGATATCGAGACTCGCCACTAATGTTCGCCTGTAATACATCGCTGCTCGCGGACCGCCGCCGCCCCGCGAGTAAAGCGCTTAACGAGTGATCCGTTGCCTTGATGTAAATCAAACGTTTTCCGATCTGTGCAACAAGAACAGAGGTTTAGCGAGATACGATTTGATCTCTTCAAATGCCTTCTCGCAGCGCCATCCCAAATAAACGACACGCCTTCTTGTTCAACTTGGAAAATGGTTGGCACTTCCTGATAGGTTCGATATGAACCGCCGGATGTACGCCAATCGCCTCTTGTAACCCCTCGAAGTTCTCTCGATTTCTGAGGTTGCAACTCTTGAATCGCCTTCACTTTGTCGATCGACGGATGCCCTTATTAGTGACGACAAAGCCGGGAACTTGCCACCGACATCCCAAGGAAGGATTTGGCAGATTCATCTTTAGTCGATGGGTTCGCATGAGCTCAATACCGCTCTAAGATCTTTGATGTGATCTCCTTTGTCACGCTTTTCACGCATCAAGTCGCCGACGAGCATTCGACCGCTTTTCCTGAGATGATCCCGAAAATCTTAGTCATTGCTCGCCGATATGTGGCCAAAGATTTTTGAGGCCGAACGGCATGACCGTAGCAATATATACCGATGGGCGCTCAACTGGTGCTGGCATCATCGGGTGCATCTTGATCCGATTGTAACCCGAGAAACCATCCATGAATGACATTCTTTCAAATCCACACGTATTGTCGACTATGACATCGTGATTGGAAGAGGAAAGTCATCTTTCGCAAGCAGCATCGTGTCTCAGAATCGCATACGCATCCTAATCGAACCATTCTTCTTCATGACCGACTATATTCGCCACCCAACCGGATGTTGAATTTCCTTGATGAATCCCGATTCTATGAGTTTCTTCACTTCGCCAACGACATTCGCAAGATTTGTGGACTAAACCGCTTTGCGTTGCTTGACAGTTTGACATCCACCTTGATGTTGAGGCGATGTGTCGCCACATTAGGGTCGAGTCCTTGCATGTCCTCGTAGCTCCAGGCGAATACATCGATATACTCCCTGATTAGGGTGATCAACCCTTCCTTCTCCTCCAAGGGAAAAGTATTGCTGATGTTTATGAGCTTAGGATGCTCTTCGTCACCCATATTAACCTGGACTACCTCGTCCTTAGTGGGGGTTCTCTTTGTTCAATCTATCCCCAAACCGCTTGAGTTGATGGATCCATGGGTCTTCCCATGTTGGCATATCTTCATCACTCTCAATAGTAGCAGGATCAACCGTAGCCATATTTGACATCAAAGCCTTGAAAGCTTCTCCCAGGCGGTGTCTAATCCCAAGCCAAGAATCGACGAATGTCCGCCTCCCCATCGGGTGGATTATTATCAATCACCATGAGCATTCATCTTCTCGAGGAGGATTCAGATCCCAATCCCCGCCTAAATGCATAGTAGTTATCCGCTTCCTCTTGGGACATATGCCGCTGGGAGGGACTCGAGGACCTCGCCCAAAACATAGACCTTCCCTTGTGTCAAGTTGTACCCCACTTCTTCATGATACCCTGTTTCGACTATATCGAATGTGTGGAGGATAGGCCCATTGTCATCTTCATCTTCTTCAAAGAAATGATTTGGCGCTGGAATTGCATCTCCTTTTCCGTAAACCAAGTCTTTTTCACTACTTGATCTTCGTGGGATGACGGTGTTGTCCCAAAGGAGTCTCGAATCGCTTTTGTGTAAAGCAAAATGACCGAAGTTGGTAGGTGCAACTCGATTGTTGTATAAACCCGCCATCACATCATTCAAAGACAAAGGGTACTCTAAATCGCCATTTATTGATTCATCGGCAATTTGCCAATTACAATGTTCATCCGACGATTCTTCATCGCCAAGATTGATTACAAGGTACAATGTCATTTAAAACAAAACCACCACTATAACCAAGCCCGCTTCGTATCGCCTTCACCACCGTCCGTGCCTTGGGCCGATGATTCGCCGACTCATTACCGTAGAGGAGAGAATCGCTGAAATAATTCTCCATCCCCTTAAACGGTTGTTTGTCCGCGACCACCGCCTTGACTCATTATTCGTGTCTACATATTTGAGACATCGATGAAGAGTAGATGGGACTATAACGCTACTATGGATCCAAGGTCCACCCAACAATAAGTTATAGGAAGTCTCGCACAATCACATAGCAGTGACTTCGACTTTAAGTCCCCATTTGACACTTTATCCGATTTTACCAAGCGGCAGACCACCGGTGTTAAATCCATAGATCACCGTGTTGTTGATGCCATTGTCGGGCGTGGATTCCAAGGTGATACATGAGGCGCAGGGCATGATGCTCATTAATGGAACCCGGATCGACTTGGATCCTGCTAACTTCACTAGAGCCAATATACCCGTGAAGTATAGCGCCTATCATGCTTGGAATTCCTTGTCCGCATATCCTCCTTTGTAAAAGTGATGCAGGGAAGTGTTTAGCCGCAAGGTTGCATTGTTGGGCCGACTCTTACGGACTCGGCTTAATCGGGTGAGGAAGACTTCAATCGCCGTGGCTTCTTGAAGAGCTTCTCTTGTTTCTTTTGACAACCGCATAGTCAGAAGAGTGATTCTTATGGAATATTAGCCAATTGGGCCATAACGCCGGTTTATATGGGAGTTGGAGCTTCGGTTTGTCTCTTCTAATTGGGTGATTGAACCGAGACCGCCGAGTCGAACTTTCATCGCTTCGGCCAGGGCTTTGGCACCACTGCTGTTGCGCTTTCTCGGCGCGAGTGAGGGAATTGTTGGTACCCCCACTCGACACAGCCCTTGGCATTTAGGTCGGGACTTTCGTACTTGTATTTGTACTGTCCGCCTCGGTGGCGCGGGCTTCGTGTTCTCCTTCTTCGCCGCTGAATGTCACCACCGCCACATCTCCTCCAAAATTGCGAAGTAGCATGGCATGCCTTTGCCTTCCGCTTTGACTTTTTCTTCGATGAAGAAGAAGCTACCCATTGATCATCTTCAAGCAGGTCTAGGTGGATCCACAGGACTTCGCCATTTGGGGCTGTATACGATACAAGTCCTTTCTGGCATTGCTCGTGTGGGTCATCATTCACCGTCTTCATCGCGACTTTGACCATCGGTTTAGGCTCAAACCATGTCAACGGCATCACCAAGCTTATGGACAACGATTTGTTCGACCTTCTTTCTTTGGACGGCTTCATAGTGATGACCCTACGTCAATTAAGGCCTGGATTTTATCCTTGAGGCTGAAACAGGATTTAGTGGGGTAATGAACTGCCCTATGGTACGCGCAGTATTTTGGGTCATTCGTCCTCGTTGCTTCCTCTTGATTCTGAATCGGAGGGAGCTTGATCTTGTTATTTTCCATAAGATATTTGAAGAGACCGGAAATCTCGCCGCCCCTAAAGGAATAGGACTTTGGGAATCTTGGCTCGAGGCCTTCGCTTCGCGGGCCCCGCTGCCACCGCGGATTGTGCCCGCGGCGGCGCTTTGTTGCCGCTGCCGGCCGGGTTGAGTTGAATGTTTGCGCGAATCACCGCCTGGCTCGCTTCTTTCCTTTGCCACGGGACAAAGTTACGCTTGGCTTCCGCTATCGGCCGGCCTCTTCTCCGCTTTTTCCTCTTGAGGAATCTTCGGCTTATTCACCCGGACCTTCAAGTCCTTCCGTGTGTGGACGGTGCCGTTCCCATTGCCTCGAGCACATCTATCGACAAATTGTTGTGGCAGGTCCGAGGATGAACTCCTCTATTATTGGATCCGCGGTTCATTGCCTTGTTCCTAATCGCTTGACAAAGATATCTACGCTCCGCCCTTCGCTGTCGAGTAACATTCGATGGATACTTCTGTATCGCCATCGAAGAAATTGAGAGAAACAGGACTCCATATCGCCCCACCGCTGATGCTCCCTCGCTTAAGACGGCGGTACCAATCAAGGCAGCTCCACGGCGGGTGCCAACGAATGACCGAACCATCGTGGGCTCATTGTCGAATAACTCCGAGGTGCGACTTGAAATAAATCAAGTCGCTACGGGAACCCTTCCCACAAACGGTGTGAAGTTTATTAAGTTAAACTTAGATGGGTACGGATTGATTCCCACTGGTATGGGCAAGGAATACCGTTTTCTTCACCTCTTGAGCGGAAATCAATGAGTTGATTTTGCTCGAGGTCTTTGATCTTTTCGCCTCATGAGCAACAACATCTACGTTATGTCCGCCAAGGTGGTTCAGAGGGTTATCATCCTCTCGTACTTCCTCGTCCTAATCGGCCATCTTGATCGACGCCGATGCGCCGACTAATTCACCCCGATGTTTTGTCAAGGCTAATATCTATTGGTCATGCATTTCTCTCATCGTGCATGGCCAACTCCATCTCTAACTTGAAGTTTTCCGCTGCTTATTCAACGCTTCATCTAGCATTTTAGCCACTTGATCTGCATCGATCATAAGCGCTTTGGGGCTCCTTCGCTAGATACAAGATGATCGAGGCAATTATGAGCCAATATCCGACGATCATCCTCCGTGGGTATCCCTTCGAAGTTTGTCGATTCGACCGCCGGATAGTCCCGACCGCAAACGAAGTTAACCGCTATGATGCGCCGATAGTCCGTGACGACGTTCTTTGCCGGTCATGTTATTAGTGACCTCGGCAATTCATCCTCGGGATGTCATCCTTCTCGAGTCCTTGACCTAGGTCTCGCAGTTGGTGCTAAGTCTCGAAGACCGAACTCTTTCTCGAGTTTCTTGCGGCAATTGCACTCGAGAGCACCGCCCCGATGAGCTTAGAGCACAAGCACGACTGATGAGTTTGGGGAACCCTCCGAGATTTCCTCGCACTTCGCATCGTAATATACCATCGGTATGAGTATCGAGCAACCCGCCGTGTGTCGCACTCTGGTATAATGTCGCCGCCGCCGCACGAAAGCGCTTCCTTCCAAGAATTACTGAAGGTGACTCGCTTTAACTTTCACTTATGTGGCGTGAAGTCTCGGCGGACTCGGACTTTGACTTTTAGTCCCTGGTGGGGTTGCAAGAATCTTCCGATCCTTCTTGGGACGGCTGGGACCTCCCCGCATGGGAGTGACTCGCGATTCTTTCAGGGGACCCAAATGATCCTTGATAGTTGGTCCGTGGTGGTGGGAATTGGCTTCACACCGTTCGTACGCATTTTGACTTTGAGGTCGGCCGTCTTGGACTTTGGCTGAATTTGCAACGCCGCGACCTTCTGGGCCGCCGACGAAAGTGGAATGTTGGCAATCTTAGCTTTTGAAGCCGCGCTAACCGGGTTGGAGTACCATTAGATTTGGGCCTCCAAACCCGTGGTATGTTGGCTTCTTTACTACCGCCTTCTTCAATTCACGAAGCTATCGCACCAAAGCTCGTGCCTATGCAAGAAGTGCACGACGCCCGGATACGCCTCGGCTGCGGAGCGTTCCGCTTGACACGACCCACTCGCTTGGTCGGACGGATGGACCGTCGATCATTTGAGGCCGGAATCAAGGTAGTTCGATCTTAGATCCGCCGAAGCGACCCCATCCATGGATTGCACGGCCTTGGCGATTTGCGCCGCCATGCTTTGTCGCCGCTTTGGCGGCCCGCTGGAGAGTGGGCGCGCCATCGGGCGCTCATCTCTCGCGCCGTAGTCCGAACTTCGACGCCGGGAGATTTTTCACACCAAGGCAGCGGCTGGACTCGCCGCCCGGGCTCTACATCGGAGGCCCATCGGGTTCTCCTTGCGCCGAGACCTTCGAGCGGCGGGGAACTGATCCGAGGAGGGTCGATAGGTACTCCTCGAACTTCTCTGAGTCGAACTCGAACTCGACCTCTTCCTCCACCGATAGGAACTGTCGCTGCACTCCACGCACCTCCACTGAGGTCCGGTGGCTCCCATCGGGTCGCCTTGTTCGCTCAGAAAGTCGGTTTTGTATTCATTGCTTTGTTGAATTCGTTTACAGCTTCTTGGGCCTACAACAAAAATTCAAACAAAGAAAAATTGCCTTTTATTTTAAGGCGTACAATGAAAACGAAGAGATTACAACTTCTTCCTGAACAAATGCTCGGATCTCTATTATACGGGATCCTCGCTTGTGTGGGTTCTTTGCCTATGCCGGGGACTTGAATCATCCGTGGACCACCGCGCAATTCCGATCCAGGTAAAAACCCGGGTTCTGGAACTACAGATGTGAAGGGGCTCGTTTCACGAAGGAAACGAAGCGCCTAAGGGGATCACACTCACGAAGGAGAGGATCGCCTTCGGGATCACACTCACGAAGGAGAGGATCACGAGCGGTGAGATCTACTAGGAGAAATCCGCAGTGACTGTTACATGGCCGACCGAATCCGCTTACCTCGCGATTTTAGATCGGCGTCGCTCGAACTTCGTGCTCATGCGTTGCTTTCGGGCTGTCGTCGGCGACTCGTAGATCTCGCAAGAACTCTCTCACAAATATCCGAAATCTCCGAAAATCCCCAAAATCCCGCCTGACCAGCCTCCGAAACTGAAGAAGACCCCCCCTATTTATAGGATGGGGGTAGGCCACAGGTGGCTTCCGGCCACTTGGCCGATCCACCTCGGCCAAGTTGGCGAGGTGGCTTCGGCCACTTGGCCGATCCACCTCGGCCAAGTTGTCGAGGTGGCTCGGCCATGTTGGCGAGCCACCTCGACCAACTTGGCGAGGCGAGTCCCTTTTCGCCGTCTTTTCCGCCATTTTGCCGTTTCGCCATTTTTCTCGGTCTCTCGGGCTTAGGTCCTACCTATTCTGACTCTTGGTCTTCTCCGGACTTAGATTTCGTTTGTTCAAGTCCGTGCTCGATTCCTTTGATTGATTTCAACCCGTCGACGGTTTAAATGACGATTGGTCGACGTTTGGACTTGGACTCATCGACGCCCAATCCCATCTCGCCGACGCTCAATCCGATCGATCTTGCTTCACAATATAGTCGCAAATCTTATTGACCCAGGCGCCTTGTTAGATTGATCCTCCTACGGCCTTTGTCGATTTATGCGCCTCGCCGACTCACATACGTTCGTCAACTCGCTTTATGCATTTTTACGGCGTAGTCAATCGCCAACATTTTCGATTCACGTTGTTGGACGGATCGTCGGTTGTCCACCCACCGTTTACGAGTCTTGTTCGGGTACTGATAAGCAATTTTTATCGCCTACAACTCCTACTTCACGTTCCTCGTGGGATCGATAACTTTCTATACTATAACTTGATAAAGGTTGTATACTTCGGGATCAAGCTAAGCAATCTATAGAAGCTGACGAAACGAGGATCCAATATGAAAAGAAATCAAGTGAAAATCATGTTCAAGATGATTAGCCACAAAGAAACGATGATATCTCCCAATCCGTAAGACGAAATTGAACATATAATATATGAAAATCGCCTATCTCGACGAGACGGAGCTAAATACATTTTTAGAATTTCGAGATTCCAATCGGTCAACCAACCGACAATATCGGTCGGCCAATCGATTGGTCAACCGACAGGAACGACAGCCATGTGATATGGGCCATTTGATTCCTTTGTTGCCAAGTTTCATCCAAGGGTTCTCCTTCATTGCTGTAGACTATAAATAGAGGGGTAGAGTGAGGGGTTTGAGGTGTGAAATATTTTGTAAACTCTATTTGGAGAGGAGCGTTACTCTTAATTGAGAAGACCTTCCAAAAATTATAACTTTGTTACACAATAAATAAAATTTTCACCCCTTCAATTTCCTTTCTCTTCTTCTTGTCCAAGGACCAAAAGGAGGATGAGATGAGGATCAGGAGTTGTTGGTTTTTCTTTTATTTCTTTCTCTTCTTCTTGTCCAAATCATCTATGAAGGATTGGACTATTCTTCAAAAACTTCCTTAGAATCAATGTGTCAAGGGGATTTCATGAAGAAAAATGCGATGAAGCTTGGGAGTTTTTAGAGAGTTTATCTGAAAAAACCATGCAGTGGGAGCACTGTGATGATAGAATTTCATCAGTTCCCCAACCCAAATCCAGTGGTCTTTCCTTAGAGACAAACATAGCCTCTGAAGCAAAGATGGCTACAATCATGTGTAGGTTAGAAGCTTTAGAAATCAAAGAACGAAGCTCCACCAAATCAATCAAGTTTCAAAGTTGTCACAACCGTCTTTCTCCATCTCATGTTTCGTGAGGAATGTTCTCTTAGGAAACAATCAACCATTAGGATGTAAACGCCGATTCCAAAGATCCCTGAATGACCTATTTTCTCCAACTTACAATCCAGTTGGAGAAATCACCCAACTTTGCATGGAATCGTGGAAACTACTCCGCATCAAAATTTCCTCCCTCTTCAAACCAACAAATTCCTAGGGAAACACAGCCTTTCGGTTCTCAAAATTTTCAACAACCAAATCTGTCATACCCAAGTCAGTCTTCTCATCATCAATCTGTAAATCCTACTCCTTCGAACTCTGATCATGATAAACGTCTAAATGATTTGAAAAAGGGTTTGGAAACTATCATTAAGGCTTCTACACATACCACCAACATGTTGACTCAAACATCCAGCACTTTGAATTCCTTCATGCAATCATCCGGACAAATTCTCAACTCTAACACCCAAGCCATAGCTAGGTTAGAGACTCAACTTAGTCAACTAGCTACTGCCATGAGTGAGAGAGAGAAAGGAAAATTTCTGAGTCAACCCGTGGTCAACCCTAAGGACACAGGATCTAGCTCAGCATATGAAGCTCAAGTGAATGCAATCCATTCACTACGATCAGGAAAACAAGTCGATAATCAAGTTAGAATACCTCCAAGTCAAACCCTTCAACCAGAACAAATTATCTCTCCTTCTGATGAATCTATCCAGCAATCACCCATTTTCAATGACCAAGAGCCTGAACCCGAACCTGAGCCTAATTTTGATAGGTTTAAACCAGTTGCTCCCTACCTAGATAGACTCAGGCCTAGGAAACACTCCCCTCTGGAGGAGAAGATCTTAGAAATTTTTAAGCAGGTTAAGGTCAATATTCCTCTCTTAGATATAATTGAACAAATTCTTTCTTATGCAAAATTTTTGAAGGAATTATGCACTAAGAAGAGAGGAATAAATGTTTCAAAGAAAGTCTTTATTGCTGCCAATATCACTGATATACTCTCAAAATCCGTACCTTTGAAACATAAAGATCCAGGTTGCCCTACCATCTCATGTGTCATTGGTAATAGTTTTATTGATATGGCACTCTTAGACTTAGGGGCCAGTGTCAATTTGCTCCCATTTTCGGTCTACCAACAACTAGATGTAGGGAAGCTCAAACCAACCAGATGCACCTTACAGTTAGCTGATAGATCTGTTAAGATCCCTATGGGTGAAATAGCGGATCTTCTGATTAAGGTTGGGGATTTCATCTTTCCTGTGGATTTTGCAGTTTTGGAAACACAGCTTGTTTCCAATCCCAAAGGACAAATACCTGTTATCTTAGGAAGACCATTGTTAGCCACTTCTAATGCTCTCATCAACTATAGAACTGGTCAAATGAAGCTGTCCTTTAGGAATTTGACTGCTAATCTCAATATTTTTAACCCAGGAAACCAACCAGATAATCAATCAATGGAAATAAATTACATCCAGGAAAGTTCGATTGAAGAGATAGAAGAAGAAGAGAATAAATAAGACCTTAGCTTTGAGGAAATCTTTCATGAGGAGATGGAAATCTTAAAAAAAATCAGATTTAGTTTTTCAAAACGAGGAAACTGTGTTGAATACATACCTCTTGAATGCAACAATCGAGGAACTCTTTTCGATGAGCTTAGATTTTGAAATAGCAACCAAAATGTCAAATTTTCATTAATAAAAATCTAAGTTCAAAATGCATAACACTAATAATACCTACCTTTATTTGTCGCAAAAATCATTAAAAACCTTAGAATTTTTAGAATTTGAGAACATCATTGATTATATCATCTTGAAATTCTTTAAATTTCGGATAGAATTTTCAGCAATAAGGTAGGATTTAATGTAGAATGTGAGCTTCTCCTATTTCATCTTTTATTCTACATTTTTATTTTTTGTCTCATAATAATAAAAGAATTTATTCTTCTCTCATGTGAGAGTTTCTTATTCTTCTTTGTTTTAAAAAAAACAAAAAAAAGAAAAGAAAATATATATGTAAAAATTTTGTGAAAAAAAGAGATATATATAGAGAATAAATTTTTGACTCCATCACCCTCATATCAAAGGTAATTGTAGAATTTTTATCATTGTTCGAAGTCGACCGAATAACTGTAAGTGTTTTAATTATTATATGCTTTACCTTGTGCATAATAGAATTTGCGTTGAGGACAATGCAAAATTTAGGTGTGGGGTGGGCTTAGTCATTTTTTCCTCTTTGTTTTAGCCATTTCCCTCTTTTTCTCACCATTTTTTCTTTTTATATTAAAAATAATAATTTTTTTGTCACTTGCCAACTTAATAGAGTTGATTAATAATTGATCTATTTGATAGATTTTAAATCTTTAGTTAGTGTTATATCAAGTTTATCTTTTATGATAACTCCAAATAAATTTCTTAGGAATTGATGTTCAAAGTAGCATACTTCACTTAAGTTTTAACTTGGATTTTTAATTAAAGTAATAAAATTTTTGCATGCTTAGCTTAGAGTTGAAAATAAAATTTCAAGTTGTCTTGATCCAAATATTTTTCAGAATATATATACATATACACACACACACACACACACACACACACACACACACACACACACATATATATATATATATATATATATATATATATATATATATATATATATATATATATATATATATATATATATATATATATATATATATATATATATATATATATATATATATATATATATATATATATTATACTAACTTAACAAAAGAAGAGTGCGAAAATAAGCACCAAATAAATTTATCTTAAAATCATTGGTGATTCTATTTTACTAAGCCTAAGTTGACTGAGTAATTAAGCCCAAGGAGTATTTTTATGCTTAATGACCTAAGCTCAATTGGGTTGGGATTCATTGGCCCAAAACTCGCTAAATGGTCACTTAGAAATCCGATTAAAAGAACAAAACCACCAAGGAATAAAGAGTTAAAAATATCATACTAACCATGTTTTTATATATAGTTATATTTGTATATGTTCTTGAAGAATTAAATGGATTAAAAGACTTGAAGTTTGTTTAAAACAAAGAGTTAGCATGTTCTTTTAAGACTTTTAAATTAAAATTTTGAGTTAAACTTGGTTTTGTATAACTATAATGGAAGGATTTTCTTAAGAAAATTACATTGGAGTTATGATAAAAATATTTTCTTGAGTAAAACTAGCTTAAATTAGAATGTTAAATATATCAAGTGTATTAATTATACTTTGACTTCTTTAAATTGGCAAGTTGACTGAATTTTGTGGGTACATTCACTGCAAACCCTCACGAGACTACAACTCGTCCACTAGGGTAACCTAGGGGTTTAAAGGCTTGTTGTATGCGCTAAATACAACCGCGATTCCTGCGAAACTGAGTTAGGATTTTTCTTTCTTTCCTTTTTAATTTTTTTCTTTGCTAGAGAACTAGTAAAAGTTTAGGTGTGGGGGTATTTGATAAGCACATTTTTATTATAATTTTACACCCTCATTATCTAGTTTATATCAATAAATATACCACTAATAATATGTTTTATCTTAATATGCAGGTTAATGATGAAATAATGAATAAAAACTCAAAAGACTCAAATTTTCTCATTTTTTAACCTCTTATTGAAGCCCGGGATCAAGCTATGCAATCTACAGGAGCAGACGAAACGAGGACCCAATATGAAAAAAAATCAAGTGAAAATCATGTTCAAGATGATTAGCCACAAAGAAACGATGATATCTCCCAATCCGTAAGGCGAAATTTAACATATAATATATGAAAATCACCTATCTCGACGAGACGGAGCTAACTGTATTTTTAGAATTTTTAGATTCCAATCAATCGACCAACCGATTGGCCAATCGGTCGGCCAACCGATTGGTCAACCGATTGGTGAACGGCAGTTACAGATTTGTGGCCAGATTTGATTCCTTTGTTGCATAGTTTCATCCAAGGGTTCTTCTTCATTGCTATAGGCTATAAATAGAGGGGTAGAGTGAGGGGTTTGAGGTGTGAAATATTTTGTAAACTCTATTTGGAGAGGAGGGTTACTCTTAATTGAGAAGACCTTCTAAAAATTATAACTTTGTTACACAATAAATAAAATTTTTCACCCCTTCAATTTCCTTTCTCTTCTTCTTGTCCAAGGACCAAAAGGAGGATGAGATGAAGATCAGGAGTTGTTGATTTTTCTTTTATTTCTTTTTCATTTCTTGTTCATTTATATGCTTTGTAGCTTAGATTTACTTCCATGCAATTTACGCTCATGCAATTTACTTTCATGAAATATCATTAATTCTTGTATTTACTTTCTAGTATAGATTTTTTTCTTTTCTTTAACTCACCTTGAGGCTAGAACCCTCTAGGGAATTACCCTTTTCTAAGTGTGGAGCTAATATTTGTGGGATCCCTAGAGATTGTTTGAAACTAGCTAACAAATCTAATTTATTCCCATAAGATTGAGATAAGCTAAGTGGATCTACTCTAGATTCCCATATCTTTAATTAATCCTCCATACTTTACCTTCTTTATTTTCCTCTTATCCTTGCTTTTCATTTATTTGTTTTCCTTCAATTTTCTTTCTCCTCTCTTGATTTATTTTTCTTTTTATTTGCACAAATCACAATCACTCTCCATCTCTCAAACTCATTTTCTTTTATTTTCACTTTACCACTTTCATCTTTAAATCCCTCCACACTCACTTTCTTCCTCGTTATTATCACACACATTTTCTAATCTCTCCACTCTCATTTTCTTCCTCATTTTATTGCGCATAATCCACAACCACTCTCTCTAACCTCTTCACCACCACTTTCACCATGTTTTACTTTTATTTTGAATAACTCCTAATTGTCGCGCACATAATCTAAAATGAACCAAACTTGGATAACTCCTACTTCACGTTCCTCGTGGGATCGATAACTTTATATACTATAACTTGATCAAGGTTGTATACTTGCAACTTAAAGGTAATCCCGTTTTACCACATCAATTGCCGAGTCATCGCCTCCAGGGGCCAACTCCTAAAGACCTAGGCGCCACATAAGTCCTAGGCACTCAACCTACGGGTTGTCAATTGCCGAGTCGTCGCCTCTAGGGGCCGACTCCTAAAGACCTAGGCGTGACGTAAGCCCTAGGCACCCAACCTACGGGTTATCATAACAATATCCTCGGCATCCTCAATTAAATCCAGGACACTCAACTGCAGCTCGTTCGTTTACAAATGATATCTATCTTGCCTTGTCGGCCGACGCAACCCACGGGGATTTTTGGCCGACACGGGTCCATGTATTTATCAAAAGAAGATCATTTATTGTTTCCCAAGTTGTTGTGAGTACTACGTTATCTACCTAGCTTATAGACATGAGTCGAAGTCGCTATTAACACTACATACCATTCAGATGCAGAAAAATAAACTAAATAAAGTTTGAAGTATCCAACACAAAGAAATGCAAAACAACTTTTCATTCATAATTTAAACATAGTCAACGAATTTACAATGGTCGAGAAGACCAGATAAAAGCAGTTAAAAAAAAGACGACTAAGAGTCGGCTAGGTGACTTCCTAATTGTAATCGCCGTCGTTACCATCGTCATCATCATCCTCATCCTCGTCATCATCATCATCACCATCCTCCGCGCTTAATTGCACTCTTGCCCCCCTCGCCTCAAGGCCTTGCAGGATAGTATGGCAACTTTGCACTCGAGGGGGATAGGTGGGACCTGGAGGTGGGGGAACGTTGGGGGGAAGCTGGGCCTTTAAGTAGTCAAAGTCGGCTTTGATGGCCAGCGACAATTCAACTTTTCCCACGGGGCCATGCCGATAAACCTCAATGACTTCCTTCTTCCCGTCCTCTGACATCATATATTGGAGTCGGGCTTCGTTGGATTGGAGGTCGGCCAAAGCAGTTTGATGAGCAGCCCTGGAGTCCTCCAACTCCATCTTCACGTTCTGAAGAGCAAGTTGCTTCGAGCGAGCACTCTCTTGAGCTTGTAATCTCTCATGCTTCTTGGCCTCAACTTCCTTCTCCAATTGCTCGACGTGTTTCCCCTGCTCAGTAATCTCCCATTGGGAATTCTCAAGTGCCTCCTTAAGCTTAGCTTCCTCCTCCTTTAGCCTCTTGATAGTGGCCAACTGCTTAGAGCGGTGAGTCTGGAGATTAACAATCGTAGATTGCTTCGCCTCTAGCTCACTATGCCACCTAGCATTGACCCCATCCCTCTCTGCCTCAAGAGCCACGACTCTCTTCTCAGCCTCTTCTCGAGTTTTCCTCTCTTGGACGAGTTCCCCCGACAACTCATCAGAAAACTACATCAAGTGGTCGAGGCAGTCAAAGAGCTCCTCCCTAACAAGAGCCCCCCGGATCTGGTAGCTCTGAAGGGCCATTCGCAAGCCAGTCGATGGCACATCCTTCAACAAATCCAAGTCTTTCGGGAGGGAAAACTGGTCGGCGGCAATGAGTTGAGCTCTTCCCGATAGGAATACAGCGTCTTCTTTATGGAGGAAGCGGTTGGGGATGAACCTATCAATTTCGGAAGGCTCCTCCTTAGTTGAATAGCCCTCTTGTAGGTTGCCAATAAGCTTGCCCCGGAGCTCCTTCCACCTCTTATTACCGATCTCACCAACCCGGTGATGGAAAGGCATTTGAGAATCTAGACTAGTAGATGAGCCCCCAGGAGTCATCTCCACCACAGCTTCATCTGAAATGGCTGACTCTTTGCCCGGCCTATAGGTCGGCTCGGAAGGAGCAACAGATACAACTTGTTCAACATGGGTTCCCATGTCGGCAGGATGCATTTCTGGCACCTGTTGGCCTGAAGCTTCCTCCACGCCGGGAGAAGACTCATCTATGAGGATAGCTTCCCCTGACAGACATGGAGGGGAAGCAGCCTTTGGAGCCTGTTCTTCGCCAATGACCGGGGTGTCCCCTGTAGTCGTCCAAACCGACTCAGAGGTGGCCCCCTCGGGTTTTTCCTTAGGAGCTGACTTTTTAGCCTTCTTTGCCTTCTTCTTCTCAGGCCTTTCGACTTGAGAAACAAGAACCGGCGCTGTTAACATGGCGGCCATCTCATCAACATTCCTCTCCCAGTGTTCGGCCTCCTTTGCCGATAGCCCTTTCCTTGCCCTCTTTTGAGGCATTTGGGACTCAACGGCTTCGGCCAAACTGGAAATCACGATGACTTTCACCGTACTAGGAGCCCCCACCTTTCTGGTCTTTGAGATGCCTTGGGGTGGCTTTGAGTAATTCCGCCTCCTCTTCTTTGTCGACCTCTGTTGGCCGAGTAAACGACAACCCCGCCATTCTAAGCGAGGCGTTGTCGAACAGGTTGTTGATGTCACGAGACCCAGCATACTGTCGGATCTTCTCTAGATCCCGACGCTCTTTGGCTGAGAGAAGGATAGGCTTCAGTGCATCCTTCTCGATCTCTGGCCATGAATGGCAAGTCAGAATTGGGTCGGCTCCGAAGACCCAGACGAACCTTTCTTTCTAATCTTTGTTGGATTCAGGAATATTCACAAGCTTGCCGCCCACGTTGACGAAGAAGAAGTGAGCGTCCTTCTTAGTAGTCTTCACGCTGACCAAGTGGCTGAATAGCTGGAGACTAGGCTCGACCCCAACTCGGTGACAAATCACCGGGAACGCCATTATAGTTGCTATGGCATTTGGGGCGAACTGCATTGGGGAAATCTCCAGCCGTTCGCAAACCCTCCTCACAAAGTGTGGGAGGGGCAAACGTAGCCCATATTCCATATGGACTATATATAAAAGCCTTATCGGTTGTTAACATTACTGTGTTGTCTTTTCACAGCAATGGCGGCTTAAACTCCGGCGGAAGGTCGTACTTCTCGTGCAGGCCCTCCAAATCTTTGTCCTCCATCTTCGTTTAGATAGAGGCCACAATGCTCAACCTGTCAATAGGGGCGGACGAAGAAGCAGCCATTGAAAAGAATTCGGAAATTGGGAGAGAAATAGAGAAAGAGGAAATAAGATTTTTTAGATTATGTAAAGAAACCTCCTTGAACGAGGAAGGGATGTTAATAAGCTACCAAAAGACACACGTGGCCACTCTTGGGCGGCCCATTTATTTCGAGATCAACGACCCAGATTGATTTTAGAATTCAAACCGCCTTACGAAAATCGAAGCGCCAACCGCTTTTAATATCCCACGTCTCTTCGCTCATAAATCAAAACGACACTGGCGGCTAAAGTACAGCTGACGTCACACCCCGTCTTCTACAGTGACTCCTTTCAACCACGCTTTGGAACTCAAACTCACCTGTTGTTTGGGGCCCAATAGACTTTAGCTAGTCGACCCAGCAAACCGACAACTATGAAAAAACACCATAAGTTGGAAAATTGACTCCAACTTAGTGGGGCGCTACTCCAATCCAATTACCTCTCATGAGTCTATTGACCACACCCTAAAAAGAAAAGCAAGAGAATCGTCTAGACACAGACAACACGTCTCTCGACTCATTGAGTCGTTTGAGTCGTTAACATATCACAGAATATTGCAAAAAAATTAAAGACAATCCAATTGGTGAAAAATATTATTATTTATTCCCAAACACATATACAAGAAAAAAATACAAAGTACATGTTATTATTGAGTCCCTAAGCCTAAGTTACGAGAGATCCATGTCGGCTCCAGGGGTCAGAGGCAAGGAGATGTTTGTAGAAGGCGGGGGAGTCGAAGAAAGGTCATGCACCACCTCGTCATTCCTTTTCCTCATTGATCTTTCACCGATGTCTTTGTCGGCTTCATCAGGGGAGTCGTCGGCCGACAGGTCAACCTCTTCCTCTGGTTCCTCCTCCCCTCGCCCCCATCTATGTTATAACCCCCTCCAGCTTTCTCTACTTTGGAGAGGAGGCCAACGTTGTTGGCAATGCTCGGTGGATACTGGAGCCGGCCAGGGAACTCTTGATACTTAGCAGGAAGTTGCGCTACGATATAATCACATCCAGCTTTGCACGCTAACGCCACCTCGATCTTCCCCATCGAGCTTTGGCGGAACTCCTCAATGATTATAGGCCGACTCTTTTCGACAATAGCTGACTGATAGTCACCGGATTCCAAGTATTCTACCCTACTCTCCGCTCTGTGTAAGGACTCTTTGAGTCGAGCACATTCATCTGAAAGCTGTTGCTTAGCCGCCAACTCTTCCTTTAACTGAGCCTTGGCGTGCTGTGCAATTTGCTTCTCTAGAGCTGTTAGTGTCACGGCCAGGTCTCGTTCCCTTAATGCCTCATCGATAGATCCAACACCTCTAGCACTGCCCTGGGGCCTCTACTTCAGCTGCTGAATCTCAGCTAACATTTTTGTGCTTGATGCCTTAAGTCTCGTGATTGTTTGCTCTTTCACCTCCATTTCTCGACGCCAGTCATCGAGCTCGGCTTGCTTGGCTGAGAGTTCCTTGATGACTTGGTCGAGTTTGTCGCTTTCATCGACTCCTTGGGCCGCACGAGTCCTACGGAGCTTCTGATAGGCATGATGACCTTGGGCTAGCCGACTTTATATCTCCTCCTCCACAAGGCATCCTCGAGTCAAATAGCTTCGAAGGATCACGTGAAGACCCACATCGGGAATCTTCTTCAAGAATTCCTTATCTTCAGGAAGGCTGAATTGCTCCACAGCCTTGGCCTGCATATATCTGGACTGGAGCACCGACGAGCGAACATCCATGTGTTTAGCAGGGTTATATCGATGCTCTGCGTCGGGCTCTTCCTCATAGCTACTAGTAGAGGGGAGCGTCCCTATCAACGAGTCGCTCACCTTATCCCAGACCCCCACTTCGGATTCGGCCATATAGTATGGAGTGGGCCATCCCGCTAGGATGAAACCCGTCTCCTTATCTCCAGCCGGCTCCTTGCCTTGTCGATGTGGCTGCTATGCCTAGGAACTGAAAGCTACTCTCAGCTGGGCCCCAGCCCTACTTGAAGTCGCCACTGTAGCAGTCTTGAGCTTGACTTTAGCTGGCTGGGGAGCAGCTTTCTCGTTAGACTCAGACAACCCCGTCTCCATAGGGACCGCTTCGCTTTCCCCCAGTCGTCTCACTCCCCGCGGACCACGACTGGTCTTTTTTCTGCCATGTCCTTCGAAGCCATAAGCAACGCTTGGGGCAACCCCCCTAGTTGTCCCTTCGTGGCCAGCCGCCGCCGTCACGTCTAGCCCACGAGAAGGTTCAGCTCCCTCTGGGGCCGACTCTTGCCGCAGCCACTTGGCTTGCCAAGTCATTACACCCCCCTGAGATTCTTCAGGGTTCTCTTCATCCGAGGCCGACTCTGCAGTGGCCCTTTCACCAACCATACCTCCAAAGGTCAGGTTGTGAGCTCTCGCTTCATCCCGCTTGCCAGGATGGACTAGCGAGATCCCATGAAGCCGCAAGACTGACTTATCGAGTAGAACGCTCATCTTTTGTGGCCCCGTATACTTGAGAATTTGCCCTAAATCTCGTTGCTCCCCTGTCGATAGAGGCTTTGGCTCCAAAGCCTCTCTCCTAATCTCGGGTCAGTTCAAGCAGCCTAAGTTGGAGTCGTCTCCCCCTATCCAGATGAACCTATCTTTCCACCCTTTATTCGATGTAGGAGGGTCAAGAATGATCTTGAAATCCCCTGTCGCCTGAAGGTGGTAATGGGGCATCTTCTAAACTGTCACGCTGACTAGGTGGCTCAGCAAGTTCACCGAGGGATGAACTCCCAGCCAAGAGCAGATGACGGTGAATCCCACCAGTGTAGCGATAGAGTTGGGCTTCATCTGCATCGGAGACACTCCCAATGCATCGAATACCTTGCGGAGGAATGGATGTAATGGCAATCGCAAACCGCACTCCAAATGTTTAATATAGAGAGGAGCTCTCCCCTCGCCATGGCAATACACCGGTGCTGACATCACCGGCGCCCTCAGTTTGAATTCCTCAGGAATATCAGACCTTGAATGTAGTGGCCACATCTGTACTTCGGTCACCTTTGAATGAAACACATCCAACTGACTTCGACGATCAGAATCCATGGAAGATGTCTTGTGTAAATCGCCGACAGATCACCGGAAAATCTTTCAGAGAGATGCAGAGAGTAGAACTTATCCTCTCTTTGTTCTCTGAATTTATAAAGGGTCCCACAAACAAAAGACCAGCCCATGATCAACAGTTAGGATTAAAGCTCAGATCCCGAAGTGTTGCCTTGAAAATCGAGAAACCGCCCTCTTCGCCTTAATAAGGGCCTACCATCGGGCCCATGAAACAAAGCGTCAGCAGCCAAGAGCTGTTTGCTGACGTCAGCCACATCCCGCCATGAGAACCTTCGTGACTCTTCTTGACTACGCTTCTGTTCATCCAGAACCATGATATCTATTTCACTCGCACTCGGCTCTAGCCGACTACGAGCGAAAGGGGCCAACTGTTATGATCCTGAGCAGTAATTAGCCACTAATCCTTGATGAAATCAGGAAAGTCCATGTGTCGAGCAAATGAACATTTTTAAACCCTTGATTAGGGGTGACGTGGACTCGCCAGCCGAGTCAAGTGGACGACTCACTTTCCTTACCCGAACCAGCAAGTCATGTTGATCGGCTGCCTTCACGAACGACTCGAAAGGCGGTACTAGTCGACCCTTCGGTCGGCTGCCTTTATGGACGACACGAATGGCGGTGAGTTGGTCCCTTGGACGCTCGACATCATCCACTCGTCCAATTCGCTCCCTCAACTCAAATGATGGCTACATAAAATTTCGTCCCGACAATGTGTCGCTGTTGCATTAAATGCATTGTCAGCACCTTAATTCCTCCATCCCTCACAGTAATTAAGGCACCTCGAACCATTTCGGCCGCGGACATCGCCAATCCCATCCTATTAATGATGAGGGAACAACGCTATCTCTTAGATCAACTTTCAGCTTGACACCTGTAAAGGCAAACCGCCACAGCCGACAACAAAAAGCATCTGTCCAATCATTGATCTACACGTGGAGGGAAGGGCTGACTCGCTTGCCAGTTTTCTTACCAAATGAAGAGACGATAATACCCCTCCTATTCTCCATATAAGTAGGGGACTGTTCAACGAAACAAGTAAGTGATCTAACCTAGTAAATTTCGGCTCCATCATTATTCATTTACCACACATACTGACTTGATCGTCGGAGAGATCCCCGGAGATCCCAACTCCATCTTTCTACAGGTCTTTTTCTGGCGCATGGAAACTTCTCCCTCATCTGAACAACCAGGCATTAGAAGTCAGAGTGGACTCCACTTTTATCAGCAAATAATCCAGCAGTGATTATTGACTGTGTGATCTCCGGCATCAACAGTAACTAAATCTTATTTTGTTCACATTCCATACTATAGTTGGATATATACTTGTACTATATCTAGCATTTTGAATCTCAATTAATAATAGTATGTCATTAATTAAGCACGTTAAGCATTTGAATGTGAAGACAAAAATCTTGGCTATTTAAACTCATTTAGGCATTTTCATTATAAATTATAATGAGACGTTCAGTAATGGAAAAATTATTATGTGTTTTCATTAAGGAAACAATCAGTTATGAAATCAAATACTATATACATCAATTCTCTACACTTGAATCTTATTAAAAACAAAGAAGAAGAGATAATAGAGCAAGGACAAGAAAAGAAAGGAAGCAATGCTTCCAAAAGGTTAGTAAAAATATATATTTTGAAATAATTAAAATTCATACCATAAATTGAGATTTTGTTTCAATGACCCATTCTTTTCAAACAGAAGAAGAGTTCCAGATTAATCTTCGTTGAAGAGAAATCTTTATTTCAAATGATTAATTGATGTATGCAGGTAAGTTTCCTCCTCTCTTATTTCTTGATAATTTCGCATTGTTCGAAATTGAAGGTTAATGATAATTTTGTTGTTGCTCATTTCTGGATTGTAAAAGATTAATTAAGGGTCTAATCATTGGCCAAAGATTGAGAATATGAAGGAAAAAGGGCTTGTATGAGATGGAAAGAACAGAAAATTGTAATCTGCTTTTGGTTTCATGGAATTTGTATATATTGCATCTATAAATCCAAACATCAAGAAATTTTGTTATTCTCCCAAATGTTAGAACTGCGATGTCTTAATACTTGAATTGATAGTTTGATGACCTAAATAAATAGTTTCAAATACTATTATGCACCTGGTGAGATCGAGTGGTGCATGTGACTTAATTTTCTTTCTGATTTTATCTAACTTGCTTTTGTTATTCTTTATTTCTTAATATTTGAATTAAATTTTTTAATTCAGTTTATTTTCTAAATTCTTATGAAATTATATAAAAAAATTGCATTTAAAAGATCTCATTCTTTATACAATATTTTAGAAACACATAAAAACAAAAGTATCTTCTCTTTGATTTCTTGTAAGACTCTTAGAGGGAAGAGGGAAAGCAAGATTAAGAATTAGTAATTAATGTGGATTTTATATACATAACATTATATATCATTAATCAATGTATTTTTTATTCATGTGAAATATTATTTTTAAGAAAGAAATGATTAAAAAGATGAAATAGGACAATTATATCATAACAAGCTCATGAAAGATTTGTAAAAGTTATTTTTAATGCACATAACATTATATTCAATATCATTAATTCTTGTAGCTAGAGAGCAAGAATTATGTAAATAAAAGGAAGAAGAGAAGAGGTTTAGTTTCAAACAATGGTTAGCCCCTAAATCCCACAAAATTATTTTGAATACCAAAATAGAGTTTTACATTAAATACATTTTTCAAGAAATTTATCATTTAACCTTTACTTTTAAATTAAATATGAAGATAGATACATATGCAAAGGGCGTGCACCATACTAGTACAGTAAATGTGGCACTTTACACACTCACTAAATCAAACATAGAACCCTAGTCACCCTTTTATGAAGAATTTGCATTTAGACCCCATTCTTTTCTAAAATTACATATGCTTAATATTTTGCAGCCCAAATACCACATTAATTAAATTTATAAGCTAAGGAATATAGTTAAAAATAAAAGTATATAGATGTAGTGTTACAATCTATCCCCTGCTAAAACTTTCGTCCTCGAAATTTTACCTGGGACAATAAATAGAAACCAATATTTCTGTTGCATTTCTTCTTCTCTTTCCCAAGTTGCTTCTTCTGCTCCATGATGACTCCACAAAACTTTAACAAGTGGGATGATTCTGTTTCTCAATTCTTGTAATTTATAGTCTAAGATTTTTATCGATCTTTCTTCATAGGACAGATCGACACTTAATGTTAAAGGCTTGTAGTTGAGCACATGAGATGGGTCTGGATGGTATTTCTTTAGAAGTGAAACATGGAATACGTCATGTATCCCACCTAAACTAGGTGGTAAAGCAAGTCGATAGGCTACATTTTCTATTTTCTCTAAAATCTCAAAAGGTCCGAAATACCTTGGACTGAGTTTACCGCCCTTTCCATATTTGACTATACCCTTTCACGGCGATATTTTTAAAAATACTTTGACATCCACCTGGAATTCTAAATTCCTCCTCCGCTTGTCTGCATAACTCTTTTGCCTACTTTGAGCCGTCAACATTCTTTGTTTAATTTTACGAACTTTATCAATTGCTTCTTCCAACATAGGAACTAGGTGTGGTTGCAAAGTTTTTCTCCCACGTACTTCGAATAGGCGATCTACATCTTCGACCATACAGTGCTTCAAAGGTGCCATTCCAATGGTGGTTTGATAACTATTATTGTAAGCAAATTCTACAAGCGTAAGGTGTTTCTCCCAATTTCCACCAAAATCTAGTACACAAGCCCTTAGCATGTCCTCCAATATTTGTATTGTTCTTTCTGATTGTCCATCTATTTGAGGATGCCCAGCCGTACTAAAACTGAGTCTAGTACCCAAAGTCATTTGTAGTTGTTGCCAAAATGGAGATACAAATCTCGAATCTCAATTAGATACTATACTTACAGGTGTCCCATGGAGTTTTACTACTTCATTAATATATAGCTGAGCTAGTTTCTCACGATGACCCATCTTGTTGATAGGGAGAAAATGTACAGATTTAGTGAGCCGATCTACTATTACCCAGATTGTATCATGTCCTTTAAGCGATCTTAGTAGACCAGACACAAAATCCATTGTAATATGTTCCCATTTCCATTCTAGTATTGGCAATGGTTGCAGTAAACCTGATGGTCGTTGATGTTCTCGCTTGACTACTTGGCATGTTAAACACTTAGCCACAAATTGCGTGACATCTCTTTTCATGCCACACCATCAATATAGCTGTTTTAAATCATGATACATTTTAGTTTCTCCAGGATGAATTGTGTACTTAGAACGATGTGCTTCTTGTAAAATTGCTTTTTTCAGCTCAGAGTTATTGGGTACACATATTCTTCCTTAAAATTTTAAAAGTCCATCTGAGTTCGTGGTGAATTCAAACTTGGTCCCTTCGTTTACCTTTTTGCAATTTTTTGGAGTTTAGGATCTTGTTCTTGTTTTTCCTTAATCTTTTGTAAGATGACTGGTTGTCCCTGAAGATTTGAAAATAATAACCCCGTTCTTGTTTCTTGATGGTACCATTGACGCAATTCTCTTTCTAGTTCCCATTTCTTAACTGCCATTGCAGCTAAACTTATTTTTCTACTAAGAGCATCAACAACCCAATTTGCTTTTCCAGGATGATAATTGATAGTACAGTCATAGTCCTTGAGATATCCCATCCATCTAGTTTGCCTTAGATTTAGATATTTCTGAGTAAATATATATTTTAAACTTTTATGATCTGTTTATATCTCAAATGTCACCCCATGCAAATAATGTCTCCACTTTTTTAAAGCAAATATTATGGCTTCTAGTTCCAAGTCATGTGTAGGATAATTTACCTTATAAGGCTTTAATTTTTGCGAGGCATATGCTATTACCTTTTCATGTTGCATTAATACACAACCTAATCCTTCTTTCGAGGCATCTATAGATATCACAGATTTTTGATCTCTTACCGGCAAGGCCAAGATTAGGGCAGTTGTTAATTACTTTTTCAATTCTTGAAAACTCTTCTCACACTTTTCATCCCAATTAAATGGTTTCTTTTTTGTGTCAAATTTGATAGTGGTGCCGCAATCTTTGAGAAGTCCTTGATAAGTCGTCTATAGTATCCTGCCAATCCTAGAAAGCTTCTTATTTCTGTCACATTCTTAGGTTAATTCCAATCAGTTACGCCATCTACTTTTGTTGGAGCTACACTAATTCCTTCCACATAAATTACATGTCCAAGGAAAGATACTCGGGATAACCAAAATTCACATTTGCTAAATTTAGCAAATAATTTGTGAGTACGAAGGGTTTGCAGTACCTAATGTAGATGTCGTGCATGTTCTTCTTCAGACTTGGAATAAACTAAGATATCATCAATAAAGATAACTACAAATTGGTCTAGGTATGGTTTAAATATTCTATGCATGAGGTCCATGAAAGCAGCTGGTGTATTGGTTAATCCAAAAGGCATGACTACAAACTCATAGCGCCCATATCTTGTTCTGAATGCAGTCTTAGGAACATCTTCTTCTCGAATCTTTAATTGGTAATATCCTTGCCTTAAATCGAATTTTGAAAATACTCTTGATCCTTGTAACTGATCAAATAATTCATCAGTAAGAGGTAAAAGATATTTATTCTTTATTGTTACACTATTTAAGTCTCTATAATCTATACAAAGTCTCATTGATCCATCCTTCTTCTTCACAAAGCGTACCGGTGCTCCCCATGGTGATGCACTAGGTCGAATAAAATTCCTTTCCAGTAATTCCTATAGTTGTAGTTTTTAATTCTTTTAATCCTGTAGGTGCCATTCTATATAGAGTTTTTGATATTGGGGTCGCTCCTGGGATTAATTCAATATTGAGTTGAATTTCCCGATTGTGAGGTAAGGATGTTAATTCTTCAGGAAATATATTGGGAAAAATATTCCTTAACAATAGGAACTTCATCTACTTTTACTTGGTTGGTTGAATTATTCATGATGTAAGCTACATATCCCTTGTGTCCTTTCCATAACAAATTTTGAGCTTTTACAGCTGAGACAAGTGTGGGAGATATCTTTCTACCTTCTCCTTTAAACTCAACTATAGACTATCCAAATGGACAAAATCTCACCATCTTGGCTCGACAATCCACATGGGCATGATGTTAGGCTAACCAATCTATGGCTAATAATACATCGAATTCCTTAATAGGTAACAATATTAAATCTGCTCAAAAATTCTTGTTATCGATTTTAACATCACAGGCCTCATATACTTGATCAGTAAGGAGATTACTACCTAGAGGTGTACTTACATCCAGTTGGTAAGGTAATTCATTCATGCCCTTATCAATAAACTTTGCAAATTATGGTGCAGCATATGAATGTGTTGACCCGGGGTCTATTAAAACTTTAGCAAGTTCATTTAAAATTAGAAGCGTACCTTGTATCACTGAAGAAGTGTTTGGTGCTGCATCCCTATCTAACGCCCAATCCCTTCTAGACATACGAGGCTTATTTCCTTTAGCTTCTTGCCGCCCTTGATTAGCTTTTCTTGGTGTTTTTGGATAGTCCCTGACGAAGTGGCTTTCTTTTTTTTGTAAATGAAAATTTTTATTCATTTCACCAGTTTGTAAAGTTTTTGTACATCAAGTTGCTCGAACAAAAGAGCATACAAAAGAAAGTATTAACAGTTGGGATGGAACCCAATACACATCTTCATAAACTTTATAAAGAAATTAACCATTCTTTGCTTTCTTCCAGCAGAGGGTTGTTGAGCATTATAGTCAAAACACTGACCTTGATGTCTTTAACAATCTGGTCAGCACTTTTAGTTTTTTGGCAAAATATCCTTGCATTCCTTTCACACCAAATACTGTAGACTGTGGATGATAAAGCTAGCCTTTTAGTTATTTGTTTGGTCCCCTTCCCCCACAACCTGGAGTTGTACCAATCCAGTAATCGATTCCAATCACAAGATCTCCAATTAAATTGAAGCCAATCCATGATACGATTCCATACACCCATGGAAAAGCTACATTCAAAGAACAGGTGGTTTCGAATTTTCCAAAGCTGATTCAAAGCATAGGCTGCATACATTGTTTTGGACAATACCCCTCCTAAACAATTTGTCTTGAGTTAAAAGTCTATCTTCTACTGCTAGCCACAGAACAAAAGAATGCTTAGGCAAATTCATTTTCTCCCATACTGTCTTAAACCAAGGAACATTGTTAGCTGCAGGGGAGAGTTTGAGTACAAGTCCGAGAGACTTACTTTTGAATCATTGCAGCAAGAATAAATTAAGTTCTTCAAGCTGTCAACTCCTCCAAAGTATGAAGTGGCCTTATCCCTGACCTTGACCAATTGTTTCCACATCCATGAATCCCCAACTCGTGCATTAACCTGCCATATATCTCTATTTTTCAGATAGGTGCCATGAACCCATTTTATCCACAATAGCTCTTTATTAGAATGGATATTCCAGAGGAGCCTTAGAGCTGTGGCAAAGTTCCATGTAAGTGCTGAGTAGATCCCCAGACCTCTTTGCTTTTTATCCAAACAGACTTTATCCCATGATACAAGTGAGGCTTTGTGAACTTGTTCAGTTTTTCCCCATAAAAAGCATCTACACAATTCATCTATTTTCTGTAAGACCCTGATGGGAAGGATATAACTGGATGACCAATAGATTTGAACACCCAAAATAATGCTCTTGATAATCTGGAGCCTGCCAACATAAGGCAAGTTCTTATGTTTCATCCAGGACTGAAACTGGGTTGTAATTTTGCTAAGGAGAGGACTGCAATCAGTGTATGATAGTCTTTTGTTGATGAGTGGAACACCAAGATATTTGATTGGCATAGCACCCTTAGGATATCCCAGATAGTGGAAGATAGAAGTTTTAATAGATTCACTTACACCACCATAGAAAATGGAGCATTTATTAGGATTTGCTTCTAACCCTGTAACTAAACTGAAGTCTTGTAGGCATTGATGGAGTTGTTGAACAGTGTAAAGATCCCCTCTCCCAAACAGAATTTCCAGATAGTGGAAGATAGAAGTTTTAACAGATTCACTTACACCACCATAGAAAAATGGAGCATTTATTAGGATTTGCTTCTAACCCTGTAACTGAACTGAAGTCTTGTAGGCATTGATGGAGTTGCTGAACAGTGTAAAGATCCCCTCTCCCAAACAATAGAAGGTCATCAGCAAATATTAAGTGGCTGATCTTGAGAGAACCACATTTGGGATGGAATTTAAATTTTTTGTCTGATTTTAGTAATTCCAGTCTCCTAGACAGATATTCCATGCCCAGTATAAAAAGATAAGGGGAGAGAGGATCACCTTGTCATAGTCCCCTCTCACTCTTAAAATATCCATGAAGAGAGCCATTAAAAGAGATGGAATACTTGGGGGAGGTAATGCAAGACATAATCCAATTAGTCATTTCACTTGGGAAACCCAAACCTGTGAGCATATCTTTCAAAAACACCCAACTGATAGAATCAAAGGTTTTCCTGATATCAATGTTGAGCAATACTCTAGGGGAGAGATGCTTTCTACCATAATTCTTTGTAAGTTCACGAGCCAATAGGATGTTGTTTGAAATCTGTCTGCCTTTAACAAATGCACTTTGGGCTTCATTTATAAGTAAACTAATGACTAATTGTACTCTATTAGCAAGAATTTTAGATATGAATTTGTAAAGGTAATTGCAGCATGCTATAGGTCTGAAATCTGAAGGGGTTTTGGGACATTGCACTTTTGGAATTAAAGATAGAGCAGTGGAGTTGATCATACCTAACAACTTGCCTGATTTAAAAAACTCCTCAATGGCAATAGTGATATCTTCCCCTATGATGGACCAAGCTGACTTGTAGAAGGAGGCACTATAACCATCAGGCCTAGGAGCTTTGTCATCTGACAAGGAAAAAACAGCTCTTCTAATTTCCTCTTTGGTAACATGAGCAACTAGATTTCTAGCTTGAGTCTCATTTAGACATGGCCCATTTTGAATGATATTTATGTCTGGAGGAGTTGTAGAAGTAGAAGCGCCCATCAGATTTTTGTAAAATGAAAGAATCTCATTCACTATATCCTCCTCCTCAGTGAGCCTATCCCTCAAGCTATTATATAAGACCATTACTCTATTCTGGTGCCTGTTAGATTTAATAGCAGAGTGGAAGAAGCTTGTACATCCATCCCCTTGAATACTCTAAGAAATTCTTGCCTTTTGTTGATAGAAGGACAATTCACAATCTAGCAATTTATTATAAGATGAGATGCATTCTTTTTCCTTTTTAATGAGAGTGGAGCTAAACGGGTCATACTGAAGTTTGAGTTGAGTATCTTCTAGTTCCAGTTTTGCTCTTTGAACCTGTTCACTAATGTTTTTATAATGCCTCAGATTCAAGTACTTCAGAGCCCCCTTCAATAGCTTAAGTTTTGTACAAATACAGTACATAGTGAATCCTGGAACTTTGCTTTGCCAAATGGAAGACACAGTAGATAGATAGCTAGAGTGCTTAGTCCACATTTTGAAAATTTTAAAAGGCCTTTTCCCCTGTACACACTCCTCAATTACAGTCACCAATGCTGGGGATTGATCAGAAAAGTTAGATAACAAGTACTCTACCTGACTTAAAGTATACTTGTGCATCCAGGCCTCATTAATCAATCCTCTGTCTAACCTGCACCAAACTCTTGTATTAGATTCCTGCTTGTTGTTCCAAGTGTAAAAAGACCCCGTAGTGTTAAGATGAGAAAGTTTGCAATTCTCAATGAACTTGTTAAAATCCTCTGTATCTGCATCAGTTAACATTGAAACTCCAAGTTTTTCATCATTACTAATCATGGTATTAAAATCACCACATAGGAGCCAAGGGGTGTCACAAATATTCTGAAAGACATGAATAAGTTCTGACCAAGGCTCCTTCCTAGCTTCTATCTGGTTATATCCATAAGTAGATGATATATAACAGGAAAGTCTACCATCCAAGGATTTGACATTGCAGGTTATATGTTGAGCTGAGAAAGAGCAACAGGTATATCCAGGATTCGTGGATCCATAAGATCAAAATTCTAGCTTTTCCAGAGTTATCCACATTTGATATCCAATTCCAGTCTTTAGCTATTTTCTTAGCTATAACTGATATATTTGAGTCTTTTATTTTTGTTTCAAGAAGGCCTAAAAAGGAGATGTGATATTGCTTGATATGCTACTTGACTAGGTGATGTTTAAGGGTTTTGTTTAAACCCCTAACATTCCAGAAGGAAAATTTCATTGTTGCAGTCCCCCTCTATCTATTGTAGAGGGATCAATATCATTAATTAGATAATCAAGAGGTGAATACCTAGAAGAGCTTTAAGATAATGAATTGATTCTTGCCTTGCTTCTGTGTACCTGTTTCCATGAGCTTTCAGCTTGATTATTTCCAAGTTTTACTTGAGCAGGCAAAGCATGCACATTGTCTTGTTTCTCAAAAGAGCCATTTTTTCCCCTTAACTCATGAGTATTTTTTGCAATATCACTGATATGTACAACATGCACAGGCACTTGATCTTCAGTGGTTGAAGTGATATTAACAGCACCCTGATCCTTCATTGGAGCCAAAATTATGTCATGCACAACATGCACAGCTTTATCAGCAGCAGTTTTTTGTTTTGGAACCCATTTCTGCACTCTAGGGTGTCTTCTACAAAAATTTGTATCATGTCCCACTTGTTTACAGGATTCACACCACCGAGGCTTGAACTCATAAATGACTTTTTGAATATATTCTTTGCCATTTGGACCTTGAACTGAAATTTGGTCTGGAAGGGGAGATGGCATATTCACTTCAACCAAAACTCAAGCATAAGCTAAGCGTTGCCTATTAGCTGTGAGCTTATTAGTAGCTATAAGGTGTCCCATAACACTCGCTATTTTGCTTATCCATTTGGCATTCCATAGGTTTTGCCTTAGTACTGGCAATTGAATCTACATAGGATAGACACATTCAGTTATCTTATCAAATTCTTCCCCAATAGACCATGGCTTCAGTAATAAGGGCCTAGATCCAAAGAACCAAGGGCCATTTTCAAGAACATCACTCCTTTCTTCTTTACTTGTGAACTTGAAAAGAAATAAACCTGCTTTTAGAAGACAGATTTCAAGAATAGAAAATTGAGCCCACAGTTTCTTAACAAACATTTCCATAGCCTTAAATTTGACATTTAGACCATGAACTTGACCAACCAAAGAGAATTGCCAGAAGGAGCTGCCTTCATTCTATTCATCCTCACTGAAACTAACTGAATTATGCGCATTAGGGGGGACATAATCCAAATTCAGACCACAACCAATTTTCCTGTTATCTGCAAAGAAATAACCCAACTTTTACCTGGATTAGCATTTTGAGTAACATGAGCATCCTGAGTAGATACCAAAGGGGGAAAAATCAGAATTCATAGCAATAGGATTAGTCAAATTCTCAAGAGTATCAGCACTTTCCAGATTTACAGGGTTTTGACTAGAATCCAATGTAATAGTAGGATTTTCATGAACCGATCCAGAAATCACAGATTGTAATAGAGAAGAACATGGAGATTCCTCATCTGTATCAATTTCATCCGCCCAAGAAACCCTAAAAGGACTTTTAACTCCAATTTGAGTAACAGGAGACTTACTCAGATGTCAAACTTGAACCCCAGTCTCTAGAGAAGCTTGAGCAAGATTTGCATCCAATTGAGGAGTAGAGGAACCTTAGATATCTGCCATTGACTTCTTCTTCTTCTCCCCTTTAGGTCCAGTAGAACCCATCCAGTAGAACCCATCACAATTGAGCTAGAAACTTCATCACTTTCAACGAACCTAGTGTTGAACTGACCAGCAGGAGAAAGCAAACTCGAATTTTAAGCTCTAAGACCAATGCTGAAGATCTTCTTCCCACTATTTTTCTTCTTTTTACCCATCTAAAACACGATGGAGGTGCAAGTTAGCAACATAGAGATCGCGCGCTATCATGCGCCATAAGACCACCCCCTGTTAATTCTAAGATTGTTTTGTATTATCGACGAAGTGGCTTTCCTCACCACAGAAGGTGCATTTTCCTGTCTTCTTCCAGCATTGATCTTCACTATGTCCCGGTTTGTTGCAGTAGGTGCAGTTATGAGAATTACCCCTATTTTTTGGTAAGGTCTCATCAGTTTTAATTTTCTTAACATCATACTTCCCTTTTACCCTTCCAGTAACTAGGGGCAGGCCTTATTTTTGAAGATTGTCCTTGAGTTTTCTGCTCATCCTTTCGCTTTTCAACTTTTGATGTTAGTTCTACTGCTTTTGCATAGGTAGAGATTTTTGAAGCTATTATTGCATCTTGGATCTCATTTCTTAATCCTCTGATAAGTTTTCTAATCTTGCGTTCTTCAGTATCAACTATATTTCTTGCAAACTTCATCAATTTTTTTAAATTTTGCAGCATATTGTGCAACATTCATAGTTTCTTGTTTTAAGGAGAGAAATTCTTCTTCCCCTTTTACCCTAGCAACTGGTAGAAAATATTCATCATTAAATTCCTTAACGAAGTTTTCCCATATTCTTGGTATATTCTCTTGGGTCCATTTTTCCTCCACCATCCTCCACCATTCTCGTGCTGCTCCTTGTAATTGGAATACTGCGTAAGAAACTTTGCTTTCATCATCATATCTTAGTGCAGTAAAAATATCCTCGATATCTTCAAGCCATAATTCTACTTTTTCAGCTTCTGGTTCACCAAAGAACTTTGGAGGGTTGAACTTAAGGAATCTTTCTAAGGTCTTGTCTTCTTCGGTCCCTGACTGTTTAACATTTTTAGGTATGGTTTGTCGCCTTTCTGGTTCATCATGTTGGTTTCCTTGATTTTGCACGAGTTGAGTTAATGTTGCTAGAATTTGATTTAAGATGTTAGGGTCTAGTTCAGGCTGGTTATTTGAATTGTTTCCTTGATTGCGTCGGGGTCTTCCTCATCCAACCATCTATAATAAAATAGTTTTATTAGTTAAGCAAGTATTATATGCTATTTATTATTATATAACATTTATTTTGAAGAGTATTTATAGAGCAAAGCATTACCATATTTCAAAGATTAGTACAACTATATAGGGAGCGTTCACAAAATTGGGTGCATATAAACCAAAATTATGTACACTCAGGTCTACCTAAAATAGGTGCTTACAAACCAAAATTATGCACCTACTATGTTATAGGTTGACTATGGTTAAAGTTATTATACAACTATACGTATACATATTTATTTCTGGTCATTTTCTGGTGGCTTCTCTTCAGGGTCTTCTTCGGGATCTTCTTCTGCCTCCTCTTCTGGTTCTTCTTCCGAGCTAGACTCTATCATAATCACATCTCGGTGGCTCTTTCTTCTTTTGTTATCTAACTCAGCGAGTGCTTCAAGCTTCCCAAGTTCCTGTACCTCGGCATAGCATCTGAGGTTATTGTTCTCTTGATGTAACAGTTCTCTTTGTTGCATCAGGGTTCCTAGGTCTTGGGATAGCCTTGTCCTCTCTCTCACAAACTGCCCAAACATAACCTCTGCTTGCTCTAGTTTATCTCCCATACTTCGAAGTTGGCAAAAGCACATCTAAAATTGGTTTATATAAATATTTCGTTCATTCATTACATTAAACATTTCTTCATTGGTGTACCACCTCCGACATATACAAGGCAGATATGGTTCATCAAAGGGAATATTACTTCCCGCGCTACTTTGAGCATGGTTAGCCATTTCCTGTAATACAATATTATGAATTAGTACAAAATAGACTCATATCCTACAGTTCGAGTATCCTATCCTGGCTTTTTCTTGGCTTCATCCTAGGCTCTGATACCAAATCTATCACGCCCCAAAGTTAGAGTTATTATACAGGATCTAAATTTAGACTGTGGGACTGAAATTATACAACACCAAACTACCAACTTCTCTATTTGCTAGCTCAAAGATATATTAGATGACATGATTTTTTTTTCTTTCTCCAACTTTATTTACAATAACATTTTCTTCTCATTTTTTGCAGTAGAACTCTCTCTATACTTCAGCTTGATCTAAAAAAGGTGGATTAATAAAAGAATGAGCTACACTAGCCTGGTGAATCACCAATATGCTATATACTAAAATTTAGTAGAATAACAAACAATTAGTAACCTGAGAAATTTAAAATTAATTAATAGTGAAAATAATTAACAATATATGGAATGCAATTTTCTCGTCCACTTTGACTTTTGTCTCTATTCAGATAAAACGATATCAATAACAATAACAATAAGCCTCGTGATAAACCGATACATGCCGATCAATCAATAACGATCAATTTACCCATTTAACACCGACGGTCCTTTTCAGTGTTATCGATCAATAAGTGTGGCACTGAGTACATATGCAGTATGTAGGTATGAACCAATGAGTTATCAAGTCAATACAAAAATAAATTTTATTTTAGATCCACAATTTATAATTCATTTGTGCTAGTGATGAAACTAACTGTATTGTTCATTTTGGCATATAAGGATTAGTTATAATCAAAATGAAAGCTACAGAGTCAAAGTTTGAACATAATGAAGTTTGTGATGAAATCCATAATCCAGAACATGGTTTAGTAACCAAAAAAGTGTTAACGGTAACAATATTTAATTTCACTTAAAATTTCTTTTTCTTGATATTTGAGAGCTTTTAGGAGTAGTATAACCCATTCATAGAATCCAAATCATGATAATTTAAAGGGGTTTTTGTCTTTTACCCCAAACCTTTACCATCACTTATTAAAAAACCCACTCCCTTTTCCACACTTCAAAACACCCATAATACCCATGTGACTTAGTTTTAAACCCAATACCCAAAATACCTCTCTATCTCTATACGGTATCTTTCCCAAAAAATAAAATCCCGACATCCTCTTTCTCTTCCCCGAACGCCAACAAGAGCCAAGATTAATGGCGATGATGGCGGGAGAATTGGCGCGCTGCTCTCCCACTCCAACAAACCCCCAATTTGGTACCCATCTTCAATTTCTCTCTCTTTCTCTCTCTCCTCCATTAATTTCTCCTCTCTTCTTGAGAAATCTCTCTCCTCCATTAATATTTCTCCTCATAGAAGATATTAATTCCATATCAGATCGGTGGTTGGGATCTCCTTTGTTCGTTTCTTCTAGTAAAAGAAGTCTGAGAACACATCTTCATATCTTGAAGGTAACTATAAATTGTCTGAGAACACATCTCCATATCTTGATTTGCTGAGAAGACTAAATATTTTGATGAGAAAACCTTTATTTTGTTGAGAAGACTATTTTCTCATGGAAAACCTTTGATTTTGTTGAATATATCCTGTGTAGTGAGCGTCAGAAAAGTGCTATACTTTCTTTAAAAAGTGCTATAAAATCTGGTGTTCGAACAATGGACTTTAGAGGAAATATAGAAATGGGTATTGTTAGTTAAATACTTATTTTGTTTTCTTTATGAACTTCAGAAATGGATGAAGAGCTGTATTGTGCAATAACGGACTTCAGAGGAAACAATCATATGATTTCAATGAACATCAATGGGACTTTCAGTGATTTAATGGCTGAGGTAGAAAGTAGAATTGCTTTGTGTTCAAGACCAGCGAAGTTGACTTATGAAGTCCCATATACACAAGGATTGTTTGTACGTGTCCATGATGATGTCGATGTGTTAACAATGTTCAACGTACATCTAAGTTGCAAGATGAAGATACTTAAGATGCACGTCGACATAGATCGAGATATGTTATTTGGTCTAGAGGCAAACACCATTCACATAAGGTAATAACTTGTTATATATTGTAAATTCTATATTTCACAAAGTTAATCCATGTTTATTTAATTTCCTGTAGCTCAAAGAATAATTATGACTATATAACATGTCGCCAATGAGCTATGGTACTACGCATGAATTTTAAATAATATTTCTAGTTGCTAGTCTAATAAGGTAACGGCGTAATTTTTGTAGGAATCCTACCAATGTACTTTCCGAGCAACATGCTTCCTCGTCGCATAATCACACATATTCACAAAATGCATCACATGAAGTTGAGGGATCTAGTATTCAGATTCCTTTTTCGTGGTATCATGCCATTAGAAGTGTTGGACAAGAATTTAATGACATTGAACATCTAAGGCAAAGTCTCCGAAATTACTCAATTGCGCTCGGTTTTAACTATGATTATTTGAAAAATGAACCTAGGAGGTTGACAGTAAAATGCAAGGGTGTTGATTGTGAATGGATGGTTCATTGTAACCGTCGTACAGATAGCAAACGGTTTTATGTGAAGAAAATAGGTCGTGCACATAGTTGTCTCGGAGGAGGCATAGGAGAGAAGGGACATCCACGGGCGTCTCGTAAGTGGGTTGCAAATATTGTGAAATCCATACTAAAGAACAACCCACATACCGCGCAATTGATCTTAAAAGAAGCTTCGAGAGAGTTTGGTGTTGATATCCCTATGGAACAGCGTGGTGTGGGAAAGAGCTTGCTCAACAGGAGTTATATGGGTTTGCAAAACATTCATATGAACAACTTAGATGGTACGCGGATAAAGTTATGGAAACTAACCCGGGATCAATCATCCATCTAGAACACGAAGATGGTAGATTTACCAGATTTTTTATCTCATATTATGCTTGTTGGAAGGGTTTTGTCGATGGATGTAGACCAATTCTATTCTTGGATGGCACCCATCTTTTTGATAGGTACAAAGGAACTCTACTTGCCGCTACCGCTTTGAATGGAGATGGAGGAATGTTTCACGCTTTGTATTTGTGGAACCGAGAATGAGAGCAATTGGGAGTGGTTCCTAATGCATTCGTGATATATTATACAATTCGGATGATCCATATAATTCAATGATGAGTCTGGTTATAATCTCGATCGAGACAAAGGACTTCAAAATTCCGTCAAGAATTGCTTCCCTTGTTCAGACACGCTTATTGCATCCGCCATTTAATGGCCAATTATAAGAACAACTTGTCGAAGAAAGGGTGACCAGCACCACTTAGAGATGAATGTGTTCATATTATGAAGAGAGCCGCCTATGCCTACACAATGCATGCTTATCATAATGAATGCAACGAGCTCCAGAATAAGTCATCTGTTGCTTTTATTGAAATGATGAGTATGAGTCCACAAAACTGGGCTAACTGTTATTTTCCTGGAAAGAGGTCACCATTTTTACACATTTTTTCTTTGTGATTGAATTCTCTGATATGTGTGTTTGAACTTGTATTCATTTCAATAATCTGATGTCCTTTAACATGGTTGCAGGTATGGGTGGTTGACCTCGAATCTTGCTGAGTCCTTCAATGCATGGATTAAGGAAGCTCGATTTTTACTGATAGCACAATTGGTTGATCACATCCGGGTGAAGATGATGAAAATGAGCTATGATAGACGTGAGGAGTCCAACAAATGGACTACCCCACTTGTTCCTAGTGTAGAGGAGCATCTTGTCCTAATCAATGAGGGAGCACGTTGTCTTCATGTTAATCCTTCTACGTCGGTTCTGTATGAAGTATATGATTCGCCAATTGTTAAAGTGAATATGGAGGACCGTACATGTACTTGTCGCCAATGGCAGGTTCTTGGACTACCTTGCAAGCATGCGGCTGCTGTAATCAGGCATAAAGATCAATTGTTGTATCCCTATATTTCCGACTATTTCAGTACGGATGTGTACCGCAAGTGCTACTCCTTTCCTATATATCCAATTCCTGATGATGACAAGCCAATTATAACGGATGAGAATATGGAGATTGGACCGCCATTAACCTCGGTTCGTAGAGGAAGGCCAAAAACAAAGCGGATCCCTTCCGGATTAAATCCTTCCAGAATGTTGAAGTGTAGCCGATGTAAGGAGTAATGCACCACAATCGATTTAACATGTAATCAACCAATAGCTGACTGAAATATCTTGCTAAAAATGTTATTTTGGATTATTGTCAAATTAGTTTGATTGTGATCTTCATAGATTAATTTTGGTTGATTATGTCTTGGTGGTGAAGATCAAAAAACAAACTATTTTGATTATTGTAAAAATTTGTGTAACTGCCGCTTGTGTAACTAATTTGATTATTGTAAAAATTTGTGTAACTCTTTGCTTGTGTAACTAATTTGATTATTGTAAAGTGCTATACTTTCAGCATAAGTAGCTATACTTTGGCCATAAATTGCTATACTTTACCATAACGAGCTATACATTGGCCATAAAGTGCTATACTATCGCATAAAGTGCTATACTTTACCATAACGTGAAAATTTTGAGCGAACCTCTCGGCAACATAAACAATAGACCAAAACCTCTCACAGTAACATAATCACTAAGATTTATTGCCCAAAAAACTGAATCCATATATTCGACGCATTTGAAATTCCAGAGGCCATAAAGTGCTATACATTGAGCATAAGTAGCTATACTTTAACAATAAAGTGCTATACTTTACCATAACGCTATACATTGGCCATAAGTGCTATACTATCGATAAAGTGCTATACTTTGCAAAAGAGAAAATTGTGTGCGAACCTCTCACAACATAAACAATAGACCAAAACCTCTCACAGTACATAATCACTAAGATTTATTGCCCAAAACTCAATCCATATATTCGACAAGCACCGAAATTCCAGAGGCCATAAAGTGCTATACTTTCAGCATAAGTAGCTATACTTTGGCCATAAAGTGCTATACTTTACCATAACGTGCTATACATTGGCCATAAAGTGCTATACTATCGCATAAAGTGCTATACTTTGCAAAAAGAGAAAATTGTGTGCGAACCTCTCACAACATAAACAATAGACCAAAACCTCTCACAGTAACATAATCACTAAGATTTATTGCCCAAAAAACTGAATCGATATATTCGACGAAGCTTAAATTCCAGAGGCCATAAAGTGCTATACTTTCAAAGATAAGTAGCTATACTTTGGCCATAAAGTGCTATACTTTACCATAACGTGCTATACATTGGCCATAAGTGCTATACTATCGCATAAAGTGCTATACTTTACCATAACGTGAAAATTTTGAGCGAACCTCTCGGCAACATAAACAATAGACCAAAAACCTCTCGTTGTGCACATAATCACTAAGATTTATTGCCCAGAAAAAAACTGAATCCATATATTCGACGTTACTTCAGAAATTCCAGAGGCCATAAAGTGCTATACATTGAGCATAAGTAGCTATACTTTAGCCATAAAGTGCTATACTTTACCATAACGTGCTATACATTGGCCATAAAGTGCTATACTATCGCATAAAGTGCTATACTTTTAAAAAAATGGAAAATTGTGAGCCCACCTCTACTAGTAAGTATTCAACCACATTGTGCACATAATCACACGTACATCTCAAAAGATAATATCAAGTGCACAAAAAACAAATCCAAAATCACCATCTCAATAGATAACGCCAAGCGTAATGACTGTTAAAACATACAATTTCAGCATAAAATCAAATAACGATCTGAAACTACAAAGATGAAACAACAATTAATTCAGTACACGAGTGAAAATGATGAAAAACAACATATAATTACAAAGATGAAACAACAATTAATTCAAGTACACGATCTAAACGATATAACTTCAAATAACAAAGTTAACTTCGACGTAGCAAACTTAACTGGACATTTATATTAAGTGTCCAAAATCACAATTACCAAAAACTGCAGCTACAAAAATCAACACAAAATTAAATAGTCAAATGCACAGATAAAAGATCCTGCACAACTTCAACGATAAGATCATCCTAGACGTATATATTCTGAGTCTACTTCTTGGGAGAAAGCATGTTCTAGCAGATATTCTGATTCCTCCGAGATAAATGCAACGGCGATCTTTGCTCTTAGAAGTTCACAATCCTTCTGATGAATGATGGGAGTTGTGCCATTGATGATGGAATATATGTATCCCATCATGAAAATGCCACAATCTAAGCTCCTGCACAAACAAATGCCACAATCAATGATTACGTAATAAAATAATGATATTTAAAAAAAATACACTAATGCATTTTAAGTTATATTCATACTCATCTTGTTGAGGAACCTGCCGAGTTTCTATACTATAGCCATCCACATTTTCTAATTTCCATTCATCCTTAATGCAAGCTAAGAAATTGTTCATGAACTTCTTGGCATCACTAAGATATTTAGTGTATGTGAGTGATGAATAGTGAAAAAAAATTTTCTCAGACTTAATCAATTCTAACATGTGCCAATGACTACTACTAAGAATAGGAAAAAGAATCTTCTCGCATTCTTCATAGCGAGCATATGGAAGCTGCCGACCCTTGAGTTGTCTCGCCCAATGTCCAAGATTATTTTGTAATAATGCTCTCTGTTAAGACATGAACATAATATTTAACCAAAAAAATTAATCTGAATGAAAGTAAATTTTCCTAATACTCACAGCAAAGAATGATCCCGTGATGTGTATGTGTTTCGAGCATGCTTCTGTTTCAATCTTCATCTTAAATCTATCTAGCATGCCATCGACCAACTGAAAATTATGCATAATAAAGTGATTATAACATAACTAAAATATGGACATATGCAAAAAATATTAAGGTTTGGGAACTTACACTATCAGAAATGGCACGTCCAATAAGAAGATGATATATATCTAATCGAGTAACAGACTGCCAAACGAATTCATCTCTTGACAAATGAAACATACACAACTTAAATAAAAGTGATAGAAAAGGAATAAAAACATAAAACGAAATGTACAAAAGTAAATCACGTGTCTTAAACAATTTCACCTGTTCATTCGCTGCTTGCAAAATTCATCAAGAATTTCCCTCTCACTTTTATTTAACTTTTCCTTCGCCGGGTAGTTGCAATCCTTAGGGATAAAATCAATCCCTCTATTAACTTTCTTTCCCTTCTCCGGCGTTTGCAATTAGGAAACATTAATCACTTCATATTCTTCAATACAACCCATACTCACGGATGGCGTTTGCAATTGAGAAACATTAATTACATCCTTCTTCTTCTTATTACGGCCCGACAACCGCGTATAAGGTGAACGATATGCACGAGCGGGCACATGTTTTCTATCTCTAACGGCCCGTTTAATTGATGGGGTCCTATCTCTGATGTCGTTTTTACTTGACGATATCCTTGAAAGAGATACAGCTAAAATATCGTCGTCTACAACTAGCTCTTCGGCTATCTTCTCGTCTTGTTTTTCCTTCCTCTTCGTAATTGATCCACGACCATATTTACTTCCACTAGCACTCTCCTCTTTCCCACTCTTTTTTTTACCCTTACTGTTCTCTTCACGACTTCCTACTCCTTGTTCATCCCTACTACCCTCCTCATTCCCCCCAACATTTGTATCATCATCATCTTCATCCTCCCCATCATTTGTATCGTCACCATCCTCCTCGTCCTCTCCATCTTCCTCTTCACTCTCATCTTCTTCACTTTCATCTTCCTCTTCACTTTCATCTTCGGCTTCACTGCCGCCATTACCCCCAACACTCAACTTTTTCTCCAATTCAATGAGCTTATCATGCTCCTCCCTATTTTTTGCAAGCTTTTCCCGCGCTTGAAGTAATGTCATCGGCTACAAATACAACAAAATGAAAGCGTTAGCATTCAAGAAAGATATAGTAAGTTGATAGCAAGAAGACAATAATAGCAAAATGAATTGTATATACCGGTTGATGATGTGATGCACAAGGAATGGATGATAGAGTGTTTTGACCAGTGAAATTCCTGATGCACTTTGGCTTTTCGATTAATCTCATCATGCCTTTTCGCCGAAAGGATCGAGACTTCCTCTCCATAAAAATGGGGTGTAACATTTCCTCTTTTATTTCACACTTCAGCTCCCCCACTAGTTCATAAAACCAAACCTGAAAAAAATAAATTTAGTTACAAGTATCAATAAGTTAAAAAAAATTACATAATAAAAAATTACATAATTTCATTGAAACTCACCGCCAATACCGATGCAAACCCACCCATGTACCCAGATCGTTTCGCTCTCTTCATACTTGCTTTGAAATGGATAGCTTTGCCTTCGTCATCTCCTTATATAGTAGATCATATACAAAGACCAAATTTAATTGTAGTTACTTAAGAGCGCACAAATTATCCATATTTAAATACCCATAATGGACATGAGTTAGCGGTGAGGGCATAATATAAATCCAATAATAAAGCTACAAGTAATTTCACACATGCTATGTGATTGAGTCCGCTAACCCACAATCAAATCAGTCATCCTCTTGCGTATGGCCCACACTATCGTCTTATCCTTCTTCTTATCCTTCTTCTCATCCTTCTTATCGACTTTCCTCTTCTTCCGCCTCGGCCTTCTTCTCCTCCTCCTTCTCTATTTGTGTCTTTTGCCATACACATGCTCAAGATATACAAGATAGGTGCTCGACCTTCCATTATAACCCTATTTCCGGTCTTTGGCAATCCAGTTATTTCATGCACGCCAAGAGCACTAAACACGATATCTTTTCCGCCAATCCTAAATGTGCTATGCTCGATTAAATGCACGGCAAGCAATCGACCGCAACTTGTTCATTAGGTATGGCGGGTAGATCAATGAAGTGGAAAAAGGGGTTTGACGAAGGGCTTCAGAATGATTATCATTTAGCAAAGACCTTAAATGGTTATTTACCAAATCTCAAATACCCCAATATTTGAAGGCGCCTTAAGTGCCTAGCTATTTTCCTACAAAAAGAATATATCAATCAAATGAATGGCCCTTATAAACGTAAAGTGCTAAAATATGAGAGCTCGACAAATTACGGCTGGTCATGGCACCGATGAACAAGAATTTCATAGAATGCGCCAAGGAAAGGAAAATATGACATTTCACTAATTGGGTATATGTACAAAAATGTATGACAAGTGTTTTAAATTAAAACATGCATTGTATAATTGAGTACATGTCCTAATAAACGTATGCATATATGCAACGAGTGTCCAAGTAAAGTTTGGGTACAGGTAAGGGTACAAGTCGGGTACTGGTACGGCTTCAGATTAAAGGCACCCAGGTATCGTCTTTTAGCCAAAAATTCTCTAACTTGACATGTCTATGCCCAAACCAAACAAACCAAAGGGAACCACATCAGACCGATTTGATTCAGTTCAGTTTACTTTGACAAAAAATAGACAAAAGCGACCATTTGCCAACTGATGGGAAATAAATGATTACCTCCTAAGTTGCAAGTATACAACCTTTATCAAGTTATAGTATATAAGATTATCGATCCCACGAGGAACGGGAAGTAGGAGGAGTTTAGCTTAAGTTTTGGTTTCTCAAATTATGCGCGTGACAATTAGGAGTTTATGTACAAATAAAATGGAAGTAAGAAAATGGTGAAAGTGGATGTGGAGAGATAAGAGAGAGTGGATTGTGGATTATGTGCAAAAGAGGAGAAAATAAAGTTGAGAATGTGGTTGTGGTTATATGCACATAATAACAAAACTAGGTTTGAGATTATAGGCACATGGAGGGAATATGAGATTGAGAGAGAAGTAAAAATCAATGAAATCAAGAATAAAGGAAAATAACAAACAAATAAAAAAAACAAGGATAAGAGGAAAATAAAGAAGGTAAAGTATGGAGGATTAATTAAAGATATGAGGAATCTAGAGTAGATCCACTTAGCTTATCTCAATCTCATGAAAATGAGTTGGATTTGTTAGCTAGTTTCAAACAATCTCTAGGGATCCCACAAATATTAGCTCCACACTTAGAAAAGGGTAATTCCCTAGAGGGTTCTAGCCTCAAGGTGAATTAAAGAAAAGGAAAATCTATTCTAGAAAGTAAATACAAGAATTAAATACATTGCATGAAAGTAAATTGCAAGGAATTAAATTGCATGAAAGTAAATTATGAAAGTAAATTGCATGAAAGTAAATCTATTCTACAAACAAGAAAATAAAGAAGAAAATGAAAAGAAATAAAATAGAAACCAACAACTCTGATCTTAATCTAATCCTCCTTTTGGTCCTTGGATTAGAAGAAGAGAAAGGAAATTGAAGGTGAAACATTTCATTTATTGTGTAACAAAGTTACAATTTTGGAAGGTCTTCTCAATTAAGAGTGACCCTCCTCTCCAAATGGAGTTTTACAAAATATTTCACACTCAAAACACTCGGCCTTCACCCCTATTTATAGCCCAACGGAGTTGATGTGAACCATTGGATCAAACCTAGCCAAAAGGAAGAGAAATCCACCATTAATTCGAATTGTTGGGAACCGATCGGTTGGTCGATCGGTTAGCCAACCGTTAGCCAACCGTTGGTCAACCGATTGGTTCCCAACCTAATTTGTCTTTTCTTGATTTTTCTTCACGAATTTCTCTTGGATCAATTTGGTATCTTGGGCCTTGGTTTGTCTTCGATTTGGGCTTCAAATATTGGTAGAAATTCGAGAATTTGAGTCATTTGGGCTTTTATTCATTATTTCTTTATTAGCCCGCAAAATAAGATAAAATGATTATTAGTAATATCGTTATTCATATAACATAGGTAATAAGGGTATAAAATGTAATTAAAATGTGATAATCACCAACCCCGGTGATACAATCTCTCTCTCTCTCTAAGTAACAACATGGTCGCAAACCGGTTGCTCATACTAGCAGCCATCCAAGCTTGCCTCGCCATTGTTGTAACCGTAGTAATCAAAAAATCGAAAAGGGGTTGTGAAAACACCAAAAAGTTTAGAGCAGCCTTCCAATTCAATAAAGCAGCCAATCTTTCACAAGGGAACCAAGCATTCAAAGAATTTAATAAAATTCATGAGATGACAATAATTAAAGAGAAATTAAAATTTACTTACTTAGGAGCCTTACTCTTGATTTACTTCTGGTAGACATCTCCGACAACCTATCAACAAATTTTTTAAAATATAAATCAAAACAAATCGAATTAACCTAAAAATTCCTAAAAATTACAAAATTTAATTATTAACTGTCGAATTTACCTTGTCCTGATGCGTTCTTTTCTCAAAATGCGTTCTTTTCCCAGAAATTTGTGGCCTTTGAAATCGATTTGGGGTTTGGGGGTTTTGAGGTTCGATTGAAATGGATTTGGGGTTTGGGAGTTTTGAGGTCCGATTGAATCGATTGGGGTTTGCGGATTTTGAGGTCCGATTGAAATCTTAGGGCTCTAACAGGTTTGGGAAAGTTGAACGGAGAGAAAGAAAGAGAGAGAGAGAGAGAGAGAGAGAGAGAGAGAGAGACCGGTTATATGTTGGGGATGAAGGGTAGTTTAGGAATTTTTAGTTTATTGAGTAGATACAGTATAAAGACTGAGTGTATTATACATATTGGGTTTAAAAATAAGTGGATCACTTTTATTGGGTGTTTTGAAGTATGGAAAAGTGAGTGGGTTTTGTAATAAGTGGTGGTAAAGGTTTGGGTTAAAAGAGAAAAACCCCTAATTTAAAACCAATCACATTCACAACATGGCTATGATTATGTAATGACTTAATAAGTACAAAAAAAAATTAATTTAGAAGAGAATAATTACACGCGAGGACGAGTGATCTTATTGGAAACTATTGTTTAATATTTTATTCATGGTCAGCTATAAGTCAAAACAATGAAAATATATGAAACCTTCATGAAATATAACTACAGTGTATTGGATGACCTCACCTTTTGGTGTCTGTCACAACTTTCTCCTCTCTTATGATTATTATTATTATTATTATTTTAATCTGATGGTGTGAATTGGCTGAATACTACTTTGTCCTATTTATAGTTTAACTACTGCCGCAATAGTAGGTAGCTGGACTTTTACCTAAGTAATTAGGTGAGTCATAGGTGTGTGTTGTCATTATGGGAGTAAGTTACACTCTAGGTTGTAGACACGTATAGGTAGATGTGGCACTTTTCTACAATCACTAAATCACACGTAGAACCCTAGTAACTCATTTTGAAGAATTTACATTAGACCCCATTCTTTCTAAAATTACATATGCTTAATATTTTGCAGCCCACATACCACATTAATTAAATTTATAAGCTAAGAAATATAGTTAAAAATAAAAGTATATAGATGAAGTGTTACATAAGGCGAAAGAAAGTGTGTACACATTTTGCACAATGAAGTAATTTGATAGAATGTTGTGATCTTAAAGAGATAATATGGACATATAACCAATCTGATGGGAAATAAATGATTACCTCCTAAGTTGCAAGTATACAACCTTTATCAAGTTATAGTATAAAAGATTATCGATCCCACGAGGAACGGGAAGTAGGAAGAGTTTTGTTCAAGTTTGGTTCTCAAATTATGCTACACAATTAGGAGTTTATTCAAATAAAATGAAAGTGAGAAAATGGTGAAAGTGATTTGTGAGAGATAAGAGAGTGGTTGTGGATTATGTGCAAAAGAGGAGAAAATAAAGTTGAGAATGTGGTTGTGGTTATATGCACATAATAACAAAACTAGGTTTGAGATTATATGCACATGAAGGGAATATGAGATTGAGAGAAGTAAAAATCAATGAAATCAAAAATAAAGGAAAATAACAAACAAATGAAAACAAGGATAAGAGGAAAATAAAGAAGGTAAAGTATGGAGGATTAATTAAAGATATGAGGAATCTAGAGTAGATCCACTTAGCTTATCTCAATCTCATGAAAATGAGTTGGATTTGTTAGCTAGTTTCAAACAATCTCTAGGGATCCCACGAATATTAGCTCCACACTTAGAAAAGGGTAATTCCCTAGAGGGTTCTAGCCTCAAGGTGAATTAAAGAAAAGGAAAATCTATTCTAGAAAGTAAATACAAGAATTAAATACATTGCATGAAAGTAAATTGCAAGGAATTAAATTGCATGAAAGTAAATTGCATGAAAGTAAATTGCATGAAAGTAAATCTATTCTACAAACAAGAAAATAAAGAAGAAAATGAAAAATAAATAAAATAGAAACCAACAACTCTCGATCTTAATCTAATCCTCCTTTTGGTCCTTGGATTAGAAGAAGAGAAAGGAAATTGAAGGTGAAACATTTCATTTATTGTGTAACAAAGTTACAATTTTGGAAGGTCTTCTCAATTAAGAGTGACCTCCTCTCCAAATGGAGTTTTACAAAATATTTCACACTCAAAACACTCACCTTCACCCCTATTTATAGCCCAACGGAGTTGATGTGAACCATTGGATCAAACCTAGCCAAAAGGAAGAGAAATCCACCATTAATTCGAATCTGTTGGGAACCGATCGGTTGTCGTCGGTTAGCCAACCGTTAGCCAACCGGTTGGTCAACCGATTGGTTCCCAACCAATTTGTCTTTTCTTGATTTTTCTTCACGAATTTCTCTTGGATCAATTTGGTATCTTGGGCCTTGGTTTGTCTTCGATTTGGGCTTCAAATATTGGTAGAAATTGAGAATTTGAGTCATTTGGGCTTTTATTCATTATTTCTTTATTAGCCCGCAAAATAAGATAAAAATGATTATTAGTAATATCGTTATTCATATAACATAGGTAATAAGGGTATAAAATGTAATTAAAATGTGATAATCACCAACCCCGTGATACAATCTCTCTCTCTCTAAGTAACAACATGGTCGCAAACCGTTGCTCAGATACTAGCAGCCATCCAAGCTTGCCTCGCCATTGTTGTAACCGTAGTAATCAAAAAATCGAAAAGGGGTTGTGAAAACACCAAAAGTTTAGAGCAGCCCAATTCAATAAAGCAGCCAATCTTTCACAAGGGAACCAAGCATTCAAAGAATTTAATAAAATTCATGAGATGACAATAATTAAAGAGAAATTAAAATTTACTTACTTAGGAGCCTTACTCTTGATTTACTGGTAGACATCTCCGACAACCTATCAACAAAATTTTTTTAAAATATAAATCAAAACAAATCGAATTAACCTAAAATTCCTAAAATTACAAAATTTAATTATTAACTGTCAATTTACCTTGTCCCGATCGTTCTTTTCTCAAAATGCTTCTTTACCGTAAATTTGTGGCCTTTGAAATCGATTTGGGGTTTGGGGGTTTTGAGGTTCGATTGAAATGGATTTGGGGTTTGGGAGTTTTGAGGTCCCATTGAATCGATTGGGGTTTATGGATTTTGAGGTCCCATTGAAATCTTAGGGCTCTAACGAGGTTTGGGAAAGTTGAACGGAGAGAAAGAAAGAGAGAGAGAGAGAGAGAGAGAGAGAGAGAGAGAGAGAGACCGGTTATATGTTGGGGATGAAGGGTAGTTTAGGAATTTTAGTTTATTGAGTAGATACAAGATAAAGACCGAGTGTATTATACATATTGGGTTTAAAAATAAGTGGATCACTTTTATTGGGTGTTTTGAAGTATGGAAAAGTGAGTGGGTTTTGTAATAAGTGGTGGTAAAGGTTTGGGTTAAAAGAGAAAACCCTAATTTAAAACCAATCACATTCACAACATGGCTATGATTATGTAATGACTTAATAAGTACAAAAAAATTAATTTAGAAGAGAATAATTACACGCGAGGACGAGTGATCTTATTGGAAACTATTGTTTAATATTTTATTCATGGTCAGCTATAAGTCAAAACAATGAAAATATATGAAACCTTCATGAAATATAACTACAGTGTATTGGATGACCTCACCTTTTGGTGTCTGTCACAACTTTCTCCTCTCTTATGATTATTATTATTATTATTATTTTAATCTGATGGTGTGAATTGGCTGAATACTACTTTGTCCTATTTATAGTTTAACTACTGCCGCAATAGTAGGTAGCTGGACTTTTACCTAAGTAATTAGGTGAGTCATAGGTGTGTGTTGTCATTATGGGAGTAAGTTACACTCTAGGTTGTAGACACGTATAGGTAGATGTGGCACTTTTCTACAATCACTAAATCACACGTAGAACCCCTAGTAACTCATTTTTGAAGAATTTACATTAGACCCCATTCTTTTCTAAAATTACATATGCTTAATATTTTGCAGCCCACATACCACATTAATTAAATTTATAAGCTAAGAAATATAGTTAAAAATAAAAGTATATAGATGAAGTGTTACATAAGGCGAAAGAAAGTGTGTACACATTTTGCACAATGAAGTAATTTGATAGAATGTTGTGATCTTAAAGAGATAATATGGACATATAACCAATCGGATGGGAAATAAATGATTACCTCCTAAGTTGCAAGTATACAACCTTTATCAAGTTATAGTATAAAAGATTATCGATCCCACGAGGAACGGAAGTAGGAAGAGTTTTGTTCAAGTTTGGTTCTCAAATTATGCTACACAATTAGGAGTTTATTCAAATAAAATGAAAGTGAGAAAATGGTGAAAGTGATTTGTGAGAGATAAGAGAGAGTGGTTGTGGATTATGTGCAAAAGAGGAGAAAATAAAGTTGAGAATGTGGTTGTGGTTATATGCACATAATAACAAAACTAGGTTTGAGATTATATGCACATGGAGGGAATATGAGATTGAGAGAAGTAAAAATCAATGAAATCAAAAATAAAGGAAAATAACAAACAAATGCAAAACAAGGATAAGAGGAAAATAAAGAAGGTAAAGTATGGAGGATTAATTAAAGATATGAGGAATCTAGAGTAGATCCACTTAGCTTATCTCAATCTCATGAAAATGAGTTGGATTTGTTAGCTAGTTTCAAACAATCTCTAGGGATCCCACGAATATTAGCTCCACACTTAGAAAAGGGTAATTCCCTAGAGGGTTCTAGCCTCAAGGTGAATTAAAGAAAAGAAAAATCTATTCTAGAAAGTAAATACAAGAATTAAATACATTGCATGAAAGTAAATTGCAAGGAATTAAATTGCATGAAAGTAAATTGCAAGAAAGTAAATTGCATGAAAGTAAATCTATTCTACAAACAAGAAAATAAAGAAGAAAATGAAAAATAAATAAAATAGAAACCAACAACTCCTGATCTTAATCTAATCCTCCTTTGGTCCTTGGATTAGAAGAAGAGAAAGGAAATTGAAGGGTGAAACATTTCATTTATTGTGTAACAAAGTTACAATTTTGGAAGGTCTTCTCAATTAAGAGTGACCCTCCTCTCCAAATGGAGTTTTACAAAATATTTCACACTCAAAACACTCACCTTCACCCCTATTTATAGCCCAACGGAGTTGATGTGAACCATTGGATCAAACCTAGCCAAAAGGAAGAGAAATCCACCATTAATTGAATCATTGGGAACCGATCGGTTGGTCGATCGGCTAACCGTTAGCCAACCGGTTGGTCAACCGATTGGTTCCCAACCAATTTGTCTTTTCTTGATTTTTCTTCACGAATTTCTCTTGGATCAATTTGGTATCTTGGGCCTTGGTTTGTCTTCAGATTTGGGCTTCAAATATTGGTAGAAATTCAGAGAATTTGAGTCATTTGGGCTTTTATTCATTATTTCTTTATTAGCCTGCAAAATAAGATAAAAATGATTATTAGTAATATCGTTATTCATATAACATAGGTAATAAGGGTATAAAAATGTAATTAAAATGTGATAATCACCAACCCCCAGGTGATACAATCTCTCTCTCTCTCTCTAAGTAACAACATGGCTGCAAACTGGTTGCCTGCATACTAGCAGGCCATCCAAGCTTGCCTCGCCATTGTTGTAACCGTAGTAATCAAAAAAATCAGAAAAGGGGGTTGTGAAAACACCAAAAAGTTTAGAGCAGTCTTCCAATTCAATAAAGCAGGCCAATCTTTCACAAGGGAACCAAGCATTCAAAGAATTTAATAAAATTCATGAGATGACAATAATTAAAGAGAAATTAAAATTTACTTACTTAGGAGCCTTACTCTTCGATTTACTTCTGGTAGACATCTCCGACAACCTATCAACAAAATTTTTTAAAATATAAATCAAAAACAAATCGAATTAACCTAAAAATTCCTAAAAATTACAAAATTTAATTATTAACTGTCGAATTTACCTTGTCCTGATGCGTTCTTTTCTCAAAATGCGTTCTTTTACCAGAAATTTGTGGCCTTTGAAATCGATTTGGGGTTTGGGGGTTTTGAGGTTCGATTGAAATGGATTTGGGGTTTGGGAGTTTTGAGGTCCGATTGAATCGATTGGGGTTTGCGGATTTTGAGGTCCGATTGAAATCTTAGGGCTCTAACAGGTTTGGGAAAGTTGAACGGAGAGAAAGAAAGAGAGAGAGAGAGAGAGAGAGAGAGAGAGAGAGAGAGAGACCGGTTATATGTTGGGGATGAAGGGTAGTTTAGGAATTTTTAGTTTATTGAGTAGATACAGTATAAAGACTGAGTGTATTATACATATTGGGTTTAAAAATAAGTGGATCACTTTTATTGGGTGTTTTGAAGTATGGAAAAGTGAGTGGGTTTTGTAATAAGTGGTGGTAAAGGTTTGGGTTAAAAGAGAAAACCCTAATTTAAAACCAATCACATTCACAACATGGCTATGATTATGTAATGACTTAATAAGTACAAAAAATTAATTTAGAAGAGAATAATTACACGCGAGGACGAGTGATCTTATTGGAAACTATTGTTTAATATTTTATTCATGGTCAGCTATAAGTCAAAACAATGAAAATATATGAAACCTTCATGAAATATAACTACAGTGTATTGGATGACCTCACCTTTTGGTGTCTGTCACAACTTTCTCCTCTCTTATGATTATTATTATTATTATTATTTTAATCTGATGGTGTGAATTGGCTGAATACTACTTTGTCCTATTTATAGTTTAACTACTGCCGCAATAGTAGGTAGCTGGACTTTTACCTAAGTAATTAGGTGAGTCATAGGTGTGTGTTGTCATTATGGGAGTAAGTTACACTCTAGGTTGTAGACACGTATAGGTAGATGTGGCACTTTTCTACAATCACTAAATCACACGTAGAACCCCTAGTAACTCATTTTTGAAGAATTTACATTAGACCCCATTCTTTTCTAAAATTACATATGCTTAATATTTTGCAGCCCACATACCACATTAATTAAATTTATAAGCTAAGAAATATAGTTAAAAATAAAAGTATATAGATGAAGTGTTACATAAGGCGAAAGAAAGTGTGTACACATTTTGCACAATGAAGTAATTTGATAGAATGTTGTGATCTTAAAGAGATAATATGGACATATAACCAATCGGATGGGAAATAAATGATTACCTCCTAAGTTGCAAGTATACAACCTTTATCAAGTTATAGTATAAAAGATTATCGATCCCACGAGGAACGGGAAGTAGGAAGAGTTTTGTTCAAGTTTGGTTCTCAAATTATGCGCGCGACAATTAGGAGTTTATTCAAATAAAATGAAAGTGAGAAAATGGTGAAAGTGATTTGTGAGAGATAAGAGAGAGTGGTTGTGGATTATGTGCAAAAGAGGAGAAAATAAAGTTGAGAATGTGGTTGTGGTTATATGCACATAATAACAAAACTAGGTTTGAGATTATATGCACATGGAGGGAATATGAGATTGAGAGAGAAGTAAAAATCAATGAAATCAAGAATAAAGGAAAATAACAAACAAATGCAAAACAAGGATAAGAGGAAAATAAAGAAGGTAAAGTATGGAGGATTAATTAAAGATATGAGGAATCTAGAGTAGATCCACTTAGCTTATCTCAATCTCATGAAAATGAGTTGGATTTGTTAGCTAGTTTCAAACAATCTCTAGGGATCCCACGAATATTAGCTCCACACTTAGAAAAGGGTAATTTCCTAGAGGGTTCTAGCCTCAAGGTGAATTAAAGAAAAGAAAAATCTATTCTAGAAAGTAAATACAAGAATTAAATACATTGCATGAAAGTAAATTGCAAGGAATTAAATTGCATGAAAGTAAATTGCAAGAAAGTAAATTGCATGAAAGTAAATCTATTCTACAAACAAGAAAATAAAGAAGAAAATGAAAAATAAATAAAATAGAAACCAACAACTCGATCTTAATCTAATCCTCCTTTGGTCCTTGGATTAGAAGAAGAGAAAGGAAATTGAAGGGTGAAAATTTTATTTATTGTGTAACAAAGTTACAATTTTGGAAGGTCTTCTCAATTAAGAGTGACCCTCCTCTCCAAATGGAGTTTTTACAAAATATTTCACACTCAAAACACTCAGCCTTCACCCCTATTTATAGCCCAACGGAGTTGATGTGAACCATTGGATCAAACCTAGCCAAAAAGGAAGAGAAATTCACCATTAATTCGGAATCTGTTGGGAACCGATCGGTTGGCCGATCGGTTAGCCAACCGGTTAGCCAACCGGTTGGCCAACCGGTTGATCAACCGATTGGTTCCCAACCGAATTTGTCTTTTCTTGATTTTTCTTCACGAATTTCTCTTGGATCAATTTGCTATCTTGGGCCTTCGTTTGTCTTGATTTGGGCTTCAAATATTGGTAGAAATTCAGAGAATTTGAGTCATTTGGGCTTTTATTCATTATTTCTTTATTAGCACGCAAAATAAGATAAAAAGATTATTAGTAATATCGTTATTCATATAACATAGGTAATAAGGGTATAAAATGTAATTAAAATGTGATAATCACAATCCAAAGGACCTCCCTTTGGAACTTCGTAGCTCATCCTTTGTTCTAAGCTTTGAGAAGAGAAAATGAGGATTACTATTATCTTCAATTCTCCATAAAATAGTAGAGAGGTGTAATCTCAGGTATATCCGATATATTATTATACATTAGTGTTGTATCCTTGCCATGCTGCATCCTTTGTTCTAAGCTTTGAGAAGAGAAAATGAGGATTACTATTATCTTCAATTCTCCTTAAAAATAGTAGAGAGGTGTAATCTCAGGTATGTCCGATATATTATTATACATTAGTGTTATATCCTTGCCATGCTGCGGGAATTTTTTTTCAAAGTTCAACCGTGAAATTTTTCTAAAATCACCAAGAATGTTACAATGCATATGGAAGATCGAGAAAAAAAATAAATTTTTTAAATACAATAACGTAGAAAGATCTCAAGAAGCATTAGATGTGACAATGTTTCCTACAGTATAAGGTACTTGAGCTGAAAATCACCAAGAGTTAAATGGCAAGAAAACGTACCTTACTATAGTCCCTAAGCATAAAGCAACAAGAGTTAACATAAAGACCATAAAAGATACAAACAGATAAAAAAAATAGCTAAAAGATACTGATGATCATAAATTACTACACACTACGGTCTACAGCAAGAAGCTGGACCTACTGCGCCCAGAATTTCTTTGTTTTTTTACTTTTGATGGCGTATTTGGCGCAGACAGAAATTGAATCCAGGCCCCCCACAAGGGAACGATACGTTTTTGACATGTGACCTATTAGGCCGCCCAATATTTGGTAATTTCGATACAGATTATTTTCCTTGGGGTCATTTGCTGATGGATTTATTTTAGTAAGATGAGTTTGTAGGCTATGAATGTAAGAATTTGAATGGTTGGGCCTGATGAGGTGGTGCAACTTGCAAGAATTTAAATGCAGGCGTTGTAACCAGTAAGGGCTTGAGTAATTAGGATATAAATTTTGATTTGAGTAATTAAGGTAGTAATTAAAATGGAGTTTAAAGTTTGGAGGATTTTCCTGTGATTAAAATCGGTTCATCTCTCCAAGTTTAAAATAGTGGTAGATTATTACATAGACTATATATTATATGGACGATGATTGGTCAGTTCTCTAAAATTTTGACACGTATCATTCTCTAAAATGCAAGCGTCGCACATGGACGTACTTGTTTTATGTTTTAGATAATTAATCTCTAAATATTTATTCGATTAATGAGATTTGTCCATGTATTAAACTAATCATTATAGTCATCACATCAGTAAATCATTTTAATTAATTGACACACACATACACTCACACGTGCACGCACACACGCCTAGGTGTTTTCGATATCAGTCCCTTAAATTGTTAGTATTTTGTTATTAGTTCCTCAAATCTTTATACTTTGATATCAGTCCCTCAAATTACAGAAATATGTTGATATTAGTCCCTTTGGTTAATTGAGATTATAAATGATAGGAATATTACGCTATATTTAACTTTTTAAGAAAATTAACAATTATGCCCTCGCTCCTAATACCTAAACCCCTATATCCATTAAGCTTAAAAAACCTAATAAAAGACCTAACCCAAATGCATTTCACAACCCATCTTCTCCAACGACCCAATAAAACAATGAATTCATTGTTGTCAATGCTCTTTTTATTTTTGTATGCCATAAAAGCACATGGGAAGAGAGAGAGAGAGAGAGAGAGAGAGAGAGAGAGAGAGAGAGAGAGAGAGAGGTTTGGTGGTGAATTAAATGGGTGGATAGTATTTTGGCAGCCAAATGATAATCACAATTTAATTACAATTTTATACCCTCATTACCTATTTTATATGAATAAATATCCTGCTAATAACTGTTTTTATTTTAATTTGCAGGCTAATGGAGTATTAATGAATAAGAGCCCATATGACTCAAATCCTCTGAATTTCTACCAATTTTTAAAGCCCAAATCTGAAGACAAACGAAGGCCCAAGACACCCAAGGAATCCAAGAAGAATTCGTGTAAAAATATCAAGAAAAAGACAACATCGGTTGGAATCAATCGGTCGACCAATCGGTCGGCCGACCGATTAGCCAATCGGTCGGCCGACCGATTGGCCAACCGATTAGTTTTCAACTGAGTCCGAATTAAGGGCTGATTTCAACTCCTTGGTGATCAAGTTTGATCCAATGGTTCATGTTCATTCCGTTGGGCTATAAATAGGGGTAGAGGGGGAGAAGTTTGAGTGTGAAATATTTTATAAAAACTCCATTTGGAGAGGAGGGTTACTCTTAATTGAGAAGACCTTTCAAAAATTATAACTTTTGTTAGACAATAAATAAAATTTTTCACCCCTTTAATTTTCTCCTATCTTCTCTTGTCCAAGGACCAAAAGGAGGAAGAAGAAGAAGATGTGGAATTGAGGGTTTGATCTTTTCTTATTTTCTTGTTCATTTTATTTTATTTTGTAGAATAGATTTACTTTCATGCAATTTACTTTCGGGCCTTGTCTTTAATTCATAGATTAGATTTACTTTCTTTGCAATTTTCTTTTCTTTTCTTTCTCTTTATTTCTTTGCTCTTATTTTCCTTTTTGTCGTTTTTGTACTTAGTTTTCTTTCCCTCCTCCCTCTATTGATTTCTTTTATTTTTCAAAGATGTGGAACTAAACCATTGTAGGGAATCTAGAATTCATGAAACTAGTCTAATCTCTTTTATGATTCTTGAATTGCTCTCTTGCTCTTAAAATGACCATGTTTAGAATAATCAACTAGAGAACTAATTGATAGAAGAAGAATTTGATAGTCTATGCTTTCCTTAAGTGGTTTGATAGATTATGCTTATGAACTCTAGGGTTACTATCTTGTTGATATTCTTCTCATGAGTATTGATTTCATTTAGGTGATAATTTGATAGGTTATGCTTTCCTTAAATGGTTTGATAGTCTATACTTAATAAATCTAAAATGAAATGTGATAAAAGAGAATGATTCATGAACTTATAAGTGGGATTAGCTAGTGGATTCAATTCTAGATTCCTCAATATCTCTAATTGAATCCTTAGTCTTTGCTTTCTTGTTTTGCCTCTTTGTTCTTGATTTTGTTTCCTTGATTTTGATTGTTATTTTCATCTCTCCCTCATTTCAATCTCGTTTTATTTTCTTTGCACTTATTTTCTCTCACTCTCCATCTCTCCTTTCTCACTTCCATTTTGATGTATTTACACTTTGTCACAATCACACTCTTAATCTCTCAACACACATTTTCTTCCTCGTTTTTCTTTTATTTAGCATAATCCACATCCACTCTTTAACCTCTCACAACCACTTTCTCACTTTCATTTTATTTGAACAAACTCCTAATTGTCACATAATTTGAGAACTAAAACTTGAACAAACTCTTACAAAACCCGCTTCTCATGGGATCGATAACTTTATATACTATAACTTGATCAAGGTTGTATACTTGCAACTTAGGAGGTAATCCCATTTATACCCCATCACTAAACGCCCATGATTAGTCTAGACCTAACCATGATTAAGGATTTTGAACAATAAAGATACCAAAGAGGCTAATGTCGTATATTTTTGCAATTTGAGGGACTAAAATGAAAATATGAAGATTTAAGGGACTATTATGAAAATACTAATGATTTAAAAACTGATGTCACAAAACCCATGTATCTATTAACATATTTATTATGTATATAATTTAATTATCAAAAATTAATGTATATAATTTATGAATAAATGAAATACATGTTTTCTCTTATTGAAAAAGTTATTTTGCGGATGATGATAGTAAATGAGTTCTAAATTCTAATGCTATTCCTTCTTGAGCTTGATTCATCAAATTTCATGATATTTTCCTGTCATTCATGTTTATCCTATTTTTTGGAAAATTTTTAATATTTTAAAGTCTTCTAGGTTTTGACAAGTTCAATGAGTTTTTCTACAAAATATACAATTTCTTAAAGTCTTTTGACTATTTCCACTAATTTTGTAAGTTAATTGTTTGAAAAATTTAATGTTATAGAAGTTCTTTGGGTAATTCTACGAGTTGGGTAAGTTCTATAGATTTTGGATATTTTCTAGCTTGGCAAATAACACATAATTAACATTTGTCTCTTAGCTATGAAGAAAATAATATTAGAAGTCAGAGTATTTATTGATATCATTAAATTATATTTGTTTTGTTTTTAAATTTAAATATAAAGAAACAAAAGATAAGATAAGGAGTTTAATTTGTTTAACTTATTTGGAACCAAATTTAAATCTTTAGAACATCGTAATTTTAAATTTTTAGATGTTTTTCTACTAATTAAATTTTTTATGTTTTGACATCTTTTATTTTGTAACTTCTTGAGAAATAGTTGACTGTAGAGATTAAAAATTATCTAAAGTTTTTATCTTGTTAAAGATAATTTAATTAATTATAACATGATCAAAATAAAATCTTATTAAAGATATTTCTATTAAATGGGATAATTTAAAATGTAAAGAATTCTTTTGAATTTTTGTGCAAATTTTATAAAAACTAGGATTTTATATAAAATTTATAAAATCTAGTATTTTTCTACAAAAGTTTCTATATTTTGAAGTCTTCGATGCAAAATATAGAATTTTTAAAAGTCTTTGGGTATTTGTACTAATTTTGTATATTGATTGTTTTTATAAAAATCAACAAATTATGTCTTTGGAATATTTCAATGAGTTGTGCAAATTCTATGGGATTTTGGGTATTTGTAACTAGATCATTCATACAAAATTAACATTTTCTCTTTATATATGAAAATAATTTAGGATGTGAGAATATTTCATAATATCATCTATTATCCTTATTTTTAAATACAAATACAATTTAGGAGGTGAGAATATTTCATAATATCATCTATTATCGTTATTTTCAAATATAAGTATAAAGAAAGTGGATGACAAAATAATTTTATTTTTCAACTAAATCAAATCTGAGCATATATACATATTAATGACAATTGGATAGAATAATTGAAGCTTATACCTATTAGTTAAAATTAATTAGAATAGGATATATGATAATAGTCATATAATATGGGGTCAAGGGTATTTTTGTCGATGCAAATTTTTCCAAACTCCCACTTTTAAAGGGGTATATTATTATTATTATTATTATATGATTTAAAGAAATAAAAATTTCAATAACGACAGTTTTCGTACCATGTGTATGTATTTGCTTCCAAAGTTGCAATAATTATCTTTTCTGTGTTCCAAATTGCATCCAAATCAGCTAATTGTTCTCAATTTTCAAGAGGTAATTTTGCAAGGAGCGAGCTAGGCTTAAGAGACATTTAGATATTACTACAAGCTCAATCCAATTTGATAGAACAATACTAATTAGTATCTATGCTACAAGTTTTATTATTTTAATTAGTGCTGTAAACACGCAAATGTATGAAATATATTTCTCTTGAATTACATTACTTATGTATCTATATTTTTGTAACGCATTAGACATTAAAATGAGAAGCCAAAATCTATATTTTTGTAACGCGTTAGATATTAGCATTGTATGACGTTTTTTTATCAATGAAAAATAGAATTTCATTCATCATATGGAAATGTGTATTTACATCATTGTTACTCTAAACTTGAGAGAAAAACAATTACATATAGCTATGCTCAATAAGGAAGATTTACAGTTTTAGAGCCCAGGATTCATATTCAGTCGGGATAGCTTTGTTTAGCACCAATGTGAGAACAGCAGTTTTGATGGCCTTAACTATTTGGACTGCAGTATTGGCTTTGTCTTCAAAAATCCTCAAATTCCTTACTTTCCACAAGTAATAGACTGTAGCTAAAAGGGCTACTCTTTTAACTTGCTGCCTATATCCTTTACCTCTCAATTGGTTGGAGAACCATTCCCGAATAGAATCCCGTTGGCATGATTTCCATTTGAAATCCAACCATTCCATGATTTCATTCCATATCAACATTGAAAGTTGACACTCAAAAAATAAGTGATTATGGCTCTCCTGACAGCTGCTGGTGCATAGAACACAGGAATTTGATGTTAAAATCCCCATTTTACATAGCCTGTCTTATGTAAGTAGTCGGCCATGGAATGTGTACCACAGGGCAATGGAGTGCTTTGGATGATTCAGTGACCCCCATACAGTTTTGTACCAATTCTTAACTGGTAAAGAGGAGGATAAAGCCTGGTAGAACTTAGAGATTTTCATGACCCCCTGAGTACAACATGCACGAACAGTGACTAACAAGTTATTCAAGCCACCTAATTGATTTAACACTTTATCTCTCACTTTGAGGATTTGTTTCCACATCCAAGAATCACATGGTTTGCTTCTTACATTCCAAATATCATGGCGTTTTAAGTATGTGCCATGGATCCACTTAATCCAATGTATGTCTTTCTTATCATGAATGAACCAAATAATTTTGATAGCAGCTGCATAATTCCATAAGATAGATGAATAGACATTCAAGCCCCCATACTAGTACCCTGAGCAAACTTGTTTCCAAGCTATTAGGGAAATTCTTCTTTTCCCCCCTGAATTACCCCACAGGAAGTCCATGGACAATTTGTCAATTTCTTCTAGAACTTTTTTAGGCAATATGTAGTTTATTACCCAAAAAGTCTGAATCCCCAAAATTACACTTTTAATGAGTTGAATTCTGCCTGCATATGATAATTTCCTGTGACTGGTCCACTTCTGGAATTGGCTGGCAACCTTGGAGATAAGAGCTAAACAATCCATATATGAAAGTCTTTTGTTGATTAAAGGAACGCCCAGGTATTTGATAGGTAGAACACCTTCAGGAATACCAAGCTCAGTACAAATATTATTTTTCAGTCTTACATCCATCCACTCCTCCCAGAAAAATTGATGATTTGTCTGGGTTAATATTCAGTCCAGACACAGCTCCAAAGTTCTTTATAAGTTGATATAGCATTTTGATAGAGTATAAGTCACCTCTGCTAAAAAGTAACAAGTCATCTGCAAAGGCTAGATGGGTGAGGCTGAGGGGAGCACATTTTGGATGAAATTTGAATTTGTTATCACTCATTAGTTGACCCAGACTCCTTGAAAGATATTCCATTGCTATTACAAAAAGGTATGGAGATAATGGGTCACCTTGCCTTAATCCTCTTTTGCCTTTGAAATACCCATGTAGAGATCCATTTATTGAAATAGAATAGGTGGGAGTAGTAACACATGCCATGATCCAGTTGACCATTTTGATAGGGAACCCCAGACATATAAGCATAGATTTGAGGAAATCCCAATTGATAGAATCAAATGCTTTTCTGATATCTACATTGAGCATGCACCTAGGTGAAATTTTTTTCCTACCATAGTGTTTGATTAACTCATGAGCAAGCAGAATATTGTTGGAGATTAATCTTCCCTTAACAAATGCACTTTGAGGCTCATTTATCAAATGACCAATAACTAACTGAATTCTGGCAGTTAGGATTTTGGAAATGATTTTGTAAATACAATTGCAGCATGCAATTGGCCTAAATTCAGAAGCAAATTTTGGGCAAGTTACTTTCGGAATAAGAGTGAGAGAGGTGGAGTTTGCCATACCTAAAAGTTTGCCTGAAGAAAAGAATTGTTCAACAGCCTGATATAGCTCCTCTTTAATAATATGCCAAGCTTGCTTATAAAATGAAGCGCTGAAACCATCAGGACCAGGTGCACTGTCATCTGACATAGAAAAAACTGCAGATTTTACTTCCTCAATTGATAGATCCCTGACCAGATTCCTAGCTTGAGCATGAGTTAGACATGGACCATTCCTGGCTATATTTTCATCAATAGGACTAACTGGTTGAGAAGAACCCAGTAGATTCTGATAGAATTGAGTAAATTCTTTGATAATATCTTCATAATCAGTTAACCTGTCACCCTTGGAATTATATAGCACAAGTATTTTGTTGTGGTGCCGTTGAGACTGCATTGTAGCATGGAAAAAAGCTGTGCACCTACCTCCATGAAGACCCCATTTGATTCTAGTTTTTTGCTGGAAATAGGACTGCTCAAAACAGAGAAGTTTGTTGTAGAGCTTGAGACATTCCTTTTCTTTAGAGATAAGTTCTGCATTGAATAAGTCCCTTTGCAAGAGAGTTTGAATAGAATCTAGTTCCACCTTGGCTCTAATAACCTGCTCACTAATGTTGTGGAAATGCCTTTTATTAAGCTCTTGGAGGGCAAGTTTTAAGAGCTTCAACTTGGTGCAGATTGAATACATTTTATAGCCAGGTATCCTCTTTTGCCAGATGTCATCAACTGTAGGTAAGAATTTGGGGCGACTAGCCCACAATTTGAAAAATCTGAAAGACTTTTTCCCAGTAGCAGTATCTTCCAGAAAAGAGATTAAGCCAGGAGAGTGATCAAAAAAATTAGAGTTAAGAAATTCAACCTGGCTAGTGTTATGAGATTGAATCCATTCATTATTGACCAAGACTCTATCCAGCTTGCTCCATACTCTAGACATTTGATCTTATTTGTTTGTCCAAGTAAAGAAACATCCAGTAGTCTTCAATTGACTTAGGTGACATGCCTCAATAAAATCCTGAAAAGGTTTAGTTTCATTTGTAGTAACTAGGGCACCCCCTAATTTTTCATCACCAGTGAGAATGGAATTGAAATCACCCATCAATAACCAAGGAATGGTTACATTACCACTAAAGGCAGAGAGTTCATTCCATAAACTGCTTCTCTTTTCCAATGTGTTAAAAGCATATATAGCTGAGAGAAAGCTATTCAAATTCCCATCTAAAGACTTCACAGAACATGTAATATATTGATTAGTAGAGAATAAGCAGGTAACATCAAGAATACCAGGATCCCTAAGAATCCAGACTTTGCCTTTTTCAGTATTAGAAGCATTAGAACACCATTTCCATCCTTTAGAGACTTTATTAACAATACTAGGCATGTTTGTATCTTTGACCTTTGTTTCCAAAAGAGCAATAAGAGAGATACTATAGTAATGAATGAATTTTTTCACTAAAAATTGTTTAGGGGATTTGTTAAATCCCCTAACATTCCAAAATGCAAAATTCATTGATTTGAAGAACCCCTCCCCTATCAAAAGAAGAAGGATTCAGAACAGAAATTTATTTTTCATGTGCACATTCTTTGGGCTGTGCATGTTTCCAGAGCTGTTCCTGATGATGGATTTTAATGATAAATCCCTATTAATTGTAGCATGCATGAACCCAGAGACAGGAGTGTGAATGCTCATATTGTGTCCTGTAGTGTGGATGCTAGGATTACTCTCAGAAAAACTGCTGCTGACATTTGCCACTTGTGTCATGCTCAGGTCTGAAATAGTGTTGTCTTCAGTGTTGTTAGAACTCTACATTACTGTGTTTTTAGCTTTAGGAATCCATTTTTTGAACCATTCTAGACTTCCTGCATTGATTAGTATCATGTCCAATTATTCTGCATTTTGTACACCATTGGGGCTTGAACTCATATATTATTTTTTGCTCATAGCTCTTTCCATTTGGACTTTGAATTTAATGCTGTCTGGCAATTCTGCTGGGAGCTTAGTCTCTACTAGAACTCTAGCATATGCAAGCCTTTGCCTCGTTGCTGTTAATTTATCAGTTCTAATTGAATTTCCCACCATGCTAGCAATTTTGCTAATACCCACTGAATTCCAGAGATTTAATTTCAATTCAGGGAGCTGGATCCACGTAGGACAGGATATATCATCAGTTTTATCAAGCTCCATGTCAATTGACCAGGGTTTAAGAATTAAAGGCCTAGAACCAAAGAACCGTGGTCCTCCTTCCAAGATACCCCTCATGGCTTCTTCATTAAGAAATTGAAACAAAAATAGCCCGATTTCAATAATGTAACTCGTGAATTGCAATTCTTTCCCATAGCTTCTTCACATAAGATTCCATAGCTTTGAATTTCACATTAAGACCAAGGACATAACCAACTAAGCAGTTGCTCCAAAGTTGAGCTCCATCATTCCATTCATTTTCAGAAAAGGATATAGAATTCAACTCAGTATTAGGAGAGAAATAGCTTAGATTTAACCCAGATCGTAATTTACGATTATCAGAAAATAAGCTAGCAAAGCTCTTAACATGCTCACTTAACTTTTCAGAAGATTCAGTAACCTTATTAGCATGAGCATTATCAGAATTATCATCATCAGTATCAGCTAATGTTACAGTATCGTTATTAGGCAAAACTACATTCTTAGCTGAATTTCCTGATTTGGATCTGGAGCATTCAAGATAGAAGACGCGGTAGATAAAGGGGGAAATTCCTCACCTAATTCATCCTCCAATGTATCAGCCCAGGAAACCCTAGTGCTAGATCTATTCACAGCACAGGGAGACTTACTGAGTCGTCGAACCACCTGAAAACCAGAATGAGATTCCAGAGCAGCCAATGCTGGAGATGCTAAGAGGTCAGCCATGGCTATCTTCCTGTGCTGCCCTTTCGGTCCAGTGCTGTCCATTACTTCTTCACTACTTAGCTCTTCATCAGCAGAGAAATTGGTATCAAAATGCTCAGAAACAGATGCTGAATTCAATTTAGAGCTACCCACATTGAGATCTATTGATCTCTTTCCATTGCTCTTCTTCTTTTTACCCATTATTTTCAAGCTGGGGGCGCAAGTTAGCAAGGAGGTTGTCGCCTGCTGAAGTGCATTGTATGACGTTGTTCATGCAAGAACGTTGCTTGTGCAATATATCTTGTTTGATTTTTAACCAAAACTCTCATTTACTACTGATATAATTTGTGAGATAATATATTTCAGGTATAAACAGGTACAAGTAAGATGCGGTTCGAAATGATGCAAAAATCAACACTGACGTTGATTCAACCTTTGAACCATTGATGGTCAAGAGGCACCCATCAATGGTCAAGCATCTCATCGATGGTTACATGATCCAATCGGAGTAAAAATAGAAACTAGAATAAGAACTATCATTGGTTTCCAATGCATCATCGATGGTCTTAGGGAACTATCGATAATTACAGGTTCCAAGAAGTTAGAATCAAGTTTGGAAGTGTTATAGAGCAAGATAACAAGTTAATCACAGCAAATTCTGGAAAAATATTAGGAGTGAAATTCTATTTTGAGCATATGAGAGTCTCCATCTTGTTGTTACGAATCCACACGAATAAACGGAACTAAATTTGCAGATGGATAACTCAAGATATAAATATTTTAGTTAGATAACGTGGAAATAGCTAGCAGCAGGCAGAAAACATACACCGAGGCTGAAATTTACTTGAGCCATAACTTTTGACTCGGTTATCGGATTTGGTATTATACTAGCTTTTCGGAAAGCTCTCGATCTGATCTATCTAATCATCAATGGTAGGTTTAGCACATCGATGCTCTACAGTAAACCATTGATGGACTACAGGAACCAATTGATAATTTTCCCAAGATATGAACAGTAACTATCGATGGTCTATAGTGAGCCATCAATGGGTGAGCAGTACCACCGATGGTCGGGTTTGCACATTGATAGTGACAATATATTTTAGCAAAAATGTTATTTTAATCTCAGCCATTCGTCGACCCGTTTGATCTCCTATTTGCATTCAGATTTGGATATCTCTTTCCTTTCCTATGAAGGTCTTTTTAAGGGGAGTTAAATATCATAATTAAAGAGAGGTCAATGAGGTAAATATACAAAAAGCAGAGATTTTGTTCTAGGGTTTCAGAGATAGAGATCAGCTGATAAAATCCCCTAAGCCTCGTTCAACTTCTTCTCGGTGCGCTTTTCATCAGAGTTTGATTCAGCGAGAAGGAGTGCCCTACGCTTATACTGCTACACTACTTGCTTACGGATCTTCATCTTCATCGATTTGAAGAACAGTTTAATAAAGGCATGTAAGATTGTTCTTTAATGCTTAATTATTTTGATTGGTTATATTCAAACTTTTAATTTTGACAGCATAATCAAGCTGCGCCAATTGAGGGTTAACTACCAGGTATATACCCTACCACAACGGTTTTGTTATCGCGGTTTTAAACCATTTCTGTTGGGAGCAAAGGGAGCGGTTTTGCTACAATTTTAACTGTCTTATTAGGCTTTGTAGAGAAAGAATTAACAAAGCGTTGGGCTTTCTTTGCAACTTGTGCTATTGGAACGGTTTGGAGATAAAACAATGACAGTTCGGGCTTGGTATTCTATGCATACCCGTTATTGAACAAAATTTTTCTAATTTTTATTAGAGGTTTGCTTCGGTACTCCAATAATAGCAATTTTTACAATTTTTAAAATTGGTTAAAAATCTAAATAAGGCTGGAAATTAGTAAGGGTAAATTTGTAATTCCTTGTTTAATTTAATTTTCATTTACATCTTTTCTTCCCAACACCATGTTCGCCCCCTCATCAGTATGTTCCGCCTTCCGAGTTCGTCCGCCCTCCTCATTATGCTCCTCCTCGGCGAGAAGATTTCTTCGTCCTGCGATCAAAATTAATTCGGATAATTAATTCACGCAACAATTTTGTTAAAGATGGGTCTAGATACAAGAGATAGAAGATGTTAAGGACGTTTTAACAAATTATTCTTATTATTGTAATCCTATCAATTTTTTCTAGTTTTCTGATTAATGGGGGAATTGATTATAAGCATATTTGTTGGATGTCTCGGAAGAGACTATAAACCTATTATTTCTATCTTCATTGAAATAATTCTCTTTCAAGCTTCCAGCTTTCTTCCTCCTCAATCTTTCGTATCCATGCTCTGGGTTCTCTATCCTACAAAACTCAAAACGTAACTAAAAGCCCTAAAAGCGTCCATCCCGACGACGAGAACGAGTCAAGACCACTGCCATCAAGCGCCGCCGAAGGAGATCGGCCGCAACAGATGATCTCTAACTCGTCGGATAGAAAGCAAGAAGAGTAGGTGCCACGAGGTGGTTGACGTTGAGAGCACGGCTCGGCGTTGAACCTTGAACGGCCGATGGAGGGATCAAGGGTTTTTTCATCGCTCTAACTGCACCGACTAGGGTTTTTTCATCGCTTGCCTCCATCAACGTGCTCTGCCTCCTTGAACTTGTTCCTCCTCAATCACCACCGTTGACGTGCTCCATCGATCATCACTGTCAACAAGCTTTGCTCAATTTTTTGCATCCATCGGTCATCTCATCAAGGTGTTCCGCCAATCATCACTGTCAACAAGCTCTGCTCGATTTGTTGCATCGGCTCAGTAATCATCTATCTTAATAATGTTGAAGTGCTTTATTCTTCTAGTTTTGCTCTATTTTTTCTTGGAAAATTTGGGTTCAATTTTACAGTTTCGAGACGGGTCATAATCTCTAGCAATCTAAAAGTAAATTAAAATTTCTTTCTCTTACTTTTTCTGGATCATCTTTGGAAATCTAAAATTTATTTACAATATTTTTAGGTTGATTCCTAAAAATATTCATATATGCATGCTTCTGTAGTGGTTTAATAGTATGTTATTTTGCATTTCCCCATCCAATTGAAGATATATGTCTCATAAACGATAATCATATACTAAACAATTGATGATTATAATAATAAATAAAATCTTTTGTTGTTTATTTACGGTGTTCCATGTAGTGAAACCTGAATCCATTTCGTAGTTTTGAATAGAAAACATGTTGAAGAAAAGCTCAAACTTGAATATTCTCTACTTGATATAATGGTCCAGTTCTGTCTTTTCTTGTGAGATATGCTAGTTTTGAGGTAAGTACGAGGAATTTTGGTAGCTTAAATCAGTTATAGTTTTGAGGCATTTGATCAGTTGGTATCATTTGATATATGAATTAAAAGTTTATTTATTATAGATATCCAATGGATTAATGTGTTTTTATATGCTGGTTCTTCCACAAGCATGCATACATCAAATGTGCTCTTATATATTCTTTACAATAAAAACGTAATCTTTTTGCTCTACTTGTTTATTTTAAATAATTACAAAATGATATTTTTCTAATATCAGTCACTTAAAACCTTTAATATTATGAAATAAGTCTACCAAATCATTGAGCTTTCATCAAAATTATTCCTTTAGGGTTTTGTGCTGATGATTTTCTGATGTGGGGTTTATTTTCTTAAAACTCTATTGGATTTCTAGGCATAAGTTGATTCAAGTGTTATTATGGAGCAAAGTGGCTTATCCCGAAAAGACTTTGAAATGAATGGAAACATTGAGTACATGAGATGAACACCTGAAAATGGTTTCTTTCCAACTTTATCCACTGTTAAAAGCAGGGTACTTTTAGAAAATCCTCCTGAACATTCCAAATCATGCTAAACACCTACATACTATTGAAGATTCTCATTAACTGTGTTAATCGATAGAGCAAAAATCTGAAATCTCCTCTTTAACTTTTTTCTTGTGTTATTTTCAATACGAATGAGTTTTAACCGATTATAATAACAAGATATTATGAAAGAAGCTATATCAACCTTATTTACTTATACCTTCTTATTTCTGGAACTTTTTCTTCCCGTTGGCGTCATTTTTAGTAACAAAATTTCAAGTGAAAGTAGTTTGAGCTGATTCTCTTCTTTTCCTACTCTGAAACAATCTCAATATCATCTCCATCAACATATAAAGAACTTCTTATTGCCAATGTAATGGTATGACCATGTTAGTTTCTGCCTTCAGAAATTTATGAAAGATATCCAAGATGCTGGTCCCTACCCATATTCTCTGTTAACCAAAATCTGTCGCTTTCTTTCTAGACAAATATATTCCTAATGGCTTTATGATGTTTTGAAACATATGTAATCGAAACATCATCTTTATTCAGGGTGCAATTGATAGGATATAAATATATACCTTAAGTTGCAAGTACACAACTATCAAGTTATAGCATAAAAGTTATCTTAAGTTACAAGTACACAACTATTAAGTTATAGTATAAAAGTTATCGATCCCACGAGGAAGGTGATGTAAAAGTTAATCAAAATCGGTTCTTATGTTGTGTGTGTGACAATTAGAAGAGTGATAAATGAAAAGTGGCTCTGGAGAGATTAAGAGAGTGTTTGTGAATATGCTAAATAAAATCCAAACAAGATTGAGAGAGGAGAAAGAATAATGAATAGAATGAAGGAAAATAAAATAAACAAATGAAAAGCAAGAATAAAGAGAAATAATTAAAAAGTAAAAGATGGAGGATTCAATTAAAAATATGAGGAATCTAGAATTGAATCCACTAGCTAATCTCACATATAAAATATGAAAGAAATAAAATTTAGTTTCATGTAATTTCTAGGGTTCCCACAAGAATTAGTTCAACATCTTTAGAAGAGAGCAATTCCCTAGAGGGTTCTAGCCTCAAGGTAAGCCTATGTGGACGACATCCTTGTGAAGTCAAAATTGGCGTCATCCCATGTGGATGACCTGGAAGAAACTTTTGCTATCCTCCGGCACTACCGAATGAAGCTCAATCCAGCTAAGTGCGTCTTTAGGGTGCAATCGGGAAAATTCTTGGGCTTTATGATCACCAAGAGAGGCATAGAGATCAATCCCGAGAAGATAGCGGCCATAGAGCAGCTGCTTGAACCCCGCACCATGAGAGACATGCAGAGGCTGAATGGGAAGATAGCAGCATTGAGCCGCTTCCTTTCCAAGTCAACCGAGAGGAGTCTTCCATTTTTCAAGATTCCAAGAGGAAGTAGAGATGTAAAGAAAAGCATGAGCTGGACAATCAAATGCAGCAAGGCCTTCCGAGACCTCAAAGCGTACCTGAGGACCAGGCCGCTGCTGAGCCAACCCATAGTAGGGGAAACTTTGTTCCTCTATATGGCTGTGTCCCCCGAAGCTGTTAGCTCCATCCTGGTCTGAGAGGAAGACAGCATCCAAAAGTCGGTGTATTATGTCAGCCGGATCTTTAAGGCGGGTGAGCTCAACTACCCCCATATTGAGAAAGCTTCCTTCCTCCATATTATCACAGCGCGGAGACTCCGCCCATACTTTCAAGCCCACTCCATCATAATACGGACAAATCTGCCTCTGAGAAAAGCTCTCGGCAGCCCAACCACTTCGGGAAGAATGATCACCTAGTCCGTCGAGCTTTGTGAGTATGATGTGTGTAGGCGGGAAAAATCGCCAACCCCGCCAGTCAAAGGGATGAACTCGCCTGCACGAGCTCAACACAGCTTATCGGATGGGCTCGCCAGCAAGAGCTCAAGAGCCGCCTGTTTAACGAACTCGCCCGCATGAGGTCGTCCCACTCATTGAGCTCGCCAGCAAGAGCTCAAGAGCCGCCTGTTTAATGAACTTCGCCCGCATGAGGTCGCCCCACTCATTGAGCTTCGCCAAAGAAGAGCTCAAGAGCCGCCTGTTTAACGAACTCGCCCGCATGAGGTCGTCCCACTCATTGAGCTCGCCAGCAAGAGCTCAAGAGCCGCCTGTTTAACGAACTCGCCCGCATGAGGTCGTCCCACTCATTGAGCTCGCCAGCAAGAGCTCAAGAGCCGCCTGTTTAACGAACTCGCCCGCATGAGGTCGTCCCACTCATTGAGCTCGCTAGCAAGAATTCAAGAGCCGCCTGTTTAACGAACTCGCCCGCACGAGGTCGTCCCACGCGATGAGCTCGCCCACATGAGTCCAACGTCGCTCACCAGTCAACCCTGCCTGTGTGCCAAGCACGCCTGCAAGGGTTTCGCCTGCACAACGAATGCCAGCTCACACGTTGAGGGGACCCAACAGTTGACCCCGCTTGTTCGGCAAGCTCGTCTGAGCATTTAAACAACTCTCAAGCTCAGCTCGTCACTCGCCTAAACAAGGCTGGCCGCCACTTGGGAAGTGGGCCCACCCACTTTGCACATCACGGGTTATGATAAGGCATGGCTCTCATTACCCATATAGCGGTCACGTCCCGCAGCTAGAGGGCATGGTGCTCCTCACCTATTAGTGGTCACATCCCACAAGTCAAAAGGGATGGCTACTTGCTCGGCAAAGCTCGCTCGTTAGATGAACTCGCCTATACAAGTTCAACTACCAGATGCTTCATATCACATCAAGCACGTCCGTAAGGGGCCCGCCAGTTGACTCCGCCTGTGAATCAAGCACGCCCGCAAGGGGGGCCGCTAGTTGACCCCGCCTGCAAATCAAGCACACCCGCAAGAGGCCCGCCAGTTGACCTCGCTTGTTCGGCAAGCTCGCCCGCAAGCTCGCATGAGCATCCAAAAGGCTCGCCTGCCCACCCACTTTGCACATCCTGGGTTATGATAAGGCATGGCTCTCATTACCTCATCAGTGGTTACATCCCATAGCTGAAGGAGGGCATGGTGCCCCTTACCTATCAGGGGTCACATCCCACAAGTCAAAGGGGTGGCCTATCCCACCCCTTGGCCTATTTATAAGTCTCCTTGGCAACAAGAAGGGGCGGGCAACAAGGTTGGGAAACTACTACTGGGAAGAAGGAGCAAGCCAAAGGGTTACTCCAACTCAGATTTGAGCAGAAGCTTGGATTGTGGAAGTAGACTCCATCTGAATCCTCAGATTTGGAGGCTTTCGAGCTCTTTGCAAACTCTTACATTGTAGCTCATCCAAGCAAGCTTGGGTAGAACCGAACTCAAACACGCCGGAGCTTCTACTGCGTACTGAAGCTCGACCGCAACGTCGATCGAATCGTCCAAGGGAAGCAAACTCGACTCGAGCATCGAGGGAGGCATCCTATCACCACCGACGAACCCACGTTAAACAAGAAGGGCTTTCCCTTCGCTTCTGTTATAAAAAGCGATTCTTCATTTGTAACAAACAATTCGACCAATACAGATCTGAGGAGAGATTTTTTACACCAAACAGAGGATGGCGACCACAGTGGGAGAAATCATTTCCTCAACCGAGATGGTGGTGGCGCAATTCGACGACATTGCGGAAGGGACGACAGTTGAGTTCGATCAAGCTAAGTATGAAGAATACTTATCTTCTTCCTCCTCTGGTGGTAAGACCTCCCGTCGATACCGCAGAGTTGTGCATGTAGCCCAGCCCCAAGCGGCCGAGGCAGCCATGCCCAAGAGTTCTACCCTAGTACCAGCAGGCGGTTCTATCTCCCCCAAACCAGCCAAGGCCGAACCAATGGCCAAGAGTGCAAGCCAAACAACTGTTTGTTGGGTTGCCAAGCAGTCCACCCAGTCCCGCGTAGAAGAGAGGACGATTCGCCTCGGCACAGATCACGTATTCACCGTCGATGCAGATTTGCCCCTCTCCAAGAGAGCCAAACAGCGACGACAACAAGCCCTTGCACGCCGGGAAGCGATTGCCTCCACCTCCCTGGATGGTTTGAATTACTATTTAGACCCAAGGAGAACCAAGCCGGAACGCATAGTCCACAGTTCTGGCGGGCTACCTAAATCAGGCGAGCCCACCTATGCAGGCGAGCTTCGCTCTGGCGGCAAGATCCCCAAAAGTGGCGGACTTGGCGAACTTCACTCCACCAGTAAGGTTCCCCCTTCGGGCGAACCGAGCGAGACAGGCGAACCCACCAAATCAGGCGGGCTTCGCTCATCAAGCCTTCACCAAAAAGGCAAAGCGACAAGTGACCCGACATGCGAGCAACGCCCGAATGGATGACCAGCTCGTCAGGGGGTGGAAGCTCGCCAGAACATGATACCACGCCTGACAAGACGAGATCGCTGAATTCAGCACATGGAGAGGTTCCAAAGTGTTCTCGCCCGAACTCCTTTGAACTCTCTGCACCCGAGTACACTGCTGATCCCTCTGATACCGCGGGTTGTTACCACCGCCCACAGAAGATCTCAGAGACCATTTAACTCACAAGCGCACAATTCAAGGCGAATCCTCAGTGCCATTGTGAGAAGCTTATCCAGGCGGTACTCGCTGACTGTCAGTGCACACCGAAATCGTCAGTATGGGAAAGGCTTTCTCAGCCGCGTCGGAGAGTAAAGCCTCCCCACCGAGGGCGCAATATGTGAAAGAAGCGAGCTACTGATGATCCGGAGCCACGAGCTGCCTCTGTCAACATGACGGGGAAAGATAAAGCCAAATACTCGGATTCTTCAGATCTAGAGTTTGCGTTAGGACTGAGGCACCTCCCAATAAGACGCGAGGGTATTTACCAACACACGCGTCTCCAAACCGGCGCAGCCATCCCATTTGACTACGCATAGTTAAACTCCATCCGCGACAACGAGGATGAAGTTTGCTCAGCAGAGGCAACGTCCCAGATTTCAAGCTCGGCTTACGGTAGGCATGCAAGGGTGCACATGACCGGAGGTTCCGATGAGTGGACCAAGAGGTTTGAAGAGCAGCAAGCCGCAATATCCGAACAGCAAGCCATAATATCCGAATAGCGAGCCACCATCAACTCCATGAAAGAAATGATGGGACAATTGCTACAGAAGAAGAAAAAGAAGGCTTCGCGAAACCGATCGAGGGGCCGGAAGAGTCAAGAACGAGAGCTCACTCCTCACCCGACTGACAATGAAGATGATCACAAGTCACCTTCTAGCTACTCCTCCAGGTCTTTAAGAAAGGCCTCGCAATCTGGCAGCATACCTCGGGATAAAAGGTTTGATGAGTTTCAAAATCAACTCGACACCCTGAAACTCCAGAAGAACATGAACGAGCTGGGGGTGATCCGACCATATCCAACGGAGTGGGACACAGTTCCCTATCTAGCAAAGTTCAAGCCTATGGAGTTGATCCAGTTCGACGGGAAGGGATCTCCCTCACAGTACATCTACTATTTCCTGTCCCAGACGGGGTTTCTTACTGGGAACGATCCCATCCTCACGCGGTTGTTCATTGGCACCCTGAAAGGAGTAGCCTTTGAATGGTTCCGCAAGCTCGAACTCGGCTCTATCAAATTAGGGGCTGACTTGGAGAAGCTGTTCTTGGCCCGCTTCTTCGACGATGACACTGAAGTTTCAATGGCAACCCTACTTGCTGAGAAGCAAAAGAAAAAAGAATCGGTCAATGAGTTCATGAAGAGGTTCAGGAATCGGTCATTACATTGCCGGGACCAGGTCTCCGATACCACACTGATCGAGATGTGCCGCAATAACCTTTCGATCAACATCTTGTCCAAGATCGGCGCTGTGGAGACCCCGAACGTGGAAAGAATTGGTCCGCCAAGGTGAACAGGTAAAAAACATGATTAAGTGCCTGGAAGCCGAAGAACCTCAGCACAAAAAGGGAACTTCTGAACCAACTTTTACCAGAAACCCTCCTCGGTCGAAAGGGAAGGAGACTATGGCTGTTGATTCTAATCCAGCCTCCAAGACGGCACAACCCAAGAAATCCAAGCCGCTTGGGCAGCTCCCTCAAAAGCAATACGATTTCAAAGAAGATTGGGTAGTGCCTACCTTCGACACACTCCTTCAGAGCAATAGGATCAAGCTTCCAGAGGCCACAAGGACTGAAGAAGTGGGCAAAACGGATGACCCAAACTATTGCGCATTTCACCGATTTGTTGGTCACCCGACGGCCAAGTGTTATATCCTCAAGGATAAACTCCAGGCTCTCTTTGATGCGGGAGTTCTAAAAAAGGAGAAGGTCCAAAAGAATGTGACCATGAACATGGTCACCTTAAAATTCGGAATGGGCCTCCCTGAAGTCCACGCACCAGCAGGTATCGTACCTATTCCCAAGGCAGAGCTGAGGATCATTAACATCAATCCTCACAATCAGCGGAAAAAGGGTCTGGTACCACAGACTTTACCATCAGGACAAGTCATGTGGGTGCACCCTGATCTCCTCAAAGACGAACAGTGGATTTCCAAGCCAGCGCAGAAAGGCAAATGGAGGGGTAAACTCTGCAATGTCGTCTCGGCAATTCCGGAGGGAGTTGAACAAGGGGTTACAACCCTCACCGATTCTGATGAAGAGGCAACGGCGCTCATCATAAGAGCAGGGAAAGACTTCGCTAAGAATTATCCCCCGGCCATAGAAAGCCTGGCAAAACCATCGGCAGGATCGTCACCAGCACCTCAGGCGAATGCTGACAAACCGAGCTCGAGCAACCCATCCTTCTGGTTTAACGTGCTCACGCAACTAGCAAACATCCCAGCCAGGATCACCTTGTATGAGCTCCTGCGCCTATCAAAGTCTACTCGGGAGGCTCTGCGAGAGGCTTTGGCAAACTCGGAGGCTTTTACCGCACACTTTTCTACCGTCCTTGATGAAGAAGCGGAGAGAGGGTGTCCACAGTGCTGCCAGGCATCCAAACGATAGATCCCCTGTATCACCTTCACACCTGAAAACATGCTCATCAATAGCACGTCTCACGACAGGCCCCTCTACTTCACGGGATATGTCGGGTCCTCCAAAGTGGATAAAATCCAAGTGGACCCAGGATCGGCTTTGAGCATTGTCCCCTTGACACTCATCAAGTCCCTAAGAATACCTCAGAAACGGTTGTCTATGACGACTACCACTATTTTTGGCTTCAACGCCACTGGGACGCGACCGCTTGGGAAAATTCGCCTCAAGTGCCAGCTAGGCAATATGAAGACGGAAGTAACCTGCTACGTCATTGATGCAGAGCCGTCTTACAACATGCTGTTGGGCTGACCGTAGATCCATGGCAACTGCATCGTCCCATCCACTTTGCATCAATGCCTAAAGTACGTGGACAGTAATGGTCAAGTGAAGACAGTGTTCACCGATAAACAGCCCTTCAAAGGGGTGGAGAATTACTTCACCGACTCTTTGCTCTACCAAGACTCTGAATCGGGCCATGAGGCACCGATCGGAGACCCGGATAGCGGTAATGAGGCTGACTGTGAGTCCGAGGACAATGAGGGTCTTGTCCTTAATGACATTGAACCCATTGTAATCGGCTACGGAGGCCTTGTTATAACCAACTCGGATGAGCCAAACCAGCTCACCCTCAATGAAGATCTTAAATTTGCTTACTCCTCGTCTAGTTCGGAAGCTAACTGTCAGGAGTTCAGTGACCTGATTTCAGGGTTGGCCAATAATTCTTCCCTCCACTTGCTCCTGCGGGTCACAGGTTGCATGACGGATGATCGAGTCATCGCAAGCCGTCTTTGTCATACCCGCCCAAGGTGATTATCAATAAGAGATCATCTTTGGAAGGGTCGACGTACCCATGCATACGATGTGGGACGACTCGGAGGATGACGAACCTGCCCTGCAATTCACATACTATAGCCAGGTCGCAAAGCGCATGATGGAAGGCATGGGTTATAACTTTGTCCAAAAGGAAGGCTTGAACTACGGCAAAGGCAGGAGGACTCCAGTCCAGCCCGTTTGTGTGCTAAGAGGAAAGCCCGACGATTACTACGGCAGGACCCGAAGAGGCCTGGGTTATGTCTCCTCCTCCTCAGAATTGTACTGCCACTTTGACGAAATATCCAGCGAGGCTCGCTCGGAAGGTCAATCATCGACCTCCTCAGCTTGGGATTCGGACGTCAGTATCGGAGACTGGTTCACAAGCCTCACGGTCAACATGACTACGGTTAATACCGTTGAGATCCAAGTAGACGAGCAAATCCCGCTTCATGACGAAGCATGGGACCACCACATCAACGCCCAATGGAGCTGGCGTTTCGAGCAACGAGAGCCGCCCACCGAGGATAAAATCCTCCGGGTAAATATGAGAGGTGAGGCCAACCCCAAACCCATATTTATCAGCGCCAGCTTTCCTCCCCAAGAGAAGGAAGACCTCATATCCCTTGTCAGGGAATATATTGACGTCTTCGCATGGAATTATGAGGACATGCCCGGCCTTGATCCTCAGATCGCCATGCATCGCCTTGACATCAATCCGGATGCCAAACCCGTCAAGCAGCAGCAAAGACGGTTTCGCCCGCAGATTATGGAAGCGATTGTGGTGGAAGTAAAAAAGCTCATGAAGGCGGGCTTCATCAGGGAGGAACAGCATCCAGATTGAGTGTCCAACATCGTCCCGGTTTTAAAGAAAAATAGCACAATCAGAACCTGCGTCGACTATAGGGACCTCAATGTCGCTTGCCCTAAAGACGAATTTCCTTTGCCCATCACGGATGTCATCATGGACAACACATGCGGTTTCGAAAGGATGTCATTCATGGACGGGTTTTCGGGGTACAACTAAATCAAAATGCACCCTGAAGATGAAAAACATACTTCGTTCAGAACTCCGATGGAGGTATACTGTTACACGGTTATGCCATTCGGTCTCAAGAATGCGGGCGCGACCTATCAGCGCGCCATGAGCACCATCTTCCATGACCATCTAAGAAAGACGGTCGAATGCCATGTGGATGACTTGGTCGTGAAAAGTCATAACAAAGACGATCACCTACGCGATCTGAGGATGGTGTTCAACATCATGCGCAAACACCAACTGAAAATGAACCCTACGAAATCATTCTTAGGGATGTCCAGTGGCAAATTTCTTGGTTTCGTCGTTACGACGAAGGGGGTTTACGTCGATCCCGACAAAGTCCGAGCCATCCAAGAACTCCAACCACCCAGAAATCTCAAGGAATTGAGAGGACTGCAAGGACGCTTGGCATATATCCGAAGATTCATCGCAAATCTTTCGGGCAAATGCCAACCCTTCTCTAAACTGATGAAGAAGGGGGTGTCATTTACATGGGACGAATCCTGTCAACAGGCGTTCGAAGAGATCAAGAATTATCTTTCGAACCCACTCAGACAAGGCTCCAGCCTCGAAGCCTTTCCTCATATACGTACGAGTGACGGAGCACTCCCTAGCCGCTCTCCTAGCACAAAATGACGACGTCGGTCATGAGCAGGGCGTGTATTACCTGAGTAGGACTTTGCAAGGAGCCGAACGAAGGTACCCCATGGTCGAAAAGGAGTGCCTGGCCCTGGTGTTTGCAATCCAGAAAATGCGACACTACCTCGTTGGTCAGACTATTCATGTCATCTCAAAGATGAACCCTATCCCAGTCTTCATGACACAACCCGGATCCCTAAATTGGTGCCTAGCAAGGTGGGCGCTCTTGTTGTCCCAGTACGACATCCAATTCATGCCGCAAAAATCCGTTAAAGGGCAAGCCATCTGCGATCTCATGGCCAGCCACCCGCTTGGGTCAAACACGGAGTTGTTCGAAGACATACCAGATGAAACCCATGAGGTCAACACAACCTCACGGGAAGAAATCTGGCGACTGTATTTCGATGGCGCATCTCGAGTAGGGACCAGCAGGTCTATTGTTGCAGGAGTGGGGGTGGTCTTGGTCTCTCCACAACACCACGTATTATCCCAAGCCTTCTCTCTAACAGAGCCATGTTCCAACAACGTGGCTGAGTACAACGCAATACTCATCGGACTCAACCTGGCCAAAGAGCTGGGGGTGAAGCACCTCGAGGCTTATGGCGATTCTCAACTTATCGTCAGGTAGATGACGGGGGAATATGAGGTCAGAAATGACGATTTGGTCCCATGTCACCGCCAGGCAATCGAACTAGCCAGGTCATTCGATAGTTTCCGCATCGAACATGAGCTCCGTTCCAAGAACACGCACGCAGATGCCCTAGCTTCGCGGGCAGCTAACTTGGCTCAACCACCAGGGACAAGCCAGCATGTCACCGTTGCGAGCCGGCGGCTCTTTCCACCGTATTTCCCGCAGGTGAACATGACCACCGTGGCATGAGCCAACCGGAGCTAAGAGACCGGGCGCTTCCGATCATCGACTATGTCTTATACGGTATACTACCCGAGGACGTTAAGGAGCGAGATTCTGTTCGCAGCGCGCACCAAGATTTTACTTCGATTCGATGATGAAGACGTTATATCGAAGGTCGTATGACGGCATGCTGCTTCGATGCCTCGCACCGACAGAAGCACAGGAGGCCTTACAGGAAGCCCATGATGGTACCTGCGGCGCCCACCAACCAGGACCCAAAATTTGGGACCGCCTACGAATAATGGGCTATTATTGTCCCGGAATGGTCAGTGACGCTGTTGCTTATGCCAAGCGCTGCCACGCGTGCCAGATCCACGCTAATTACATATGACAGCCACCCGAAGACCTACATCCGACAGTGACCTCATGGCCATTCGAAACATGGGGCATGGATATCGTCGGGCCAATATCGCCGCCATCAGCAAAGGGGCATCGCTTCATCCTGGCGATAACCGACTATTTTTCCAAGTGGACCGAAGCGGTGCCCTTGTGAGAAGTCAAAACTAGTAGTGTGATAAGGTTCATTAAACACCATCTCATATATCGGTACGGCGTCCCGAGGCGCATCATCCATGACAATGGACCGCAATTCATTAGTCTCGCGTTCACCCGGTTCTGTGACAAGTTCAGAATACAAAACCTATCGACCACGGCTTACAACCCATCAGCCAACGGGTTAGTCAAAGCCTTCAACAAGACGTTCATTAAGATCCTGAATAAACTAATGTCCCATAGCAAGCGCGATTGGGATGAAAAGCTCGGTGAAAGCTTGTGGGCATATCGTACCACGGTCCGCACACCCACTGGCACCACACCATATTCGTTAGTTTACGGTTGCGAAGCCGTATTACCACTTGAGATTCAGATCCCATCCTTGCGCGTCGCGCTTGCGACAGGGATGTCGAATGAGGAGAATCATCGCCGGCGTCTCGCGGAACTAGAGGCATTAGATGAGAAGCGGCTTAAGGCTCAACAACACATCGAGTTTTACCAAGCCCGGATCTCTAAGGCTTTCGGCAAGAAGGTCAAACATAGGTCTTTCCAGAAAGGGGAGTTGGTCCTAGCCATTCGACGGCCAATGATCCTCAACTCCAAGAAGAAAGGGAAGTTCCAGCTCAAATGGGAATGTCCATTCGTGATAGAAACAGTCTATTCGAACAGAGCCTATCGCCTCGTCAAGCCAAACGGCGATAAGATCATGATGCCCATCAATGAGAAATCCCTGAAGAAATACTACCCGTAGTCTTCCGGCAACTACCAGACTCCGACAAGTATACGAGTATAAACTGCTCCTTCCAAATTTCTCCCGCTAGTCCTCCTCGACAGGAAATAGGGATTACTCCCACTGCCATGTTAACACTAAACCTCTGGTGACCAACTTACCAATCCTCATCAATAGGATGGTGGGTCCTCAAAGTTGTCTCGATCACAACAAATTCTTTTCGGGTTAACAGTCACCTTTGACAAACTCCCCCTCCAATCCTCGTCAATAGGATTAAGGGTCTACATAGCTGTCAAGTTAACGGTCACCTCTGATAGTTAGATCAGGCGTCACACTCATATGTCCCTGAACGGCCCGATCCTTTCCCGTACGTTCTAATTCTATTAGAATGATCGTTGGGTAGTAGCCTACCATGCGATGAGCTACTATATCAATCAATCGTCACACTCATACGTCCCTGAACGATTTGATGGTGTTATTCGTCGATGTCGGCCTACCAAGCAATGTGCCCCTTCGACACTCCAGCCACTCCCGCGAGTGGCCGGTGAGCCCGGGCAGAGCTGTTATGATTAACAACACGGCCCAACCTGATTACAACTTAACAGTTGTAGTTATCCCAATCCGACGCCTCACACGGTTAAGGGTAGAGAAAAGGTTTTAGCGTTAAGTCTAAAAGAAACTTCTTGATAACTCATCATACTGAGAGGAATAGTATGGCTAGCCCGATTCAAACGGTAATCGGTAAAGGCAAATCAAATTCGTTAATAGCTGAGGGCTTGCTAAAAATCCTAAGAGTCGGTCAGTCAAGAGACTAAGAACCAAGGACCACGTGTACAAATCATTCGAGATGAAACAATCAAATGACACGAAAGAAAAGGAGCCCGATTCTCATTCATAATGGAGAAAAGTTGACAGGATACAAAAGAGGGGAGGACTCCCAGTTTGAAGGTCAAAATCTTTTAAGGCGCGACTCAGCATCCCAAACCGCCCTCTGATGCTCCTCCTCCAAGGTAGTGAGGACCTTCTGGCGGATGTCCTCTTCGGTGAACGAAACGGCGTTGTGAAGTTTATTCCTTGTCTTCTCTAGGGCCCTGCTCTTCTCCTCGAAATTAGCGAGAATCAATTGCTGCTGACCCTCGAGCTCCTCTGGCTCTTTCAAAGCCTGCTCACGAGCCGGTTCTTTAACGGCCAAGAAGGCCTGCAGTTCAGCAATAGTCTGCTTTGCTTCTGATATGGATTTGGCCATGCCGTGCCGGCTCGACGCTTTCCTCCATCTTTTCGCTTCGCGAACCGCTTCCACTTCAGCCCAGCCCACTCTTCGCCATAGTCGATCCAAAATCGCCGTTTCTAAACGGATCACAGACGCTCAGAGGCCAAGTCCAAGAGATTCTTAGAACGGAGAGCAAGCAATTCTTCGGCATCTCTTTCCGTCGACGCCAGACGCCGTTGAAATGGCGAAGCTGCATCCGTACCCGTCAGAGTACTTAGATTATCCAGGTACATCTGCAGCATGGGTTTGAGTTCACCAAAAGAGCAGCCTCCATCCAACACCATTCGGATGCTATCACGAAGAAGGGTCTGAAAATCCTTAATCGTGGTTTCCACGAGCTTCCTTTTGAGACGGGCAGGGGGAGAGAGAGGAGTATCTTCTGTAGACAGAGCCTGAGCTGGGGTGCCGGCCGCAACGACCATTTGAGTTGACACTTCTCCTTGACTCAATGCCTCCTCTGCATGAGCGGACACCTCTTCACTAACGGACGCCTCGCCTTGAGCTGGCGCCTCACCACTAGCAGATGCCCCCTCTTCGGAGGGAAACACTTCGGCTCAGATCGGCTCCTCCTCAAGCGACATTAGCGTCTCTCCTCTAACCTTCTCTCCCTCGGGGGATGGGACCGCTTCATGGTCCGAAGCGTTTTCCTCTTCATCCCCCGAAGGGACTTGAACGGTGGCGCCTATCGTACCTACAAAAAAGGGGGAGCCTAAGTTAATCATATTCGACTTTTCAAGCGACAAGAGGGACCTGAGAGCGTGTACCTCCCGGCAAGCTGGCCGGGCCAGTCAACACTGCTGTTCGCTGCCGCCACTAGAACCCCCGATGTGGTCACGGCAAGCCCAATGTTGGGAAGGACCTCTTCATGGCGAGCTCTCTTGGCCATCTGTTCGCCAGCTGAACTTGCGCCCTCCTCCCTTTGACGCTTCGGCGAAGGTGAAGGAGTGGGGGTGGAAGTTGGCATCTGCATTCGGCCGGCGATAACATCCCTAGCCCCCTCCAAGCGCTCTCCAGCCCTAACCAGTTCCTGAGGGGCCTCTCTCTCACCGCTAAACCAGGGACGAGTTGGGTCATAGGGAGTATGAAAGGCCAACATCAGGTCGCCACCCAAACTCCCATGAAATCCCATTTCCCAGCTCACCTTGGAGAACTCCTCGGTAGGAAGTGCTTCAGACCCCTCGGCCGGAGCTGCTTTAACCTCCTCCCTCTGAGATACGTCGGACCCCTCAGCATGGTGACGTTCTCCCCGCTGAGGTGTGTGGGAGCGACCTCTCGATCGACGTGTGCGCTCGATCAAACAAGACGTGTAAAGGTCAAACCCCTCCGGAGAAGTACTCACGCCCCGATACCACTTACAGTAGGTGAACGAGTGGTGAAGAATACGATCCCTCAAAGGCAGCTCGAATCGCGCGCCGGTGCAGCCGGCGTGTGTCCAAAATCACCCCCGTGCTCCGTCTACCAAACCCCCTTCGAATTTTAGATGGGGGTTGATATTCCCAAATAGAGCTGGTCGTATCCGAACTGGCACGAGAAACGACTAGGAAGGTAGGGTTCCAAGAGGCATAACGAACCCGTGCGAAGGAGATGGTAAACGGGACGAATGTTAAGCGACCACAGAAGCCATACGAGAATTGAAGGTATCTTTGGTCCATGGTTGAACCGTCCCGAAGAGACTCGCCATAGCCCCCTGATGGGTAATTTTGAGTGATTACCTTAGTTGCAAGTATACAACCCTTATCAAGTTATAGTATAAAAGATTATCGATCCCACGAGGAACGGGAAAGTAGGAGGAGTTTTGCTCAAGTTTTGGTTCTCAAATTATGCGCGACAATTAGGAGTTTATTCAAATAAAATGGAAGTGATAAAATGGTGAATGTGGAGGGATAAAAGAGAGTGGATTGTGGATTATGTGCAAAAGAGGAGAAAATAAAGTTGAGAATGTGGTTTTGGTTATATGCACATAATAACAAAACTAGGTTTGAGATTATATGCACATGGAGGGAATATGTGATTGAGAGAAAATAAGTGCAAAATAAAAGAAAACAAGATTGAGAGAGAGGAGAGAGTAAAGGAAAATCAAAATCAAGAATAAAGGAAAATAACAAACAAATGGAAAACAAGGATAAGTGCAAAATCAAGAATGTAAAGTATGGAGGATTAATTAAAGATATGAGGAATCTAGAGTAGATCCACTTAGCTTATCTCAATCTCACAAGAATGAGTTGGATTTGTTAGCTAGTTTCAAACAATCTCTAGGGATCCCACAAATATTGGCTCCACACTTAGAAAAGGGTAATTCCCAAGAGGGTTCTAGCCTCAAGGTGAATTAAAGAAAAGAAAAATCTATTCTAGAAAGTAAATACAAGAATTAAATACATTGCATGAAAGTAAATTGCAAGGAATTAAATTGCATGAAAGTAAATTGCAAGAAAGTAAATTGCATGAAAGTAAATCTATTCTACAAACAAGAAAATAAAGAAGAAAATGAAAAGAAATAAAATAGAAACCAACAACTCCTCGATCTTAATCTAATCCTCCTTTTGGTCCTTGGATTAGAAGAAGAGAAAGGAAATTGAAGGGTGAAACATTTCATTTATTGTGTAACAAAGTTATAATTTTGGAAGGTCTTCTCAATTAAGAGTGACCCTCCTCTCCAAATGGAGTTTTACAAAATATTTCACACTCAAAACCTTTCCTTCACCCTATTTATAGCCCAACGGAGTTGATGTGAACCATTGGATCAAACCTAGCCAAAAAGGAAGAAATCCACCATTAATCTGAAATCATTGGGAACCGATCGGTTGGCGATCGGTTAATAACCGGTTAATAACGGTTGGCCAACCGGTTAGTCAACCGATTGGTTCCCAACGAATTTGTCTTTTCTTGATTTTTCTTCACGAATTTCTCTTGGATCAATTTGGTATCTTGGGCCTTGGTTTGTCTTGATTTGGGCTTCAAATATTGGTAGAAATTCAGAGAATTTGAGTCATTTGGGCTTTTATTCATTATTTCTTTATTAACACGCAAAATAAGATAAAAATGATTATTAGTAATATCGTTATTCATATAACATAGGTAATAAGGGTATAAAAATGTAATTAAAATGTGATAATCAAATACCCCACACCTAAGCTTTTGCTAGTCCTCTAGCAAAGAAAATAAAAGAAAACCTAACTCACTTTCGCGAGGAATGTGGTTGTATTTAGCACATACAACAAGCCTTTAAACCCCTAGGTTACCCTAGTGGGCGAGTTGTAGTCTCGTGAGGGTTTGCGTGAATATACCCACAAAATTCAGTCAACTTGCCAATTTAAAGAAGTTAATAAAATAATTAATTCATTTGATATCTTCAAACATTCCAATTGAAGTTGGTTAATACTCAAGAAAACGTTTTATCATAACTCCAATGTAATTTTCTTAAGAAAATCCTTTCATTATAGTTATACAAAACCAAGTTTAACTCAAAATTTTAATTTAAAAGTTTTGAAAAGGACATTCTAACCCTTTGTTTTAAACAACTTCAAGTCTTTTAATCCATTTTATTTTTCAAGAACATATACAAATATAACTATATACAAAAACATGGTTAGTATGATATTATTATTTTTTTTTTTACTCTTTATTCCTTGGTGGTTTTGTTCTTTTAATCGGGCTTTCTAAGTGACCATTTAGCGAGTTTGGGCCAATGAATCCCAACCCAATTGGGCTTAGGTCATTAAGCATAGAAATACTCCTCGGGCTTAATTACTCAGTCAACTTAGGCTTAGTAAAATAGAACCACCAATGATTTTAAGAGAAATTTTTCTTCTATTTATTAAGTTAGTATATATGTGTGTATATGTATATATATTCTGAACAATATTTGGATCAAGACAACTTGAAAAATTATTTTCAACTCTAAGTTAGGCATGCAAAATTTCATTACTTTAATTAAAAATCTAAGTTACAACTTAAGTAAAGTATATTACTTTGAAAATCATTTCTTAAGAAATTTATTTGGAGTTATCATAAAAGGTAAACTTGAGTATAGAACCAACTAAGGATTAGAAGACTTAAATTCTATCAAATTGATCAATTATTAATCAACTCTATTAAGTTGGCAAGTGACTCTTTTTTTTTTTTTATGAAAAGAGGAAAAAATGACATAAAAAGAAAGAAAATGGTAAGAAGAGGAAAAATGACTAAGATAAAGAGCAAAATGACTAATTCCCACCCCACACCTAAATTTTGCATTGTCCTCAATGCAAATTCTATTATGCACAAAGTAAAACAGATAAGCATGGAAGCACTTACATTTGTTCGATTGACTTGAACAATGATAAAAGTCTGTAATTACCTTTGGTATGAGAAGGTGGAGTCAAAATTTATTCTCTCTTTTTTTTTTTTTCTTTTTTTTTTTTCTTTTTTTTTTTTTTAAAAGAACAAGAAACTCTCACATGAGAGAAGAATAAATTCTTTTATTATTATTGTGGGACAAAAATAAAATGTAGAATAAAAGATAAAACATGAGAAGCTCATATTCTACATTAAATCCTACCTTATTGCTGAAAATTCTACCCGAAATTTAAAGAATTTCAAGATGATATAATCAATGATGTTCTCAAATTACGAAAATTCCAAGGTTTGCAATGTGTTTTGCAACAAATTAAGGTAGGTCTTATTGGTGTTATGCATTTTGAACTTAGATTTTGATTAATGAAAATTTGACATTTTGGTTGCTCTTCCAAAAATCTAAGCTCATCGAAAAGAGTTCTTCAATGTTGCATTCAAGAGGCATGTATTCAACACGTTTCCTCATTTTGAAAAATAAAACACGAATTTTTTAGGATTTCCAGTTCCTCATGAAAGATTTCCTCAAAACTAATGTCGATTCATTCTCTACTGCTAAACTTTCTTGGATGTAATTGATTTCGAAGGTCATTATCAATATTATTTCTGGATTGAAAATATTAAGTTCGTGATCGATTCCCAAAAACGACTTCATGTGACCAGTTCTACAGTTGATGAGAGCATTAGAAGTGGCTAAGAACGGTCTTCCTAAGATCACGGGTATCGTCCTTTGGGATTGGAAGCGGGTTGTGTTTCGGGACTCTGAAATCAACAGGAAAAATAAAGTCTCCAACCTTTATCAATACATCATTATTTCACCCATAGGGACCTTAATGTGATCTATCGCCTAATCAAGTGTGCATCTAGTTGGCTTGAGTTCCCAGACACCTAGTTGTTGGTAGATCGAATCTGGAAGCAAGTTGACACCGCCCCTAAGTCTAAAAGCCTTATCGATACGAGTATTACCAATGATACATGGAATGGTAGGACATCACGGATCCTTATGTTTCAATGGTACGCATCTTGAGAGGACTTCGATATTGGCGTGAGAAAGACTTTCTTTGGAACATTTATTTGCCTCTTTTGGTACATAATTCCTTTAAAAATTTGGCATAAGAAGGAATTTGTTCAATGACATCTAAAGAGGAATGTTGACCTTAACACCTTGAAAGTCTCTAGAATTTTCTCCTCACGAGGAGTGCTTCCTAGGCACGAGTCTATCAGGGTAAGGAGCAACTGGTTTAAATTGATTAGACTCAGTTGGTTCGGGTTAAGGTCATCGAAAGGGTGTGATTTAAGGAGAGAGAATTTGTTCGGTTCGGGGTTTCACTTAGAGGCATTCTCACCGATTATCGACTACCCGACCGTAGTGAATGGATTGCATTCACTTCAGCTTGGTAGGTTGAACTTGATCCGTGTCCTTCGGTTAGCACGGGTTGACTCGAAAAGTTCCTTTCTCTCTCACTCATGGCATTAGCTAGTTGACTAAGTTGGGTTTCTAACCTAGCTATGGCTTGAGTGTTGGAAGTGAAGATTTGCGGTTGATTGCATGAAGGAATTCGCGTGTTTGATGTTTGAGTCAATAAGTTCGTGGTCCGTGTAGAGGTTTTAATCAAAGTTTCTAGACCCTTTTCGAGAATATTAAGGCGTTTATCATGATCCATAATTTGAGGAGTGTGATTTGCGATTGGTGATGAGGAGACCGATTTTGAAATGACAGATTTGGTTGTTGAAAATTGAGAGGAACCGTATTGCCCCTAGAGAATTGTTGGTTTGAAGAGGAAGTGAAATTTTGATTTCTGAGTAGTTTCCACGGTTCCATGCAAAATTGGATGATTTCTCCAACCCGGATTGTAGGTTGGAGAAAATGGATCATTAACCGGACGCCGAATGCGCCATTATCCACCTAGTGGTTGACCGGATCCTAAAGAGGACATTCCTCACGAAACATGAGATGGAGATAGACGCTATGACAACCCGAGGCGTAAACTTGGTTGATTTGAGCTGGAGCTCGTTCTTTGACTTCTAAAGCTTCTAACCTACGCATGATTGTCGCCATCTTTGCTTGAGGCTATGTTTGTTTCTAGGACGACCACCTGGTTTTGGTTGGGAAACCGATGAAACACGGTCATCACAATGTTCCCACTGCATGGTTTTCTCGGATAAACTCTCTAAAAGTCCCAAGCTTCATCGGCATTTTTCTTCATGAAATCCCCTTGACACATTGACTCTAAGGAAGTTTTGAAGAATAATCCAATCCTTCATAAATGATTTGGCATAATCGCCACTTTTCAAGACCATGGTGAGGACATTGGATAAGAAGATCTTTGAATTTGTCAAAATACTTCCAAAAGGTTCTCAGGGACAATTTTAAAATTTTGAATGTTGTTTCTAAGCTTGATTGTTTTATGGATAGGAAAGAATTTTTCGAAAAACTGTCACAAATTCACCCCAAGTTGAGATGGAATCGTGGGCAAGCTATCTGACCATTTTTGGCTTTGTCCTTAGGGCAAATGGAATAAATCGGAGTTTGATCGCATCTTGGTTAAGTCCCTCATCTTGATCATGAGGCAAACTTCTTCAAATTAGGAGATAAAGATGTATCGTCTTGGTTTCGATTCCTAAGAATTTGGGAAGCATGTTTATGAAATGCGGTCGAAGTTCAAAATTGGTTCCATTTACCTCGGGAGTTTTATGCAAGAGGGGATTGCATTTCTAGTGGGGTAACAAACATCTTGAAGAACGAGGTGGGTTGGTATTAGTCATTTCGTTTGGTTCAAGAGATGAATCAAAACGAATTAAACGATTGGTATTATCCCTAACCCAAGTTTGCATACACCAAAATCAAAAATTTTTTTTATTTGAAAAAGGATAAGAGAAAAGTTAAGAAGATGAGAAAAACTAACTAAAAATAAATCAAAGCAATCACTTTTCAACTTCACCCATTTCATAAACATGCTTCCCAAATTTTAGGAGTCGAAACCAAGACGATACATCTTTATCTCTAATTTTAAGAAGTTTGCCTCATGATTAAGATGAGGGACTTAATCAAGATGCGATCAAACTCCGATTTATTCCATTTGCCCTTAAGGACAAAGCCAAAAATGGTCAGATAGCTTGCTCACGATTCCATCTCAACTTGGGGTGAATTTGTAAAGTTTTTCCAAAAATTCTTTCCTATCCACAAAACAATCAAGCTTAGAAACAAGATTCAAAATTTTAAAATTATCCCGGAGAACCTTTTGGAAGTATTTTGACAAATTCAAAGATCTTCTTATCCAATGTCCTCACCATGGTCTTGAAAAGTGGCGATTATGCCAAATCATTTATGAAGGATTGGATTATTCTTCAAAACTTCCTTAGAGTCAATGTGTCAGGGGATTTCATGAAGAAAAATGCCGATGAAGCTTGGGACTTTTAGAGAGTTTATCCGAGAAACCATGCAAGGGGAACATTGTGATGACCAGTTTCATCGGGCTTCCCAAACCAAAACCGTGGTCCGTCTCTAGAAACAAACATAGCCTCTCAAGCAAAGATGGCGACAATCATGCGAGGTTAGAAGCTTTAGAAGTCAAAGAACGAGCTCCACCAAATCAACCAAGTCAGCCAGTTGTCATAATCGTCTGTCTCCATCTCATGTTTCGAGGAATGTCCTCTTTTAGGATCCGTCACCACTAGGTCGATAAACGCCGCATTTCGCCCCGGTGAATGATCATTTTCTCCAACCTACAATCCAGTTGGAGAAATCATCCAAATTTTGCATGGAACCGTGGAAACTATCCTGAAATCAAAATTTCACTCTTCAACCCAACAATTCTCTAGGGCAATACGCTCCTCTCAATTTTCAACAATCAAATTGTCATTTCAAAATCAGTTCCTCATCACCATCAGCAAATCACACTCCTCAAATTGCCGATCATGATAAACGCCTTAATGTTCGAAAAGGGTCTAGAAACTTTGATTAAAACCTCACACGCACTCACTAACTTATTGACTCAAACATCAAACACGCGAATTCCTTCATGCAATCAACCTGCAAATCCTCACTTCCAACACTCAAGCCATAGCTAGGTTAGAAACCCAACTTGGTCAACTAGCTAATGCCATGAGTGAGAGAGAGAAAGGAACTTTTCGAGTCAACCCGCGCCCAACCCGGGACACGGATCAAGTTCAACCTACTGTCGAAGTGAATGCAATCCATTCACTACGGTCGTAGACAGTCAATAATCGTTAGAATGCCTCTAAGTGAAACCCTTGAACCGTAACAAATTCTCTCCTGATATCTCTACCGTAAATCACACCTTCGATGACTCGTAACCCGAACCGTAACCGAGTGTAATCAATTTAAACCAGCCCTTACCCTGATAGACTCGTGCCTAGGAAGCACTCCTCTCGTGAGGAGAAAATTCTAGAGACTTTCAATGTTAAGGTCAACATTCCTCTTTAGATGTCATTGAACAAATTCCTTCTTATGCCAAATTTTTAAAGGAATTATGTACCAAAAGAGGCAAATAAATGTTCCAAAGAAAGTCTTTCTCACAATATCGCTGAAGTCCTCTCAAAACTGCACCATTGAAACATAAGGATCCGTGTTGTCCTACCATCTCATGTATCATTGGTAATACTGTATTGATAAGGCTTTTAGACTTAGGGGCCGTCAACTTGCTTCCATATTCAATCTACCAACAACTAGGTGTCGGGAACTCAAGCCAACTAGATGCACACCGCTTAGCCGATAGATCCTAAGGTCCCTATGGGTGAAATACAAGATGTATTGATAAAGGTTGGAGACTTTATTTTTCCCGTTGATTGTAGTCCCGAAACGCAACCCGCTTCCAATCCCAAAAGACAGATAACTGCGGATCTTAGGAAGACCGTTCTTAGCCAATTCTAATGCTCATCAACTAGAACCGGTCACATGAAGTCGCTTTTGGGAATCGATCGCTGAACTTAATATTTTCAATCCAGAAATAATATTGATAATCACTTTCAAATCAATTACATCCAAGAAAGTTTAACAAAAGTAGAGAATGAATCGACATTAGTTTTGAGGAAATCTTTCATGAGGAACTGGAAATTTTAAAAATTGTGTTTTATTTTTCAAAATGAGGAAACCGTGTTGAATACATGCCTTTTGAATGCAACATTCAAGAACTTTTCGATGAGCTTAGATTTTGAAAGAGCAACCAAAATGTCAAATTTTCATTAATCAAAAATCTAAGTTCAAAATGCATAACACCAATAAGACCTACCTTAATTTGTCGCAAAACACATTGCAAACCTTGGAATTTTCGTAATTTGAGAACATCATTGATTATATCATTTTAAAATTTTTTAAATTTCGGGTAGAATTTTCAGCAATAAGGTAGGATTTAATGTAGAATGTGAGCTTCTCATGTTTCATCTTTTATTCTACATTTTTATTTTTGTCCCACAATAATAATAAAAGAATTTATTCTTCTCTCATGTGAGAGTTTCTTGTTCTTTTCAAAAAAAATTATGAACAAGAAAAAAAAAAAGAGAGAATAAATTTTTGACTTCACCTTCTCATACCAAAGGTAATTACGTTTTTATCATTGTTCAAGTCTAATCCAACTAATGTAAGTGCTTCCATTCTTATCTGCTTTTACTTTGTGCATATTAGAATTTGCATTGAGGACAATGCAAAATTTAGGTGTGGGGGTGGGAATTAGTTATTTTTATCTTTATCTTAGTTATTTTTTTTCCTCTTTTCTTACCATTTTTTATGTCATTTTTTCTTTTCATCATTAAAAAAATCACTTGCCAACTTAATAGAGTTGATTAATAATTGATCTATTTGATAGAATTTAAGTCTTCTAATCCTTAGTTAGTTCTATACTCAAGTTTACCTTTATGATAACTCCAAATAAATTTCTTAATAAATGATTTTCAAGTAGTATACTTTACTTAAGTTTTAACTTAGATTTTTAATTAAAGTAATGGAATTTTTGCATGCCTAACTTAGAGTTGAAAATAATTTTTCAAGTTGTCTTGATCCAAATATTGTTCAGAATATATATACATATTCACATATATATATTACACTAACTTAACAAAAGAAGAAAAATTTCTCTTAAAATCATTGGTGGTTCTATTTTACTAAGCCTAAGTTGACTGAGTAATTAAGCCCGAGGAGTATTTCTATATTTAATGACCTAAGCCCATTGTTGGGATTCATTGGCCCAAAACTCGCTAAATGGTCACTTAGAAAGCCCGATTAAAAAGAACAAAACCACTAAGGAATAAAGAGTTAAAAAAAAAAAAATTTGTCATACTAATCATGTTTTTATATAGTTATATTTGTATATGTTCTTGAAAAATTAAATGGATTTAAAGACTTGAAGTTTGTTTAAAACAAAGAGTTAGCATGTTCTTTTCAAAACTTTCAAATTAAATTTTTGAGTTAAACTTGGTTTTGTATAACTATAATGGAAGGATTTTCTTAAGAAAATTACATGGAGTTATGATAAAAACGCTTTCTTGAGTATTAACCAACTTCAATTGGAATGTTTGAAGATATCAAATGAATTAATTATATTATTAACTTCTTTAATTTGGCAAGTCGACTGAATTTTGTGGGTATATTCATCGCAAAACCCTCACGAGACTACAACTCGCCCACTAGGTAACCTAGGGGTTTAAAGGCTTGTTGTATGTGCAATACAACCGCACATTCCTCGAAAGTGAGTTAGGTTTTTTTATTTTCTTTGCTAGAGGACTAGCAAAAGTTTAAGGGGTATTTGATTATCATTTTTATATTTTTTTTATCCTAATTGTCTCTAATGTATATGAACTATCTAAAGGGTGGAATTGAAAATACAAGAAAGAAGAGTTACCCACGCAAAAGCTAACCAAAGCCTCGTTGGAGGCAATTCTTCAATCTTGATTCTTCAACTCTTAATCTTCAAGTTCCAAGTTCCTACACAAAAGAAAAACACACAAGTTAAGGAACCAAAATTAATCAAAATCCTACTTATGCACCGTCTCTAAGAACGCGCCAAAACTTGATGGGTAATTTTGAGTGATTACCTTAGTTGCAAGTATACAACCCTTATCAAGTTATAGTATAAAAGATTATCGATCCCACGAGGAACGGAAGTAGGAGGAGTTTTGCTCAAGTTTTGGTTCTCAAATTATCTTGCGACAATTAGGAGTTTATTCAAATAAAATGGAAGTGATAAAATGGTGAATGTGGATGTGGAGGGATAAAGAGAGTGGATTGTGGATTATGTGCAAAGAGGAGAAAATAAAGTTGAGAATGTGGTTTTGGTTATATGCACATAATAACAAAACTAGGTTTGAGATTATATGCACATGGAGGGAATATGTGATTGAGAGAAAATAAGTGCAAAATAAAAGAAAACAAGATTGAGAGAGAGGAGAGAGTAAAGGAAAATCAAAATCAAGAATAAAGGAAAATAACAAACAAATGGAAAACAAGGATAAGTGCAAAATCAAGAATGTAAAGTATGGAGGATTAGTTAAAGATATGAGGAATCTAGAGTAGATCCACTTAGCTTATCTCAATCTCACAAGAATGAGTTGGATTTGTTAGCTAGTTTCAAACAATCTCTAGGGATCCCACAAATATTGGCTCCACACTTAGAAAGGGTAATTCCCAAGAGGGTTCTAGCCTCAAGGTGAATTAAAGAAAAGAAAAATCTATTCTAGAAAGTAAATACAAGAATTAAATACATTGCATGAAAGTAAATTGCAAGGAATTAAATTGCATGAAAGTAAATTGCAAGAAAGTAAATTGCATGAAAGTAAATCTATTCTACAAACAAGAAAATAAAGAAGAAAATGAAAAAGAAATAAAATAGAAACCAACAACTCCTGATCTTAATCTAATCCTCCTTTTGGTCCTTGGATTAGAAGAAGAGAAAGAAATTGAAGGGTGAAACATTTCATTTATTGTGTAACAAAGTTACAATTTTGGAAGGTCTTCTCAATTAAGAGTGACCCTCCTCTCCAAATGGAGTTTTACAAAATATTTCACACTCAAAACACTCGGCCTTCACCTATTTATAGCCCAACGGAGTTGATGTGAACCATTGGATCAAACCTAGCCAAAAGGAAGAGAAATCCACCATTAATTCGGAATCGTTGGGAACCGATCGTTGGTCGACGGTTAGCTAACCTGGCATTAACCGGTTGCCAACCTTGGTCAACCGATTGGTTCCCAACCGAATTTGTCTTTCTTGATTTTTCTTCACGAATTTCTCTTGGATCAATTTGGTATCTTGGGCCTTGGTTTGTCTTGATTTGGGCTTCAAATATTGGTAGAAATTGAGAATTTGAGTCATTTGGGCTTTTATTCATTATTTCTTTATTAACCGCAAAATAAGATAAAAATGATTATTAGTAATATCGTTTATTCATATAACATAGGTAATAAGGGTATAAAAATGTATTTAAATCATCACCCCCACCAGAGGTTGGGGAAACAGAAAGAAGTCGTAGTTGCCAAGAGCGACAGCGCCTTCCTCATTTCCACAACGCCCTCGAACTTCCAAGAACAAGTTCGAAAGCCGCTAAACCAATCTGACAACTTCATTCTTCCCGGCGTAAGTACCGTGCACTCATCAAGCACTCGCGGTGTAACATGAACCATGCCATCGTAATGTAATGGGCAGTTTCCATCCGAGGTTTGGAGTCTTGGCAATCTCCTCTCCCCGGCCCACTGACAAATGTGACGCCGCATTGTAATTGCACCACAACTTCAAGGCCGTCAGATGCAGCCGCCATTGCCGACACCGCTTTCATTGGGGTCGAAGTTGATTTTTGTCGTTTCCATTGCCTACAGACACCAGTGCATAGGACCGCCCGTAGGCCAGGCGGACGGCCGGATAGACAACATCCACCGGGATCGCCTCGAATGAGTGCGTGGGAACCACACACCTCTTCAACCACAACATCAAATAACCAGCAAGCAAGGCCTTGGATGAGATCGGAGTCCCCGCTTGGTGATGGTAGGATGCGAAAGTAGTTCCCACCGGGAATCCCCCTTCGTCGTGATCAAGAGTCTCCGACTCGCTACTCTTGGACATTCGGTTATTTATCGCCGTCGCGTCACACACGCCCAGCAGAAGAATGGGCCTCTTTTTGTCATCGTTGTGGGGGAACAAGTAGTCCGCCCAATTCTTGTGACTGATCCCGGCATTCCTCTTCTTGCTACCCTTATGGTCCACTGACCCAAGGGTGTCCAGGCAAATATAGTAGTGGCAGAGAAGCTTCCATAGAGTCTCCACCACTTGAGGGAAGTGGGTTGAAAGGTGGTCGAGCTCCGTTTGGCCTGGGACGTCTTCTTCATATGGGAACTCCCCCATCGGTAGGCCTGATACCTCGTGCATCTCGTGGAGCGCCAACCCTAACTCCCCATTGGGTGTGTAGAAGGTGCCGCTATCCGGACAATAGAGCTCCAAGACACTCTGAAACTGAGGAGCGTGGATCTTGATGCCATGCTGAGTGGTCCTGATTGCCCTGTACAATTCGGATCCCTGAAGGTCGGAGTTCTCTGCCAGTACGAACTCGGTAATCCTATGCCACCAAGGGCTATTGCCGGCAGATGAATGAACCCAACCTGGTGCCCGAAAGTCCTTTGGGGGAAATTGCCCCTGCCTTGAAGAAGCGATGACAGAAGGTCTCTGCCACCGCTGGCGTTTCGCCCATAGGGAACTCGTTTTGTAGGAGGCTGGGGTGAAGGGCGGTCACGCCTCGATGGGAACTGTCGACCCCATATCCAGCTTTGGAACCCGTGAAAGTTTTGCAAGTAACCCCATCCTGAGCCGGAGTCTAGTCGGTTCACTTTCACGGGAGCGAGAGAGTGGCGTAGCTCCACGGCAAAAATCCCGCATCATGTTGGGAAGAAAGTATCGGACCCCACCAACTTCCGCGACCACTTGCTCTCGCCTAAGAGCATGACCGAGGGGTCAACTATGGCATCACCAAACATGAAGTAAGGCTTCACCATCTCACAACGCTGGTCGCTCAACATCGCGGCATCAGTGGTTAGCTCTCGTAGCGTCAGATACTGCCCCTCGGACATGCGTCGCCGCAACTCCATAGTTTGGTTAGCATGAAAGACTAGCACCGGTCGAGAAAGGAAACCCGAAGGAGCGAGAAACCCGCATCGCCGGCAAGGCCAATGGTCGTATTCTTCGTGAGGACTTCGCCGTAAAAGGCGCTACAAACGAAGCAAAAGGGAGTTAAAAGAGCTAACTCGGCAATTCAAAGACCCGTCTCTTTAAAACAGGCGAGCCCCTTCACAGGCGAAGCAATTGAGCTCGCCTGACAAAAAGTAGAGACTCTCCTCGAAAACGCTCACTAAGTTCATGGTGAACTCACAACCAAACTCTTAACGGCAAGAATTACCGGGCTGCGAGCTCGCCAGTATGACCGGACTTTGCCTCGAAAGACGGGTCTCGCCGAAAGACGCAACAGAGTCTGCCCATCCCTGTGTCCCCAATCCACGGCAGAGTGGCGCTGGCAGCCGCTGTAGCGGGAAGGAGGAAGAGGCTAACCCCTTTCCTTTGACGCGCTTCGACTTGGGGAGCCATTACGTCCAGGAGTGAAACCTCGGGTTTTCTTCAAAGCAGGCGATGGATTTTGAAAACACAGTGCCTTCCTAGTGGAGGAGACGAGCGCTTTATATAGGCAAATCTCGACGGCTGAGATTCACCGGCTTAAACAGATCTCTACGGCTGAGATTCGCCAGTTAGCATGAATCTCGGCACGATCTCCCGCCAAGCGAACGGATCAGATCGAAGGCGCCGCCAATCCTGCGGCTAAGATCGAACGTGTGAAGATGAAGCGCCCCCGTCAAATCACATTTAATGCAATCTGACACGCCCGCGTTGCCCCATCTGGCGAGAAGACACGTGACCTGTCGTTTCAAAGCACGAGCTCGCCTGCCAAAGAGCTTGAGCTCGCCCAAGATCGAGCTTGCCTGCCAAATAGCTTGAGCTCACCCAAAATTGAGCTCGCCTGCCAAACGGTTTGAGCTCGCCCAAAATTGGGCTCGCCTGTCAAATGGTTTGAGCTCGCACAAAATCGGGGTCGCCTGTCAAATGGTTTGAGCTCGCCCAAAATTGGGCTCGCCTGTCAAATGGTTTGAGCTTACCCTAGTGATTGAGCTTCGCCTAATAGTGAAGTTAACCCAAACTTCATCCAATCCTCTCATTAGACTCACCCAATCAACTGTCGAAGGCACGGGACAATGGAGAGATAAACAAACATAAAGCTGCATTCATCAAGTGAGTTTGAGACAATACATTCGAACAAAGTTATGACAACACGTTCAAAAGAAACAAAAATGTCCCAAAATTGGTGAGCTCGAGGTCTAGTCGGCCTGATCTAACACGTGAATGAGGCCGATTCGGCCTTGAGATCGGCTAACTCCTTCGCCCGGTTTGGGACTGAGCCTCTGCCTCCTTCTCAAGCTTCTCCTTAGAAAGTGCGGCAACGGAAGCCTCCTCTTCCGCGATCTGATGCGTGAAGGACTGCATAGCAGCTTTCATTGAAAGCGATGGGCGGCGGCTCTCGCTGAAGGTCCTCAGGATATAAGACCCGTCGGCGCAAAGCTGCGTTGTCGCTCGCGAAGATCCGCGACGATCGCCTCTTGCTCCAGTATGCGTTTCGCTCGAGCTTCGCGTTCCCGCATTATTTTGACTCGAGCTTCCCCAATGAGGCGCCACATCTCGTTGCACGGACCACCAAAGACTAGCCCCTCCAAACGATGCGCGAAGCCCTCTCACTGGGCAAGCTTTCGGTCGCAGCGTATGGCTAGCTGATCACCGCCAACACATTGAACCTCCCCTAAGCAGCTTACCAAGGAAGGGTGGAAGGCCGTGAGGGTTCCCCACCCGACGCCGATGCCGGAGATCACCTGTTTCAAAGCATTCTCCAGCTGCTGGAGGACACCCCCTACAGTACTGGAGTTAGGGTCAGCAGACCCCTGACCCGGAACAATTATGACAAGAGGCTAGATCTGAGGGAGGAGCCCATCATGGTCAACGGGCGGCTTCCATCCGTGACCTCCGATGCTAGCCGGATCAGGGAAACCGGGCCTACACTGAGGTTGAAGAGTATACGACCAGGCAGGTGTGGGTTTAGCTCGCTCCTCCCCCTCATCATCAGAGATCGCGATAGGCTGGGAGTCTGAAGGCCTAGCCCGGGAAGAGCCCCTCTTACATGCCAACGCCTCATAACGATCCGCCTCCTCCACAATTAGAGGCCTCTTCCCGGAAGATCTCAAATTGCGAGACCTACCAAGAGGAACCTCCTCTCGAGCTGCACAAATGCGAGAAAAAAGGTGTTAGAAATATCGACCCAGAAAAAGAGACAGGCGTAACCATCGGCTGCAGGCGAGCCCTACCACAAGCGAGCCAACAAAGCTCGCCTAATCTGGTAAAGCTAACCCGGTGAGACAGAACTCGCCTGACAAGCCAACTCGCTTGAAAAGAGACCTGCGCTGAGTAGAAGCGAAACCGCTGATATCAAGACTTAGCCAGTGAAGCGAAGCCGCTGATGAACGAAGAATGTTCTCCTCATCAGAACTTACCAGTGGGAGTTCGAGCCACAGCGGCGGTGGCGGCAGCGGTGTCGGCATCACGAGAAGAAGAGTGAGCGGTCCTCATTCCTTTGGACACAGTCTTCTTGAAGGCCATGGCGGATACGAAGATGGGAGTTCTGGTTCTCTTAGTGAAAACTGGAGCGAAGAGAATCTCGAGTGCAGTGGCCTCTTGACGAGGGAGGAAATCAACTCTTATAGAGCGATCTCAACAGCTGAGATTCGACAGATCACTCGATCAGATCATTCACAACGATCCGATTCGACAGTTCAAATTGAACGACCACGAATGAGGCGGGATGGTTAGCATTCGCCGCGAATGGCCAAGATTTAGCGGTTCAAAGCGATCTCTCTCGCGAATAGCGGGCCGGGATCGAGGCCCGCTAAATCAGCGGCTTCCGGACAGCGTGCATGAAGGCGGCGTCGTTCGTCAGATCACATTCAATACAATCTGACACGCGTGCACCGCCTTAGGCGGCGAACGATTACGTAGCTTATCTCGCCTGTCGATCGTTACAACTTCGCCCAAAGCGAGTTCGCCCAAACCTCACGAGCAGCGAAAAGCTCAAACCATACGAAGATGGTTAGATGCACCCAAGCCATTAATTCTTCTCAATTCAAAGTGTTCGGACCAAATCCAACTTGATTTAGGTCACGAAAACTGAAGAATCTGTAAGCGGGAAAAATGCCAACCCGCCCGATCAAAGGGATGAACTTCGCTGCCGCGAGCTCAACGGCTTATCGGATGGGCTCGGCGGCAAGAGCTCAAGAGCGCTGTTTAACGAACTTCGCCCGCCGCGAGGTCGTCCCACTCATGAGCTTCGCCCGGCAAGAGCTCAAGAGCCGCTGTTCGCGAACTTCGCCCGCCGCGAGGTCGTCCCACTCATGAGCTTCGCCGGCAAGAGTTCAATAGCCGCTGTTCGCGAACTTCGCCCGCCGCGAGGTCGTCCCACTCTTTGAGCTTCGCCCGGCAAGAGCTCAAGAGCCGCTGTTCGCGAACTTCGCCCGCGTAAGTCGTCCCACTCATGAGCTTCGCCCGGCAAGAGCTCAAGAGCCGCTGTTTAACGAACTTCGCCGCCGCGAGGTTAGTCCTGCCGATGAGCTTCGCCCACATGAGTCCGCGTCCCTCACCGGACAACCCGCACATGCGCCAAGCTTTGCAAGGGGTTCGCACATTACAGCGAATGCCGACTCACCGCGTTGAGGGACCAGCAGTTGACCCGGCTTGTTCGGCAAGCTCGTGCGAGCATTTAAACAACTCTCAAGCTGCACGCTGCTTTGCTGAGCAGTGCCGTGGCTCACGGGGAAGTGGGCCCACCCACTTTCCGTCGGGATAATGATGAGACATGGCTCTCATTACCCTATAAGCGGTCACATCCAGCGGCTAGAGGGCATGGTGCTCCTCACCTATTAGTGGTCACATCCCACAAGTCAAAGAGATGGCCACTTGCTCGGCCAAAGCTTCGCGGTTAGATGAACTTCGCTATACAAGTTCAACCAGCTTGCATGCCGTTGGCGCAAATAAGCAAGTCGCCAAAGGGGCGCCGATTGACTCCGCTGCGAATCAAGCCGCCGCAAGGGGACGCCGATTGACCCGCGCGAATCAAGCACACCGCATAAGAGCCAGCCGATTGACCTGCGGCTTGTTCGCCAAGCTCGCATGAGCATCAAAAAGCTCGCCCACCCACACGCATCACGGGTTATGATAAGGCATGGCTCTCATTACCTCATTAGTGGTCCGCGTCCGCGTGAGAAGGAGGGCATGGTTCCCCTTACCTATCAAGGGTCACATCCCACAAGTCAAAGGGGTGGCCTATCCCACCCCTTGGCCTATTTATAAGTCTCCTTGGCAACAAGAAGGGGCGAGAAACAAGGTTGGGAAACTACTGCTGGAAAGAAGGAGCAAACCAAAGGGTTACTCTCTTGCTCCATTAACTCAAATTTGAGCAGAAGCTTGGATTGTGGAAGTAGACTCCATCTGAATCCTTAGATTTGGAGGCTTTCAAGCTCTTTGCAAACTCTTACATTGTAGCTCATCCAAGCAAGCTCGGGTAGAACCGAACTCAAACACGCCGGAGCTTCTACTGCGTACTGAAGATCGACCGCAACGTCAATCGAATCGTCAAGGGAAGCAAACTTCGACTCGAGCATCGAGGCATCTATCGCCCCGGCGAACCCACGTTAAACAAGAAGGCTTTCCTTAGCTCCTTGTAAAGCGATTCTTAATTTGTAACAAACAATTCGACCAATACAGATCCGAGAAGAGATTTTTTACACCAAACAATGTGTAGTTCAAACCAAGGAAGGCCATCAAAGCCCGAGCTCTAGCCGACTTCGTCATCGAGTAGGCTACAACTGAAGATGAACCATCCTCTCTCTTGTTCTCTGGCCAACCTCAACTTCCAGCACCTCAGCTACCAAAACGCCCGCTTCCCAGACGCGCCACCATCATGAGCACAACTCGCCAGAATTTGAATCCTAGTGGTTATTAAAGATGGACGGATCCTCCGGTGAAGCCGGTAGTGGAGTAGGGGTTGTTTTACGTAGCCCTGATGGGTTGACACACGAACACTCCATTGCCTTTAACTTCGACCTCTAACAATGAAATTATGGCGGGCCAGCCGAGCGCCTTGGCGATAAAGAAATGTGGCCTCTACATCTAGCGATTCTCAACTTGTGGTTCACCAAGTGAATGGAGAGTATGCTACTCAAGATCCAAGGTTGGCCTTGTATCTAAAAGTGGTTAAGGGACTGCTGAGTAAATTTGTAGAATCTCGAATCGCCCAAGTTCCCCGCGCCCTCAACTCGCGAGCGGACGCTTTGTCCAAGCTTGGATCCACTAGCTCGAGAGATGATCCGAGACCAATCCACACCGACATCCTTAAGTGCCCAAGTATTGCTGATGGGAAATAAATGATTACCTCCTAAGTTGTAAGTATACAACTTATCAAGTTATAGTATAAAAGATAATCGATCCCACGAGGAACGTAAAGAAGGAAGTTAATTAAGTTTGGTTCTTTGTTTGATTATGTGTGCGACAATTAAGAGTTATTCAAGAATAAAAGAAAAACATGGTGAAAGTGGTTGTGAGAGATAAGAGAGAGTGGTTGCGGATTATGTGCAAAAGAGGAGAAAATAAAGTTGAGAATGTGGTTGTGGTTATATGCACATAATAACAAAACTAGGTTTGAGGTTATATGCACATGGAGGGAATATGAGATTGAGAGAAAAGTAAAATTAATGAAATCAAGAATCAAGAATAAAAGGAAAATAACAAACAAATGAAAAGCAAGGATAAGAGGAAAATAAAGAAGGTAAAGTATGGAGGATTAATTAAAGATATGAGGAATCTAGAGTAGATCCACTTAGCTTATCTCAATCTTATAGGAATAAGTTAGATTTGTTAGCTAGTTTCAAACAATCTCTAGGGATCCCACAAATATTAGCTCCACACTTAGAAAAGGGTAATTTCCTAGAGGGTTCTAGCCTTAAGGTGAATTAAAGAAAAGAAAAATCTATACTAGAAAGTAAATACAAGAATTAAAGACATTGCATGAAAGTAAATTGCATGAAAGTAAATCTAAACTACAAAGCATATAAATGAATAAGAAATGAAAAAGAAATGAAAAATAAATAAAAGAAAAATCAATAACTCGATCTTCATCTCATCCTCCTTTTAGTCCTTGGACAAGAAGAAGAAAGGAAATTGAAGGGGTAAAAATTTTATTTATTGTGTAACAAAAGTTATAATTTTGGAAGGTCTTCTCAATTAAGAGTAACCCTCCTCTCAAATAGAGTTTTATAAAATATTTCACACTCAAAACCCTCAGATTTCACCCTATTTATAGCCCATGAGTTAATGTGAACCATTGGATCAAAATTGGCCACCAGGAAGAGAAATCAGCCCTTAATTGAATGCATTTGCGAACCAACCGATCGGCCAATCGGTTGGCCAGCGGTTGCCGGCCGATTGGTCGACCGTTGTTTCAACCGATTTGTCTTTGTAGGCATAAAAATTGCTTATCGGTGCGAATGAAACTTCGTGGCGGTGGGTTGGCAACTAACGATCCATTCGACAAACCGGCGTCGCCAAAGCGGCGACAAAGCATGGCGCGCAAACTTGCCAAGGCCATGCAATCCATGGATGGGGTCGCTCTGGCGGATCTAAGATCGAACTGCGAGAGCTTGACCTCAAGTGATCGGCAGTCTATCAAGCCGTCAACCAGCGAGTGGGTCAGCGTCAAGCGGAACCGTTCCACCTCGAGGCGCATCCGGGCGCCGCGCACTCCTTGCGCAAGCCGCGAGCTTTGGTGCGGCAAGCTCGTGAGTTGAAGAAGAGGCGGTAAAGAAGCCACCAGCGTACCACCGGGTTTGGAGGCCCAAGTCTAACGGTGCCCCAACCCGGTTGCCCATGCTCTGTCGGCACCTAAGCGAAGGCTATAAGCATTACAAACTTCGGCGTCAAAGTCCAAGACCGGCGGCACTTCAAGATCAAAGGTGCACGCACGAGCGGTGGTGAAGCCAATTCCGTCACCACCACCAAACCAACTATCAAGGATCGCTTGGGTCCTTTGAAGGGATCGCGGGTCACTCCTCATACGAGGAGGCTACACTCATTCGAGAAAGGACCGGAGATTCTGCGACATCTCCAGCGGATTAAAGATCGAAGTCAGAGTCCCGAAACTTCAGCTCACATAGCGGAAGTCAAAGCGAGTTACTTCGGTAGTCTTGACCATTCTCGGAAGGAGGCGGCTCTCGTCGATGGCGGCGGCGTTATACAGAGATCCGCCAACACGGCGGTGCTCGGTACACACACCGGCGAGCTGTACTACCGTGCAAAGTGCGAGAAAATCTCGAAGGAACCCCTAAATTGATGCGATCATGCTTGTGCTCCAAGCTCATCAAGGCGGTGCTCTCGGAGTGCAATTGCGGCAAGAAACTCGAAGAGTTTCGGTCTTCGAGGCTTAGCACCAGCGCCAAGACCTAGGTCAAGGCGATTCATAAAGGATGACATCAGAGGATGAGTTGCGGAGGTCACTAATAATATGACCGACAAAGAACCATCGTCACGGGCTATTCCGGCGCGCCATAGCGGCTAACTTCGTTTGCGGTCGGGACTATCCGGCGGTCGAATCGATAAACTTGAAGGGAATACCAGCGGAGGATGATCGTCGGATATTGGCTCCGCAATCGCATCGATCATCTTGTATCTAGCGAAGAAGCCCCAAAGCGCTTATGATCGATGCAGATCAAGTGGCCAAAATGCTAGGCGAAGCGTTGAATAAACAGCGGGAAAACTTCAAGTTAGAAATGGAGTTGGCCATGCGGGCGATGAGAGAAATGCATGACCAACAGATCAAGCCTTGACGAAACATCAAGGTGAATCAGTCGGCGCATCAGCGTCGATGAAGATGATAGCGATTGGATCGGGAGGAAGCACAAGAAGATGATAACCCTCACGAACCCTTAGCGGCTGGGCAAAACATAGATGTTGTTGCTTTCGGGGAAGCGAGAAGATCAAAGACTTGGAGAGCAAAATCAACTCATTGATTTCCGCTCAAGAAGTAAAGAAAACGGTATTCCTTGCCCATACAGGGAGTGGGAATCAATCCGTACCGTCGAAGTTTAACTTAATAAACTTCACACCATTTGTGGGAAGGGTTCCCCGACACTTGATTTATTTCAAGTCACACCTCGGAGTTATTTACGGCAGCGAACCCACGATGGTTCGGTCATTCGTTGGCACCGCCGTGGGGCGCCGAATGGTACCGCCGTCTCAAGCGGGGAGCATTCACGGTGGGGCGACATGGAGTCTAACTTCCTTACCAATTTCTTTGATGGCGATACCGAGGTATCGTCGGGACATTACTTTCGGCGAAGCGAAAAGCGGAGAAAGCGTGGATATCTTTGTCAAAAGATTCGGAACAAGGCAATGGCTGTCGGGATCAATAGCGGAGGAGTTCATCCTCAAACCTGCCACGATAACTTATCGATAGATGTGCTTGAAGCAATGGGTACAGCACCGTCCATAGCGTGGAAGGACACGAAGGTTCGTGGAAACAAGCGAAGGTTCCTCAAAAGGAAAAAGCGAGAGAGGTCGGTAGACAGCGGAAGCTCCGGCGTAACTTTGTCCAGCGGCAAAGGGAAAGAGCAAGCCAAGGCGGTTCGCGAACAAGCGTTCAACTCAACCCGGCAACGGCGGCAGCGGCGGCAAGCGCCGCGCGAGGCACAATCAGCGTGGCAACTGGGCCACAAAAGCGAAGGCCTTAGAGCGAGATTCGAAGTCCTATTCCTTTAGGGACGGCGAGATTCGGTCTCTTCAAATATCTTGTGGAAAATAACAAGATCAAGCTCCCTCCGATTCGAGAATCAAGAGGAGGCAATGAAAACGAATGACCCAAGATCTTGCGTACCATAGGGCGGTTCATCACCCACTAAATCTGTTTGACCTTAAGGACAAAATCCGGGCTTTAATTGGCGTAGGGGTCATCACTATGAAGCCGTCAAAGAAAGAAGGTCGAACAAATCACGGTGTCCATAAGCTTTGGGTCAGTGCCATTGACATGGTTTGAACCCAAACCGGTGGTCAAAGTCGCAATGAAGGCGGTGAATGGCGACCCACACAAACAGCGCCGAGAAAGGACTTGTATCATATCTGACCCCAAATGGCGAAGTCTTGTGGATCCACCGGACACAGCGAAGATGAGCAATGGGTAGCTTCTTCTCCATCAAAGCAAAAGTCAAAGCGGAAGGCAAAGGCATGCCATGCTGCTTCCGCAGTGCGGAAGGAGGCGATGAGCAGTGGTAACATTCGGTGTCAGAAGGGAACACGAAGCCCGCCACGAGTGGACCGCAGTACAAATACAAATACCGGAAACCTCCGACCCAAATGCCAAGGCGCTGTCCGAGCTGGGGGTACCAACAACACCCCTCACTCGCGCTGAAAAGGCGAAAGACAAACAGCCACAGGAAGTTCAACTCCCGAGGCAGTCTCGATTCAGTCGCCCGATTGGAAGAGATAAGCGGGAACCGAACTCCCCATACGCTTTGATGTAATGGCACAATTGGCCAATATCCCGCAAGGATCACTCTATCTGAGTTGTTGCGGTTATCAAAAGCGAGAGAAGCTCTTCAAGAAGCCCTCGCCGATTGAAGTCTTCCTCACCCAGTTAGGCGAGTCGGAAGAGTCGGCCCGGCAATGCAACCTTGCGACTAAACACTTCCCTGCATCACTTTTACAAAGGAGGATATGCGGGCGAGGAATTCAAACACGATAGGCGCTATACTTCAGGGTATATTGGCTCGGTGAAGTTAGCAGGATCCAAGTCGATCCGGGTTCATTGTGAGCATCATGCCCTAGCGCCTCATGTATCATCTTGGAATTCACGCGATGGTGGCATCAGCGAGCACAATGATTTATGGATTTAACACCGGTAGTCTCGGCGCTTGGTAAGATCGGATAAAGTGCCAAATGGGGGACTTAAAGTCGAAGTCACTGCTATGTGATTGGCGGAGACTTCCTATAACTTATTGTTGGATTGACCTTGGATCCACAATAATGTTATAGTCCCTCTACTCTTCATCGGTGTCTCAAATATGTGAACCACGAATAATGAGTCAAGGCGGTGGTCGCGGACAAACAACCGTTTAAGGGGATGGAGAATTATTTCAGCGATTCTCTCCTCTACGGTAATGAGTCGGCGAATCATCGGCCCAAGGCACGGACAGCGGTGAAGAAGGCGTCGAAGCGGGCTTGGTTATAGTGGTGGTTTTGTTTTAAATGACATTGTACCTTGTAATCAATCTTGGCGATGAAGAATCGTCGGATGAACATTGTAATTGGCAAATTGCCGATGAATCAATAAATGGCGATTTAGAGTATCCTTTGTCTTTGAATGATGTGATGGCGAGGTTTATACAATGATCGAGTTGCACACCAACTTCGGTCATCTTGCTTTACACAAAAGCGGTTCGAGACTCCTTTGGGGCGGCACTTCGTCATCCCACGAAGATCAAGTAGTGAAAAAGACTTGGTTTCACGGTAAAGGAGATCACGGTTCAGCGCCGAATCACTTCTTAGAAAGCGGCGAAGGCGACAATGGACCTATCCTCCACACATTCGGATATAGTCGAAACAGGTATCATGAAGAGATGGGGTATGACTTGACACGAGGGAAGGTCTATGTTTTGGGCGAGGTCCTCGAGTCCCTCGAGCGGCATATGTCCCAAGAGGAAAGCGGATAATTACTATGCATTTAGAAGGGGATTGGGATCTGAATCCTCCTCGGAAGATGAATGCTCGTGGTGATTGATAATAATCCACCGGTGAGAGCGGACATTCGTCGATTCTTGGCGTGGGATTACGACACCGGCCTGGAGAAGCTTTCAAGGCTTTAATGTCAAATATGGCTACGGTCGATCACACTCTTGTTGAGAGTGATGAAGACATGCGGCATGGGAAGACCCATGGATCCATCAACTCGAAGCGGTTTGGGGATAGGTTGAACAAAGAACCCCCACTAAGGATGAGGTAGTCGAGGTTAATATGGGTGATGAAGAGCATCCTAAGCTCATTAACATCAGCAATACTCTCCCTCGGAAGAAAGGAAGAGTTGATTGCCCTAATCGGGGAGTATATCGATGTATTAGCACGGAGTTACGAGGACATGCGGGACTTCGACCTAATGTGGCAACACATCGCCTCAACATCAAAGGCGGATGTCAAACTGTCAAGCAACGGCAAAGGCGGTTTAGATCCACAAATATTGGAGGCAATTGTTGGCGAAGTGAAGAAACTCATAGAATCGGGATTCATCGAGGAAATTCAACATCAGTTGGGTGGCGAATATAGTCGGTCATGAAGAAGAATGGTTCGATTAGGATGCGTATGCGACTCTGAGACCTCAGCGGCTTGCGAAAGATGACTTTCCTCTTCCAATCGCGATGTCATAGTTGACAATACGTGTGGATTTGAAAGAATGTCCTTTATGGATGGCTTTTGGGGTATAATCAAATCAAGATGCACCCGATGGCCTAAACACGGCGTTGAGCAGCCCATCGGCATATATTGCTACGGTCATGCCGTTCGGCCTCAAAATGCGGCGCAACATACCGGCGAGCAATGGCGGAGATTTTCGGGATCATCTTGGGAAAGCGGTCGAATGCTACGTCGGCGATTTGGTGCGTGAAAAGCGTGACAAAGGAGATCACATCAAAGATCTTAGAGCGGTATTGAACTCATGCGGACTCATCGGCTAAAGATGAATCTGCCAAATCCTTCCTTGGGATGTCGGTGGCAAGTTCCTCGGTTTTGTCGTCACCGACAAAGGAATCCACGTCGATCGACAAAGTGAAGAAACTCATAGAATCGGGATTCATCGAAGAAATTCAACATCCGGATTGGGTGGCGAATATAGTCGGTCATGAAGAAGAATGGGTCGATTAGGATGCGTATGCGACTCTGAGAGACCTCAGCGGCTTGCGAAAGATGACTTTCCTCTTCCAATCACGATGTCATAGTTGACAACCGTGTGGATTTGAAAGAATGTCCTTTATGGATGGCTTTTGGGGTATAATCAAATCAAGATGCACCCGATGGCGCCAAACACGGCGTTGAGCAGCCCATCGGCATATATTGCTACGGTCATGCCGTTCGGCCTCAAAATGCGGCGCAACATACCAGCGAGCAATGGCGGAGATTTTCGGGATCATCTTGGGAAAGCGGTCGAATGCTACGTCGGCGATTTGGTCGTGAAAAGCGTGACAAAGGAGATCACATCAAAGATCTTAGAGCGGTATTGAACTCATGCGGACTCATCGGCTAAAGATGAATCTGCCAAATCCTTCCTTGGGATGTCGGTGGCAAGTTCCTCGGTTTTGTCGTCACCGACAAAGGAATCCACGTCGATCGACAAAGTGAAGCGATTCAAGAGTTGCAACCTCAGAAATGCGAGAGAACTTCGGGGGTTACAAGAGGCGATTGGCGTACATCCGGCGGTTCATATCGAACCTATCGAGGAAGTGCCAACCGTTCTCAAAGTTGAACAAGAAGAGCGTGTCATATATTTGGGGCGGCCTTTGCCGAAGGCATTGAAGAGATCAAGTCTTATCTCGCTAAACCTCTGTTCTTGTTGCACGCGATGGAAAACCGTTTTGATCTACGTCAAGGCAGCGGATCACTTTCGTTAAAGCGCTTTACTCGCGCAAAGGCGGCGATAGCGGTCCGCGAGCGGCGATGTATTACGAGCGAACATTAGTGGTCTTTGAGTCTCGATATCAATGGTGAAGCGGTGCCTTGCATTAGTGTTAGCGATTGAGAAAATCGCGACACTATTTAGTCGGACAAGCGATTTATGTTATCTCTAGCGTAAATCCGGTCCGGATATTTATGACCCAGCCGGCCTCGATGAGTTGGCGTTTGGCGAAATGGGCCTTGCTCTTGTCCCAATATGACTTGTATTTCAAACAACAGAAGTCAGTCAAAGGACAAGCGATTTGCGATCTCTTGGTACCCGGCCCGACAGCGGATGCGGTTGAGCTATATGATGATCTTCGGATGAAGTCCACGAAGTTAACACTACATCGCACCAACAAATATGGCGATTGTACTTTGACGGAGCTTCTCGAGCTACCAACGTGGCAAGTGCCCCCGGATGTTCTAAGATTTCCGCCGGTCGGGGTTGTCTTAGTTTCCCGAGGAATCATGTCATGCCCGTGCTTATTCACTCGAACCTTGCTCTAATAGCGTGGCTGAATACAATCGCTACTTATTGGACTTAGTTCGCCAAGGAGCTGGGGTCGAATATCTCGGCGTCTGGCGATTCGCAATTGATAGTTAAGCGAGGTTAAGTGGTGACTCTGAAGTCGAGAATCGGATCTAATCCTATCATCGGATAGCGTTGAAATGGCGGACTCATTGAAGAGTTTTCATCGAATATATCCAGCGCCTCCAAAGCGCTTATCGCGGATGCAGCGGCGTTAGGCGTGTCGTTAGCACAACCTTAGAGACCGAGCAACTAGTTACGGTCGGGACTCACCAACTCTTCGTACCATTATACGATGAGACACAAGAAGATAAGGGGTAGTTACCAAAGAAGTACATGCAACCCAAACCAAGTTGGAGCCGAGATTGGCTTTCCTATCATCGATTCGTCTTACATGGCATTAGGAAGGCGTGAGGAGAAGAGTCAATCGGCGAAGAGCTCAAGATTCTTTATGACACTCAAACCCGGATGTTATATCGTAGAGTGCGATGGTCTTTGCTCGATGCCTCTCAAACAAAGAGGCGAAGAGGTCCTTCGGGAAGCACCACGAAGGTGAATGTGGTGCACACCGGCTGGTCCCAAGCTCTGATCGAATCGGGAGAATGGGCTACTTTTGGCCACGATGATTAATGGCGGTCGATGCGGCTCGGAAATGCCAGCGTGTCAAATTCCGCGAATTATATGCATCGGCCTCTGGCGGTTGCATCGCCGGCCACATCGGCCATTGAGACATGGGGAATGGGCGTCGTAGGTCCCATTTTCCTCCGTCGGTCAAAGCGTCGGTTTATTCTAGCGATCACCGATTACTTCTCCAAGTGGGCGAAGCAATCCGCTAAAAGAAGTCAAAGCGAGTACCGTCGTCAAATTTATCAAACACCATGTCATTTATCGACATGGTGTCGAAACGGATCGTGCATGATAATGGTCCCCAATTTATCGGCAATTCCTTCATCGGGTTTTGCGAGAAATTCAAGATACAAGATGTCGTCAGCGGCTTATAATCCGGCGGCAAATGGATTAGCGAAGCATTCAACAAGGCGATTATCAAAATGCAGCCGAAGCTTGTGAAGAGTAACAAGCGAGGCTGGGATGATAAACTTCGGAGAAGCACTCTGGGCATATCGCTGCTTGATGCATGCATGGCGGAGAGACCCGTACTCCACGGTTTCACGGGTGCGGCGATTCTCCGTTGGAGATCGAATCCGTCGCCGTATCGCCCTTTCAGCGAGATGGCGATTGAAGAACAACATCGAAGCGTCTCGAAGAGCTTCGAGATGTTAGATGAGAAGCGCTGGAGGCTCAACAATGCATTGAGTTCTACCAAGCTAGGATGTCGAGGCTTTCAACAAGAAAGTTCGACGAGAGAACCTTTAGAAGGAGATTTGGTCCTCATTTGCTCGGCGACCGATAATCCTCACTTCAAAAGAAAGGTAAATTGAACCTAAATGGGAGGGTCCGTTTGTAATAGAAGCGGTCTACTCAATGGTGCGTATCGCCTAATTACCCAAAATGGCGGCCAGGCAATTAATCTTAGATAAATGGGAAGTTCTGAAGAAATACTACCCTTAGTATCTTGGGATAACCCGTTCAGCGGGAAGTTCCTCGTGGGATGTGTTACCCACTTTCCTTGAGGATAACCCTAGATTTATCCTCCATCATAATTTCCCCACCGATCAAATTCCTTGGCGGTGGGCCTACAAATTACATGGTACATTGCCACAATCTCCTCTTGATTCCTTCTATGAACAAGAGGCCCAATCAAAATCCCTTTTCTGTAGGAGATAGAATATAAAATTCTTCCTCTCCAAGCGTAAGATCCTTTCGTGATAAGCGGAAGGGTTCTTTCCATCTTCATCTTAGGTAGCCGGTGAAGGTATCTTGTAGGGATTTTCAGACGGGTTGTCCGTGAAGGTCACTGAGTCTTTTCGGTTCTCGGTGGAGATCCCACTCTTAGTTCCATCTTCATCTTAGGTAGCCCGGTGAAGGTATCTTGTAGGGATTTTCAGACGGGTTGTCCGTGAAGGTCGCTGAGTCTTTTCGGTTCTCGGTGGAGATCCTCTTAGTTCCATCTTCATCTTAGGTAGCGCCGTGAAGGTATCTTGGGATTTTCGGACCAGGTTGTCCGGTGAAGGTCACTGAGTCTTTTCGGTTCTCGGTGGAGATCCACTCTTAGTTCCATCTTCATCTTAGGTAGCGCCGGTGAAGGTATCGCCGGGATTTTCGGACCAGGTTGTCCGTGAAGGTGCTGAGTCTCTTCGGTTCGGTGGAGATCCCTCTTAGTTCCATCTTCATCTTAGGTAGCCCGTGAAGGTATCTTGTAGGGATTTTCGAGACCGGGTTGTCCGTGAAGGTCGCTGAGTCTCTTCGGTTCTCGGTGGAATCCCACTCTTAGTTCCATCTTCATCTTAGGTAGCGCCGTGAAGGTATCGTAGGGATTTTCGGACCGGGTTGTCCGTGAAGGTCGCTGAGTCTCTTCGGTTCTCGGTGGAGATCCACTCTTAGTTCCATCTTCATCTTAGGTAGCCCGGTGAAGGTATCTTGGGATTTTCGGACCAGGTTGTCCGGTGAAGGTCGCTGAGTCTCTTCGGTTCTCGGTGGAGATCCCACTTTTAGTTCCATCTTCATCTTAGGTAGCGCCGGTGAAGGTATCTTGTAGGGATTTTCGAACCGGGTTGTCCGGTGAAGGTCACTGAGTCTTTTCGATTGAAGACACGAGTTCGATTAAGGGTATTTTATCCGAAGCCTAAGAAGGGATAAAGTCAGCGCCTCACCGCGTTGCGGTTTAGTCTTTTAGATTGAAGAAGACACGAGTTCGATTACGGGGTATTTCATCCGAAGCCTAAGAAGGGATAAAGTCAGCGCCTCACCGCGTTGCGGTTTAGTCTTTCTCGATTGAAGAAGACACCAAGATTCATCTTGGGGCATTTTATCCGAAGCCTAAGAAGGGATAAAGCCAGCGCCTCCTGCAGCGTTGCGGTTTAGTCTTTCTCAGATTGAAGAAGACACGAGTTCGATTACGGGGTATTTTATCGAAGCCTAAGAAGGGATAAAGTCAGCGCCTCACCGCAGCGTTGCGGTTTAGTCTTTTCGATTGAAGAAGACACGAGTTAGATTAAGGGCATTTTATCCGAAGCCTAAGAAGGGATAAAGCCAGCGCCTCCTGCAGCGTTGCGGTTTAGTCTTTTCGATTGAAGAAGACACGAGTTCGATTACGGGGTATTTTATCGAAGCCTAAGAAGGGATAAAGCCAGCGCCTCACCGCAGCGTTGCGGTTTAGTCTTTCTCGATTGAAGAAGACACGAGTTGATTAAGGGCATTTTATCGAAGCCTAAGAAGGGATAAAGTCAGCGCCTCACCGCAGCGTTGCGGTTTAGTCTTTTCGATTGAAGAAGACACGAGTTCGATTACGGGGTATTTTATCGAAGCCTAAGAAGGGATAAAGCCAGCGCCTCACAGCGTTGCGGTTTAGTCTTTTCGATTGAAGACACGAGTTCGATTAAGGGTATTTCATCCGAAGCCTAAGAAGGGATAAAGCCAGCGCCTCCTGCAGCGTTGCGGTTTAGTCTTTTCGATTGAAGACACGAGTTGATTACGGGGCATTTTATCGAAGCCTAAGAAGGATAAAGCCAGCGCCTCACCGCAGCGTTGCGGTTTAGTCTTTCTCCGATTGAAGAAGACACGAGTTCGATTACGGGGTATTTTATCCGAAGCCTAAGAAGGGATAAAGCCAGCGCCTCCTGCAGCGTTGCGGTTTAGTCTTTTCGATTGAAGAAGACACGAGTTCGATTAAGGGTATTTCATCCGAAGCCTAAGAAGGGATGAGTCTACGTGTAACAGCGTTGCGGGTGGTCTCTTGCGGTAAAAGTCTGAAGCCTATGTATTCAATATCATAGCAACAAGTCTAGAAGAGTTTCATTCTTTTAGCACAGCGTCCGCGTCTTGAGCGGATCACGATAATCCGCCGCTAGCCCAACTCAAGCGGTGGTTGGTAAAGGCTAATCAAACCCGTTGATGGTGAGGGTTTGCCAAAAATCCTATAAGTATTATGGTTAATTATTTACGATGAAGTAAAAGAATCATAATAAATAATGAAAGGAATAAATCTTATTCATTTGAAGCAAATATAGAAGGAGCTACAAGCTGTTTAAACATCAAGTCTATGACAAAGGATTTGTTGTTGGTGAGACACTTCACCATTGTAAGCTGGTGGAGTTCTTCACAACTTCGGCTCTGAAGGACTCCTCATCGGTGTTCGGTGTCTTCATGGTTGCCTCCTCGAGCTCGGCCGGTTTACGCCCGACGGTCGAGCTCCCTAGGCATAGCGGTGAGGGCTTCTTCCTTGTTGGCCTTGGCGACTCAAGCTGCCCATCCTATCTTCCTCGGCATGGAGCTCTCCCACGGCGATATTATCCTCTCCGCTTTTCGCCACAATATCGGTCGGATGTGGCTTAGGAAGAATATGTCGGCAACAACAGCTCAGAGCTGATGGTAGCGGTCTCTGCATCACGGACTTGAGCCCGGTAAAACACGAGCATCGCGCCATGCCTCTAAGCGTCGTCGGTCGGCGGCTATGTATGAGGAAGCCCGGCTGCCCGTAGTTCTTGCGGTCTCGAAGCTTTCCCTCGGATGGCGAGGTCATCAACAATGGCTGAGCCATTTCGGGGTAACCATATCCGTATCAAAGCCATCAGGGGATCAGCGGTGGCTGGCGATGAAGAAAGCCGCCATGAAGGACCTTTTCGATCCGCGGTGTTCACCAAAGAAAGAATGGCGTATTTCCAAGCGGATAATAAGATGGGATGGATCTTCATCCGGCATCAGCGCTCTCACGGATCATGGAGTCGAGATGTAGGCTCTGCCTGAAGAAGAGGACTTTAGGATTCTTAGTAAAAATGGCGAAAGCTTATTTGGCTAAAGACCCTTACCGTCTCCTTGATTGTAGTTTGAGGCTAGCGAGTCTACGAGGCGTATCTATCATTTGGGATCTTTGTCAGCGGTGAGCCCTCGGTGTGCTCATCTATCTCAGCGATTATTTGTGGTAGGCGATTACGGCGGCGGAAAGAGGAGTCCTGCCACTACACAAATGGAATGTCTCGGCCTCTTTTAATTATAGTGGTATTAGCCAAGCGGTTGATCCTATAATTAATCGAAGAAAATTCATACCTTCTTCGGGGATGGTAGTTTGGGTAAATCTTCACCAAGGGTATCTCCATCCTGTGACCAAGCGTAGCGAGTCATCCATGGAAGTGTTGCCATATAACCCGATTCCACGAAATCTTCCATGGAGAAGTCACGAAAAAGAAGGCATTAGGAAGGCAAATGCAATTAAATCAAACAATAGGTAAAGTTACTTACCTCCTACGGTGGGGTTAGCTTGCCTAGTCTCGGTTTGTGCATTTGTCTCCTGCAATCTCTCTAAAAGAACAAAAAGCAAAGAGGCAATTAGTGGGGGTACAAATCGAGTCATTCCATTCTCGCATTCGCCACCCAGAAGAGGAATTATCGATGTTAGATGTACCTAGGTCCGCCGGATCAGGTCCTACATCGGCCTCCTCCGCCATAGCTCCATACATTTGTTGAGTAAAACTTGGCTCAGCATGAGCAGAACTGGGCTCAGCAGAATTGTGGGGAGGAAAATCAAAGCCAGGATCATAATCCCTAAAACCCCCTGCATGCAAATGAAAAAAATGTCAGTCTCCAAAAGCCGAAAATTTCAGGTTACATCGCGGCGAATTGTTACCTCCGTCATTTGGATCATTCTTGGTCAAGTCTATATCAAGGGACCGAGGATTCCGCGATTCTTATGGGCTAACCTCTTCGTTTAACCCTTGAGAGGGTTGAAATTCTTCTTCTTCAGCAGTTTTCACGAAAATTCGGTTGAATGAGAAATCAATAGAGAGGATAAGAAAGCGAAGGGGAAAAGAGAGTACGAGGTTAGCGGCATCGCTTGGTCCTCTTCTAAAGTCCCGGCACGAGTGGTGGAATTCCCCTCGGCCTCAATCGGTGGATGAGATTGCCGGCGCTTCCTCTGAACTTGACCGGCATCTTGGAGTGTCTGAGCGCCGGCTCGCAACGATGCTTCGGCTACCAAATCTGAGATGGCCCTTACAGGGACCGGCTCGTTAGCTACTAATAGCCAACTACAATGAAGGAATGTCGACTCCAGCTGACGGTCTGAGCTCGGGAGACTGAACCTAGCACCGGTACATCCCATGACGCTCCACAACCATGCTCGAAGGCCATCCACAAGTCCACCTCGAGTCTGGAGCTGTCGGTTCGGGTTCCCAACATAAAGTTGGTGCGTAACGGCTGGCGAGCAAAGCGGCGAGGAAAATAAGGCTCAATGAAGCATTCCTCCTTTACCGGAAAGTGAGATACCACGGCACGATATTCACTAGCCGGTTAAAGCGACCAATGTCAAGTGAAGTCTGGCGTGTCTTGGCACCTCCTCGTCAACCAAGGACTCACCATATTGACCCGGAGAATCGAGGAAAACATGGAAAAGATCCACCCTTTGTGAATGCGCATCGTTTCTTGATCTCTGCAAAACCCGCCCTTCCATCTGCAATCCTCTACCAACTGTAAGAAAGGAGTAGACGAATCTGTGGAACCCGGTGCCGACATCATGTCGGGACGATGAAGGACCAACCAGGCCATCAAATAGGTATATGGGAGCTCTACTCGGACGGAAGGGATACGTGATGATGGCTCATCCTTTCTCTGAGTAAACGCTCGAACTATATGCCGCAATCCACGGTGAATATTAGCCACCATCACGGAAGGAGAGTTCCTTCTTGTGGGCGAGTTGAGCTGCGGGATAAAGGACCTCAAAGGTAAAGCATCATCAGATTGATATGGAACCACACACTTCTTGAGCCAGATTGCAAGGTAGCCTGCTAGGAGAGTTGTCGGCTGGATAGGCTTCACCGCATGCCACAGAAAGGTCGCAAACTTGGTCCCTGAAGGAAAGCCTTCTTTGGCGTAGCTGAGCGTATAAGAGTTAGCCTCGGACTTCTCGATCAGTTCATTAACCTTCGAAGGAGTGAGCGGTGATAGTTCACATATTTCCTCGCCCGATTTGTCCTCCAAATCTTTGGAACAAGTAGTGTGACTGCTTGAGACTCACTGCGATTTCCTTTTGGCGCAAGGTTGATTGGGCGAGCTATATAGTAATGACAAGTGAGATCCCATAAAGTCTTATAGCGATGGTGTGTTCCTTCAGCGGCTCGGTTCGATTGGAGGAAAGTACTCGATATAGCATCTTCCCCATGGGTAGACACGAAATCGGTACATCTCATGTAAAGCCAACCCCAACTTCGCCGTGTTTAGTGAAAGCGTATTGAATCTGGATTATAAAGCTCGAATAAGGTGAAGAAATGATTGGCTGATTGGAAGGCCATACATGGTGGCACGAATCGTGAATCTGAGACCACAAGCGAAGTTCTCCATCCCATCGGTGAGGGCGTAAGTGGTCGGCGACCCACCAATGCTTACTTGGCGAGTGAACCCAACGAAGAATCTATGACTAGGCGGCGGCATCTCGCCCCAATTTAGCAAAGCGATTCTTCAAAGTCGGCGAGGAACAAAAGCTCATCGCAGGCGGTGTGTCGGCCCTACAACCCGAGGTGAAGGCCGATGGCGATTCCTATTGGAACCGGAACAGGCTGGCGGGTAATAAACCCACAATGAATATGATCATGCTCCTCGGTCGGGCGCCATGACATCTGGCGTGTCCGCGGCATGGTGTCTAAGGTCGGTCAATGAGGCGGCGAGGTATCAGGGGAATATACAAGGGCCTCCGTCGTCTTTGTTCAACCACCTCTCACTCTCGATAAAAGGCGTATCAGGATCCTTAAGCGAGTCGCCGAATAGATAATCGTCTTTCGCAAAGGTTGATGAGCTGGTGTCCCTTCTGGCGGCGCATCGGTGACCAATCGTCGGAGAAGCGGGAACTCCCCTCAAATCTGACTGGATCGTCTCGCTGATGTGCGGGTGCAAATCGGCGAGATAAAAATCGCGGGATCATCAGCGTGGAATAATAGTCACTATGGCGTCCATCGACGCGTAAGTGGAAAAGCTCGAGGAATAATCAAGCGAAATCGAGAAAATATTCGGTTAGTAAATGGCGTTGAATTCATCTTACATAGATTGAGTCACGACCTTATAGCGGGTATGGCGATTTCATCCGTCTTGAATACGGGAGAGCGATAAATATAGCGTAAACCAGCGGCAATATATCCGTTCTGAGGCGAGAATGCGGTGTGAAATCGCTCGAGGCGGGTGATCTTTGAAGCCTCAATCCTCACGAAGGAGAATCTCGGCTCTTCCCAATCGCCTCACAAAGGAGAAACGGCGGGGTCATAACAAAGTGCATAATCTGAGCGTCAATCCCCACAAGGAGGATTTGGCTCTTCCCAATCGCCTCACAAAGGAGAAACGGCGGGGTCATAACAAAGTGCATAATCTGAGCGTCAATCCCCACAAGGAGGATTTGGCTCTTCCCAATCGCCTCACAAAGGAGAAACGGCGGGGTCATAACAAAGTGCATAATCTGAGCGTCAATCCCCACAAGGAGGATTTGGCTCTTCCCAATCGCCTCACAAAGGAGAAACGGCGGGGATACAGCATATATGCGAGAATATGATAGCGGCGCACCACCGAAAGAAGGGCGTGCATTCCGCAGCGCCGTCGCGAGTTGATCGACTCCTCGAAGCAGCGTGATCTTCCGGCGACATCGAGCGCAAAAGACAAATAGAGTCGGATACGGTGGAAGATCAGCAAATAAAGGTCAAAAGCTACAAAATCCGGCGCCGAGCACACAACGGCGCCGGCTGCGGATCGCCCTGGGCACCAGCGCCCAGCGCTGAAGCGCCGCCCGCCATGGCGGCGCCAACAGCCAGCTGGCGCCAGCCAGCGGCAATATATCCGTTCTGAGGCGAGAATGCGGTGTGAAATCGCTCCGTTAAAACATCGAGGCGGGTGATCTTTGAAGCCTCAATCCTCCGCGAAGGAGAATCTCGGCTCTTCCCAATCGCCTCACAAAGGAGAAACGGCGGGGTCATAGCGAGTACACAATCTGAAGCGTCGGTCCCCACAAAGGAGGATTCGGCTCTTCCCAATCGCCTCACAAAGGAGAGCGAAGCGGGGTCATAGCGAGTACACAATCTGAAGCGTCGGTCCCCACAAAGGAGGATTCGGCTCTTCCCAATCGCCTCACAAAGGAGAGCGAAGCGGGGTCATAGCGAGTACACAATCTGAAGCGTCGGTCCCCACAAAGGAGGATTCGGCTCTTCCCAATCGCCTCACAAAGGAGAAACGGCGGGGTCATAGCGAGTACACAATCTGAAGCGTCGGTCCCCACAAAGGAGGATTCGGCTCTTCCCAATCGCCTCACAAAAGGAGGATTCGGCTCTTCCCAATCGCCTCACAAAGGAGAAACGAAGCGGGGTCATAACAAAGTGCATAATCTGAGCGTCAATCCCCACAAAGGAGGATTCGGCTCTTCCCAATCGCCTCACAAAGGAGAGCGAAGCGGGGTCATAGCGAGTACACAATCTGAAGCGTCGGTCCCCACAAAGGAGGATTCGGCTCTTCCCAATCGCCTCACAAAGGAGAGCGAAGCGGGGTCATAGCGAGTACACAATCTGAAGCGTCGGTCCCCACAAAGGAGGATTCGGCTCTTCCCAATCGCCTCACAAAGGAGAGCGAAGCGGGGTCATAGCGAGTACACAATCTGAAGCGTCGGTCCCCACAAAGGAGGATTCGGCTCTTCCCAATCGCCTCACAAAGGAGAAACGGCGGGGTCATAGCGAGTACACAATCTGAAGCGTCGGTCCCCACAAAGGAGGATTCGGCTCTTCCCAATCGCCTCACAAAGGAGAAACGGCGGGGTCATAGCGAGTACACAATCTGAAGCGTCGGTCCCCACAAAGGAGGATTCGGCTCTTCCCAATCGCCTCACAAAGGAGAAACGGCGGGGTCATAGCGAGTACACAATCTGAAGCGTCGGTCCCCACAAAGGAGGATTCGGCTCTTCCCAATCGCCTCACAAAGGAGAGCGAAGCGGGGTCATAGCGAGTACACAATCTGAAGCGTCGGTCCCCACAAAGGAGGATTCGGCTCTTCCCAATCGCCTCACAAAGGAGAAACGGCGGGGTCATAGCGAGTACACAATCTGAAGCGTCGGTCCCCACAAAGGAGGATTCGGCTCTTCCCAATCGCCTCACAAAAGGAGGATTCGGCTCTTCCCAATCGCCTCACAAAGGAGAGCGAAGCGGGGTCATAGCGAGTACACAATCTGAAGCGTCGGTCCCCACAAAGGAGGATTCGGCTCTTCCCAATCGCCTCACAAAGGAGAAACGGCGGGGTCATAGCGAGTACACAATCTGAAGCGTCGGTCCCCACAAAGGAGGATTCGGCTCTTCCCAATCGCCTCACAAAGGAGACAAGGCGAAGCGAGATGAAAACAAGAGAAAAGAGCAAGAGGGGGCGGCCTAGGTCAAAGAAAGGAGGCCTTGTGGGTATTTATAACAACCCCATATGCACCCAATCCTCTTGGAACAAGGACTCCTATTTGGCAAGAAGTAGGAATTCTAATTGGAGTCCAAATCAATTCTAATTAGGACTCTAATCAGCCCCTAATTAGGAGTCCTAATTGGAATCTTGTTTGGATGTCAAGATAGCGCCAAATCAGTCCGTTAATTGGCTCCTAATTCCTCCGCTATATTGGGAAAGATTCTGAAGGTTTATTCGGCAGGATAACACCTCGCGAATTCCCTCGACGCCGATCAACGCGTCGCCCAATCCTACTCCAACTAGGATTACAGTATAAGCTGTTGCCTAATTCATGAGAAGTTCGGAAGAATATTTTCACAAGAAATATTCTTAGGGATAACTTCGATCGTCGCGGATTGCATCGGCGTAAATCAGCGTCGCTAATCCTACTCAACTAGGATTACGGTATAAACTATTTCCTAATTTGTCGAGAAGTTCGGAAGAATATTCTCACAAAAATATTCTTAGGGATAACTTCGATCGTCTTGGATTGCATCGGCGTAAATCAGCGTCGCCTAATCCTACTCAACTAGGATTCACAGTATAAAGCTGTTTCCTAATTTGTAGAAGTTCGGAAGAATATTCTCACAAGAAATATTCTTAGGGATAACTTCGATCGTCGCGGATTGCATCGGCGCCGATCAGCGTCGCCTAATCCTACTCAACTAGGATTACAGTATAAGCTGTTGCCTAATTCATGAGAAGTTCAGGAAGAATATTCTCACAAAAATATTCTTAGGGATAACTTCGATCGTGCGGATTGCATCGGCGTAAATCAGCGTCGCCTAATCCTACTCCAACTAGGATTACAGTATAAGCTGTTTCCTAATTTGTCGAGAAGTTCGGAAGAATATTCTCACAAGAAATATTCTTAGGGATAACTTCGATCGTGCGGATTGCATCGGCGTAAATCAGCGTCGCCTAATCCTACTCAACTAGGATTCACAGTATAAAGCTGTTTCCTAATTTGTCGAAGTTCAGGAAGAATATTCTCACAAGAAATATTCTTAGGGATAACTTCGATCGTGCGGATTGCATCGGCGTAAATCAGCGTCGCCTAATCCTACTCCAACTAGGATTCACAGTATAAAGCTGTTTCCAAATTTTCAGCGAGGAGTTCTGGAGAATAAACCTATATTCTTAAGGATAACTTCGATAACCCTTAATTTCCTCCACCATAATACCCAAGAGAGGAATAATATGGCGTGGAAGTCATTGTTGATCTAGAACAACGTGTCGGTCGAAGAAACTTCTCCCACCGTGGATAATCATATCCCAACAACGGTCAAAGCGTCGCGCGGATTGAAGGCTAGGGCGATGGTTAAAAGCCAAATGGTCTCTTGTTTGACAAAGGAATCCTTGGAGGATATCTCCATGAAAAGATTAGTCCTCGGCGTGGTTAAACCAACAACACCGTGATGATGGAAGAAATAGCCGGTGAGGGTTATGAAATTCCATGCAATTGACACAACCAACATGTAAGCCAACAAGGAGTTCGCCGACATACGGATAAGTCAAAAGTCCGATGGTTAGTCAAACAACAACCAACCGACCACGAGTTACAAACAAAACTCACCCACCGGCTTGAATCAAGATAACAAGCGGTCGGACAATAAATGCAGCACCGTGATCTTATCGGGAATCCTACAAAGAAGCTGGATGATCTGAAAGAATCGAAGACTTGAAGCTATCTTTTGGGACCCTCGGTAGGCGAAGGCGGGAACCATCATGTCAAAGCATCGGACTCATTAAAATTGAGGCGAGGCGGCTTTGGAGGGTATCTGTAGGCATAAAAATTGCTTATCGGTGCCGAATGAAACTTCGTGGCGGTGGGTTGGCAACTAACGATCCATTCGACAAACCGGCGTCGCCAAAAGCGGCGTGAAGCGAGTCGGCGAGTACATGAAGTGAGTCGGCAAGGCGTCTGAGCCAATGAAGCGGCGTGCGAGTTGACTAAACTCAAACATTGGCGAGGCGGAATCAACGTGCCAGTCCGTCAATGCAAGCGGGCGCTTAAGCTCGAAAGTTGATCGGGCCGCGGACTCAAACCTAACAGCGACATTACGAACAAAACTAAACCGGAAGACGAAAGAATCGAAGACTTGAAGCTATCTTTTGGGACCCTCGGTAGGCGAAGGCGGGAACCATCATGTCCAAAGCATCGGACTCATTAAAATTGAGGCGAGGCGGCTTTGGAGGGTATCTGTGGCGTTGAAAAATACTTACAAGATCCCGAAACCAACTTCGTGGCGGTGGGTTGGCAACTAACGATCCATTCGACAAACCGGCGTCGCCAAAGCAGCGTGAAGCGAGTCGGCGAGTACATGAAGTGAGTCGGCAAGGCGTCACGAGCCAATGAAGCGGCGTGCGAGTTGACTAAACTCAAACATTGGCGAGGCGGAATCAACCGTGCCAGTCCGTCAATGCAAGCGGGCGCTTAAGCTCACGAAAGTTGATCGGGCCGCGGACTCAAACCGCATGGCGAGGACCTCGATATAGAGAGATCCTCGTGTTTGTTCACAAGGATAAAAGTTGTAATCTTTTTGATTTTCATTGTAAGCCTTAAAATAAAAGCGATATTTCTTTTGAATTTTGTTGTAGGCCAAAGAAGGCGTAAGCAAGTTCAAATCAATGACAATCATCCCAACTTTTACGAGCAGTCTTTTTTATTTTTCTTCAATTTCTCTTGGATCACTTTGGTATATTGGGCCTTTGTTTGTCTTGATTTGGACTTCAAAATTGGTATAAATTGAGAGAATTTGAGTTATTTGGGCTTTTATTCATTATTTCTTTATTTGCCTGCAAAATAAGATAAAATAATTATTAGTAATATCTTTATTCATATAAAATAGGTACTGAGGGTATAAAAATGTAATTAAAATGTGATAATCAATTGCCAAGACACTGAAGTCGGTCATGTAAGCCGAAGCTACCGCAGAACCTTGTTGGATGGATCCCATCATCCGGTATTTGAAGCGGGCACTTCACTAAAACATCTTTGCCGAAACCACCTCGGCCAAATGGCCAAGGTGGCTCGGCCACTGGCCGAGCCACCTCGGCCAAATGGCCAAGGTGGCTCGGCCACTGGCCGAGCCACCTCGGCCAAATGGCCAAGGTGGCTCGGCCACTGGCCGAGCCACCTCGGCCAAATGGCCAAGGTGGCTCGGCCACTGGCCGAGCCACCTCGGCCAAATGGCCAAGGTGGCTCGGCCACTGGCCGAGCCACCTCGGCCAAATGGCCAAGGTGGCTCGGCCACTGGCCGAGCCACCTCGGCCAAATGGCCAAGGTGGCTCGGCCACTGGCCGAGCCACCTCGGCCAAATGGCCAAGGTGGCTCGGCCACTGGCCGAGCCACCTCGGCCAAATGGCCAAGGTGGCTCGGCCACTGGCCGAGCCACCTCGGCCAAATGGCCAAGGTGGCTCGGCCACTGGCCGAGCCACCTCGGCCAAATGGCCAAGGTGGCTCGGCCACTGGCCGAGCCACCTCGGCCAAATGGCCAAGGTGGCTCGGCCACTGGCCGAGCCACCTCGGCCAAATGGCCAAGGTGGCTCGGCCACTGGCCGAGCCACCTCGGCCAAATGGCCAAGGTGGCTCGGCCACTGGCCGAGCCACCTCGGCCAAATGGCCAAGGTGGCTCGGCCACTGGCCGAGCCACCTCGGCCAAATGGCCAAGGTGGCTCGGCCACTGGCCGAGCCACCTCGGCCAAATGGCCAAGGTGGCTCGGCCACTGGCCGAGCCACCTCGGCCAAATGGCCAAGGTGGCTCGGCCACTGGCCGAGCCACCTCGGCCAAATGGCCAAGGTGGCTCGGCCACTGGCCGAGCCACCTCGGCCAAATGGCCAAGGTGGCTCGGCCACTGGCCGAGCCACCTCGGCCAAATGGCCAAGGTGGCTCGGCCACTGGCCGAGCCACCTCGGCCAAATGGCCAAGGTGGCTCGGCCACTGGCCGAGCCACCTCGGCCAAATGGCCAAGGTGGCTCGGCCACTGGCCGAGCCACCTCGGCCAAATGGCCAAGGTGGCTCGGCCACTGGCCGAGCCGATTATGTCTCGAGGAAATCCATGAAGGGATTTGTGAAAATCACCCAGGGGATCATACTCTGGCTCAAAAGATTATCCACCAAGGGTACTACTGGCCCACCATTCTAGCCGAGTCAAGGCAACTCGTATCTCACTGCGAGAAGTGTCAGCTTTTCTCAACCATCCCACGAGCCGCCGTGACCGAGCTAACCCCCGTGTTGAGCCCAATTCCATTCACCTAATGGGGACTAGACTTACTGGGGCCTCTCCCACTTGCATCTGGGCAATGAAGGTTCTTGATCGTCGCCATTGATTACTTCACTAAATGGATCGAAGCCGAATCCTTGGCCAAAATTGGCGAAAGCAATATCACCAATTTTGTGTGGAGATCCATTGTATGCCGATTCGGCATCCCTATTGCCTTTATTACCGACAACGGCACCCAATTCGACAGCAAAGGCTTTCAAAGCTTCTGTCAAGAATGGAACATCTAGCTCAAATTTGCCTCGGTAGCCCATCCAAAGTGTAACGAACTTGCGGAAGCCGCCAACAAGTGTATTCTTCAAGTCCTTAAGAAGAAGGTGGGCAAAGCAGCAGGAAGTTGGGCCGACGAACAATGCGGAATCTTGTGGTCCTATCGTATCACTCATAAGAACTCAACGGGTGAAACTCCCTTCAAACTTACCTATGGAGCTGAAGCGGTTGTCCCAGTTGAAGTCGGCATGCCGACCATATGACTAAAGCACTTTGATGAAAACTTGAATGTTGAAGGACTTCGACTCGGACTCGACCTTATAGATGAAGTTTGAGAGAAAGCTCTTCGATCCCAGATCATCAATCAACAGTGCATCACTCGACACTACAACAACAAGGTCCGACCATGGAGATTCAATATAGGTGACCTCATCCTTCGCAGGGCCATCTTCCACAGAGACACCAAGCAAGGCAAGCTAGCCACCACTTGGGAAGCGTTCTACACCATCCTAGAGGAGATGTGTCCTGGGACAAATCGTCTAAGGAGCTATGATGGAAGGATCCTTCAACATCCCCGGAACATCGAACATCTGTGAAAGTTTTATCAATGACAGGTACAATCTTTCATCCTTATTAGAGAAAATTTTCAACTAACATCTATGTGTTTCTCTTTTGTCCAAGTTCAATTCAGTCAAAACTGACCCGAAAGCCCTTGGTGTCATGTTCATGAATAAAACCAAGGCATCTCAATCAATTCGGTCGAAACCGACCCCGAAAACCCTTGGTCTCATGTTCATGAATAAAACCAAGGCATCTCAATCAATTCGGTCGAAACCCACCACGGAATCCCTTGGTATCATTATCATGAATAAAACCAAGGTATCTTAATCAAATCAATTTCTCGGTCGGCACCGAGAGAAAAGCCCTTGGTACCTCTAAGAGGGTAAAACCAAGGCGACGCGACCTTCCGACACAAAAAAAGGCCCTGGTGCACACTTGGGACAAGATCGAGGCATCTTGACTATTAAACCAATCTCAAGAAGGGGACATCGTACATAGATAAGCGCGAATGTCGATCAGGGAAGTAGGTCGACTCAACTGACTCGTCCTCAACTCACTCATTCAACTTGTCTGACAATTAAACAAAATTCCCCAAGTCCAAATGATCACATAATCTTCTCGGAATTATCAAGTGTTCAATATAAAAAAAATTTAAGTACTACACAACTGAAAACAAACACACAAGTTTGAATTCTCATTCATTAGTTGATAAACTTTACATCATAAGAACATAAATACACAGATACATACAAACACAAGGGGAAGGTACATATATCATGCTCCCTGATCTGGAGTGGGAGTAGTACTCGGCAAGTCAGCACTGGCATCTGGAGCCGGGGCCTGCTGAGTTGTCATGACGGCAACAGGAGTAACTCCTTCTTGCTCGTCTTCGGCCTCACCATCTCCTTCCCCCTCCACCTCCAATGACACTCCCTCTCCTGCTGTCTCGAGCTCCCTTAGGAAGTCAAGACAAGTGAAGACTCGAGGGGGATAGTCATTGTCAGTGATGGGTTAAAACCTAGGAGGCAGAAGGGAGGCGAGATGGTCGAAGCTGACTTTGCAAGCCAGAGCCACCTCAACTTTTCCCAATGGACTTTGGCGATATTCTTCAATCACCTCCACCTTATGGCCCTTTGAGTCCAGCAGAGCAACTCGTTCCTCTAAAGATTGGACTAGAGCTTGAGTCGCCTCGTGAGCCCTCCGCTCATCCTTAAAGTCGAGAATGGCATTGTCAGCCATCAAACGTTCCGACCTAGCCTTCTCTTGAGCCTCAACCCTATAGCGCTTCTCCATCGCCACCTCCTCATCCAAATACTTGATGCAGGCATCCCGCTCAGCGACCCCTTTTTCAAGGCAGCTGATCTTGCTCTAAGCTCAGCGATGATGGAGGATTGCTTGGAGAGATGCTATTGAAGCCCCCTGATCTGGTCATCTTTGATCTCCAGCTCCCTCCGCCAGTTGCCTTTCCTCTGGGTTCGCTTAGTCTCGAGCTCCTCAACCGGACATTCGACCACCCCAGTAACCCGCTTTGCCTCTGCTATCTGCTACGCGAACTCCGAAGGAAGTCGACGCGCATGAGACAGCCGAGAAAATAGCTCCTGGTCAATCAGCGTCCCTCGAAGAAAGTAGCTCTTGAGGTCGAAGTGCAGGCCGATGGTCAGCATCTCTTCTAACAGTTTCAGGTCCTTCAAAAGCGAGAACTGCTCCACGGCCCTGACTTGAGCAATGCTTATCGCAGAACCGAGCCCTCCTTGTGGAGCGGTTTCCGAGTGACGAACCGAGCATCTTCTGCAGGCTCATCCTTGTAGGAAGAACTATCGCCCCTCTCCCCTTTCACGATAGCTCGAAGTTCCTCCCACTGTTGAGGATAAATATCTAAGACAAGATAGGGGTAGGGTCAACTGTAACCTCCCTCCCGAGCAAAGGCGGCACTAGCCTTTGGGATCTCAGTGGATTGGGAGATAGCCGTCTCCTCTACCGCGGCGCCAGCTTCCCTCGCCGGCTCCTTACCCGGCCTAGTAGCGTGCTCGGGCTGTAAAGCTGGGAGTAGCAACTCCTTGGGTTGGTCAGCTTTGGGCTACAGCGTCCTTGGCCTGATCTCCCTTCATTTGCTAAGGGGGAGAAGTTTCATCCAGCACGACGATTTCGGCTTATAGGGGTGAAAGGCCTGCTGCTTCGCCCCCAGCAATTGTGGACAAAGAGGACTCAGTGGTTGTCCTCTTCCTTTTTCTCACTTGTTCCTCCTGTTGGACCGCCAAGCTCGGTCCTCCCAGTGCAGCCAAAATCTCCCCCTTTTGTGACCTCAAGCAGGCCAAATCTGCGGAGGCCACAACCCTCCTCATCTTTTTTTAGGGCCTTCTAGTGGGGACCTATGCTACTGACGCGGAGCCTTCTCCCTTCGAATCTGCCGAAGGGCCTTTATTCAGAGGAAGGGCTAAAAGAGTTGCCTTCACCTTGTCACTCTTTGAAGGAGGAAAAGACGAGATCCTGGCCGCTCGAAGAGTACAGGGATCGAACAAGTTGCTCATTTCCCTGGACCCGGCATAGTTGTGGATCTTGTCCAATTGGCGGCCTCTTCGGCCGACAGGATGCAATGCCTCAGTGCCTTCCTCTTGATTTCTAGCCATGTTGGGCATGCTAGGATCTCATCTGCACCCATTACCCACACATAACGCTCCTTCCAATCTTTGTTCAACTCGAGAGTGTTTAACACTATCTTGTGTCCTCCAAGATAGTGGAAGTAGTAATGAGCATCCTTCTTCGTCGTCTTGATGCCGACGAGGTTGCTCAGCAAACGCAGACTTGGCTCGACTTCAACTCGGTGGCAAATCACCAAAAAAGCCACTAGAATGGCGATAGCGTTCGGGGTGAACTGAAGGGACACCCCGGCCTGCGCACACCTCGCCGAGGGAATGGGTGGAGGCAGCAGAGTCAAACTCAAGTGGTTGATGTACAGAGGAAGCCGGTTGTGGTCGTGATGATATATCCCCTCACTACTACTTGGTACTGCCAAGGACAGAGAGCGAGGAAGATCACACATGTCGTAATACCCCTCTGGCTCTTTGTCGGTGATCTATGTTCGCACAGTTTCGAGCAAGGCGATCCTGGCCTCATTGCGAGCAACGCTGGAACCTTAAGCAGCCATGAATTTGATCAAAGGAGAGAAGCGAAAATCCTATGAAGAAGAAGATTTGTAAGCACAAAATTAGGGTAGAAGTGGCGAAGAGATTTCCCCTTTGATCCTAAACTGCTATATATAGACTTCAAGGACAGCACGTGGCAAAATCAGGATGGCTGGCGTGCCTGTGTACGGACGGCTCTCATCACGCCTCAATATCCGAACAGGCATCACAAAAATCAAAGCGCCACCACCTTTACTCCACAGCCGCTTTTCCTCGAAACTCAAAACGGCAACCCCATGTGTCCTTCATGACGTCATGTTGTCTTTTCAAATAGAGACCTATCACTTCCCTCCTAAGGGCAAGTCTTGTCATTGCTTGTCGGTCGACTGCTTGCAGTTCAAGTCGGCCTAATTTACTGAGATGGACACTTGACCCAAGGGGCGAGTACCGACATGGAAAATGGTCCTTGACGTCAAGTCGACTCATTCTACAAACAACGTCCGCTGCCGACACCTAACATGGACTGCCAAAAACGCGATGCAAGTCGGCCTTCGAACTTTTTACCTGAACAAGCTAGGCTTGTAAATTTTCCCATATAAGGGCAACTACCACACAAGAGTCCATTGTACAAGTCGATCCTTGTTCAAAAACAGGGTAAAGACCTTAATTCAACATAAAATCAAAGACGTATGCTAAATGTCAGATATGGACTCATGTGAAACATATCTGGTAGTCGGACTTACAAATAAGTCGACTTATCTCACACAACTTGGCAAACAAGATTGCAAGATTGCAAAAACAAGTAAAAGAAAATCAATTCGAAATGAACAAAAATGTATTTTTATTCACATTTCAAAATTAGTTACAAATTTATAAGTACAAAAATCTATAAAAAGCTAGATTAAGGGGACGCCGAGAAGTCCATATCTGCTCCTGGAGTCAGAGGAAGAGCGCTGGAAGTGGAATGCGGAGGTGTCGAAAGAGACCTTGGCTCAGCCCTTTCATCTCTCTGACCTGAAGAACCCTCATCCACCTTAGTCGTCACACTGGCTGGGGCTCGTCCTCGGCATGACTTCCAGCCGAGACCTCAACCTCACTAAGATCTATCCCCACGCCCTGTCTTTCTAAATCCTCCAGGACCTCCAAACAATAGTCGACACTTTGGGGGTAGTGGAAGCGACCGTGTGTGTCCCACATCTCGGCCGGAAGCTGTGCCTTTAAATAGTCACATCCGGCTTTGCAGGCGAGCGACACTTCTGCCTTCCCGATCAGGCCTTGTCGGTACTCCTCAACAATTGCTGACTTATAGGCCTCAGATTCAAAAGACTCTATTTGACTTCGAGATATGGCTATGGACTCCTTAAGACAAGCGACCTCCTTTTGAAGTTAGGTCCTCGCCACTTGCTCTTCTCCTAACTGGCCCTTCGCGTGTTGAGCCACCATCTTCTCAACCTCAACTTGTGCCAAGGCATGATCACTTTGTTGCATCACCTTGTCCAATCGGCGGTTCTTCTTCTGAGCCTCGGCAAGTTCTCATTTGAGCTTAGCGATCTCGGCAGACTTCTGAGTATTAGAAAGTTTCAGATCCTCCGCTATTTTTTCCCTGGCCTCCAGTTCGAGATGCTAAGTGTCAACTCCTCCTCCTTGGATGACAACTCCTTGAGATCCTCTTCAAGGTTAGCAGAGACCTCAGCTCTCGGTCTCCTAGCCGCTTCCTAGAGTTTAGCGTAAACCTCTCGGACCTGCTCAATTCGGCGGAACATTTCTTGTTCCACCAAGGCCCTGCGGACCAAATAGCTCCGCAAGATCAAATGGAGATCCACATCAGGCACCTCCCCCAAAATCTCCATATCACACTGGAGCCAGAATTGCTCAACCGCCATTGACTGGGCGACACGAGACTCCAAGACCGAAGACCTCTTGTCGAGATATCGACCCGGCTCATGCCTATTCTCCTGACTCGGTTCCCTTTCATACCGAGGACCCACCTTGGCAGTCCTTATCAATAGCACCCTTATTCTATCCCACGTGGGCGTGTCAATCTCATCAACGTGATGGGGAAAGGCCAGCTCAAATAATTGATGGTCTCATGCTCCTCGGCTGCTGGCTCCTTCCAGGAGCGACGAGCCAGCTCGACAGGCGCCCCTGACAATCCAGCACCACCTCTTCTCTCTACGGGGATCTCGGCCTGAGTTACCGTCTACTCTTCCTGGCCAGATGCCCCCTCATCTAAGTGGATGACGTCGATCCCCGCAGCCTCGGAGGATCCCCTTGGTCCTTGCTCCCCTACCGTCTTCAGTCTCTTTCGTCTCTCAACTAGAACATTTGAAGACGACTGTCCCGCTAGCTGGATGGAAGCTATCGTCGCATGAGGCTGGACTCCCATCATAGGCACCGAGGATAAATCTTGGCGAGCACGCTTGACTGGTCCTATCGGCGCTTCTTCTTGAGCGTCGGCAGGGGATACACCCGACTCTTCCTCACCTCCGGCTAAGCCGGGAATCATCTTTTCAGCGGCTATCTTCTGATCCTTCTCCAAAGCAGGAACAGACGAGATGCCTACCACCCTCAATACAGAGTTGTTGAACAAGCTATTCATGTTGCGGGAACCCTAGAACAGCCTAATTCGGTCGAGAGCGTCTTACTCCCCAGCCAACAACTCTCTAGCCGCAAGACCCTCCTGGATGATTTCGGGCCAGTTCGAACACCCCAACTCCAAACCTGTCCCTTCCACCCACACAAATTTCTCCTTCCAACCCCTATTCGAGTCAGGCAGATCGGAGACAATTTGAATCAGCCCACCATCTTAAAATGGTCGTGGGCCTCATGTTGGCTTATTGTGGGGGTAACCAGATTACTGAATACATTCAGAGAAGGCTCCTTCCCGGACCAAAAGTTTATAACAATTTAGCCTACTAAAGCTACAATAGCATTCGGCGTTAACTGCATGGGCGACACCCCTAGCACAGTGCAAACTTGGTTGATAAAGGGGTGCAGCAGTAGGCGCAAACCATACTCCAAGTGCTTGATATACAGCGGCTGCCAGGTCTCAGTATGGTCAAAGATCGCTTGAGATTTCCCTGGCACCGATATCTTGTACTCTCAGGGGATATCAAACTTGGAGCGCAGAACTTTCAATTGCGACGCATTCACCTTGGAAGAGATGGTCCGCAGCTTCTCTTGTCTGGCGTTGAGAGCATGAGCATCCGCCATCATGAAATCGCAAGTTGATCGGAGAAGAAGAAGCAGATTGGAATCCTTTTTAGAGAGGAGAATTTTCGGAGGCAACAGTTCTTACCATTCCGCTGGACAGTCCGCTCTTATAGGCTTCCATATAGGCTTCCACACCCTACAGCTGTTGCAATCTAAGCGATCGAGACGGTTCAAAATCAAAGGTTTGAATACGTCTCGGAACCCGAAGCGCCCTCACCACGAACAAGGCAGGGCATGTCCACCTTGACTAGCCCACAGTCAGGCTCGAAATACGAGGCGCCCGTAGCCAAAAGTAGGTGGCGACATCAGCCATGTCACATCAAAAAGACTACCCGCATGCTTTGCATTAAATGTGCACTATGCCGAGCAAATGCAGGACGGTTTCTCTTGGACCCGGCCTAGGCCGCCTCCAAGTGAAAGGGGCCAACTGTTATGGTCCTAAATTATCCAACTAAAAACAATTCGAACCCACATCCCAGACAACTCAAGGTGCCGACACCTGGCGGGGATGACTCAAAAGGCGGTGCTTGCCGACTAGCCAACCATTTTGCCAGACAACTCCCTTTGCCGACATCTTCAAGTGGGATGACCCCCTAATCGACCACCCATCCAATCGGTCGACACCTTGCGAATTCAACTCGAAAGGCGGTACTGCTCGGCATGCCAACTGAGACGGGAAAACGACACCATGCCTCAAACCTCGCGCCAAGCGATGAGTCATCGTTACATTGAATGCAAAATCTTAGTCATCAATTCTCTGAGCTCTTAGATCTTTAAGACACGACGTACCACGTGCCTCCTATCACTTCGCATTAAATGCCGACTCGATTTCCCCCACTCAATTGGCGACACCTGTGCTGCTTAGATCTCTCCGCCAACCCATACGATCAAAGTGACCCTGTACATTCACGGTGACACTGTAAGTAGAAGTGACTCAAGCTGCCGACTATCGATCGACCAAAGTTACCAATCTACCCCTGGACTATTGCTATAAATAAGGGAGCTATTTGTAAGATAAAGGTAAGCATTTTTCTAAGCCCTAAATCTGATATAATTAACTTCAATTAAAATTTCTCCACTCAAGATTATCCACTAACTTGATCGTCAGAGGAACCACCGGGGATCCAACCCCAACCTCTTACGAGTTGGGATATGTGCAGGATAATTCGGGGATTTTTAGGCTCGGACATCGAGAGGAGTTAGAGGACTCCAATCACTCTTAGCAAAAGAACTAATTGACTGTGTGATCCATAGCATCAACACCCACTAAACAAAAAGGTATTTTGAGATCAAGGGTTTCTCATGGGAAGAAAAGCTTCAATGTTAGATTCAGATCAAGGTATTTTGAGTGGATCTAATAGTGAAAGTTCAGACGAAGAGGTATATCATTCATATGATGATTTATATTCAAAATATAAGGAGGTGTTGGTTCACCTTGAGAAAATTGCTGAAAAGTATGAAGTAACAAAAGGATGAATACAAACTTGAAGAAAGAAAATAAGCTTTTGTCAAAAAAGTGGAATTTTATTCTTCAAATTTGAATTCAAATAATTCATCTTATGATATCACCTCTTTTGTATGCACACAATATTACGAGCCACAAAATCAAATCTCTTGTTTATCTAAGCAACTTGAAAACAATCAATGTGAAAAACAAACTTGTTGCTAAGGTAAATGATTTATTTTGTGAGCTAATTCTGAATAAATAAAGTTTGAAACTCAATGCACTACTATTATTTTTAAGCGAACAACTAAAGTCCAAAATAGTGATTTGGAAAAGTGAATTTGGGATCTAAAGGTCTAAACATGGTCATTTCAATCAACAATTATAAAAGTCTAAACTTGACTTGGTTATTCATATTCTAGAAAACATAAAAGTTTCAACCTTATTTTATAAAGGGTAATAATCTTGAATGTTTTGATTCTATTCACAATAGAACTTATGATTCTATATGCTCATTATGTGGAAAACAGGACATATTTCTATGAGCTATCGTATGAGATATAGGAACAAAACAGGCAAACATATTTGGGAACCGAAAAGCCTTATTGCTAACCAACATAGACCTATGTAGATACCTAGGTCACAATTATCTATCTTTGTGGAAACTGCTTGGTCGATCGAGGATTTAGGCAACACACGGAGATTGCTTGCAGGTTCAGATTATCAAAATCCAATCTTTGATCTGCATGGATATGAGGAGATACTAATTTGATATATGTTTTCTATTATCTTCTCATAAGGGAACGCTTCAGATATATTCTTTAACCCTTACTTGTTGTATGTATATTTTTGGGTGATGCATGAGATACTCGGCATGTATTAACTTATTTTTTTATTGTTTATTAGTTTAATTTGTAATAACTTATTTTCTTTTATTGAATATTAGTTTAATTAGTACCATTATGCTTGCTCACGACTGTTGTTTGTACATAATATTTTTCTATTTTATTTGATTTGTTTTTATTTTTATATATTGAAAATAAAATAAAAATTTCTCTTTCTTTATTTTTGTTTTCTTATGAAAAATCAAAAACAAAATAAACTTTTATTTCTTTTTGTTTTTATTTTTATAAAAATAAAAAACTTGGACATGCCTATGTATATGCTCTTACAAGATATATTCATATAAGGTTATCTGTTGGTATATAGGCATGAGTTTATTATATTTGTTCATATATTTTACACATCTATATATGCTATATGTGCACACAAAGTTTTATACATATATGATTGATAATGATGGTTCACGATATGTTTCATATTACTTTTCACATCTTAATATTACCTTATCATGATTAGTATTAGAAAATAAGAATAATATTTTTATATGTTGTTCATGAAGTGTTTTTAGATATATCAAAAGTTTGAGCTTAATCTATACCTGAATATAGCACCAAAATTTCTAAACATGTACAAAGTACATATGTGAAATAAAATATCAAGCAAAAAGAGTGTATCTTGAAAAGATAATCAAAGATCCGCTCTATAAATCCATGGCAAAATTGGGTGTATTTGTTAAAATATGGTCAAAGACCAACACTCATAGATATGATTGTGCAATGTCTCAAGGGTATCCATCCTATGCTAAATATTTCCCATATTTAGAGATGGTGTACATAAGCCCTCTAAACACTATCGTTCTTCCTCTTAAAAATTTCTATATGGTTGAGATGATAGATCGAGATTTTAGAACTTTTCTAAAGGTTGAGAATATGCAAGTTGTGTAACAAAGAAGAAGCTCAAACTAGATGACATATATGTAAATTCGTTTTATGAACTAATATAATTACTTTTATTGTTGTTTTACAAACTTTTCATCGATATATTTATAGTTTGTGTGTGAATTTTAATATGACTTATTATCATGGTTCACTTATTTTGAAGTTATATATGTATCTCTCGTGCTATTTTCTACAAATTTCCTTGTGAACCGGTGTGTATTTCTCTTCCTTTCACCTTTAAGCAATTTTTATCTGAATTCTCAATTATATTGCAAATCCTCGGTGTGCTTTTATTTAGCTAATAACAAAAAGGGAGAAAAGGTGAAATTTTGAAATGTTTCATGAGTGTTTATGCTTTATAAAAGTTTTTTTCAAATTGATTACATGATGGATTTTTATTTTGAAAATTTTTGAACACTCGATGCTTTATTTCAAGGGAGTTTTGGAAAACCTGTATACATTTTACACTTTCATGTATGCACTTTTGTAGGGAGCTTTGCATACCATTTATCTTTTGCATGAAATTTATTATGTGTTTATTTTATCTTGAATATACATCTCACCATGTTTTACATTACGTATTTTAAATTCGAGTTATCAAAAGGAGGAGATTGTTAGAATATTGTTCATGCAATTATCTCTTGTTTGATTAATAACAAAATCTCATTTACTATTTATATGTTTTTGAGAGGGTTTTACATAAAACCACCTTAACTTTACTCAGTTGATGGTTACCACCTACTTTTTTTTATGAAAACCACCTTAAATTGCTTATATGTTTTTAATGTCACACCAATCTATGTTTTTATCGTTACCACCTAAACATTTTTTGAGGTACAGTTACCACCTAAACTTTTACGGGGTAAGTATGATTTTCATAAAATAGCGGTGGTTCATGTCAAAAGTTTATAAAGGTAAGGTGGTATACATATCAATTTGTGTTCGAAAGTGGTAACCATAAGAAATATAAAAGTATAGGTGATAAAGAGATATAAAAGTTTAGGTGGTAACGATAAAAAAATAAATTGGTGTGACATTGAAAGCATGTAAGCAATTTCTGATGGTTTTCGTAAAAAAAAAAGTTGGTGGTAACCATCAATTTGAGTAAAAGTTAAGGTTTTTTTTATGTAAAAACCCTTTTTGAGACGATATATTTCAGGTATAAATAGGTACGAGCAAGATGCGATTCGAAATGATGCAAAAATCAACATGAATGTTGATTTCTGCCTTCGAACCATCAACATGAATGTTGATTTCAGCCTTCAAACCATCGATGGCCAAGGAGCACCCATCGATGGTCAAACATCTTATCGATGGTTACACGAGTCAATCAGAGAAAAAATAGAAACCAAAATCAAAACCATCAATGGTCTGCAGTGCACCATCTATGGTCGTAGGGAACCAGCGATAGTTATACGCCACAAGAAATTACAATCAAGTTTGGAAGTGTATAGAGCAAGATAACAAGTTAATCATAGCTGAATCTAGGAAAATTTCAAGAATAAAACTCCATTTTGAGCATAGGGGAGTGTCCGTCTCAAGTCAATGAAGTCACGGGGAATGGACCGTGACCGCCCGCTTCTATTAAAAATAGACATTTTACCGATCGGTTCTCTCTTTCAGAGTCCAATTGTCTTTTCTACTAGTGCAACTTTAGTTGAAGTTTCAAAAGCAGGGGCTTGCGGTCTGTCAAGTGAAGTCAAGGGAAGTAGGATAGTTTGGAAGTGGTATCCTTCTTTCGAAATTAGAATATATTATATAATATCAGACTGACGTTTCCCGTACCTCCTTTCCCAACCACCGAACTTTCATTCCTATCCCGTTTCGGTCGAGCTCTTTTAGAACCTTCACCTTAGCCGTCACAAGCACCTGGAAGAGCCAACCACACCCAAAACAGTGAACTATCGATGGACTATGGAGCCAATTGTTGATTTTCTTTAGATATGAACAGTTTTCATCGATGGTCTACAGTGAACCATCTATGGGTGAATAGTACCATTGATGGTAAGGTTTGCCCATCAATGGTGACAACATATTTTAGCAGAATTGTTGTTTTAATCTCAGCCATTCATCGACCCGTTTGATCTCCTATTTGCACTCAGATTTGGGTATCCCTTTCTCGTCATATCAAAGTCTATTTAAGGAGAGTTGGAGATCATAATTATAGAGAAGTTTAGGGAGGCAAATATACAAAAAGAAGAGATCTTTGTTCTAAGGTTTTATAGAGGCAGTTGATCAAATCCCCTGGGCCTCGTTCAACTTCTTCTCGGTGCATTTTTCATCGGAGTTTGATTCAGCAAGGAAGAGTGCCTTACGCTTACACAGCTACATCGTTTCTTCATGGATCTTTATCTTCATTCGATTTGAAGAACGGTTTAATGAAGGGCTGTAAGATTTTTTTGTGCTTTAGTTTTTTGGTTGGTTGTATCCAAACTTGTAAGTTTGACAGCACGCTCAAGCTGGGGTAATTGAGGGTTGGCATACTCAAGCTAGGGTAATTGAGGCTTTGGCTAGCTAGTGCTAGGTTTCTTCTGGTTGTTGTGAAAAGTTTGGTTAGACGATTAATTTCGGGTAAATTTTAGGGTGTAGTCTTTGAAACCTACAGAATAAGGTTGTGATTCGGGTGCGCTCTAGTTATAGTGAGGAAGGCTCTTCATGAGAAGGAAGAGTGGATGTAGGATTTTAATCCAAACAACTATAAAAATCTCGTGTGTTCCTGTGTTAGTTTGCTTTTAGTTTTTCGCTTTTTATACTTCCGCTGCTTATTATGAGTTAGTCGAAAAATTGTAGCAATCCTATTCATCCCTCCTCTAGGCTTGCATTCCAGTTCCAACAAGCATGAGGCAAAAATAAAATGCAATATGAAAGCAAATAGATTACTTTAAAATCCATAATAAGTCAACCACAAAGATGAATGAAAACTACTAAGGAGAAATTTTTAAAATAGGCCCTTTCACAAAATTAATTCTCATTTTTGAACTATTCTAAAAGTATTTATCAAAATCGACCTAGTTTTACCCACGCCATCATTGTGCGCTAAAATTAGGTCAATTTTGAAAAAAATGGATTGGAAACTTTAAGAGATTGGGAATCCCGTAGAGTTTAACTCTACGGGATTGCCAATCCCGTAGAATTTAACTACTCAATTAGAAAACACAGGATGGGAATCCGATATATATTGTATTTATAATTTCCTACAAAGTAGATAGTTTGGCTAGGGGTCTTAGGTCTTAGATTAAAGATTTGTTTTAAACGCGTGTGTGTTTTAAACTGCTGAACTCCCTCTCTCTTAGGGTTTCTCCCTTCTGTTCTCTTTTTAGGGTTTCCTCCCAATATCCTTTTTAGGGTTTGCTCCCCTTTTTCTTCTTATGGTTTCACTCCTAGAGCTGCCGACTTTAAAAGAATGTTCCTTGTGTTTATTTGAGGCGTTGGAAAGGAGTTTCACTATCAAGATGGCTACGACTCTCAAAGAGATGTGGCAAAAACTGAAGTTAATTGATGAAGAAGAGAGTAGGGTGAATGTTGATGATATCCCAAAGGATCCTGTGATTGATGAATTCCACTTGGTTGGAAAGTTACTCGCAGATAAGCCTTACAACAGAGATGCGTTTAAAAATACTATGAGAAAGTCTTGGAGATTGAAGCCTGAAGTCTCCTTCATATATAGGCCGAGAACTTTTCTTGATAGAGGACAAGGTTATACTCAAGGGACCATGGAATTTTGATAACGCCTTGGTTGGTTGGAGAAATACAGGGAGATGAGGAACCTTCAACTATAAATCTGGAAAGGCTTGGTTTTGGGTTCAAATATATGATCTTCCATTAGCAGCGATGAGAGAGGAGGTTGTGCAAAAAATTGGGAGTGTGATTGGTAATGTGGAAGAAGCGGATGCCAAAGTAGATGGTTATTGTACTGGACAGTGTTTTTGAATTAGAGTTTGTCTCGACATCAAGAAGCCTCTCAAGAGGGAAACCATGGTTGGTATTCGTGGAGGACAAAGTACATGGATTACAATTAAATATGAGAGGCTTATAACTCTTTATTTTTGTTGTGGTGTGTTTGGTCACACGGGGAGAGATTGCCTTACTGCAATGTGACAGAGAAAGGAGAAGGGAAAGGTAGAGATCCAATACAGCGTATGGATGAGGGCTCCAAATTTGCTGTCAAGAGGCTTTCAAACAGTGCTACGATCTGTGGAGGAGGTGACAAGTGAGGAAGGAGAATTGGGAGTGGAGACGCAGGAGCACCATGCAAAGGAGGCTGGAGTTGTTTCAAATGTGTCACCAATCAATGCAAAGAAATACATTGGTATGAATGAGAAAGGAAGCTAAATTATGATGCCTAAAATTATGGATAATACTATAGCTAATGCTGGGCTGAAGGGAAGTGCACAAAACATTATAAATAATGAAGATGTGAATAACTCTTTGAGAAAGAGGAGACTAATAAATCGCGATGGTCCAATAGTTGACACTATTAGAAAACGTGGCAGTCTAGACGGAATATTCTAGACGGAAATTTTTCCGTCTAGAATGTCGAAAATAACGACAGAATATATCCGTCTAGGATATTCCGTCTAGAATGCAACTTTCTAGACAGAAAAATCATCTACAAATATCTTTCTAGACGGATAACTGTTTTTCATTTTTTTAAAAAGTGGGCCCCACTATCCTAGACTAAAATTTCCATCTAGGAAACATCCTAGAAGAAAAATTTCGATCAGGATAGTGGGAATTCCATCCCATTCCATTCCATTCCATTCCATTTCCTTTCCCTCCATCCCCGCCCCCACTTCCATCCCATTCTGTCACCCGCCGCCATGCATGCCTTCCGCCTTCTCCTTGGCCCTTTCTTTTGCCAACCCCTCCCGTCCCCGCCCGCCCTCCGCCGCTGTCCACCCTCCGCCGCCCGCTCATTCAACGCCATTCCAGCCCTTGCCGGCTGCCAGCTGGCCCCCTGGCCCACTCGCCGCCCCCTCCGTCCATGCGCCTGCAATTTGAATTTTAAGGTAAGCAATTTTGTTTTTTCATAATTTCTGCCGTTAATTTAGTTATATTTGTAGTCTAATCAACTTGTATATTACCCTTCCACGGCGATGGCCATTTTAGATCATATGTCCGGACCATATCGTCCTCTCCCTCATTTAAGTGTGCTTAATAAGAAATATTAATTTTTATAATATTCACAGTTTATTATTCAATTATATTTGTGTTACTCACCTTAATCAAGTTGCATTTTGACATTCATAACGTTGATTTTGAAACCCTAATTTAAACCATAATAACATTAATTGAACAAATTTTAGAAATTAACCTTAAGTTGAAACCCTAATTGATAATGTTTGATTTGTCGAACAATTAATTTTTTAAATTAGTGTGATATATAACACAATAACGTATTATATATCAAATTTAGGTGAATAAAAATAACTAACGTTATCTTAGACCCCGTTCATTAATTATTGTCATGAATTTGGACTTCTAATATAAGATAGACGACTCAGTTTGGATATGAAAATAAGTTTTCCATCCAAAAAGGGAACGTGTATCTTCTATTATAAGTAGAAAGAAATGGCATTAATTATTGGATCTATCCTTCTCGGGCGGGTTAAGAATATAGTAGTGCATACATCCAACTTTGTATACTTTGTATGTTTTCATTTCTTAAAAATTTCGGTAGCACGTACCCGTTGTTCTCCGTGTACAATAAGCGTATGTTGTTATGCATTTTGTTCTATTGCCAATTTGCCAATACGCATAATAACATCCGCACAGTGTATAGGGAGAACAGCGGGTAGGTGCTGTCAAAATTTTCAAGAAATGAAAACATACAAAGTATACGAAGTTGGATGTAGGCACTACTATATTCTTAATGGGATAAAAGCTTTCCTATGACAGCCGCTAGAGTGTAGTAATTAGTTTCTATACCTTAATTCTATTTCAAACCTACGTCAATTTGCCCAACTTAAATGTTATATTGTATTTAAGTGCTAATTAGCAGTGGCGGTGTCAGGAATTTCGTTAAGGGGGGTCTCAAAAATAATAAAACAGAATAACAAGACTTTGATCTTCATTCTTTCCTATGTCAAGGGCGAGCGAGCTAACTCAAATCCATTCTCTGATTCAACTGTAAATCTAAGCGGTCATCATATGACAAAGTTAAACCTATGAATCTAATCTTAACTCAAATACCTTATAGTTTCAATGAATTTGCGCTTTTATACCCTCACTTGATTTTTGTTTAAAATTGGTATATAATACTCTTTATGCAATTGTGAAAATTATCATATAGGGCCCACACGTCCTAATTAGAATGAGTGTTGCATGATAATGTTTAGGGGAAATTCCCGTGTTTGCATAACTAAGGGTGTTTAAGTGCAAGTTTTAATAACTTTAGGATATTTTAAATGCAAGTTTTAAGTACTTTTAGGGTATTTTGGTGCAAGTTTTAAAACTTTAGGCTCTGTTTGGCAATGGATTAGTAAAGGGGTTAAGGGGGTTTAACCCTTCGTTATCCCCTCAAACAACAAAAAAGCCAAAGAGCTTAACAACACTTAATAACCATTTAACTGCCATGTCTATTCTTTGATGTTGGTCGTTGCAAATAGCCATGATGCAAAAATGTTTAGCTAAACTTTGACATTTTACACGCTTGGAAAGGAGTTCCTCTTTACAAATATAACTTTTCTTAGGCTATAGTATCATAAACAATTTGTTGATGTAATTTGTAAAGCAAATTATACCTAATTCAATATTTTTTATTTGGCATGTCATATAGTGCGTTAAGAGGCTAATTTTGGATATACTTTGAAATTTACTATGAAAACTTTTCCAAAAAATTTTAGAAAAATTAAAATTGTTTTAATGAAATCATTAGTATATCATATATTATTAATTAGAGTTTCTAATTATATATTACAAAAATTTATTAGTATATCATCTATTATTAATTAGAGTTTCTAATTATATATTACCTACAGATGAGGATAATTCCGGATAAGTCATGGATAGATATTCTTAGGATTGAACGGTATCGTGATCGACGATATAAGGATGGATGTGAAGCCTTCTTGAAGTATGCCGAAATGAACCCAAATAATTTAAGTAGTGGTGCAATGTACTGCCCTATTGTAGATGTAAGAATATGAAGTTGAAAAATAGAGAGGAAATACGAAGTCACATAACAAATTCTGGGTTTTATGAGGAATATAAATACTGGTCATATCACGGGGAAGGCTGTATTGAAAATAAAGTACCGGATGTGCATGTTGATACGACCCATGGTTTCAGGATAGATGATTCAGATAATTTTCAAACTAATATTGGACCCGACATTACCGAATATGATATTAACAATGATAGTGAAGATGGTAGTACAGATGATGTCCAAGATGCAACTGAGGTGGAAGATGTTGATGGACCAAAAAGTTTTGAAGATGTTCATGTTTTTGAGGACTTAGATCGAATAATGAAGCTACTCGAGGATAGTGAAAAGAATCTGTATGAGGGTTGCACCGAGTACACCAGATTTTCATTTATTTTGGAACTCTTACATATTAAGAGCCTTAGTGGAATGGCCAACACTTATTTCGAAATGCTTCTCGATTTGCTGCGGAAGGTAGTTCCGGGAGGAGAGCGTAACATTCCTAAAACAACTTACACGGCGAAGTAGATAGTTTCCGATTTGGGTCTCGATTACAACAAGATTGATGTGTGTCCCAATGATTGTATTCTCTACTACAAGGATAACAAAGAGCTTCAAGAATGTCCAACATGTGGAGTATCTCGATGGAAACGACACACCCGCTCCTCAACAAGGCAGACAACAGAGGCAATGGAGATATAGAGCAAGATCCCAGCTAAGGTGCTTCATCACTTTCCATTAGTTTCTAGATTGCAACGACTGTATATGAACAAAGACACTGCTAAGAACATGAGGTGGCACAAAGAAGGTCGTATAAAAGAGGTAAGGTGAGACATCCTGCTGATGCAAAGGCTTGGAAGCATATTGATAAAATTTTTCCCAATTTCGCTCATGAATGCAGAAATGTCAGACTTGGGCTATCTAGCGACAGATTCAATCCGTTCGGGGTTATGAGTTCAGGTTGGTCTACATGGCCAGTTGTCTTAATGCCATATAATTTACCTCCATTGCTTTGTATGAAACAACCATATATGATACTCTCATTGGTGATACCCGATAAGCATGCACCAGGTAATGATATTGATGTCTATTTAGAGCCCCTAATTGATGAGCTAAAACAGTTGTGGTCGGAGGGTGTGTTGATCTATGATGCCCATGCTAAAGAGTCGTTTAGACTTTGCGCTATTCTCATGTGGACAATTAATGATTTTCCAGCTTATGCTAATCCGTCTGGTTGGTCTACAAAAGGGAAGTTTGTTTGTCCAGTATGTGGTCCAGAGTTTGAAGGCATTCACTTACCATATAGCCGAAAGTGTTGTTATTGGTTCAACAGGAGAAGGTTGCCTTTGGGCCACAAATACAGAAAATTGAGCAATAAGTTTGACAGCACCGTTGAGACTAGGAATAAACCACGTCAACTGACCAGAGCTGATATTGTAAGGTTGCTTGAGCATCTTCCAAAAATAATATTTGGAAAGAACCGGTATTCTAAGGATGACTCATTCAAAGTTAGAGACTTGGGCAAAAGACAAAAGACACTGAAGAGGAAGAGAGCAATCCAACGGGTATATATTGATAATGGAGTCGATAAATTACCTAATGGATGGACTAAATTCAGTATCTTCTTTCAGCTACCATATTGGCAGAAGCTCAAAATCAGTCACATGTTGGATGTCATGCATATTGAGAAAAATGTTTGTGACAACATAGTGTCAACCCTCCTTCAAGATCCTAATAAGTCAAAGGACAACCTAAGGGGTCGTCAAGACTTGGCTGCATTGAATATCCGGGAAGATTTGCAGGCACAAGATTTTGGACTTAAGAAAAAACATAAGCCTTCCTCTCGTGTCACGATGTCGACAGAGCAGATGCAGAGATTTTGTGAGGTCCTCAAATCAGTAAAGTCACCGGATGGATATTCCGCTAATATATCAAATAATGTTCAAGTGCAAGAGAGGAAACTCTTAGGCCTAAAGACTCATGATTATCACATTCTTCTTTATCAACTGCTCCCGGTTGCATTGCGTAATAATATGGACAAAGAAGCATCGAAAATTATTATGGAGTACTCTGGATTTTTTCGAAAATTGTGCCCTAAAGTTATAAATGTGAATGAATTACTAAACATGAAGAAGAAGTGTCATTAATTTTATGCAACCTGGTAGTAATATTTCCTCCTTTTTTCACGATCATGGTCCATCTTACTCAACATCTAGCAAGAGAGGCTATAATTGCAGGTCCTGTATCGTATCGTTGGATGTACCCAATTGAGAGGTTAGGGACTTCACCCACTCCGTTAATTTTATATGCAAAGTATACATCTTGAATTTGTAGTTAAAGTTTTTCTTATTGTAAGTAGTTATAGTTGTTTAAGCTTTTCTCATTGTAGATATTTGGGGTTTATGAAACGCCTTGTTCGCAATCGAGCTCACCCGGAGGGTTTTATAGCTGAAGGTTACGTGACGAATGAATGTCATATGTTTGCATCACGTTACATGCTAATCGTAACAAATGACGACACCAACTAAGGATAAGAAGCTCGTCAAATATCCAAGATCTGACTTAGAGCAGGTTCATGCATATGTATTGAACAATCTTGAAATTTTCAGTGATTATCGAAGGTAACATATATCTACTTAAGAATAGAAACGATCTTAAATCATTTACTTTGAATTTACCAATACAATCTTGTTTGTTGTATAAATAGGCGACATTTGGAAAAGCTTAAGAATGAAATATCAGGCAGGAATGTAGCACATGATATTCAGAAAAAACATATCATCGATTTTCCCGATTGGTTCAGAAATGATGTAAGTAGCGTAGCATTAGTATTGTATTTATATTTTTTTAATTATTTAGCAAACTTGAAGTAAATTATGCTTGATTGATGTTGGGTTTAGGTTGATAAAGACCTTCTCGCTGGTATCTTAATATCCGAAGAAATTTTAGTTCACGCGCAGCGTCCTTACTATGAAGTTAGACGATACAGTGAACATATCATTAATGGGTATAAGTTTAAAACGGTGGCGACCGATGATAAGAGGGTAACACAGAACAACGGGGTCATGGGTTGTTTTGCTCAAGATTGTTTGTCTAGCAGAAGAGATTAGAACCCAGTTGAAGCTGATATATAATATTATGGCCAATTATAAGATATTATAGAGGTAATTTATGGATATGGTAAAACAAATCAGTGTAGTTACATCATGTTTAAGGTTCGATGGAGTCCTGCTAAACCGCACAAGGATCATTATGGGTTTACACTTGTCAATCATGATAAAGAAATACATTTAGATGAGAAGTTCATATTCGCAGAACAGGCAGACCAGTGCTTCTATGTGAAAGATCCGAAGGTTGCAACCGATTGGGTCGTGTTATATAAGGAGCCAATATCTATTGTTCTTCCTAATAATAACGAAAATATTGATGAGGATAATGAACCAATTGGTTCATCTGATGATATTTGGCAAAACTTCTCCTACCCTCAGAATGTTATGCTTGATATGACTGAGGAACCGCCTCAAGCCGACATTCCAATTGTGATCGTAAACAGAGACTCTGGGTCAAATGTGCAAACAAAGTCAACAACCAGTAGGCAAAAGCAGACAATGTTAAATATAGCCAGAACAATCCAAACACGATCTCATGCAAAACATAAAGAGCACGTTGTAGAAGATATATGAACTAAAAGACGAAGTTATATTTGGTAAAATTTTATTTAAATATTTAAATTCAATAAAATAGTAATATTATTAGAAAAAATGTATTTTTTGTTTTGCATCTCATAATTCAATTTTACAGATGAAGAACTCGAGGTTCTTTGAGGGATCGTGTGATCGATCACGGTCTACCATCGCAGGATCGTCGCCTTCGTGGAGGCTACTACCCCGTGATCGTCAGATTCGGGAGGCGACTCTAGCCTTCTCATATAGGTATTAATTATGCATTATATTTGGACTACTCAAAATACATATTCTTGATGTGTTTGTGCTAATTATTTTCTTTAAATATGTAGATGATATTTCTTTATCGGGTCGTCTTCGGGATACATGCCTAGCAGAGTCTCCTCATATTGGAATTTTCCATTCAGTATCTGCATAATATTTATGATATGTGTTTGTATCAATTATTTTTTGTTTTTATAGATGACATCCCAGGCATAAATTATTCATCACCCAGACCCGCTGATACACAGTCAGCACCATCCCCCTCTACAGGTATTGGGTAGTAATAATTAAATTTTTATAGAAGTTATATATATATATATTTTAAATGATTTTCTCGTATTGATTATCTTCTTTAATTATGTAGATGCTTCGTGGACACCATCATTTATGTCTAGTGCAGCGGGGGTCGAGTTACGACCCAAGACTCCTGGCATCAGACATTTACCATTGCCTCCAGAGTCGATGAGCTCAAAATCTATTGCCATGAAGCATCACCCACTGTTGCATTTAGAAGGCTAGAGGACCTAAAGACTATGATGAAAGTTAGAAAAGATGTTGCAATTGCCGAGAAGAAAAGACAAGAACGCCTAGGTAAAATATAATAATTTTCTTCTATTATCTCAATTTTACACTTAACTTCTGCACTAATAATTTCCTTCTATTATCTCAATTTTACACTTAACTTCTGTACTGAACATATTGCTCTCTTGTAGGTGCGAAGCGGGATCTCAATGGTCAGGGTGGACGGGGTGCAAGCAAGCCCGATTCAAAAAAACCACCAAACGGCTTTCGAGCTATTCTTTAGTGGGAAGAGGGCTTGCCAATCGGACAATGGTCCAAAAAATTTAATAACTACATCGGTGTCTTAGTGCGGAGAGCAAGTAACATCAACCCGTACTATAATTTCAAAGAGCTGCCATGGAAATCGTACACTGATATATGGACAGAGCTTATGGTAATGTTTTATTACTTTAGTACTCTAAATAAAGTTGTCTATTTAGATTTCGAAGTTTTTCCACATCATGTTTCAGCTTATTAATATTTTATTAAGAGCATCTTGTACTCTTTATGATATCTTTCGTCTTCTAAGAGTTAAGCTATATAACTTTCATTTACATGAATGTTTTACTTAAAAAGTTGACTACCTTTAAGTAGAATTTGCAATTAATGATCATTTTAAGCTATGAGTGTATTTAAAAGTAATGAATCAGATTAAACTGCATATACTCGAGGTTCTCATGTCATGTAGGCTTTGTGATATCAGGATATCTGTTAAGTATATGTAGGAGACACTCAGACACAATTCTCTTTTCACATATATCTGTTAAGTATATGTAGGCTTTGTAATATGTCCAATTCTCTTTTCACATAATTTATATGGATGTATCTGGATGATGAAGGGTTTTAGCAATGTGAGTTATCATTGACTTGTATACATGTAACAGATATTAGCTTTCTTTGAGAATTTCAAAGGGTTTTAGCAATTAATTTGTTCCATTAACAATTCAAACAGATATATCAACATTGTTAATTGCTAACTAAAACAATGTTGGGAGTGGTATACATGTAACAGATACTAACTAAAACTATTGTATAAGTTTGTTTATGTGACTATTGCTCACTTCATATATTGCCAAGAGAACATGAAATTGGTTAGTTATGCAAGGTTGGCAAAAGAGGGCCAAGTAAGGGCATATAGGGTTTATTTGTCTACTAAAGTTGAAGCATGCACCAGGTATAAATTCACTAAGATATTCTTTAAAAATGTCATCTTTGCATATGATGGACATGTCTCAAATAGCATCTTGCTTCTTTAATTTCTAGAGTTGACAGAGGGGTAGATAATTAACAAGTTGGCTTTCCTAACAATTATATCTATATGCAAATTTGTAGGAATACTATTGTCTTGAAGACTATCCTGGAGCATGGTCCTATGTTTTCAATGTAAAGGTTGAGTCCGTGCTCAAACAGTGGCGGCATGAGTTGAAATCCTCAACATATAATAAATATACAGAAGATTGGCAGAGGTTTTTAAATATCGATGAAAGGGTGGACCTTGATCATTTCACTGCTCTTCTGTTTTATTGGGACACCGAGACAACACAAGTATTTGTTGTAGAATAAATCTAAGATGGGATCGGCGAATCGAAATAGCGCAAGCTTAACCACCACTTGGGATCGACATCGTTTGCCAATCTTGCATATAGTTATTGTCGACACATGGTATATTATTTAAAGTTTTGTATTCGCTTATTTTGTCAATATGACCCACCTCTTTTAACTTTATAAATTTGCAGGGGAAGCCGATAATGCCGGTCAGTTTAAAGGCTAAGTGTGCTTATGGCAACTTTATAAATTGTGTTATATAGAAGATTAAGGCAAACATGTTGTTGGTGGTAAATTTCTTCAATATATCATTATATAATAAGTATTCTGTTGATATTCATTCTTTTTTTTTTGCCAATCACACTTCATAACTTTTTTCCTTATGTGGTTTAGGATACTATTGAGGCTGCGTCAAAGGAGGCAGCACTACTGGCTACCCAGGAAGTAGCTGATGACCCGCACATCCTGTCTAGAGAGGAAAATGACAGTATTGCTCTGAATGTTATGGGGCACAATAACAGGGGCAGATTTCCATTAGCGGGGGTTGGAGCTGTACGGGGCACACGCACAATTTCCTCCACGGCGTCCTCACCAGCTTCGACTGTGATGGGATCCTCATCAAGAACTCCTGCCACGTCAGCAATTCTGCGTGTCTCATCTTATCTGTGGGGTAAGATCGATCCAGTATTACTTGTACATGTGACGAAGGCTATGTTCTCAGATTTGCCAATAGCCCCCACACCAGACGAAGTTTTGACTCACATCATATTATGCTTGTCCGATAAGATTTCGGCTGAATTGTTTGGAGACATTGTATCACTTTTAGACATAGAAACCGGTGATACTGGATCTGGTCAAACCGGTGCACAGGTATGTTGATAATATGTGTGTATTGTACTGCTAAATTTCATACTTACAATAAATCTATTTATTCTCAGGCTGGAGTTGCTGGTGGGAGCAGTAGCGGCGTACAGAGGAGGGAAGCTGGTGACGACGAAGAGTGATTTTTTATGGTGAGTTTTCATTTTTATTTCATCAATTTAATATTGATCTTCTTGAGATGATTTATTTGATGAAGGGTTAGGATTGCACCTTATGGGTGCCACCGGGTGTCATCATATGGACACTTTTTCCTATCACACACACATGATAACCAAACTCCACAATTTATAGGTTAATTTTGTATTAGGGGCAACTATCAAACTAACCATAATAGTTCCTTTAAGAGAGCCTAACCATGTTAGCTCTTGAGAAATTAAAAGTGCTATATCACAATTTTACAATGAGGTAAGTTGGATTTGTATTATAAAAGTGAATGAGGAAAACCCTCCTCCCATCGATGAGGATGATATTGCCCTCCTCAAAACCTATGTATGTAATCCCCTACTTAGGGTTTTCTATCAACTTTGGAACATTTTAATTCTAGTTTTAGGGTCGGTTACTTTTTGAATCGCCAAGTTTGATTTCTATCGGGTGGTATTCCTCTTTATTGATGAAAGTTGGGATTTGGATGAGATTTTGGTTTCTTACAAGTGAAATTTCGTTAAATATTACTTAATTGTGTTGTTCGTTGATCATGATGTTGCTTGAAATATTTTTTAATTATGTCAAATATTGATTAAGCTGAGGGGACTACCATAGTTTTCATTTGTCTTGAATTAGGCTCGAGAGTTTACATTTGTGCAAGTTTTCCCTGCCTTCCTCATTGAAGGATTTCTATTTGCTAGTTAGTTTGTTTTGTTCATTAAATATGAAAATTTTATTCCTTTTAAGCATGCTTTATTCCTTTTAATCATTTAGCTAAATTTTATTTCATTCGTTGAACGGTGCTATTTTTTTCTTAAATGCATGTAAATTTTCATGTTTGTTCATTAAATATGAAGAGTTTATTCATTTTATTTCATTCGTTGTACTCAGCAAGCATCAAGAAAGCGGAGAAGGGAATTAAGGAGATGGCTAAGAAAGTTAATGACTTATGCCGTGAGCACCTTTCCTTCAAGAGTCTATGTCATTTTTGTAATCTGATTGAGCATGATATCATTCAAAGTATAACATACTTGTTATTAAGAAGTTAATTGTCATAATCAATGATGACTATGAACATTGGTTGAAAAGAATTTATAAGTGCTATATCACAATTTTGAAATTTATCTCTAATAGTTTTAACCCAATACTAACTAGAGGGACTAATTTGAAAATACTTAAAAGATTTGGATAACTAATTCAAAAATATGAAGAGTTGAGGAGTTAATCTCAAAGTATGAAAGATGCACATCGGAAAAAACCCTTTCAAATGAATTGAAAAGAAAACTTCCTTGTGACTCAAGATACCCGCCTTAAAATCTTATTGTATTCGTTTCGTAAGTTTTAACTACTTAGGATTCCTCATTGTTTCACAGGTTGACGGGATCATGCACACATCACGTGCATTAGGATGTTTTATGTATTAGTTTTATGTTTTAAGACAATATTTGTAGGAGAGACATGGGATGTTTATTTTGTAGGAGAGACATGGGATGCTTATTTTGTGGATGTTTATCTCGTTTGTGTTCGAACTTTGAATGTAACGTATATTAATTGGTTGGATTTGGTATTGGAATAGTAATGTGGTATGTATATTGAGTAATGTTGGTATATATATTGATTATCGTTAGATTTAATTGGAATTGGATTTGCATATTGGATGGGGAATTGGATGGATGTATATTGGTTTCGAAATTGAATATTGGAATGCGATATTAGATATGAAATGGATGTACATAGGGGAGAAAAAAATTTCAAAAACCCACTGCAGAAAACTGGAAAAAGCTATTCCATACGGAAAAACCGTCTGGAATGTATTCCAGACGGTTTTTTCATCTGGAATGATTTCCGTCTGGACATCATTCCAGACGAAAAACATTCGACGGAAAAACGTGCGGAATACATTCCAAAGGGTTTTTCCGTGCGGAATAGCTTTTTCCGTCTGGAATGTATTCCGACGGTTTCCGTCTGGAATGTATTCCAGATCGTTAAAACCGTCTAGAGTCATTCTAGACGGTTTAGGGTTCTGTCTACGATGATTTTCCGTCTGTAATGACTATTGTAGACGGTATTCCATCTAGAATAGACTATTCTAGACGGAAACATATTAGACCAATATTCTAGACGGAATTCCGTCTAGAATGAGTATTGTAGACGGAATTTGGACTAATCTAGATGGATTTTTCCATCTAGAATGCCACATTTTTTACCAGTGTGAGGAAATAGTTGTTGAGGGTTCGAGTGTAGATGGGTCACACAAACAGGGGCTAAGAAAATTCTTGAGCTTGATGATGAGATGACTGATAAGAGATATAAAGAGGACAAGATAACCAAAGACTAAAGAGATGATGGATAAAGAGGACAGTGAAGGGCGCAAATTTAACATATCGCTGGAGGCTACTAAGCAGCCCCGCCGATCGCAATGAGTTTACTATTTTGAAATTGCTAGGGGCCTAGAGGCTCTCGTGCAGTCCGAGCCTTTCTTGACCTCTTAAAGCCGAGAAACCAGCAGTAGTAGTTTTTTTATCTGAAACTAAGGGTGTGTTTGGCAAGTGTAAAATTGGGCCAGGGTTGAACCTGGCCTAATTTTTTGTTAAAACATGTTTATCAAACTTTGAGGTTAGACTTGGCCCCATTTTTTGAACTCAAATAGTGCCACTAAATTGGTTTTGTTTTGGACCAGGGGTGGTGTGGTCCAAAGCAAAACCAGTTTAACATAAAACTGGCCGGGGCCCAGTGCTGGCTGATTCCTCCATTGTAAACTTCAAAGGAGGGAATGGGTGAAGTTGAGACATGTGTTTGGTTATCACAATAAAAACACTTGTTTAAAGCTGGATGAAGTTTTTTTTAGTTTTTCTTTTCTACCCTCTATTATGTGTTCTTCTTTCAGTTTTGCTAAGCTTGCTTTGAGCTTGGGTTCAAGGGTGTTTTGGGGAGTCTGTGTCAATTTTCATCATTTGCTGTGCTTCTATTTTATTACTCCTTTGCCCTCTTGATTTTCTTATATGTTCCCTTGGGATGGAGGGTAGTTCGGGAAGGAGGGGACTGAAGTTTTTAGATTGTTTTCTCTACTCATGACTACCAGCTATAAGATTTTTTTTCAACTATGATGGGATGGGTAGTGAGGGAGGGATGGTCATGGGAGAGGAACCAGCTCTGATGGGCTGGGGTGATCGTAGAACACCAAAAGATAGCTTCTTTTAAATAATAGTAATTGATGATATATAGTTTATCAATCATTCCACTACATACTATCTCCAATTTGAAAGTATGTAGAATGCATTTTTATAATTACAAGAACCATTGGCAAAGGCTAAAAGAAAATGGAGAGGGACCACTATGGGTGGGGCCTATGTTTCCATTATGATCTTATTAGCGGGGATTTTATATAGAGAAACCATTGATTAGGACATGTGGACAATAATTGATTTACTAGGTAGAATGCATGTGTGTTGTACATGGTCAAATATTATGGTTCCTATTTTTATGAATAATTTTACTATTAGAGTTACATATAAGTTAGAGATAATAACATAAGTATCAATAGTTTTATAAATAAAATATTATTTCTTGCTTATGTAAATATTATAATACTTTTTCCTTCACATATATTGGCTTGCTCTATAATAGCGAACTTTTTGGTCTCTAATGATATAGTCTAATTCAACTCTCTTATTATTTATGAGAGAAACCCTTAATTTTGGGAAAAAGGTTACTTCTAATGGTATAATGAGAGAGTCATAATACATTTGATAATTAGTTGGATTCAACAAATGAATGCTAAGTCTATTTGCATACTTAATAGAGTTCTAATTAAAATTTTAATTTAAAATAGATAAATAGATTATCATATAAGTTCATGGCGAGATTATAGTCGCAAGTTGTTACATTACAAAGAGCCTAAGACAAGTAAACTGAACCGCCCACTTGACTTCAATTCTATTTTGCATCTCTTATCGACTTTTTATTGATATGTAAAGTACAAATTAAGTTAGCAAGATGAAAGAAAAGTTAATATGCAGCTCTAAGGTACGATATGAACAAAGAAGAGAAGATTAAAGAACTTGGAAGGCAACGAATATCGAGGGCTGTATAATTTTAAGAAAAATTAATAAGATATGAATTTTGCTATTTGATTAGGAGAAGGTTAATAGCTAAGCCTTTACAAATATGTCATAGTCACATCGGGGTTTGTTTTATTGTGTTATATAGAAGATAATTATATTAAAATTTTGAGGAGCCAAATTGTATTACACTAAGATATGCTCAACAATATTAGTAACGGAAACACAATCATAACTTGCACATTAAAGACCAATCAAATTTCATGAATGAATAACAAAACTAATCCTGAGTGATAAACTGAAATTTACATTTCATCATTTTGAACCTTAAACTGCCTTTTCTTTTCGGTAAGTCTACAATCTCTTTTAAAACTTTTAATTTTTCCAAAGTCTATATGTCTTCAATGCTTTCTAAAGGAACAAATAGAACATATTTATTAAGTTTTAGAAAATTACACACTAAATTACTAACTAAAATAAATAACCCAAGTTTACTTTGTGCCCAAAGCTCAGTTCATTCTCCAAAGAATTTTTGAATTGAAAGTTAATATGGCACTTCTAAAATTGCTCAATTATCTAAAAGTTACGATTTTTTTAAAAAAAAGGAAGCCAAATAATTATAAAACTAGTTGTAACCATCCATAAAAGAAATTACATACACGAGCACACATGGAATGCTTGTGTAAGGTTACAATAATGAGGGTAATCTTAATGATTACTCGTTATATTTATGTAGGTATGAAGCCATGGTTCTAGCAACTAATCCAGGAAGCCGTGTTGCTATTGACGCTAATGACGGCACGTTTAGGCGTTTGTTCATAAGTTATAATGCTTGTATTGAAGGCTTTATTACTAGATGTAGGCCTCTGTTATTTTTGGATGGAACATTTCTTAAAGACCGCTACAGAGGTATAAAGCTTAGTGCCACAGGGTATGATGGCAACCAAGGAATATTTCCTCTTACTTATTGCGTATGCGACCAGGAGAATGAGGGGAACTGGAAATGGTTCTTACAAGGAGTGTGGACTGTAGGCGTTGAAAAATACTTACAAGATCCCCGAAACCAACTCGTGACGGGAAGTCGGCGAATGACAACCCATCGGATGATACGGACGTCGAATCGTTAAGACGCGAACCCGACGGCAAACCCATAGCGTCACAAGCACGGTTTAAACCGGACTTGAACAGACGATCGGATTTCAGGACTGTTGAACCGGAACAAACCAAGAGTTAGTCCTGGAACCAAATACAGACGGAATCTAAGTCCAGAGAAGACCAAGAGTCAGAATAGGCAGGATTTAAACCCGGAAGACCGAGAAAAAACGGCGAAAACGGGATTAACGGCGAACCTCGGCCAACTTGGCGAGTTACCTCGGCCAACGAGGTGAGCTCGACAAGTGGTAAAGCTCCTCACCCTATTCTATAAATAGGGGGTTTTCTTCATTCGAGGAGGTTGGACATTTTGAGAGTGGGATTTCAGGTGGATTTAGGGACTTTCTCATGAGATCTACAAGTCGTCATTACAGCGTTTCAAGCACCAGCGATCACAAGTTCGATCTCGTCGGATCTTCAACAGCGAGGTGTGATTAAGTCGACTCTGAGAATAGCGTGATTTCTCCTAGTAGATCTCACCCGCTCGGCGATCCTCTCCTTCGTGAGTGTGATCCCGGCGATCCTCTCCTTCGTGAGTGTGATCCCCTGAGCCGTTTCCTTCAGTGGCGAGCCCCTTCATCTGTAGTTCGAACCGGGTTTCTACGGATCGGATTGCGGTGGTCCACGGATGATTCAAGTCCGACACGGTGAAGAACCCACAAAGCGAGGATCCGTATAATAGAGATCGGCGTTTGTTCATACGAGGAAAAATTGTAATCTTTTGTTTTCATTATGCGCCTTAAAATAAAAGGCGATTTTTTCTTTGTTTGAATTACATTGTAGGCCCAAGAAGCGTAAGCAAGTTCAACGACAATGAATAACTAACCGACTTTTACCGCCAACAAGCCGGGCGCCCATTGGGAGCCACCGCCTCAGATCGGAGGTCGTCGTGCCGCAACCATGATTCTTATCCCGGTGGAGGAAGAGGTCGAGTTCAAGTTCGACCGGGAGAAGTTCGAGGAGTACCTATCCTCACCCTCCTCGGATCCGGTTCCCCGCGCTCGGGAAGGTCTCGGCGCAAGGAGAACCCGATGGGCCTCCGATGTAGAGCCCGTGACGGCGAAGTTCAACTCCCCGCCAGCAGGCGAAATCCCTTCGCACCCAAAGTCCCGACTACAACGGGCGCCCGAGATGAACGCCATGACGCGCCAGGCCTCTCAACCGAGCCGCCAAAGGCGACGACAAAGCATGGCGCGCAAATACGCCAAGGCCATGCAATCCATGGATGGGGTCCGCTACGAAGTGGATCTATGATCCAGACTTACGCAGAGGCTCCAGCCTCAAGTGATCGACGGTCCATCCGAGCCGTCAGCCAACGAGTGGATCCGTGTCAAACGAAACCGCTCCACGCTTCAGGAACGTATTCGGAAGCGTCGTGCACTTCTTGCACAGGCACGAGCTTTGGTGCAGCAAGCTCGTGAATTGAAGAAGGAGGTGGTAAAGAAGCCGCCAACATACCACCAGGTTTGGAGGCCCAAGTCTAACGGTGCCCCAACCCCAACTGGCACGGCCCCAAAACCTAAGACTGCCCACACTCCAGTTCCTGTCCCGGCACTTAAGCCGAAGGTTTCAGGCGTTGCAAATTCAGCGCCAAAGTCCAAGGTGTTTGTATCTGAACCGGTGGCAAAGCCGACTCCCGCCACCACCACCAAACCAACTATCAGGGATCGTCTGGGTCCTCTGAGAGAATCACGGGTCACTCCTCATGCAGGAGGTCGCACCCGCTCCAACAAGGACAAGAAGACTCCTGCAGCCCCTCCTATCGGACTGAAAGTCGAAGTCCGAGAGTCTGCTGAGACTTCACACTCACGCAGGCGGAAGTCAAGACGAGTCACTTTCGGCAGTTTTGACGAAATAATTCGTCCTCGGAAGAAGACGTTTTCATCTGACGATGAGGACGTTATACCCAAGAGATTGTGCCAACACACAGTAGGTTGCTCCGGCACTCATGCCGATGAGTTATACTACCGTACTGGGGGTATAAAGAAGGCTCGAAAGAGCTCTCGGCTTGTCCGATCATGTTTGTGCTCTAAGCTCATCAAAACGGTGCTCTCGGAGTGTAATTGCTCTCAAGAAACTCCAGAAAGGATCTCGGTCTTCCAGAGACTTAGCACCAACACGCCAAGACCTAGGTCAAAGCGATTCCAGAAAGGATGACATCCCGAGGGTGAATTGCGAGGTCACTAATAATATGACCGGCAAGAGCGTCGTCACGGACTATTCGGCGCGCATAGCGGTTAACTTCGTTTGCGATGCAGGACTATCCGACGGTCGGTCTGATAAACTTACGAAGGGATACCGCGGAGGATGATCGTCGGCTATTGGCTCGCGATTGCCTCGATCATCAGATCCAAATAAGGGAGCCCCAAGAAGCTTTATGATCGCGATGATCAAGTGGCTAAAATGCTAGATGAAGAGTTGAATAAGCAGCGGAAAACTTCAAGTTAGAGATGGAGTTGGCCATGCACGGCGAGAGAAATGCATGACCAATGATCCAAGCCTTGACAAAACATCGAGGTGAATCGAGTCGGTAGCATCAACGTCGATCAAGATGACAAACATTCGCACTGTGAGGAAATACAAGAGGATGATAACCCTCCCAACCACGCAACCGGGCATAATATAGATGTTGTGGCTCATGAGGCGAGAAGATCAAAGACCTCGAGAGCAAAATCAATTCATTGATTTCCGCCAGAGGTGAAGAAAACAGTATTCCTTGCCCATACCCGAGGGAGTGGGAATCGATCCCATACCCGCTTCACGCTTAACTTAATAAACTTTACACCGCTCGACGGAAGGGTTCCCCGACGCAAAGACTTGATTTACTTCAAGTCGCACCTGAGTCATTTTCGACAATGAGCCGTGATGGTTCGGTCATTAAATCGGCACCCTTCGTGGAGCTGCCGATTGGTACCGCCTCGCCGTGGAGCATTCACAACCGGACGACATGGTGTCTAGCTTCCTCACCAATTTCTTCGGCGGCGATCTTGAAGTATCGATCGGGACATGCTCGGCGAAGCGGAAGGATGGAAGCTGTGGATATCTTTGTCAAACGATTCGAACAAGGCAATGAACCGTCGGATCCAATAACAGGAGTTCATCCTCCGCACTGCCACAACAACTTGTCGATAGGCGTGCTCAAGGCAATGGGGCGGCACCATCTATAGCGTGGAAGGATTTGAAGGTTCGTGGAGAGCAAGTCGAAAGATTCCTCAAGAGGAAAAAGGCGAAAGAGGCCACCGACAACAAAGCTCAGCGTAACTTTGTCCCAGCGGCAAAGGGAAAGAGCAGGCCAGACGGGCGGTTAACCAAACGTTCAACTCCAACCCCAAAGAAAGAAGAAGCAAAGCAAGAATAACAACGGCCGCAACAAAGCACAATCACAGTGGCAACCTGGCCACGTAAATTAAGGCCTCGTGAGCCAAGATTCAAGTCCTATTCCTTTAGGGGCGGCAGATTCCCGGTCTCTTAAAGTATCTCGTGGAGAATAACAAGATCAAGCTCCCTCCGGTTCAGAATCAAGAGGAAGCGATGAGGACGAACGACCCAAAGTACTGCGCGTACCATAGGGCAGTTCATCACCCTACTAAATCCTGTTTCAGCCTTAAGGATAAAATCCAGGCCTTAATTGATGTAGGGGTCATCACTATGAAGTCGTCCAAAGAAAAGAAAGTCGGGGCAAATGCGGTGTCTATAAGCTTTGGGTCAGTGCCATTGACATGGTTTGAACCTAAACCAGTGGTCAAAGTCGCAATGAAGATGGTGAATGACGACCCACACAAGCAACGCCAGAAAGGACTTGTATCGTATACGGCCTCAAATGGCGAAGTCCTGTGGATCCACCTAGACCTGCTTGAAGATGAGCAATGGGTAGCCTCTTCTTCATTGAAGAAAAAGTCAAAGCGGAGGGGAAAGGCATGCCATGCTACTTCCGCAATTCTGGAGGGAGATGACGAACAGTGGTAACGCTCACCTGTCCGGAAGGGGAACTCAAGCCCACGCCACCGTGAGCGACACGGTATAAATACAAGTACCGGAAGTCCCGACCCAAATGCCAAGACGCCGGCCGAGCCGGGGTACCAATCCCTCACTCGCCGAAAGCGCACGCAGTGGCTTCCAAAGAAGCCACAAATGGCGCCACAAGAAGTTCACCAAGGCCCCGGCTCAATCACCCGATTAGAAGAGACAAACCGAGAAGCTCCAACTCCCATATCGCTTGACGTTATGGCCCAATTAGCTAATATTCCCAAGGATCACTCTTCTGGTACATTGCGGTTGTCAAAGAGACAAGAGAAGCTCTTCAAGAGGCTCTAGCCGATTCGAAGTCTTTCTTACCCAGATTAAGCCAAGTCCGTAAGAGTCGCCCAACAAGGTAACCTTGCGGCTAAGCACTTCCCGCATCACTTTTACAAAGGAGGATATGCGGACAAGGAATTCCAAGCATGAAAGGCCGCTATACTTCACGGGTATATTGGCTCTAGTGAAGTTAACCGATCCAAGTCGATGCGGTTCCACAGGAGCATCATGCCCTAGCGCCTCATGTATCATCTTGGAATCCTCACAAGAAGCGGAGTCATCAGGCAGTGATCTACGGATTTAGCACCGGTCTCGGCGCTTGGTAAAATCGGATAAAGTGCCAAATGGGAACTTAAAGTCCAAGTCACCGCTATGTGATTGACGCAGACTTCCTATAACTTATTGTTGGTCGACCTTGGATCCACAAGAACATTATAGTCCCATCTACTCTTCATCGGTGTCTCAAATCGTAGACACAAATAATGAGGTCAAGACGGTGGTCGCGACAAACAACCGCTTAAGGGATGGAGAATTATTTCAGCGATTCTCTCCTCGACAATGAGTCAGAAATTGAATCATCGCGCACGATGTGAAGAAGCTGATACCAAAGTCGGGCTTGGTTATAGTGGTGGTTTTGTTTTAAATGACATTGTACCCCTTGTAATCAATCTTGACGATGAAGAATCGTCAGATGAACATTGTAATTGGCAAATTGCCGATGAATCAATAAATGATGATTTAGAGTATACTTTGTCTTTGAGTGATGCGATGATAGGTTTATACAACAATCCGGAGTTGCACCTACCAATTCGGTCATTTTGCTTCACACAAAAGCAGTTCCGAGACTCCTTTGGGACAACACTCGTCATCCCACAAAGATCAAGTAGTGAAAAAGACTTGGTTTACGGAAAAGGAGATCACGGTCCCAGCGAATCATTTCTTAGAAGAAGATGAAGATGACAATGGCCTATCCCCACACATTCAGATATAGTCCAGAAACACTGGGTATCATGAAGAAGTGGGGATACAACTTGACACAAGGGGAAGGTCTATGTTTTGGACGAGGTCCTCGAGTCCCTCCCAAAGCGCATATGTCCCAAGAGGGAAGCGGGATAACTACTATGCCTTTAGACGGGATTGGGATAATAACCCCTCAGAGGATGAATGCTCGTGGGTCGATTGATAATAATCCACCCGATGAGGGAGACTGACATTCGCCCGATTCTTCTAAGATGGGATTCGACACCGACCTGGAGAAGCCTTCAAGGCTTTGATGTCAAATATGGCTACGGTCGATCACACTCTTGTTGAGAGTGATGAAGATATGCCAACATGGGAAGACCCATGGATCTATCAACTCAAAGAGCGGTTTGGGGATAGGTTCAACAAAGAGAACCCCCACTAAGGACGCAGGTAGTCCAGTTAATATGGGTGACGAAGAGCATCCTAAACTCATAAACATCAGCAATACTCTTCCCTCGGAAGAGAAGGAAGAGTTGATCACCCTAATCAGGGAGTATATCGATGTATTCGCTTGGAGCTACGAGAACATGCCAGGACTCGACCCTAATGTGGCGACACATCGCCTCAACATCAAGGTGGATGTCAAACTGTCAAGCAACGGCAAAGGCGGTTTAGATCCACAAATCTTGCGAGCAATTGTTGACGAAGTGAAGAAACTCATAGAATCGGATTTATCAAGGAAATTCAACATCCGGATTGGGTGGCTAATATAGTCCCGGCCACGAAGAAGAATGGTTCGATTAGATCTGTGGTCACTCAGAGACCAACGCCGCTGTCTAAAAGACGACTTCCCTCTTCCAATCACCGATGTCATAGTCGACAATACGTGTGGATTTGAAAGAATGTCGCTCATGGATGGTTTCGGGTACAATCGATTAAATGCACCCGATGATGCTAAACACCGGCGTTGAGCGCCATCCGAATATATTGCTACGGTCATGCCGTTCGGCCTCAAGAATCGGCGCCACATATCGCGAGCAATGACTAAGATTTTCCAGGATCATCTCCGGAAAACGGTCGAATGCTACGTCGACGACTTGGTCGTGAAAAGCCGTGACAAAGGAGATCACATCAAAGATCTTAGAACGGTATTCGAGCTCATGAGGACTCATCAACTAAAGATGAACCTTGCCAAATCCTTCCTTGGGATGTCCAGTGGCAGTTCTCGCCAAGCCTATCACCGACAAAGGAATCCACGCCGATCCCGACAAAGTGAAGGCGATTCAAGAGTTGCAACCTCAGAAATGCGAGAGAACTTCGGGGGTTACAAGGGCGATTGGCGTACATCCGACGGTTCATATCAAACCTATCTAGGAAGTGCCAACCGTTCTCTAAGTTGAACAAGAAGGGTGTGTCGTTTATTTGGGATGGCGCTTTGTCGGCGTTGAAGAGATCAAATCGTATCTCGCTAAACCGCCTGTTCTTGTTGCACAGCGATGGAAAACCGTTTCGATTTCGTCAAGGCGACGGACCACTCGTTAAGCGCCTTACTTCGCGGGGCGATGATGGCGGTCCGCGAGCAGGCGATGTATTACTGGCGAACATTAGTGGGCGAGTCTCAATACCGATGGTGAGAAGCGATTGCCTTGCATTAGTGTTCACGATTCGAAAATGCGGCACTATTTAGTCGGACGGGCGATTTATGTTATCTCTAGCGTGAATCCGGTCCGAATATTTATGATTGACCGGCCTCAATGAGTTGGCGTTTGGCCAAATGGGCCTTGCTCTTGTCCCATATGACTTGCACTTCAAACAACAAAAGTCGGTCAAAGGACAAGCGATTTGCGATCTCTTGGTACCCGACGAGCCAGCGGGCCTTGATTGAGCTATATGATGATCTTCGGATGAAGTTCACGAAGTCAACACTACATCGCACCAACAAATATGGCGATCGTATTTTGACGGAGCTTCGGCCACTAATGTGGCAAGTGCCCGGATGTTCTAAAATCTCATTTGAGTCGGAGTTGTCTTGATTTCCCAGGGAATCACGTCATGCCCGTGCTTATTCACTCGAACCTTGCTCTAATAATGTAGCGAATACAATGCGTTACTTATTGGACTTAGTTTCGCCAAGGAGCCGGGGTCGAGTATCTCGGCGTCTGGCGATTCGCAATTGATAGTTAAGCGGATCCGTGGTGACTCTGAAGTTAGGAACCACGATGCAGTCCCCTATCATCGGATAGGCTGTTGAAATGGCGGAACTCATTGAAGAGTTCTTCATCGAATATATCCAGCACCTCAAATTAGCGGATGCAGCGTGGCGTTAAAATACGTTAGCACAACCTTAGAGACCGAGCAGCGGTTGCGGTCGGGACTCATCGACCTTTTGTACCAATATATGATGAGGTACAAAGCGAGGTAGTTACCAAAGAGGTATATCGACCCAAACCAAATTGGAACCTCGAGATTGGCGCTTTCTATCATCGATTACATCTTACGGTATTACGCGGAAGGCGTGAAGGAGAAAGTCAATCCGTGAGCTCCAAGATTCTTCTACGACCGCGGAGACCGGATGTTATATCGCCGGGTACGATGGTCTTTACTCGATGCCTCTCAAACAAAGAGGCGTAAGAGGTCCTTCGAAGCACACGGAAGGTGAATGTGGTGTGCACCGGCACGGTCCCAAACTCTGATCGAATCGGGGAGAATGGGCTACCGGCCAACAATGATTAATGGCGATGCGCGCTCGGCTCGGAGATGCCACGCGTGTCAAATTCCGCGAATTATATTCATCGACCTCGGGCGGTTGCATCCCCGGCCACATCTTGGCCATTGAGACATGGGGAATGGATGTCGTAGGTCCCATTTTTCCTCCGTCAGTCAAAGGCGATTGATTTATTCTAGCGATCACCGATTACTTCTCCAAATGGGCTGAAGCAATCCCGTTAAAAGAAGTAAAGGCGAGTACCGTCATTAAATTTATCAAACACCATGTCATCTACCGACACGGTGTTCCAAGATGGATCGTGCATGACAACGGTCCCCAATTCATCAGCAATTCCTTCATCAGGTTTTGCGAGAAATTTAAAATACAAGACGTCTCGTCGACAACCTATAATCCAGCTACAAATGGATTAGCCGAGGCATTCAACAAGACGATTATTAAGATTCTGTCGAAGCTTGTGAAGAATAACAAGCGAGGCGGGATGATAAACTTCGGAGAAGCACTCGGGCATATCGCTGCAAATCGCCGCGTCAACTGGAGAGACCCCGTATTCTCTGGTCTACGGGTGTGAAGCAGTTCTCCCATTGGAAATCCAGATTCCGTCGCTCCGCATCGCTCTTGCAACGGAAATGACGATCGAAGAACAACATCAGAAACGTCTCGAAGAGCTCAAGATGTTGGATGAAAAGCGCCTGGAAGCTCAACAATGCATTGAGTTCTACCAAGCTAGGATGTCGAGAGCTTTCAACAAGAAAGTACGACAACGGAGTTTCAAAGAAGGAGATTTGGTCCTCGCTGCCCGACGACCGATAATCCTCACTTCTAAGAAGAAAGGCAAATTCGAACCTAAATGGGAGGGTCCGTTTGTAATAGAAACGGTCTACTCTAATGGTGCGTATCGCCTAATTACCCAAAATGGCGACCGGCAATTAATGCCGATAAATGGGAAGTTCCTGAAGAAATACTACCCCTAGTATCTTTAGGATAACCCGTTCCAACGGGAAGTTCCTCGTGGGATGTTTCACCCACTTTCCTTGAGGATAACCCTAAATTTATCCTCCATCACAACTTTCCCCACCGATCAAATCCCTTGACGGTAGGTCTACAAATTTTCTGGTACATTACCAAAATCCCCTCTTGACTCCTTCTATGAACAAGAGGTCCACTCAAAATCCCTTTCACGCCGGAGATAGAATATAAAATTCTTCCTCTCCAAATGTAAGATCCTTTTCGTGACAAACGGAAGGGTTCTATTCATCTTTCATCTTAGGTAGCCCGGTGAAGGTATCTTGTAGGGATTTTCAAACCGGGTTGTCGCTGAAGGTCACGAGTTTCTTCGGTTCTCGGTGGAGATCCTACTCTTAGTTTCATCTCTCTCTAGGTAGCGCCGGTGAAGGTATGCAGGGATTTTCAAACCAGTTGTCCACCAAGGTCACCCGAAGTTTCTTCGGTTCTCGGAGTGGAGATCCTACTCTTAGTTTCATCTCTCTCTAGGTAGCGCCGGTGAAGGTATGCAGGGATTTTCAAACAAGGTTGTCCGCCTGAAGGTCACCTCGAAGTTTCTTCGGTTCTCGGAGTGGAGATTCTACTCTTAGTCCCATCTCTCCTAGGTAGCGCCGGTGAAGGTATGCAGGGATTTTCAAACCAGTTGTCCGCCTCAAGGTCACCTCGAAGTTTCTTCGGTTCTCGGAGTGGAGATCCCACTCTCAGTTCCATCCTTTTCCGTAGCCAACTGAAGGTAAGCACTGGAACTTACATCTTAGGTAGCGCCGGTGAAGGTATGCGCCGAGATTGTTTGGATCAAGTCGTCCGACTGAAAGACGTCTGAACCCTTTCGATTCCTATGGCAGGGACCCTGCTATTGATTTCATTCTGAGAAATAGAACATAAAAGTTCCTCCTCTCTCGCCAATTTAATCAACAAAAGCTCTTTAATCCAAGATTCTTCTTGGGGAATTTGATCCCGAATCCTAAGCAGGGATAGGTCGACGCCTAACACGCTGTCGCCGGGTTAGTCTTCCCGTGAAAAAGACGAAGCCTACGTATTCAACATCGTAGCATTAAGTCTAAGAGAGTTTCATTCTTTTAGCACAACGTTGTGTGTAGAACGGATTTAGATAATCTACATGCTAGCCCAACTCAAACGGTAGTTGGTAAAGGCTCATCAAACCCGCTGAGGGTCGGGTTGGCCAATAACCCTAAAGCCGACGCCACACGCTGTCGGTTTAGTCTTTTTCCGATTGAAGAAGACACCGAGTTTGATTCTCGGGTATTTTATCCAGAAGCCTAAGAAGGGATAAAGCCAACGCCACACGCGTTGCCGGTTTTGTCTTTTCTCCAATTGAAGAAGACACCGAGTTTGATTCGGGTATTTTATCCCAAGCCTAAGAAGGATAAAGCCAACGCCACACGCTGTCGGTTTAGTCTTTTCGATTGAAGAAGACACGAGTTTGATTCTCGGGTATTTTATCCCAAGCCTAAGAAGGATAAAGCCAACGCCACACGCTGTCGGTTTAGTCTTTTTCCCATTGAAGAAGACATCGAGTTTGATTCTCGAGATATTCTATCCCAAACCTAAGAAGGGATAAAGCCAACGCCTCACACGCGTTGTCGGTTTAGTCTTTTTCCGATTGAAGAAGACACCAGAGTTTGATTCTGGGGTATTTTATCCCGAAGCCTAAGAAGGGATAAAGCCAACGCATCATACACGTTGCCGGTTTAGTCTTTTTCCGATTGAAGAAGACACCAGAGTTTGATTCTGAGGTATTTTATCCCGAAGCCTAAGAAGGGATGAGTCTACGCGTAACACGCGTTGCCGGATGGTCTCTTGCACGTAAAAGAGTACCGAGCCTATGTATTCAATATCATAGCAACAAGTCTAGAAGAGTTTCATTCTTTTAGCACAATGTCATGTGCAGAACGGATCCATATAATCCGCACGCTAGCCCAACTCAAACGGTAGTTGGTAAAGGCTAATCAAACCCGTTGATGGCTGAGGGTTTGCCAAAAATCCTATAAGTATTATGGTCAATTATTTCTGACGAAGTAAAAGAATCATAATAAACAATGAAAGGAATAAATCTTATTTATTTTGAAGCAAATATAGAAGGAGCTACAACTGTTTAAACATCAAGTCTATGACAAAGGATTTGTTGTTCGAGCTGAGATACTTCATCATTATAAGCCTGGTGGAGTTCTCCCTGCAACTCAGCCCTGAAGGACGCCTCATCGGTATTCAGTGTCTTCGTGGCTGCCTCCTCGAGCTCAACAGTTTCTGCTTCGACATTCGAGTTCCCTAGACGCGACGGCGAGAGCTTCTTCCTTGTTGGCCTTAGCCAGCTCCAAAATACTCATCTTATCTTCCTCTGCATGGAGCTCTCCCCTGAGCAGTATTATCCTCTCCGCACTCGCCACAATATCACTCTGGACATGGCTTAGGGAAGAATATGTCTCAGCAACAACACCTCTGAGCTGATCGGCGCGGTCTCCCTGCATCTGGACCTCGAGCCTAGTAAAAACACGAGCATCGCGCCATGCCTCTAAACGCGCGTCAGTCTGAGCAACTATGTATGAGGAAGCTCCAGCTGCCCGCAGTTCTTGTAGTCTCTGAAGCTTTCTCTCCAGTTGAACGAGGTCATCAGCAATGGCTTGAGCTAACTCGGGGTAACCCATATCCTCAGACACCAAGGATCAAGCAGTGGTTCGAATCGATGAAGAGAAAGCCCGCCATGAAGAACCTTTTCGATCACCGTATTCACCAAGGAAAAGAACGAGCGTACTTCCAAACAGATAATAAAATGGGATGGATCTTCATCCAGCATCAGCGCTCTCGCCAGATCATGGAGTCGAGATGTAGGCTCTACATAAAAGAAAAGAGGACCTTAGAATCTTCAATCAAAAAAAATGGGCGAAGACATATGCGGTTAGAGGACTCTTACCCGTTTCCTTCAGCATAGTTTCAGGGACTGGCGAGTCTATCAGAGGAGTACCTATCGCTGGAGTACTATCTACGGCAGCTGACCCCTCAGTATGCTCATCTATCTCGGCGATCGCCCGTAGTGTTGATTAAAGCGGCGGAAGAGGAGTGCACCACTACACAAAGGGAATGTTTGACCTTTTTAATTATAGTGGTATTGGCCAAATGGTGGTCCTATAATGTCGAAGAAAATTCATACCTTCTTTAGGGATGGTAGCCGGGTAAATCTTCACCAAGGGTATCACCATTCACGTGACCAAGCGTAGCGAGTCATCCATGGAAGTGTTGGTATAAACCCGACTTCCACGAAATCTTCCATGGAGAAGTCGAGAAAGAAGGCATTAGGAAGGCGAATGCAATTAAGGCGAATAATAGGTAAAGCTACTTACCTCCTACAGTGGGGTTGGCTTGCCTAGTCTCGGTTCGTGCATCTGTCTCCTGCAATTTCTCTAAAAGAGCAAAAAAGCAAAAGGAAATTAGAGAGTGCAATTCGAATCGTTTAATTCCGCATTAGCCATCTAAAGAGAATTATCGATGTTAGATGTACAGGGTTCGCCGAATCGGGTCCTACATTGGTCTCCTCGCCATAGCTCCATACATTTGTTGAGTAAAACTTGGCTCGGCATGGCGAGCTGAGCCAATGAGAATCATGGTGAGGAAAATCAAAGCGAGAATCATAATCCCTAAAGCCCCCTGCATGCAAACGGAGAAATGTCAGTCTCCAAAAGCCGAAAATGTCAGATTACATCACGGTGAATTGTTACCTCCGTCACTGACTCGATCATTACTGGTCAAGTCTATATCAAAGGACCGAGGATCCACGTGATTCTTATGGGCTAACCTCTTTCGTTTAACCCCTTGAGAGGGTCGAAATTCTTCTTCTTCAATAGATTTTCCTGAAAATTCAGTGGAATGAGAAATCCAATGGAAAGGATGAAAAAACGAAGGGGAAAAGGAGAAAGTACCGAGGTCCTTCTCATAAACTACAGCCTCCACTTGGTCCTCTCCTAAAGTCGCAGCGTCAGAGTTGTGGAACTCCTCCTCAACCTCGCCCGGTCGATAAGATTGGTGGCGCTTCCTCTGAGCTTGAGCGGCATCTGGGGGTGTCTGAGTGTCGGCTCGCAACGATGCTTCGGCCACCAGATTTGAGATAGCCCTCACAGGGACTGGCTCGTTAGCTACTAATAGCCAACTACAATGGAGAGCGTCGATTCCGGTGGCGGTCGAGCTTCGAGGCCGAATCTAGCACGGTACATCCCATGGCGGCTCCACAACCGGGCTCGAAGGCCATCCACAAGTCCACCACGAGTGCGGAGCTATCGGTTCGGGTTCCCGACATAAAGTTGGTCGTGAATCGAACCGGGCGAAAGCAAAACGACAGGGAAAATAAGGCTCAATGAAGCATTCCTCCTTTACTCGGAAAGTGAGATACCCTGGCCTGATGTTCACTAGCCAGTTGAAACAGCCAATGTCAAGTGAAGTCTGCTGTGTCTTCGGCACCTCCTCGTCGACCAAGGACTCACCATATTGACCGTGAGAATCGAGGAAAATATCGGAAAAGATCCACCCTTTATGAATGCATCGTTTCTTGATCTCTGTAAAGCCACGCCCCTTCCATCTACAATCCTCTACCAACCGCAAGAAAGGAGTTGACGAATCTGTGGAACCCGGTGCCGACATCATGTCGGGACGATGAAGGACCAGCCAGGCCATCAAATAGGTATATGGGAGCTCTACGGACGGAAGGAATGCGTGATGATGGCTCGTCCTTTCTCGATGCGCTTCGGACTATATGCGCAATCCACGGTGAATATTGGCCACCATTACAGGAAGGAGAGAGTTCCTTCTTGTGGGCAAGGCGAGCTGCGGGGTAAAGGACCTCCAAAGGTAAAGCATCATCAGTTGATATGGAACCACACTTCTTTAGCGGTTGCAAGATAGCCGGCTAGAAGAGTTGTCATTTGGATAGGCTTTACCGCATGCCACGTAAAGGTTGCAAACTTGGTCCACAGGGAAAACCATCTTCGGCGTGGCAGCGTGTAGGAGTTAGCCTCGGACCTCTCGATCAGTTCATTAACCTTGAAGGAGTGGCGGTGGCAGTTCACATATTTCCCTTGATTTGTCCTCCAAATCTTTGGAACAAATAATTGGCAAACTGTTTCAGACTCACTTACAATTTCCTTTTGGCGCAAGGTTCAGATTGGGCCAGAGCTATATAGTAATGACAAGTGAGATCCCACAAAACCTTGTGACGATTGGGTGTGTGTTTCTTCAGCCGACTCAATTCGATTGGAAGGAAATACTCGATCTGACATCTTCCCCATGGGTAAATCGGAAATTCGGTACATCTCATGTAAAGCCAGCCCCAACTCGCCGTGTTTCGTGAAAAATGTATTTGAATCTAGATTGTAGAGCTCAAATAAGGCGAAGAAATGGTTAGCGCTGATTGGAAGGCCATACATGGTGGCACGAATGTGAATCTGATCATAGCGAAGTTCTCCATCCCACCGATTGAGGACGAATTGGTCGCGACCCCACCAATGTTTACGATGAGTGAACCCGGTAGTAAAATCTATGACTAGATGGCGGCATCTCTACCAATGGCGGCGATTCTTCGAGTCAAGGAAGGAACAAAGAGCTCATCGCGAGGCGGTGTGTCGGCCCACCCGAGTGAAGGCCGATGACACGATTCTGTTGGAACCCGGGCCAGGCTGGCGGGTAATAAATCCACAATGAATATGATCATGCTCCTCGGTCGACGCCGGGACATCGGCGTGTCCGGCGTGGTGTCTGAAAATCAGTCAATGAGGCGGCGAGGTCTCGAGGAATATACAAGGGACCTCCGTCGTCTTGGTTCAACCACGCTTCGCTCTCAACAAAAGGCGTATCAGGATCCTTAAGCGAGTCGCGAGCGGATAATCTATTTTTCGCAAAGGTTGATGGAGCTGGTGTCTTTATGAGTGGCGATCGGTGACCAATCGTCGGAGAATCGCGGGAACTCCTTCAAATCTGACCTAGATCGTCTCGGTGATGTACGGGTGCAAATCGGTGAGATAAAAATCGCAGGATCGTCACACGTGGAATAATATTCACTATGGCGTCCGTCAACCGCGTAAGTCGGAAAAGCTCGAGGAATAATCAACTGAAATTAGAAAATATTCGGTTAGTAAAGGCGTTGAATTCATCTTACATAGATTGAGTCACAACCTTATAGCGGGTATGGCGATTTCATCCGTATCGAATACCGGAGAGCGATAAATATAGTTGTGTAAACAAAGCGGCAATATATCCCGTTCGGCGGGGCAAAGTGCGGTATGAAATCGCTCCGTTAAAGATATCGAGGCGGGTGATCTTTGAAGCCTCAATCCTCACGAAGGAGGATTCGGCTCTTCAATCGCCTCACAAAGGAGAACAAAGCGGGTCGTAGCGAGTGTACACAATCTGGCGTCGGTCCCCACAAAGGAGGATTCGGCTCTTCAATCGCCTCACAAAGGAAGCGAAGCGGGGATACAACGATATATATGCGAGAAGATGGCTGGCGCACCACCAAAGAAGGGCGTGCATTCCGCAGCGGCATGCGAGTTGATCGACCCTGGGACATGAGATCTTAGCGGCGACATCGAAACTACAAAGACAAATAGAGTCGGATACGGTCGAAAATCAACAAATAAAGTGTCAAAAAGCCCGACACCAATAGACTACGGTCCGATCTGAGAGCACCGAAACGAGCTCCGGGCGAGTGACTGGAGTCGCGGCTTACCCATTTCGCGGTAGGCGCCCGGCCTAATGGCGTGGTAGCCGTATTTGCGCCTGGCCCGACTCTGGCCGTATGGCGCCTGTGGTAATGGCCTTAGCGCCCATGCATGGTATTGGCCCATGTAGCCATGCCAGGCGATCAGCCTCGCCATTCATACCCTCGGTCTTCTCCCTCGTGGTCTGCGTCACTGCATGCACAAGAGGAGAAAAAGAAGAAAAAGAAAGAAAAGAACTTGCAAAACTCTCGTGTGCATACCTTGTTCGAAAGAGGAAGCTGTGTGAAGTGAGATGAAAACAAGAGGAAAGCATGAGAAAGGGGCCGCCTAGGTCAAAAGAAGGAGGATTTATGGGTATTTATAACAACCCCATATGGACCCAATCCTCTTTGAATAAGGAGTCCTATTTGGCAACAAGTAGGAATTCTAGTGGAACAATTGGATATCCGAAAAGGAACCAAATCAGTCCCTAATTAGGAGTCCTAATTGGAACCTTATCAGGATGTCAAAATAGTGCCAAATCAGTCCGTTGATCGGCCCTACTCCCTTCGCTATATTTGGAAAGATTCGAAGATTTATTGGTGGGATAACACCTTGCGAAGGCCCCATCGGCGCCGATCAGCGGTCGCCTAATCCTACTCAATCGGGATTACAAGTATAAACTATTTCCCAATTTGTAGAAGTTCCGGAAGAATATTTTCATAAAAATATTCTTAGGGATAACTTCGATCGTCGCGGATTGCATCGGCGCCGATCAGCGTCGCTAATCCTACTCAATCGGGATTACGGTATAAACTATTTCCCGGTTTGTCGAGAAGTTCGGAAGAATATTTCCATAAAAATATTCTTAGGGATAACTTCGATCGTCGCGGATTGCATCGGCGCCGATCAACACGTCGCTAATCCTACTCAATCAGGATTACGGTATAAACTATTTCCCAATTTGTAGAAGTTCCTAGAAGAATATTTCCATAAAAATATTCTTAGGATAACTCAATCGTGCGGATCACATCGGCCGATCAGCGTCGCCTAATCCTACTCAATCGAGGATTACGGTATAAACTATTTCCCAATTTGTCGAGAAGTTCGGAAGAATATTTCCATAAAAATATTCTTAGGGATAACTTCGATCGTGCGGATTGCATCGGCGCCGATCAGCGTCACCTAATCCTACTCAATCGGGATTACGGTATAAACTATTTCCCAATTTGTCGAGAAGTTCACGGAAGAATATTTCCATAAAAATATTCTTAGGGATAACTTCGATCGTCGCGGATCACATCGGCCGATCAGCGTCGCCTAATCCTACTCCAATCAGATTACGAGTATAAACTATTTCCCAATTTGTCGAGAAGTTCACGGAGAATAAACCCATATTCTTAAGGATAACTTCGATAACCCTAATTTCCTCCCACCATAATATCCAAAAAGGAATAATCGGCGAGGCATGAATATCATGTTGACACGGACAACGTGTCGGTCTCGAAGAAACTTCTCTCGCGTAGATAATCATATCCCAACAACGGTCAACGCGTCGCACTCGCCGATTGAAGGTTAGGACGATGATTGAAAACCAAGTGGTCTCCTGTTTCAACAAGGAATCCTCGGAGGATACCCCCATGAAAAGATTTTTCCTCCGCTATGGTCAAACCAACAACACACGTGGTGGTGGAAGAATTAGCCGATTGAGGATTACGAAATTCCACGTATTCGACACCACCAACGGTCGCCAACAAGGAGTTCACGACATACGGAGAAGTCCAAAAGTCCGATGGTTAGTCAAACAACAACCACCGACACGAAGTTACAAACAAAACTCACCCACCAGCTCAATCAAGATTTCAACAAGCGGTCGACAATAAATGCAGACCGCGGACCTTATCGTAAATCCTACAAAGAACCGGATGATCCGAAAGAATCAAGACTTGAAGCTAACTTTTGGGACCCTCTGCCGACTGAAGGCCGGGAACCATCATGTCCAAAGTATTCCAGGCTCGTCTATAAAAGAACGAGACTGAAACTCTTTGGAGGGGGTATCTGTAGGCGTTGAAAAATACTTACAAGATCTCCGAAACCAACTCGTGACGGGAAGTCGGCGAATGACAACCCATCGGATGATACGGACGTCGAATCGTTAAGACGCGAACCCGACGGAAAACCCACAGTGTCACAAGCACGGTTTAAACCGGACTTGAACAGACGATCGGATTTCAGGACTGTTGAACCAGAACAAATCAAGAGTTAGTCCTGGAACCAAATACAGACGGAATCTAAGTCCGGAGAAGACCAAGAGTCAGAATAGGCAGGATTTAAACCCGGAAGACCGAGAAAAACGGCGAAAACGGGATTAACGGCGAACCTCGGCCAAGTGGCCGAGGTGGCTCGGCCACCATGGCCGAGCCACCTTGGCCAACTTGACCGAGGTGCTCGCCAAGTGGCCGAGGTGGCTCGCCAGGTGGCACTTGGCGAGGCACCTCGGCCACTATGGCCGAGCCACCTCGCCAATTTGGAGGTGGCTCGCCGTGGCCGGTTACACTTCACCCCCTATTCTATAAATAGGGGGGGTTTTCTTCATTTCGAGGAGGTTGGACATTTTGAGAGGCTGGGATTTCGGCTAGATTTAGGGACTTTCTCGCGAGATCTACAAGTCGTCATTGCAACGTTTCAAGCACCGGCGATCACAAGTTCGATCTACGTCAGATCTTCAACAGCGAGGTAAGCGAATTCGGATCGGCTACAGAATAGCGCTGTGATTTCTCCTAGTAGATCTCACCCTCTCCGGCGATCCTCTCCTTCGTGAGTGTGATCCCCGGCGATCCTTTCCTTCGCGGAGTGTGATCCCCGGCGATCCTTTCCTTAGTGAGCGAGCCCCTTCCGTCTGTAGTTCCAGAACCCGGGTTTCTACCTGGATCGGAATTGCGCGGTGGTCCACGGATGATTCAAGTCCCCGGCACAGGCGAAGAACCCACAAAAGCGAGGATCCCGTATAATAGAGATCCGAGCGTTTGTTCATACAGGAAAAAGTTGTAATCTTTTATTTTCATTGTACGCCTTAAAATAAAAGGCGATTTTTTCTTTGTTTGAATTCTGTTGTAGGCCCAAGAAGCTGTAAGCAAGTTCAACGACAATGAATAACAAACCAACTTTTACCGCGAACATGGACCATACTATATGATAGGGAAAAGCCTTACAATCCTCCACGTTAACTGGTCATGATTTCTGATGTCGACAAGGGTATTAGGGTAGCAGTTGAGGAATTCTTTCCAAATGAAATCCATTCAAGGTGTGTTCTACATCTAGTCAAGAATTTCAAAAAAAAGATGAAGGAGTTGGGTCACAAAGCAAATGTCGCTCAAATATTGGGTGATTTATTACAAACCGCAGCTTATAAGTACACAATTTTTCGAATGGGATGATTACATGAAAGAATTGGCCTTGATAGATAAAGGGCTTATGTTACTGTAATGAATTACTCCCCAGAGAGATGGGAAAACGCTTATTTCCCAGGTATAAGGTATGATACCATTGTTTAAGCTTTAATTGTTAAGGTTACAGTTTTGTTGTTAAGGTTAGTTGTTAAGGTTATAGTTTTGTTGTTAAGGTTAAAGTTTTGGTGTTAAGGTTACGTTAAGTTGTTTAGGTTATAGTTTTGTTGTTAAGGTTAGTGTTTGGTTGTTAAGGTTACATCTTAGTTGTTATGTTTACATTTTAGTTGTTAGATTACAATCAAACTTATGAATTTTTTCATGTGATTTACAGGCATGACCATGTTACTTCGAACGTTGCTGAGTCCTTCAACAGTTGGATAAGAAAGGCACGAATGTTACAAATCTTACCTTTGGTGGAGACAATACGAAAGCAAATCAGCGAGCGCATGCATGAAAGAAGGCGTATGATAGCGAAATGGTCTGGATACTTATGTCTAGAAGCGGAGATAGTGTTGACTGATAATATTCATCATGGAAGCTGCTTATATATTAAACATTCGGCAGAAGATATTGTGGAGGTTGAATCTAATAAAACTTGCGGTGTAGATTTGAAGAATCGGACATGTTCATGCAGGTCTTGGGATATCACACGCATTCCTTGTAAGCACGCTTGTGCTGCAATTACTTGGATGGGGGGACGAGATATTTATCAATATTGTGATTGGTTTATGACTGTTGAAGCATTCAGAGCAACTTATGAACCGATCCTCTTTCCTATTTCAGATTATGAGAAGCGCGTTGTATCGCCAGAAGACTGTCGGTTAAAGTCTCCCTTTACTAAAAAAAGACGTGGAAGACCATGTACCAGATGAATAAACAATAGGTCGCTAAACACCCGTCCTGTTAAGTGCTGCCGATGCCACATGGAAGGTCACAATCGACAAACATGTAACAAGCTTATCTAGTTGCTAAACATATGTATTAAATGCTAACGTTTTGTATTAGCAGCTAACAATATGTATTGGATGATACCCTTTTGGAATGTCTGTTACAATGTTATGCATTCAGATTATGGCTTTGTTGTTAAGCTTAAGCTAAGTTGTTAAAGTTACAACTTAGTTGTTAAGGTTATGGCTTTGTTGTTAAAGTTACAGTTTAGTTGTTAAGGTTAAAATTTAGTTGTTATGGTTACAACTTAGTTGTTAAGGTTATGGTTTAGTTATTAAGATTAGGCTTAGTTGTTAAGGTTTTGGCTTAGTTGTTAAGGTTATAGTTTAGTTGTTATGCTTATGGCTTAGTTAATATGGTTATGGTTTAGTTATTATGGTTATGGCTTAGTTGTTATGGTTACAGCTTAGTTATTAAGGTTATGACTTAGTTGTTATGGTTACAACTTAGTTGTTAAGCTTATAGCTTAGTTGTTATGTTTATGGTTTAGTTGCTATAGTTATGGCTTCGTTGTTAAGGTTATGGTTTAGCAGTTATGGTTATGGTTATGGCTTAGCAGTTATGGTTATGGCTTAGCAGTTATGGTTACGATTTAGTTGTTAAGGTTACAGCTTAGTTGTTAAGATTACAGCTTAGTTGTTAAGGTTAAAATTTAGTTGTTATGGTTATGACTTGGCTCAGTTGTTATGGTTATGATTTAGTTGTTATGGTTATGACTTGGCTTAGTTGTTATGGTTATAGCTTAGTTGTTAAGGTTAAGGCTTAGTTGTTATAGTTATGGCTTAGTTGTTAAAGTTATGGCTTCGTTGTTAAGGTTAAGGCTTAGTTAATCAGCTTAATAACTTATCCGTAACCTTAACAACTAAGCTCTATTATGAAATAACGTAAACATAACAACCAATCGACTACTCCCCATAAACCTACTTACAGCCAATCAAGAATTAAATATTTACATTTATAATATTTACAATAATTAAGTATTTACATACAACAATTAAATATTTACAACAAATCGACTACTCCTAGAGCTTCTTTCAATGTCATCATTGTCAAGTACACCAACATCTTTTTCTTCATTCTACCTTCAATTAGTAAATTAGCTGCTAGCTTCCCTCATATGACCCTTGTGTTTTGATCTTCAGGTGTGAGGTGCAAAATGCTTCTACGTTCAAGAATAGATTTTATAAATAGGTAGACGTAGATCCCATAGCCATACCTAGACATAAACAAATATACACCATTAAGAATGTTAAGAAGCTCAAATCCCTAAGGTAACAACAAATCTGTAACATTCACAACCAATCCCTAAGTTTAACAACCAATCCCTAATCTCTAACCTTAACAACCAATCTATGACCTTCACAACCAATCTCTAACCTTAACAACCAACCCCTAAGGTTAACAATCAATCTGTAACCTTCACAACCAAACCTAACCTTAGCAACCAAACTACAACATTAACAACCAATCTATAGTCATAACCAACTATACGTGAAAAAGAGTTTCAGAAAACTTACAATCCCTTTTGTTCCTCGCATGGAACTTTGATTGGATTGAATACGCTATACAAATTTTTCTCGTCGAAGCTAGCTTTAATGTAGTTAAAGGCTTTAACAATGTTGAGCACAGGTTCCCAATGTCCAGATCGATCTTTCAAGAAGTCATAATGTTTGGTAACATTATTTTTTATATCAAACTCCAGGAGATGCCAATGATCTCCTTGGACAATGGGAACTAATAGGTCAGTAATTCCTTCGTCGATGAAACTTTTGATGAAGCATTCATATGCAGCCCAATAGTCAGGTTCTCCTTTTTCCACATGTATTGTATGCTGTAATCAAGAATTAGACAGGTCAGTCACTTTTAACATAGATTGAAATAGACCTACCTCTATAAACATATAGATACTTACTAAAAAAAATAGAGACCAACCCGTATTTTTTGCGATATGATTCGTTCTGAGGCATGTTCTGCCATTCACGTATTGTTTGAATTAGCGCATCAGTAACCTAGAAGATGACAAATAAGAAATAAATTATAGTAACATAAAAGATGATAAATAATAGTTATTAAGAATAAATTTGATCTTACTAATCATCAAGTCGACCAGCATGTAAAATGTTAAGAAGCTCAAATCATCAATAGATGCCCATCGAGATTTGTACACTTTAATCATACTACAAAAATAATGAAACAATTAATATACCTTAACAACAAATACGTAACCATTACCACAATTCGTAACAATAACAACAAATCCTTAACCTTAACAACCAAACCATAACCTTAACAACAAATTCGTAACCTTAACAACCAAACCATAACCTTAACAACAAGTCCGTAACCATAACAACCAAGCTGTAACCCTAACAACTAAGGGATAACCTTTAAAGCAAAGCAATAAAATTATAACATGAGCTAAATACTTGTTGCACCTACAAATACAGAAATGATTGAGAACTTTATTCTCCTCTTCCGTCAGCAGGGCACCAATATCTGCTGATACCTTATAATTATGAAAAATATGTGGGGTGCTTATCATAAAATTTGATGATGAAACCTTCAGGAAAGGGAATCCCTTTATTTAAGTCATTCCTAAACTTTTCTTCTTCCTTACTCATAGGAGAACTAATGAAGGTTTTTCAAATTGAGCGGGGATCAACAAAGAGCCCAGCAGGCGGCAATTTTGTTTCCTTTTACCCCACCTGCACTATCTCCTTTTCACCCACTTCTACTATTTCCTTTTCCTCCAAAATTTATTTTTCTTTGGCTGCCTTCTTCTTCCCCTCAGTGTAAGGGGTAACTACATATTTGGAAGGCTTCATCCTTCTTCTTGCTCTGCTTCTTTTATGGGGTGCGGGCACCCTTGCATCCCTCTTCCTCTTAGTCATCTTAATAATGAGAGGAACTTCTTCATCCTCAAAAATTAAGTCAGTTTATGGTGGAGGGACTTCCTCTGGTCGAAGACCTTCCCTCTCCGTATCAATGTCAATGGTATCAGCTGGGGGGAAATCCTCTGTTGGAGGGACTTCCTCTAGTCGAGGGCCATCCCTCTTTATCAATGTCAGTAAAGGTATCAGCTGAAGGGAAATCCTCTGTTGGAGGGACTTTCCCTAGTCGAGGGCCTTCGCTCTCCTTATCAATGCCAGTAAAGTCAAGTTGAGGGAATTCCCTCTCAATCTCAATGTCAGCCATGTCATGTGGAATGCCTGAGTAAAAAAAACAAAAAAAGATGTTAATTAACATTTTCAAAATATAATTATGAAAAAAACTTAACAATCAATCTCTAACCTTAACAACCAATACATATAGTTAACAACCAATCTCTAACCTTAACAACCAATCTCTAACCTTAACAACCAATCCATATAATTAACAACTAATCCTTAACCCTAACAACCAATCTCTAACCTTAACATCCAATTTGTAATCTTAACAACTATACGATATAATTCACAAGTAATAAAAAAGGGGCTAACTTGTACAAGTTTGCTGCTCCATCGCTGTGTTGGACAACTCTCCCGTCAGCCTCTTATTGTTATATACATTGAGGCTTCTGCATCGGCCATTGCTCAACTTCTCTCTCAGCCTTCTCACTTGTGCAGACAGAGAAGCCACTTTTACAGATAGAGAAGTTATCTTTAGTCGGTCGGCAGCTCTCTGATCTTTATATTTCTTCTCATTGTTGCGACCTAATTTTTGATTTATTTTTGCGATCCTCTTCCAGTAACTCTGTTGCTAAGGCGATTCCATTTGATCACCTGCCTCATTGTGCTGCTCGACCGCTTCATCAATATTATGTGGCATAGTCTATGCAATAGACAGATAGAGTATTATTTAAGAAAATAATTAAAAACCAAGAAACCAAGAGACAACATTAACAATAATTTTATATAATTCACAATTACTACAATGCTTACCCATCCTTGAAGAATGTTATCATCTTCTGATCCCCTTTTCTTTTTGGTTTTGGGGATAGGCTATCTTGGGCTACATGGCCTACCGGTGTCTCTAGCAGCCGGTTCCTTATTCTTCTCCCTCACTCTTTCTTTCTTCTTCTCTTTTTGTTTCTTCTTCTCTTTCTCCTTCTCCTGCTCCTTCCCACAAAACCTCTACCTGGTTCTTTACAAACATTCTCCAAACTTTGAACTTGGCCCTGGAACTGTGAAAGCTTTAGAGTAGCTTGCTTAGCTTTAGCTACAGCTGTGGTCAATCTTAGGGATCCCCCAACTTCTCCCAATTTCACCCAATTTGTGAGGGGTGGCCATGACATACTTTCTAATACTAGCTTTTTGATACCAGTAAGTTCTTAGTTCCATAACTGCACATGAGAGAAATAGAAGAATAACAACCACTAACAATAAATACGTAATCATAACAACAAATATGTAACCTTAACAACCAAACCGTAACTTTAACAACAAATCTGTGACCTTAACAACGAAATTGTAACCTTAACAATAAATTCGTAACATTAACAACCAACCTGTAATGTTAACAACCAATCAGCAACCATAACAATCTATTTGTAATCTTAACAACAAGTCTGTAACCTTAACAACCAATCTGCAACCTTAACAACCAAATTGTATACATAACAACTAATCCCTAACCCTAACAACTAACAACTATACTTAAGAACTAATCCCTAACCTTCACAATCACGAATGCATAAAATTTAGTCATTGCTCTAAACAATAAAAAGTAGGAATATTTACACAAACAAGCTAGGTACACCCTTGCAGATATACAATCTTCTTTCCTGCTCCAGGAGCCTTCAATGCGTTTTCAATTGTATCAATTGTCTCACTGAAAATATAGGTCCCCAAGTAGTGTAATACAAGAAATTAAGTGTTTAATGAAGGGAAATCCCTTCATTGAAGATCTAAAAACTGTCGTTATTGTATGCTAACGACGGGAGAAAATCCCTTCGCGGCCCGTCGTAAAAGCCTTCTTCGCTAAAGTGTCATGAAGGTTTTAGTTCCCGTCGTGATAGGGTCAATAATAATGGGATACATTACCGTCGTTCTTAGTTGCAACGGTAGATACCACCGTCGTTACTAGTAATGATGGGGCCATTTACCCATTGCTATTGTGTAATGACGGGTCGTCATTCCTGTCGTAGTTGCGTAATGACGGGTCGTCATTCCCATCGTAGTTGTGTAACGATGGTTTGACATTCCCGTTGTTGTTTAACAACAGTTGACTAGCCTATCATTAAAAACTAACTAATGACGGAGATGTATGATAGCAAATAGATGTGATCCTAAAGTTGTAAGTATACAACCATCAAGTTATAGTATAAAAAGTTATCGATCCCAAGAGGAAGGTGCTGTAAGGTTTAATCAAATTCGGTTCTTATGTTGTGTGTGTGACAACTAAGAGTGAAAACATGATGAAAGTGGATGTGGAGTGTGGAAGTGATGAAATGTAAATAAAAACAAAATGAGAATGAAAAGTGGGGAGATAAAGAGTGGATGTGAATATGTGTGAACAAATCAAAACAAGATAGAGAGAGAGAGTGAGAAGTAAAGGAAAATAAAATCAAGAAAAGAAAATCAAGAATAAAGATGAAAATCAAGAAAGCAAAAGATGGAGGATTCAAGAAGATATGAGGAATCTAGAATTGAATCCACTAGCTTATCTCACTTATAAAATATGTATTACTATCTTATTGTCACATTTTACTTTAGATTTATTAAGTATAGCCAATCCTACCACTTTTAAGGCAAGCATAACCTATCCTATTATTATCCAAGCAAAATTAATACTCATGAAAAGAATAACAAATAGATAGCAATTCTAGAATTCCTTAGCATACTCTATCCTACCACTTTTAAGGTAAACATAGATTATCCAATTCTTCTTCTATCAATTAGTTCTCTAGTTGATTATCCTAAACATGATCATTTAAGCACAAGAGAATAATCCATAAATTACAAGAGAGATTAATATTAGTTTCATACAATTCTAGAATTCCTACAAGAGTTTAGTTCCACATCTTTTAGAAAATAAAAACAAAGAAATAAAAAGAAAGATGAAAAAGAATAAAAAGAGAAGGAGAGGAAACAAAAACAATCTAAACTATTAACAAGAAAAAATTCTATACTGCAAAGTAAAAACATGACATGAAAGTAAACACATAGAATTAAAGACATGAAAGTAAAGACATAAAATATAAATCTACTCTACAAAATATTAAAAATAAACAATGAAGGAAAATAAGAAAAGAAAAATATACAAACCCACATATTCAATTCTTCATCTTCATCCTCTTTTCATCCTTGGACAAAGTGAAGAAAAGAAATTATGAAGGGTGAAAATATTTTTATTCATTGCAATAAAAGTTATAATTTTAAAAGTCTTCTCAACTAAGAGTAGCCCTCCTCTCTAAATGGAGTTTACAAAATACTTCACACCTCAAACCCTCACTCTACCCCTCTATTTATAGCCTACAGCAATGAAGGAGAACCCATAGATAAAACTTGGCAACAAAAGAATCAAATCTTGCCACAACTGACCACAGACACCATCGGTTGACCAACCGATTGGCCAATCGATTGGCTAAGCGATTAGAATTCTAAAATTTTGAAAATGCAGTTAGCTTGGTCTCGTTGAGATAGGTGATTTTTATATATTATATGTTAAATTTTGCCTTCCGGATTGGGAGATATTGTTGTTTCTTTGTGGCTAATTATCTTGAACTTGATTTTCACTTGATTTCTTTTCATAATGGATCCTTATTTCTTCGGCTTCTATAGATTGCATAGCTTGATCTCGGGCTTCAATAAAAGGTTAGAAAATGAGAAAATTTGAGTTTTTTTAGCTTTTATTCATTAATCTTCATTAACCTGCACATTAAGGTAAAACATATTATTAATGGTATATTTATTGATATAAACTAGATAATGAGGGTGTAAAATTGTAATATAAATATGATTATCAAATACCCGTACACATAAACTTTTGCTAGTACTCTAGCAAAGAAAGAAAAATCCTAACTCACTTTCACAGAAATCGCGGTTGTATTTAGCGCATACAACAAGACTTTAAACCTCTAGGTTACCCTAGTGAACGAGTTGTAGTCTTGTGAGGGTTTGCGATGAATATACCCACAAAATTCAGTTAACTTGCAATTTAAAGAAATGAAAGTATAATTAATTTACTTGATATATTTAAACATTCTAATTGAAGCTAGTTTTACTCAAGAAAATATTTTTATATATAACTTTAAGGTAAATCTCTTAGAAAATATTTTCATTATAAGTATACAAAACTAAGTCTAACTTAGAAATTTAATTTAAAAGTTTTGAGAAGAACATGCTAACTCTTTTTTTTAAACAATTTTCAAGTTTCTTAACCAATTTATTTTTCAAGAACATATATACAAATATAACTATATATATAAAAACATTGATAGTAATTTATATTTTTTAAACTCTTTATTCCTTGGTGATTTTTGTTCTACTTGATCGGCTTTCTAAGTGACCATTTAACGAGTTTTGAGCCAATGAATTCCAATCCAATTGGGCTTAGGTTATTAAGCATAAAAATACTCCTTGGGCTTAATTACTCGGTCAGCTTAGACTTAGTAAGATAGAACCACCTTGGATTTTAAGAGAATTTAATTGGTGCTCATTTTAAGCCCTCTTATTTTGTAAAGTTAGTTTATTTTAATATATATATATGTGTATATGTATATATATGTCTAAAAACTTAGATGAAGATAACTTGAAAATTTGTTTTCAACTCTAAGATAAGCATGCAAAAATTTTATCACTTTAGTTAAAAGTCTAAGTAAAGACATAAGTAAAGTACACTACTTTGAAAATTATTTCTTAAAAATTTATTTAGAGTTATCATAAAAGGTGAACTTGAGTATAAAACTAACTAAGAATTAGAAATTTTAATTTTTATCAAATAGATCAATTATTAATCAACTCTATTAAGTTGGCAAGTGACTATATTTTTATGAAAAGAGAAAAAATTGAAAGAAAGAAAAACATTGGTTGAAAAAGAGGAAAAATGACTAAGATAAAAAGGAAAAATGACTAATCCCCACCCCGACCTAAATAATGCATACTCTATAATGCACAAAGTAGAGCAGATAAGAATTGAAGTACTTACATTTGTTCGGTCGACTTTAAGCAATGAAAAAATCTGCAATTAACTTTGGTATGAGGAGGATGAAGTCAAAATTTCTTTTTATTTTCCTTATTTTTTTCTTTTAAAAAGAACAAGGAACTTCATAAAATGAGAGAAGAATAAACTCTTTTATAATTATGAGACAACAATTAAAGATGAGAATGAAGGATTAAACATGAAAAGCTCATATTCTACATCAAATCCAACCTTATTGCTAAAAATTTTACCCCAGTTTTAAAGAAATTCAAAATGATATAATCAATGATGTGCTTAAGTTCAGAATATTTCAAGGTTTTAAAGATTTTTGCAATAATTGAAGGTAGGTATCAATGGTGTTATGCATTTTGAACTTAGATTTCTTATTGACCAATTATATTTTAAAAATTTTCTCAAACACAAGATCTATTTTTGAGGTTTGAAATTTGGTTATTGTTTATTTTCCAAAATCTAAGTTCATCATAAAAGAGTTCTTCAAAAGTTAGATGAAGATAACTTGAAAATTTGTTTTCAACTCTAAGATAAGCATGCAAAAATTTTATCACTTTAGTTAAAAGTCTAAGTAAAGACATAAGTAAAGTACACTACTTTGAAAATTATTTCTTAAAAATTTATTTAGAGTTATCATAAAAGGTGAACTTGAGTATAAAACTAACTAAGAATTAGAAATTTTAATTTTTATCAAATAGATCAATTATTAATCAACTCTATTAAGTTGGCAAGTGACTATATTTTTATGAAAAGAGAAAAAATTGAAAGAAAAGAAAAACATTGGTTCGAAAAAGAGGAAAAATGACTAAGATAAAAAGGAAAAATGACTAATCCCCACCCCGGACCTAAATAATGCATACTCTATAATGCACAAAGTAGAGCAGATAAGAATTGAAGTACTTACATTTGTTCGGTCGACTTTAAGCAATGAAAAAATCTGCAATTAACTTTGGTATGAGGAGGATGAAGTCAAAATTTCTTTTTTATTTTCCTTATTTTTTTCTTTTAAAAAGAACAAGGAACTTCATAAAATGAGAGAAGAATAAACTCTTTTATAATTATGAGACAACAATTAAAGATGAGAATGAAGGATTAAACATGAAAAGCTCATATTCTACATCAAATCCAACCTTATTGCTAAAAATTTTACCCCAGATTTTAAAGAAATTCAAAATGATATAATCAATGATGTGCTTAAGTTCAGAATATTTCAAGGTTTTAAAGATTTTTGCAATAATTGAAGGTAGGTATCAATGGTGTTATGCATTTTGAACTTAGATTTCTTATTGACCAATTATATTTTAAAAATTTTCTCAAACACAAGATCTATTTTTGAGGTTTGAAATTACGTTATTGTTTATTTTCCAAAATCTAAGTTCATCATAAAAGAGTTCTTCAAAAGTTAGATCAAAGAAGCATGTAATCAACACAGTTTCAATGTTCGAAAGACCGGATCTGTTTTCTCTAAAATTTGAGTTCCTCACCAAAGATTTCCTCAAAACTTAGATTTGACTCATTTTCTTCTTCTTCTACCTTCGAAGGTAATTTATTTCTAGATGTTGATTAGTTGGATGGTTCCCTGTATTAAAAATGTTGATATCAGCAGTCAGATTCCCAAAAGATAGCTTCATTTGACCAGTCTTACAATTGATTAGAGCATTAGAAGTGACTAAGAATGGTCTTTTTAAATGATTGGTATCTGACCTTTGGGAATGGAAACAGGCTGTGTTTTCAAAACTATGAAATCTACTGGATAAATGAAATCCCCAACCTTAATCAAAACATACTCTATCTCACCCATGGGGACTTTGACAGATCTATCAGCTAACTGTAAAGTACATTTTGTTGGTTTGAGTTCTCCTACACCTAGTTGCTGGTAGACGGAATAAAGAAGCAAATTGACACTGGCCCCTAAGTCTAAAAGTGCCTTATCAATGATGGTATTTCTTATAACACATGGAATAGTTGGACAACCAGGGTCCTTATGTTTCAAGGGTATGGGCTTTGAGAGCATATCATTGATATTGGCAGCAAGAAAGACTTTATTTGGAACATTTATTGTTCTCTTCTTAGTGCACAAATATTATAAAAATTTCGCATAAGAAGGGATTTGTTCAATTGCATCTAAGAGAGGAATGTTAACCTCAACCTGTTTGAATGTTTCTAGGATTTTCTCCACCTGAGGAGACTATTTCCTTGGCCTGAGTCTATCTAGGGAGGGAGCAACTTGTTTAAACCTATCAAAATTAGGCTCAGGTTCGGGTTCAGGCTCTTGGTCATTGACAGGGGTGATTGTTGAATAGAGTTATCAGAAGGAGAGAGAATTTGTTCTAGTTCAAGGGTTTCATTTGGAGACATTCTAACTTGATTATCAACTTGTTTTCCTGACCGTAGTGAATGGATTGCATTCACTTAAGCTTGGTAGGATGAACTTGATCCTGTGTCCTTAGGGTTGGTCACGGGTTGACTCGGAAATGTTCCTTTTTCTCTCACACTTACAGCACTAGCTAGTTGTCCAAGTTGAGTTTCTAATCTAGCTATGGCTTGAGTGTTGGAATTGAGAATTTGTTCAATCGATTGCATAAAGGTATTCAAATTGTTGGATGTTTGAGTCAACAAGTTGGTAGTTTGTGTAGAGGCCTTAATTATGGTTTCGAAACCCTTTTCCAAAGCATTGAGACGTTTATCATGATCAGAGTTTAGAGGAGAATGATTTACAGATTGATGATGAGGAGACTGATTTGGATATGGCAGATTTGGTGGTTGAAAATTAATTTGAGAACCGAAAGGAACTGTGTTTCCCCTAGGAAATTGTTGGATTGAAGAGGGAGTGAAACTTTAATTTCCGGAGTAGTTTTCCTGATTCCATGCAAAGTTCGGGTGATTTCTCCAACCTGGATTGTAAGTTGGAGAAAATGGATCATTCAGGGATCTTTGGAATCACGGCGTTTACGACCTAGTGGTTGGTTGTTTCCTAAGAGAGGACATTCCTCTGAAACATGAGATGAAGACAGACAGTTGTGACAACCTGAGGTAGAAACTTGATTTATTTGAGCTGGAGCTCGTTCTTTGATTTCTAAAGCTTCTAACCTATGCATGATTGTAGCCATCTTTGCTTCAGAGGCTATGTTTGTCTCTAAGGAAAGACCACTGGATTTGGGTTGGGGAACTGATGAAATTTTGTCATCACAGTGTTCCCACTGCATAGTTTTCTCGGATAAACTCCTTAAAAATTCCCAGGCTTCATCGATATTTTTCTTCATGAAATCCCCTTGACACATTGATTCTAAGGAAGTTTTTGAATAATAATCCAATCCTTCGTAGATAATTTGGCGTAATCGCCATTTCTCTAGACCATGGTGAGGATATTGGATAAGAAGGTCTTTAAATTTGTCAAAATACTTCCAGAATGCTTCTCCCGGGACACTTTTAAAATTTTGAATATTGTTTCTAAGCTTAACCGTTTTATGGATAGGAAAGAACTTCTTCAGAAAAATGGTAACAAATTCACCCCAAGTTGAGATAAAATTTGTGGGTAAGCTATATAACCATTTTTGGCTTTGTCCTTAAGAGCAAAAGGAATAAATCAAGCTTGATCGCATCCTCGGATAAGTCCCTCATCTTAATCATGAGACAAACTTCTTCAAATTCGGAGATGAAAATATATGCATATTCAGATTCTACTCCTAAGAATTTTAGCAGCATGTTTATGAAATGCGGTCTAAGTTTAAAATTGGTTCCATTGATATCGGGGAGCTTAATGCAAGATAGGATTGCATTCCTAGTTGGGTAAAACACATCTTGAAGAAAATGGATCATTCCCGGGACGCTGGAATGCAGCGTTTGTCTAACCTATTGGCTGGTTGTTTCCTAAGAGAGGACATTCCTCTAAAACATGAGATGAAGACAAACAGTTGTGACAAGAGAAAATGGATCATTCCCGGGATGCTGGAATGCAGCGTTTACCTGACCTAGTGGTTGGTTGTAATCTATGAGAGAACATTCCTCTGAAGCATGAGATGAAGACAGACAGTTGTGACAACCTGAGGTAGAAACTTGATTTATTTGAGCTGGAGCTCGTTCTTTGATTTCTAAAGCTTCTAACCTACGCATGATTGTAGTCATCTTTGCTTCAGAGGCTATGTTTGTCTCTAAGGAAAGACCACTGGATTTGGGTTGGGGAACTGATGAAATTTTGTCATCACAAAGGTTCCCATCGCATAGTTTTCTGATAAACTCCTTAAAATTCCCGTGCTTCATCGATATTTTTCTTCATGAATCCCCTTGACACATTGATTCTAAGGAAGTTTTGAATAATAATCCAATCCTTCGTAGATAATTTGGCGTAATCGCCATTTCTCTAGACCATGGTGAGGATATTGGATAAGAAGGTCTTTAAATTTGTCAAAATACTTCCAGAATGCTTCTCCCGGGACACTTTTAAAATTTTGAATATTGTTTCTAAGCTTAACCGTTTTATGGATAGGAAAGAACTTCTTCAGAAAAATGGTAACAAATTCACCCCAAGTTGAGATAAAATTTGTGGGTAAGCTATATAACCATTTTTTGGCTTTGTCCTTAAGAGCAAAAGGAATAAATCGAAGCTTGAACGTATCCTCGGATAAGTCCCTCATCTTAATCATGAGACAAACTTCTTCAAATTCGGAGATGAAAATATATGCATATTCAGATTCTACTCCTAAGAATTTTAGCAGCATGTTTATGAAATGCGGTCTAAGTTTAAAATTGGTTCCATTGATATCGGGGAGCTTAATGCAAGATAGGATTGCATTCCTAGTTGGGTAAAACACATCTTGAAGAAAATGGATCATTCCCGGACTGAATGCGCCGCTTGTCTAACCTATTGGCTGGTTGTTTCCTAAGAGAGGACATTCCTCTAAAACATGAGATGAAGACAAACAGTTGTGACAAGAGAAAATGGATCATTCCCGGGATGCTGGAATGCAGCGTTTACCTGACCTAGTGGTTGGTTGTAATCTATGAGAGAACATTCCTCTGAAGCATGAGATGAAGACAGACAGTTGTGACAACTGAGGTAGAAACTTGATTTATTTGAGTCGAGCTCGTTCTTTGATTTCTAAAGCTTCTAACCTACGCATGATTGTAGTCATCTTTGCTTCAGAGGCTATGTTTGTCTCTAAGGAAAGACCACTGGATTTGGGTTGGGGAACTGATGAAATTTTGTCATCACAGTGTTCCCACTGCATAGTTTTCTCGGATAAACTCCTTAAAAATTCCCAGGCTTCATCGATATTTTTCTTCATGAATCCCCTTGACACATTGATTCTAAGGAAGTTTTTGAATAATAATCCAATCCTTCGTAGATAATTTGGCGTAATCGCCATTTCTCTAGACCATGGTGAGGACATTGGATAAGAAGGTCTTTAAATTTGTCAAAATACTTCCAGAATGCTTCTCCCGGGACAATTTGAAAATTTTGAATGTTGTTTCTAAGCTTAACCGTTTTATGGATAGGAAAGAACTTCTTCAGAAAAATGGTAACAAATTCATCCCAAGTTGAGATAGAATTTGTGGGTAAGCTATATAGCCATTTTTTGGCTTTGTCCTTAAGAACAAAAGGAATAAATCGAAGCTTGATCGCATCCTCGGATAAGTCCCTCATCTTAATCATGAGACAAACTTCTTCAAATTCGGAGATGAAAATATATGCATATTCGAATTCTACTCCTAAGAATTTTAGCAGCATGTTTATGAAATGCGGTCTAAGTTTAAAATTAGTTCCATTGATATCGGGGAGCTTAATGCAAGATGGGATTGCATTCCTAGTTGGGTAACACACATCTTAAAGAACGGGTGAAATAGGATTGGCTATTTCATTGGTCTCAAAAGATGAATCAACACGGATTAAACGATTGGTATTATCCCTAATCCAAGTTTGCATACACTAAATTACATTCTTTTTATAAATTTTTTAAAGAAAAATAAAAGTTTGTTTTTTTAAGAGAAAAAAAATGATGAGAAAAAGGAAAGGGGAAAAAATTAACTAAAGCAAATCAGTGCAATCACTTTAAACTCTAGGGTTAAGCCTAGACTCAACTAGACCAGCTCCTAACCAAAAATTCCTTTAGTGAAAAGATCATAGTTTACTCAGTTAGTTAGCCAGGTACGGATAGTACTAGAGGGAGATCAAAGATCAATTAAGTATCTCGTTCCTTGCGGAGCGTTTTACGCAAGCCCTAAACCTTGCATTAGACACCAACTAATCCAAGTAAAATTGAACCGGTTCACTTAATGATTTCTTGTTCCTTAATGAGCTCGAATCCTTAGGGGCCAACGTCTAATGAGTTTTAAAAAGCTTGGAATTGTGTAGTGAGGAATTAGTGATTTGTGGGCTAAGGAAAGGGTGATGAAATCCCTCACCTTATCTTGATTAATGGGTTTTGCCCTGAAGAATAATTTCAAGTTTATGTCAAATCAAGATGCTCAAATCACTTTGGTGAATTCCTACTATTATATGCAATGCAACCTAGAAATTAAAAGCAACTACAAAAGAATGCAAAAATAATTATTATTTTTTAGTTAAGGTTATCAACAAACAAATGTGAGAAAGGGTGATATTGTTTGAATTTATAATCTTGTTAGTAAATGTCCAAGTGGAGGGTGAATTTTATTGTGGTCGAAAAAATAAATTTCTTTTTAATTTTTAAATCCTAATTGTTTGTAATTGTGAGAAACTAACTAAAGGGTGGAATTGAAAATACTAGAAAGAAGAGTTACCCACGCAAAAGCAATCCTAGCTTCCTTGAAGGCAATTCTTCAATCTTTAATCTTTCATTTTTCTTCAAAGTTCTAAGTAGTTCCTACACAAGAAAACACACAAGTTAAAGAACCAAAATATTTTAATTACAAACACTTTTCCCCGATAACTTGTAAAAACTTGATAGGAAATAGATGTGATCCTAAAGTTGCATGTATACAACCATAAAGTTATAGTATAAAAAGTTATCAATCCCACGAGAAAGGTGTTGTAAGGTTTAATCAAATTCGGTTCTTATGTTGTGTGTGTAACAATTAGGAGTGAAAACATGATGAATGTGGATGTGGAGAGATTAGAGAGTGTGGTAGTGATGAAATGTAAATAAAAACAAAATGAGAATGAAAAGTGGGGAGATAAAGAGTGGATGTGAATATGTGTGAATAAATCAAGACAAGATTGAGAGAGTGAGAAGTAAAGGAAAATAAAATCAAGAAAAGAAAAACAAGAATAAAGATGAAAAATCAAGAAAGCAAAAGATGAAGGATTTAATTAAAGATATGAGGAATCTAGAATTGAATCCACTAGCTTATCTCACTTATAAAATATAAATTATTATCTTATTGTCACATTTTACTTTAGATTTATTAAGTATAGCCTATCCTACCACTTTTAAGGCAAGCATATCCTATCCTATTATCATCCAAGCAAAATTAATACTCATGAAAAGAATAACAAATAGATAGTAATTCTAGAATTCATTAGCATACTCTATCCTACCACTTTTAAGGCAAGCATAAATTATCCAATTCTTCTTCTATTAATTAGTTCTCTAGTTGATTATCCTAAACATGATCATTTAAGCACAAGAGAATAATCCATAAATTACAAGAGAGATTAATATTAGTTTCATGCAATTCTAGAATTCCTACAAGAGTTTAGTTCCACATCTTTTAGAAAATAAAATAAAGAAATAAAAAGAAAGATGAAAAAGAATAAAAAGAGAAGAAGAGGAAAGAAAAACAATCTAAACTATTAAGAAGAAAATAAATCTATACTACAAAGTAAAAACATGACATGAAAGTAAATACATGGAATTTAAGACATGAAAGTAAAGACATAAATATAAATCTACTCTACAAACCATTAAGAAATAAACAAGGAAGGAAAATAAGAAAAGAAAAAAATATAAATCCACATATTCAATTCTTCATCTTCATCCTCTTTTCATCCTTGGAAAAAGTGAAGAAAAGAAATTATGAAGGGGTGAAAATATTTTTATTGATTGCAACAAAAGTTATAATTTTGGAAGGTCTTCTCAATTAAGAGTAGCCCTCCTCTTCAAATGGAGTTTACAAAATATTTCACACCTCAAACCCCTCACTCTACCTCTCTATTGATAGCCTATAGCAATAAAGGAGAACCCTTGGATGAAACTTGGCAACAAAGGAATCAAATATGGTCACAAATCTAAATCACAGACACCATTAGTTGACCAATCGGTTGGCCAACAGATTGGCCAATCGATTGGCTAACCGATTGGAATTCTAAAATTTTGAAAATGCAGTTAGCTCCGTCTTATCGAGATAGGTGATTTTCATATATTATATGTTAAATTCCGCCTTCCAGATTGGAAGATATCGCCGTTTCTTTGTGGCTAATCATCTTGAACATGATTTTCACTTTATTTCCTTTCATATTGGATCCTTATTTCTTCGGCTTCTGTAGATTGCTTAGTTTGATCCCGAGCTTCAATAAAAGGTTAGAAAATAAGGAAATTTGAGTTCTTTTTGAGCTTTTATTCATTAATCTTCATTAACCTGCACATTAAGGTAAAACATATTATTAGTGGTATATTTATTCATATAAACTAGATAATGAAGGTGTAAAATTGTAATAAAAATATGATTATCAATGTACCATCATAAAAGTCTCCATGACGGGCAATTTATAACCCATCAACGACGGTGTATTATCTTCATAGATATACCAAAGCACTTTAATGACCGTTTTCCTTTTAATGACCGTTTTCCTTTTGAATACTATGGTAGAAGTAAATCTTTTATACTTTCAACTTGATAACAATTTTCACAATAGACAACATAAATATGTCAAAAGTTCTAATAATAATATGATGAGAGAACTAAAGTTTCATTCACTAGAATCATCAAGATACAAAATTTTATCATCCCGAAATATCCAATACTAACAACAAGACTTAATAATATTCCATTGTTTAAAAAAAGAAACTATCAAGACAAAATAAAATAAAGTGACTGAGATCACTTTTGTCTAAATAATTGGAAAAGTATTTAAAATCTCAAGCAATCGATCCTTTCTTCCCACCTTCAATAGCCCGAAAAACAAAACTATCACATAAATAAAAATCAATTTCAGAACAATTGTAAATATTATATTGTGAAGAAAAAAGCACATTATGTTATTGATATGTCATAGAGGGAAAACAAACAACCTATAAGAGTAACCATCTAATTGGATTGGTGAAAAACTCCAACAGAGTAGTTGAGTTTCACAAAAACCCACATTCCCAGAGTCCATTCTTGATTAAGAAAATTTTCCGATCTAGTCCTCATTGCACAGATTCTCTTTATTGTGAGTGCCTGAATGTATGTCACCAGTTTAGAGGAAATTTTATCGTAAACATGTTTTCTGATAAATATGCAAGGCCCATCCACAATATTATTTAGAAACACCAAAAGCTTTGTGAAAACTAGATTTCTCTTGTTGATGATATTAAAATTCTGTTTGCAAAAGCAAAAAAAGACATATTTGATAACAAATTTCTGGAAGATCTTTTAAGAACTACTTCAAATAATATGTTGAATTTTCAGTTCAAGAAATATAAATCTTGGCCCCAAACTTCCTAGCAACACTGACCTACTAAACAGTGAACCAATGGTTTAAACTTCTATAGTGATAACTATGCGCTTGATCAAGATTTCAGTTGGAACCAAATTAAATTGAATATTGAGATATTCATAATTAAATTAGTCTAATCTCTTTAAATTCAGATTAATTTCAATGAAACTGAATTCAATATGTTTCTTTCAATATGACGAATTTTCTTCAGATACTAAATACATTTCTTCTTGATATAACGGAAATAGCTTTTTGAACTATTAGATTAAAGAATCTTTTCATTTGCTTTAAAATTCTAATACGAAGAAACCACCTGATGCAAGTGAAAAAAGAGTTAATTGCGGATAGACCCCCTACAGTATAGATTAAAGTGCGGCTAGACCCCCTCTAGTTCTGTTTATGCAGATATACTCCCTGAATTATCTTTTTGTTGACTCTTTTAAAGAGCAAAAAAAAAAAAAAAAAACAATCACTCGGGGGTCTTATCCGCATTTGGGCAAATAGTACAGGGGGTCTATCCGCACCAATAGAAGTACAGTGGGTCCACCCGCTATTGGGTGATAGTACGGGGGGTCTATCAGCAATTAACCCATAAAAAATACAAAGAATAATCTTTGGTATGTCAATGAGTAACATGATACACACAGTATATACTGAAAGGATTTGTAGTTCCTTAGATATGTCGTTCAAATAGAAAATCCATTCTATTCAGGTTGATTTTCTATCTGTACGCACATTACTGATAGGGTTTTCTATTTGAATCCTGTCAATCGGAAAACAAATCATAACTCGATCGGGAGTGCTCTTGTATAGTTGAACACCATAACAGTTGAACTAAAGCAGAAAGGGTTCAGCTCACAAAGGAGGATAATTTGACCTCTTGTTTCTGTAAATTGGCAAGTAATCTTGTCCTATTAAGGTGCTAGGTTGCTCTGGATCCTATTAATCGCAGGTATAGCACAGTCAAAGGTTGACATATTCAATTACAAGTTTCAAAATGACAGTGTCAGTAAGCAAAGGTGCATACCTATTAAAGCTCCAAAAAGTAGAAAAGAAACACGATATCTGAGAAACCATGGAAGGTCAACTTCATGGTTGCAATGCTTCTGATATACTCCTCTTGAGCGGGTCTTGTGTGTGTATACTGACTGCAACTCAGAAAGTAAGAGCTCTACCCCAGTAACAGGATTGCCATTCACATCTCTCACTTCGATTTTGATACTTTGTGGACTTGCATACCAATCTATATCAATTACTCCAAATTTTGGCTTGCCTGAACAAAGCCATCGAAAAACTTATTACTTGTTCGTAGTAAACGTTTATCTCTGGATGATGAGAGAGATTTAAACTTAAACGACAACAAATTTATAACATAGAGCAATGGTAAGCATGTTTCCCCTTAATTTAATACTTTCCGAGAAGAAATCCAGAATAAAGTCTAATATCAGCTTGCATCCAAATCTAAATACTGATTCACTGCTAGAACCTGATATGTCAAATCTATTAAAGTTGTGCATATACTAAAACATATAGGTGTGCCATAAATTTGTGGAGCAAGGGTGCTGGTGTTTCCATTTGCAACCATGACTTGGGAACCTGATATGGATGTCAGTCTCAAAAAACAAAGTAGAGACTCACTATTAACATAGTAGCTACGGACAGACATAGCGTTGTACTGCAAGCAATATAAGAAAGAACCAATGTTAAACAGCATTTCCTGAGAAAAGGTTTTACAAAACAAACATAAACACATAGGAGGCATGGTTTTAATTTTTCCCCCTATGCAGCATGATTTTAATATCTTATATTATATATAAGTCATATGGTTTTTCATAGTATTATACCATATGTGCATGATTTGTATCAGCACTTTGCAGAATAGACTCTTAGAGTAGATGGTATCAACCATGCTGCAGCTCTAATAAGGAAAGGTAGTGGCTGGGGCACAGCATTCTGGACAGACTGAGTAAGTCCACTTGACGTTATGTCATACAAAGGATAATCAGTACCACAGTCATAACGTGCAATCTCTCCAAAGTGAACATCACCACTGATAAAGAAGATTCCATTTCTCTGCATGGCTAAAAGGACAAAGGATCAATGCTTGAAATTTCATCAAGATACTAGAACAAAAAAATCGTGAAGATTATGCTAAATGTTATGTCAGGAAACAAAACTCGTGAGCAAACAAGTAATTTCAAGCCCTAGAAAAAGTAAACCTTAAAAAGTGTCATTAGAGTTATAATATTACTAAGCCATGGCTATGTATGATGCTAATGCTATACGAGACCAACTTTAACCTCTTCCACAACATATTTTGCTAGGTATATCACGTCAGTTGTTCGAATGTACCATTCTGAAATAATGAAAAAACTGTCATAAAAGCAGAATAAGACTTTACCAATTTATATAAGCAACTTAAATTTCCAGTACTATTACAGAACATGATGTCAAAATAAAAGTAAGCATACCTTACTGTTAGCTATCAATTCATATAGTCTCTTCCTCTCCTTGGGGAAACGTCCCCAAGATTCCACATAGAAATATGGACCAGTTGATGCAGAAAGATTTGATATAACCTGAACAAAGAAAGCAAGAAGTAACGCAATCCTACAAATATATTAAACAAGACAACACGCACCAGAAATATCTAAAATCTTTTTAAAGGACAATCCTGAAATAGGACAAAATGATCACTTGGATGCACCCAAATAACATGATGCATTTACTTATGTTATTGTCATCAATATCATAGTAGTGGAAAAAACTGTCAGAAAGGACAATCCAGTAGTAGGAAAAAGGATTGTTCCGACACACCAAAATAACATAGAGCTCACTTGCTATTATCATTATCATTATCATAGATATATAAAAAAAAGTTCTAATAAAAAAATGACCATCTTCATTCAGTATGATCCCTCCTCTTGAAAAATTAACACATGATAGATGAAATATGTTGCTCAAATGCATTTATCCATGAGTTTAGTGGATACCATTGATCCACTGTTCAAAAGATTCTTCGAGTTGCAACCATGCATGTGCCTGAGATATTCAGTCCTTATAATTTTTCAACCTTATATATTTCAGGGCATGGATATAAGTAGCACATATCCTATATTTTTAGATGGGAAATACATGTTCTAGTGTACCACTGGGGAGATTTTCTCCTATAAACCTCCTGCATAAAGATTGGGAAAACAATTGTGTTCAGCTAGATATGGTACTTGTCTAGAGACGGGAGAAAAAGCATGTGGTTACAAGGGTGATGAAGCTATGGCAGCGCGGGATTTAAAGAGGGTGCTTCTTCTCTGTTGGGGCAATTCTCTCTTGGGGAAAAATAGCTAGGTTGTTCTTGAGCCACGAGCTAGAGAGGACCTCCAGTGGTTGAAAGAGGTTGCTTCTTCTCTGTTGGAGAAAAATAGCAGCGGGATTTTGAGGATGGTGGAGAACCTTTTGCTCTGATACCAGTGAAGATTTTAGAGGAGAGAAGAAGTTTGTTTTTGGGGCTCCGGTAAGAGGGTTGTCTTTTTCTTTTTTGTGTGTTATTTTTCAGAGAGAAATCATTTCAATTTATAGAGGCTTTTCACCCAATCACCTCTACCCCAAAAATCAGCCTCCAAATAAATACAACTAAAGGCCATTTATCAGCCCTAATTAAATTCTGATAATGACCCATTAATTCTCCACTAATGGCCAATTATCACCCATTAAACATATTGATTATTGGTTGATTTGGTCAACCATTTATAACATCTCCCACTTAGCCAAATTAATCAAATGATATACCTCTCACTATCCGTGAGATTAGATATCTTATTCTTATCATTACTCCCACTATTCATGAAGAGTAATTCACATTTCATTATTCATGAAATTTACTTGGACTTATTTATTTCTAAGTCCCATCAAACTTACATGTTTGATAAAGAATTCACGGTATTCTTTTTGTTAAAGGATCGATAATCATATCGTAGTATGGAATTAAGTCACTTTAACTTCTCCCTTTCTACAATATCTCGAATATAGTGATGCTGGATCTCAATGTATTTTCCTTTGGAACTATTAGCTCCACCACTATTGATCAAGCTAATCGCTGCTTGATTATCACAATAAATATCAATAGGTCCTTCTAACATATTGAGATCTAGATCAATAAAAAATCGTCTTATCCAGACAGCATGTGTAGTTGCCATACTGCAAGCTATATATTCAGCGTCTTGTGTATATCTAGCAACACACCCTTATTTCTTGCTACTCCAAGAAATAACTCCTCCTCCAAAGATGAACAAGTGTCCCGAAGTGGACTTTCCATCATCTTTATCACCCCCAAAATCAGCATCCGAGTAACCAAGGACTTCAAGCGAACTCGTTTGATAAACCAATCTATGAGTCAATGTGCCTCTGATATACTTCATAATCCTCTTAACAGCTTCCCAAGCAGGCCGGTCCCGATTATTTTGATATCGGCTAACTGCATTTACAAAGATAAGCTAAATCAGTCCGTGCATAACATTTCATACATCAAGCTTCCAACTGCTTGAGCATAAGGAACATCTAATGGGTTCTGCCCTTCTCCAGGGCTTTGCTCTTTACACAATCTCTTTCCTATAACCAACGGAGTTGGTGCCAGATTGGAATTTTCCATTCCAAACCTTTAAAAAACTGATCTTAAATACTTTTCTTGGTTGAAACTCAACATTCTAGACTGTCTATCTCGAATTATTTGAATTCCAAGAATATATAATGCATCACCCATGTCTTTAATCTCAAACTTTTCGCTGAGATCTGCCTTGGTTTTATTCAACATATCTATGTCATTTCCGGCGAGCAATATATCATCCACATATAAGGATAATATAGTAAATTTGCTCCTACTTTTCAAGACATATACACAATTAGCTAATTTATTTTGAACAAAACCAAGTTTGGTGACCGCATCATGAAATTTGAGATACCACTGTCTAGAAGATTGTTTTAAACCATATAGAGATTTTATTAACTTGTAAACTTTATGTTCCTATTCTTTTACCTGAAAACCTTCAGGTTGTTTCATATATATCACTTCCTTCAACTCTCCATTGAGGAATGCTGTTTTAACATCCATTTGGAATAACTCCAAATCAAGATATGCAACAATAGCCAAAATAATTCTAATGGATGCAAATTTAGCTACAGGAGAATACATCTACTGAAAATCTATTTTGGCCTTCTAGTTGTAACCTTTGACAACTAACCGTGCTTTGAATTTATCAATAGACCCATCAACACATTATTTCTTTTTGAGCACCCATTTGCATCCTATGGCTTTTCTGTTTTCTGGTAGATCACTAAGCTCCCAAACTTTATTCTTTTCTATAGAATCAAGTTCTTCTCTCATGGCTTCCAGCCATAGATTTGACTCATGCATTTCATCGCCTGCAGAAGTTTAAGGGATCTTGTTCTTCTATATTTGCATCTACCGAAAAACAAGATGGTTCACATGAATACAAATAGTAATCATCCATCCATGCCGGTCGTGTTCTAGGTCTTTTACCTAAAACACCTATATGCTGAGGTTCATCATTTTCGATAGGTATTTCATCATTTTTAAGGTTAGGTTCATTCACAATATCAGGATCATTAGTGGGAACATTACTAGAATAATCATTATTTATTACAGTTGAGGTTATGTTTCCTCTTGAACTGTTCCTCTTCCTCTAGATTTTCTAGAAATGTAGCATCTCTGCTTTCAATGACCCCTTTTTCTTTATTATAGAACTTATAACCTTTTAATTTTTCTGAATACCATATAAATCTACACTTTAATGTTTTAAAGTCTAACTTGTCTCTAAGTTGACTTGGAATGAGAACATGGGCTATACATCCCCATTTTCTGAGATGACTTAGATCTGATTTCCGCCCATTCCATAACTCATAAGGTGTAGATGCAAGTGATTTGGTGGGAATTCTATTTAAAATGTAGTTTGCAGTTAACAATGCTTCTTTCCAAAATTTCTTGGAGAGACCTTAATGAGACAACATGCATCTGACTATATTTAACAATGTTCTATTCTTTCTTTCAGCTACATCATTCTGTTATCGTGTGTACGGCATTGTTGTATGCCTTTTAATTTCATGCTGAATACAATAACTCTCAAATTCTTTAGAGTTATATTCCCCACCTCTATCAGTTCTTAATATTTTGATATTCCTTCCAAGTTGGTTTTAACTTTTGTCTTATATCTCTTAAAGCATTCAAAAGCTTTCAACTTTCTAGATATAAAATAGACGGTGCAAACTTGAAATAATCATCTATGAAAGTAATAAAATATGCCTTATTACTATGAGTTTTGACACTTAGGGGACCACAAATATTCGAGTGTACCAACCCTAAAAGTTTATTGGCTCTTTGTCCACCAATAAAAGGTTTCGGTCATTTTACCACTTAAATAATGTTCACATGGTGGTAATTGAACATTAGATAGTGCGTGCAATAAGTTCATTCCGATAATTTCTTTCATACTAGCATGTCCTAGTCTAGAATGTCACAATTTAGACTCGTAAAATAAAGACAAGTAGTTCAAATTGAAAATTTTATTTTCAGAATTATTACAAACTACTTGAAGAATGCTTAATTCATGCTCGGGTACATATTTTTCCATAGCATACACTTTATTATTCTTGCCTATAGAAACCCGGTTATTGTAGAACCTAACTTCCAAATTTCTTCATCAAACCGGGAACAGATCGATTATACCAATTCTAGCGGATAGAACACATCTTTGAGGACAAGAATACTGTCCCCAAGATCCAATCTATACGAACTAATACCTTTTACATCGAGATAGGTATTGTTTCCCATATAGATCCTCTGTTCTCCTTTTTTCAGCTCGGTGAATTCTGTGACTCCATTCTTGTCCTTTGCGATGTGTCTGGTCGCATCGGAGTCGATCCACCAACCGCTGATGTCCGTCATCACAGCATTGCATTCCGTCACACCGATGAATTCTCTTTTGCTAGTACCCCTTGTTCCGAATGCTTATAGCCTCCCTTATTCTCCTGCCTTTCACCTTGTGGGCAAGTGGGCCTGAAATACCCGAACTTTCCCCAATTGTAACAGGCTCCACACGGTATTTTCCTTCTCTTGAACTGCTGCGATTTCGGTCCTCGCGGTTATGGTTTACTAGGACCAGGGTTTCTATTTATTCCAGTTTGGTGCCTCTGATGCACATAGTTCATTTCCTGCTGCATCATGTTCAGTTCTGGTTCTTTCCTACTAGCTATTAAATCCAGTTCTATCGCTCGGTGCATTGGAAGATCAGTGACAGATTTAATGGCAGGGTTCATTCGTAATGTGGTGGCAGCTACTCAAGGGAAGGGGGCAGACTGTTCAATATAGTTGCCACTTGCATTCTTTCCGGGATTTCGATCTCAGCAGTGGATAAGTCCTTAGCCATGACAATCATCTTATTAATATGCTCTACAACATTGTCTCCCTCTTGCATACGACAAGAATTATACTTATGCAAGAGGAGTTGAATGTTAACCCCAGAGGCAGTGTCATATTTTTCTTTTATAGCATTCCACATGTCCATGGAAGTCTTATAAGTTTCAAAAACTTTGATTAAGTTATCTTCCATGAACATGAGCATTACACTTTTTGCCTTTTTATCTTTCGACTTTCACTGTTCAAACCCTTTCTTTTCTTCAGGTGTAGATTTATCAGTAAGGGTTGGAGCAGTGGTTTCGATTATATCATCCATATTATCATGGATAAGAGCATATCCTATTTTTCTATGCCACATATCATAATTATCGCCATTAAATTTGTTAATTTTTCCTAGTTCTGATAGAACAAGTTTACTAGCCATATGGTACAGAATTAGAACTAATTTTCCAATTTAAGAATAAAAAAATTTAGATATGTGTACTACTAATTAATGCTAAGATTCGTATATATACTATGTGAGCAAGAAAAAAAATTAAAATGAACCTGATTCTTGTGAGTTGAGAAAAGAAGCTCCAATTAGAGCAAGATTGTCACTTAGTGGGGTTGACCGGAGAATCACTTGTCGAAGTTTTGACGTCATTTCTAATCGGTGGTCACAGCGAGGTTGGAGATGATCTGGTTGACGTCGAACTAATCTGAATTGCTAGGTTGAAGATGGCAGCCGCTGGTTGGCGCGGATCAGAAGTAGGATTATGAAAGTACTCAAGGAGGGAGCAGAGGTTCTTTTTGAAAAAGCCTTTTGAAGAGGGGGCTTTTTAAAAAAATTTAAAAAGAAAGGACAACAGAGAATCACGTTCTCTGTTGGACACTTGAGAGAAAAAAATATAGCTAGCTAGATGTGGCACTTGCTTTGCTAGGTATGGGGAAATAATAAAAAAAAACAAACAAGTGGTTAACAGCTAGATATGGTACTTGTCTAGAGATGGGAGAAAAAGCATGTGGTTACAAGGGTGATGCAGCTATGGCAGCGCGGATTGAAAGAGGGTGCTTCTTCTCTGTTGGAGAAATTCTCTCTTAGGGAAAAATAGCTAGGTTGTTCTTGAGCCACGAGCTAGAGAGGACCTCAAGTGGTTGAAAGAGGGTGCTTCTTCTCTGCTGGGGAAAAATAGCAGCGAGATTTTGAGGATGGTGGAGAACCTTTTACTCTGATACCGGTGAAGATTTTAGAGGAGGAGAGAAGAAGTTTGTTTTTGGGGCTCCGGTAAGAGGGTTGTCTCTCTTTTTTTTGTGTTATTTTTCAGAGAGAAATCAATTCAATTTATAGAGGCTTTTCACCCAATCACCTTTACCCCAAAAATCAGCCTCCAAATAAATACAATTAAAGGCCATTTATCAGCCGTAACTAAATTCTGATAATGACCCATTAATTCTCCACTAATGGTCAATTATCACCCATTAAACATATTGATTATTTGGTTGATTTGGTTAACCATTTCTAACAATTATTGTATCACCAGTCTCCAAATCCTGGCTAGTTTGTTTGTGACATAGCACTCATCCAAGCGACAACCTTCAGATGTATGAACATCAGAAAACCTTCTAACTTTTTGTCAGAAAATCCCCCGCTTTATAGGGCCACATAGCATGAGATCTTTGATTTGCGTATTTCTCAGCTAAAAATCTCCTTGTACATACACATATATATATAGATACTTACATATATGGGCCAAATACCAGCAAAAGAAAGTTTCCGATGCCCCTCAAGAACATCTATGATGCATGTTGGAGTTAAATGTGCTAAGTTTGTTTAATTTCAGTTTCTACAGGAGTAACTAGAATAGTTTATAAATAGGGATGTTAAATTTAGTTACAGTATCTAGTGTTCATCCTAGGATATGTTATGATAGTCATTGCGCTTTAATAGGACTCAGTCGTAGTACTTAACGTTACGATGCATAGACTGGGACATGGCGACACAGAATGACAGTACATGACAAATTAATACAGCAGACTCTAAAAACTCCAAATAAAAGAGAAGTATTATGTCTAATACGTGTGACCAGCATTGGGAAAAAAAATAATGCATTCATGTTATTTCAATTTTTTCAATATAGTGTATACTATTTCAATATGTTGTTAGTTATTTCTATTTCAATATAACATACACTCTTTCAATACAAGGTACGTTATTTCAGAATAGCTTTGGACACCTAGGAATTAAATAAAACCCTATATGCAGGAACTATACCACATTTGGCTCCGTGTGTGCATTTACTATAAGATTACTTTGTAACAACACCATCGACAATTTGACTACAAGTTAGAAATGTGGTAGGGAGCACCAAAGGGAAACTTACAATATTTAGCAAATGCCAAAAGGACCATGCTTAATTTCTTATGCACCAGTCATGGCTATGCAGCTATGCTTAATTACTTATGCACCAAAATAGTTCTATAACAAAGTATTTTCAGAAGCACAACTGTCTCATCATTCATCACTTTTGGATACTAAGAATGGTTTGTACTATAGATATATGAGTTTCTGACATGCAAGTTTATTAGAAAGGAATATGCATTCTCCCATTACCTGAATAGAAGATGCTATAATGGTAATCTCTGATCCAGGACCACTTAATTCCTGTTGTAACCACTCCCATTGTGTCTCCCCCAATATACCTTCATCGCTGAAAAATGGATCCCTATGGTATCTAGTGTCCAAGAGAATAACCTGCAACGCCATATCCAGAGTTATTGCTAGCATGTTGCACACCTCCAGCGTGGTGGAGCATATACAACAAGATATACAGTATTAGAACTATAAACATAATTTTTTTCTATACAATAAATCTCATATATAGGGAATAAATGATTCACACTGCAAGGAACTCCACAAAATGTAATAACATCAGTGAGCGTATGAAACAATTTCAATAATAGAAATAAAGTGCAGAGACTGATTTAGTTCTGCTAAAATTAATTTTTTTATCAAAGCGAGTGTAACAGTTGCACATTATGGGGTGTATAATAACTCGGATCTCTTGCATATTGCACCTCAGATATAAATGCAGTTCTCTGAGTGGTTCTTATTATCTCCTTCATATAGGCTATTCCTTGATCAAGGAGATATTCTGAACTTTTACCCATAGCATAGACTTACATGGTCTCAAAGTTTTACGGAGAGCTTATCTCCTTCAAAGGATTCCTTAGCTAGGAATTTGGCATCGAATTGACACAGGTCAACAGCCAAATCATAAAATATGGTCAATGGTTTTCCTATAGCATTCTCAATTCAGAATTTTGGTCTATAGTTAAACCCATTGTGAAGGGAAGGGGCATAGATGATGACAATGGTTGCATAGTTGCATGTTAACCCAAGTAAGCAAATTTCCTATTTCCTGACAGTAGTGAACATGTTAAACAAAGCAGTAGTGAATTTTCACTTACAGACCTTTATTTGCTTCCCAGTGGGTCCAAATAAATAGGAAGCATAAACACCAGCTTGTTTTCGCCTACAAGTAAACAGATATATAATTAGGGTATAGAGACATAATTTGACATAAATAGGGCTTATCAGATCATCAAGGAATAATTTGGTGTGTATGCAATTCGAGTGTTGATTCGGAGGACGGTCAGATCAGATCATCAATAGATAAAGAAGTTACTTGATTTTGGACGGCGCTGGACTGAGGATAGCGCTGAACTGAGGACGGCGCTGGGGCAACACTGGCTCTGGGGCGACGCTGGCAGCACTGGGGTGATGCTGGCGGCACTGGGGCGGTGGCGTTAGTGGCGCTGGGGAGACGATGGCGCTGGGACGGCATTGGGGCGACGGAGGCGCTGGGCGGCGGTGGGGAGGCGCTGGGGACGATGAAGATTAGGAATCGACGAACAGGAGACGATGAACAATAAACGCGAATTTTTTGTTATCTAGGGTTTATTACTTGCGGTTTATTATGTACGGTTAAAGGAAGGTTTGGGTTTGGTTTTCTCTTTTTATATTATTTTGATTAACTATTTAGTCCTATTATGATTAGGAGTTATCATCGATGAAGGTAATGGACTCCTTCGTCTTTCAGGAGACCCAATAACAACGGTATTGGGATCAAATCAATGAAGGGACTAGAAAATCGTTATCCCATCTAACATCATTCCTCTAATATTTATGATCACTCGATGAAGGTTTTTTACACCGTCGTTATTTTATACACATTAATGACGGTCAAATGGTCCATTCACTAATTTTGGTCGTTAAAGACTTGATTTCTTGTAGTTGTTGCTTGTTCGATGCTGTCAACATACTTGAACAAATACCTTGGTATGCCAAGAACACTGCTTGGACGCTAGATCATGCTCAGCTGAGAGGATCTATTGCAGGACAAAGTCCTTCACGTCTTGACGGTCAGTTGATTGTACAAGTTTTGTGAGTAGATCCTCAACATGGCGTCTGGTGAGTGTTGGAGGAGGAGCCGTACTTGTGTCACCCTTAGGTTTTGTAAAAAAAACCCCAATCTCGGTTGGGGCCAACAAAATCCCCTCATTGGAGAACCATGTATGGCTCATAACCCATTCAAGATTGAATGAGCACTTGATGTCTTCTCCAGTTTGTGTATCAGTAATGACAAATTTTATCTTATTCTTGTCCCACTATCTCAGCACGTGCTCGAAAGCGGTAAGATCAAGACCAGGAGGGCAAAAATGAACATAGTATCTGACTATACTATCTTCGTAGGCCTCCCAATGCCTTTGGCCCATATGTTGCACTAAAGAATGCATGAATTCATAGTAAGCAGTAAAGTTGGAAGTAGGCCGCAACTCTGATACAGCATTTGCCTTTTCTCTACAAAGCAATACTACAAGACATAATTAGTTTGAAAATAGTCTGTAACCATAGCAATTATGCTGTAAACTTAACAAAGAAACTGTAATCTTAACAACAATTCCATAAGTTTAATAACCATTCAATAACCTCAACAACCAATCAATAACCTTAACAATAAAAGCATAATCCTAACAACTAACAGGTCACAAGTTAACAGTAACATTCACAACTAATAGCCACAAGTCAATAGTAACCTTCACAACCCACACGTCAACAGTAACCTTCACAACTAACAGCCACACGTCAACAGTAACCTTCACAACTAACTCATAACCATAACAACTAATAGTAACCTTTACAACAGATCCATAACCTTAACAACTAATACAGAATTTTAACAATTAATGAATGTCCTTGACAACTACAAGCTAACCTTCACAACTTAACTGTAACCTTCACAATTAACACAACATGCAACATCACAAACAACTAAATTATGCGGTAAAACTTACTTCTTTTTGGTTGTCGTATGCGTCTCTTCCGTTTCGCTCGTATTCTTTCCTCTCTTTAGATCCAGGAGCACTCTAGAGGCATCGTCGGTGCCGGTGCTGCCCTCTATATCTGTACGTTGGACTAGGTTTTTGGGTTGAACTGGACTTGTGGGAGGAGGATGACTAGCTGTGATGTCCTCGCATTAGCAATTGATGTGCCGACTTGATCCCTTTCTGGCGTGTGGCGTTGAAAAATACTTACAAGATCCCGAAACCAACTCGGCGGAAGTCGGCGAATGACAACCCATCGGATATCTGGACGTCGAATCGTTGAGACACGAACCCGAAGGCAAACCCGGCGTCACAAGCACGGTTTAAACCGGACTTGAACAGACGATCGGATTTCAGAACTGTTGAACCGGAATAAACCAAGAGTTAGTCCCGGAACCAATGCAGACGGAATCTAAATCCGAGGAAGACCAAGAGTCAGAATAGGCAGGACCTAAGCCCGGAAGATCGAGAAAAATAGCGAAACGGCGAAAATAGCGAACCAAGGCCACGCGGATCGAAGTTACTCGGCCAAGTGGCCGAGTCTTTCGACAAGTGGCCGAGCCACTTTAATGGCCGACTTACCAGATCCTATAAATAGGGGGTCTTTCTCGCCTGTGGGGATTTTCCGGGATTTTCCAGGAATTTTCAAGGAGATTGGAGAGCCCTCATGATCCGGATTTTAAAGTTCGAAGATCAAGATTTCGCACGTGGCGTTGATCAAGAAAAGAGACGAGATCCAGATCTTGAAGAGTTCGCTATGCTCGATCACAAAGAAGGTAGAGAATCCACCGAGTCTACGGTCCAGTCGATTTGCGTGATCCGCCCTCTAGGCTAAGCCGTCTTAGTCTCGAGGCGGCGTGTAATTTCTCTTAGTAGATCTCACTCGTGATCACCTCCTTCGTGAGTTGATCCCGTCGGGCGTTCTATTTCCTTCGTGGAAATAAACGCCAGACCGCAGATCCAAAGATCCGGATCTCCACTAAGATCGGATTACGCGTGGTCCACGAGCGATTCAAGTCCCTAAGACAGCAAAGAACTCAACAGCGAGGATCCGATAAACGGATCCCGCTTGTTCACCAAAGGGTTAACAAGTTGTAATTTTCGATTTTTCATTGTAAGCCTTATAAAAGGCGATTTTTCTTTGAATTTGTTTCAGCGACTAAAGTTTGTAATCGCTCAAGTCAATGACAATCGAGACAACTTTCCCATCGAAAGCCGGGCTAATTAAGCTGGGACACCTACCGCATCGAGGTCGTCAGTATGCGCAACCGCGGATCCCTATCCTGGAGGAGGAGGTCGAAGTTCGAGTTCGACTAGAAGAAGTTCGAGGAGTATCTATCCTCGCCCTCCAGATCTAGTTCTCCCGCCCAAGAAGGTCTCACGCAAGGAGAACCCGATGGGCCTCCGATGTAGAGCCTCAGGACGGCAAGTCCAACCCCGCTGCCGCAGGTAGCGAGGAATCCCCTTCGGCGCCCAAAGTCCAGACTATGACGGCGCCCGAGATGAACGCCAATGACTCGCCCGCACTCTCCAAGCGAGCCCGCCAAAGGTGACGACAAAGCATGGCGCGCAAATACGCCAAAGCCATACAATCCATGGATGGGATCCGCTATGAGGCGGATCTAAGATCCAGACTTACGCAGAGGCTCCAACCTCAAATGATCGACGGTCCATCCAAGCCGTCAACCAACGAGTGGGTCCGTGTCAAACAGAACCGTTCCACACTTCAGGAACGTATTCGGAAGCGTCGTGCACTTCTTGCACAAGCACGAGCGTTGGTACAACAAGCTCGTGAATTGAAGAAGGAGGTGGTAAAGAAGCCGCCAACATACCACCAGGTTTGGAGGCCCAAATCTAACGGGGCTCCAACCCCAGCTGGCACGGCTTCAAAACCTAAGACTGCCAACATTCCAGTTCCTGTCCCGGCACTTAAGCCGAAGGCTACATGCGTTTCAAATTCAGCGCCAAAGCCCAAGTCCTACGGCACCTCAAAGTCAAAGGCATCTGCATCTGAACCGGTGGTGAAGCCAACTCCCGCCACCACCACCAAACCAACTATTAAGGATCGTTTGGGTTTTCTGAAAGAATCACGGGTCACTCCTCATGCAGGAGGTCGCACCCGTTCCAAGAAGGATTGGAAGATTCCTGCAACCCCACCAACCGGACTAAAGATCAAAGTCCGAGAGTCTACCGAGACTTCACGCTCACATAAGCGAAAGTCAAGGAAAGTCACTTTCGGTAGTTTCGGTGAACAAGTCCATTCTCGAAGGGACGCTTGCCCCGATGAAGACGACGTTATACCCGAGGGATCGCGTCACACACGGCAAGTTGCTCGGTACTCATACCGACGAGCTGTACTACCGTGCAGGGGGTACGAAGAAATCTCGAAGGGGCTCCCCCAAACTAATACGGTCATGTTTGTGCTCTAAGCTCATCAAGACAAGGTTTCTGAGTGCAATTGCCATCAAGAAACTCCGTGAAAGAGTTTCGGTCTTCCGAGACTTAGCACCAACACGCCGGATCCAGGTCAAGGCGATTTCGCAGAAGGACGACATCCCGAGAGGATGAATTGCCAGAGGTCACTAATAATATGACCAGCAAAGGATCATCATCACGAGCTATCCCCACCAAATCGCAACGGCTAACTCGTTTGCAGTCCGGGACTATCCGACGGTCTAATTACGACAAACTTTTGAGAGGGATACCCGTGGAGGATGATGTGTCGAATGTTGGCTCCGCAGTTACCTCTGATAATACCGTATCTAGCGAAGGGTGCTCCCAAGAAGCGCTTATGATCAGTACAGATCAAGTGGCTAAAATGCTAGACGAAGCATTGACGAAGCAACGGGAAAACTTCAAGCTAGAGATGGATATGGCCATGCAGACGATGAGAGAAATGCATGACCAACAGATCCAAGCCTTGACAAAACATCAAGGTGAATCGAGTCAGCGCATCGACGTCGACCAAGATGACAGCGATTCAGACCAGGAGGAAGCACAAGAGGATGATAACCCCCTAAACCACGCAACGCTGGGCATAATGTAGATGTTGTTGCTCATGAGAGAGAGAAGATCAAAGACTCGAGAGCAAAATCAACTCATTGATTTCCGCCAAGAGGTGAAGAAGACGGTATTCCTTGCCCGCACTGAGGGAGGGAATCAATCCCGCACTGCCTAAATTTAACTTAATAAACTTCACACCGCTTGATCGGAAGGGTTCCCCGACGCAAAGACTTGATTTACTTCAAGTCGCACTCGGGTTATTTTCGACAATGAGCCCCGATGGTTCGGTCATTCGCTGGCACCCTTCGTGGAGTCAGCTTCGATTGGTACCGCCGCCTAAACAGGAGCATCAACACCGGACGATATGGAGTCCTGTTTCTCTCAATTTCTTCGATGATGATACCGGCATCCATCGAACGCTACTCGACGAAGCGTAAGGACGAGAAACCGTGGATACCTTCAACAAACGATTCTAATAAGGCAATGAACCCGGATCCGATAACGAGGAGTTCATCCTCCGCACTGCCACAACAACTTGTCAATAGACGCATTTGAGGCAATGGGAACAGCACCGCCCAACACCGGAAAGACTTGAAGGTGCGGGTGAACAAGTCAACGCTTCCTCAAGAGGAAGAAGGCGGAAAGAGGCCAGCCGACAGCGGAAGCCCCGAAACGTAACTTTGTCCCACGTGGCAAAGGGAAGGAGCAGGCCAGGACGGCGGTTACAAACCAAACGCTCCAACTCCAACCCCAAAGAAGAAGAAGAAGCAGCAACAACGAAAAGCAACAGCACAATCGCAGGGCAACCGGGCCACGTGAACGTAAGGCCTCGTGAGCCGAGATTCCCGGTTCTATTCCTTTAGGGACGACGAGATTCCTGCCTCTTCAAATATCTTGTGGAAAATAACAAGATCAAGCTCCCCGATTCGAATCAAGAGGAAGCAATGAGGACTAACGATCCAAAATACCGCTACCACTGTAAGGCCATCACCCCACTAAATCGAGCCGCCTTTAAGGATAAAATCCGTGCCTTAATTGACGTAGGGTCATCACTATGAAGCCGCCCAAAGAAAAGAAGGTCGGAGCAAATACGGTGTCCATAAGCTTTGGGTCAGTGCCATTAACATGGTTTGAACCTAAACCAGTAGTCAAAGTCGCAATGAAGACGGTGAATGACGACCCACACAAGCAACGCCGTAAAGGACTCAGATCGCGATACGGCCCAATGGCGAAGTCCGTGGGTCCACCTGCACCGCTTGAAGATGATCAATGGGTAGCTTCTTCTTCATCCAAGAAAGAGTCAAAGCGGAAGGCAAAGGTATGCCATGCTACTCCGCAGCTCGAGGGAGATGACGAAGCGTGGGCTACATTCCACCGTCCAAGAGGAACTCAAGCCCACGCCACCGTGAGCGGACACGCAGTACGATACAAGTACCGGAAGTTCCCGATTCAAATGCCAAGATTGCCGCCGAGTCGGGGAACCAACAACACCCCTCACGCCCAAAAGGCACAACAACAGTGCTGCCAAAGAGGTTATGGCAAAAGAGAAACAACACAGAAGTTCACCGGCGCCTCGTCAATCGCCCGATTGAAGAGATAAACCGAACTTCAAGCTCTCCGCATCGCTTTGACGGATGGCACAATTGGCCAATATCCCCACAAGGATCACTCTTTACGAAGTTGCCGTTGTCAAAAGAGACAAGAGAAGCTCTTCAAGAAGCCCCGCCGATTCGTGAGGTTTTCCTCACCCGATTAAGCCGAGTCCGTAAGAGTCGGCCCAACAATGCAACCTTATGGCTAAACACTTCCCCGCATCACTTTTACAAAGGAGGATATGCGCACAAGGAATTCCAAGCACGATAGGCCGCTATATTTCACCGGTATATTGGCTCTAGTGAAGTTAACCGGATCCAAGTCGATCCGGTTCCACTGGAGCATCATGCCCTCGCCATGTATCACCTTGAATCCCCGCCAAGAAGTCGGCATCAACAGCATCGGATTCACGGATTTAACACCACGTCTACCGGGTAAAATCCGGATAAAGTGCCAAATGGGGACTTAAAGTCCAAGTCACCGCTATGTGATTGACGCAGAGACTTCCTATAACTTATTGTTGGGTCGACCTTGGATCCACAGTAACGTTATAATTCCATCTACTCTTCATCAATGTCTCAAATATGTAGACATAAACAATGAAGTCAAGACGGTGGTCGCGGACAAACAGCTGTTTAAGGGGATGGAGAATTATTTCACTGATTCTCTCCTCTGGTAATGAGTCCTAAATCAATCATCTACCAAGGCACCTGACACGCGGTGAAGAAGTCGATAACGGCCGCTTGATTATAGTGGTGGTTTTGTTTTAAATGACATTGTACCCCTTAGAATCAATCTTGACGATGAAGAATCGTCAGATGAACATTGTAATTGGCAAATTGCCGATGAATCAATAAATGACGATTTAGAGTACCCTTTGTCTTTGAATGATGTGATGACAGGTTTATACAACAATCCAGAGTTGCACCTACCAACTCGGTCATCTTGCTTTACACAAAAGCAGTTCCGAGACTCCTTTGGGACAACACTCGTCATCCCACGAAGATCAAGTAGTGAAAAGACTTGGTTTACTAAAAGGAGATGCGCCCAACGCCAATCATTTTTAGAAGAAGATGAAGATGACAATGGGCCTATCCTCCACACATTCAGATATAGTCCAGAAACACTGGATATCATGAAGAAGTGGGGGTATGACTTGACACGAGGGGAAGGTCTATGTTTCGGACGAGGTCCTCGAATCCCTCCCAAAGCGGCATATGTCCCAAGGGGAAAGCCGAATAACTACTATGCATTTAGAAGAGGGTTGGGATACGAATCCGTCTCAGAAGATGAATGCTCATGGTTGATTGACAATAACCCACCCGAGGAGGAAGACGGACATTCGTCTGATTCTTCGGCTTGGGATTCCGACACTAGCCTCGGAGGAACTTTCAAGGCTTTGATGTCAAATATGACTTCAGTTGATCCTGCTACTATTGAGGATGATGAAGATATGCCAACACGGGAAGACCCATGGATCCATCAACTCAAAGAACAGTTTGGGGATAGATTCGAGCAAAGAGAACCCCCCACTAAGGACGAGGTAGTCCAAGTTAATATGGGGGACGAAGACCATCCTAAGCTCATAAACATCAGCAATAGTCTTCCCCCGGAAGAGAAAGAAGAGTTGATCGCCCTAATCAGAGAGTATATCGATGTGTTCGCCTGGAGCTACGAGGAAATGCCAGGACTCGACCCTAATGTGGCGACACATCGCCTCAACATCAAAGTGGATGTCAAACCGGCCAAACAACCGCGAAAGAAGGTTTCGCCCACGACTCTTGACAAGGGTCGTCGAAGAGGTGAAAAACCGATAGAATCGGTTTCATTAAGGAAATTCAAGATCCCGATTGGGTGGCAAATATCGTCCAGTCATGAAGAAGAATGGGTCAATCGGGATCTTAACCATTCTGAGAGACTGACGCTGCTTGCGAAAGATGACTTTCCTCTCCCAATCACCGATGTCATAGTTGACAATACGTGTGGGTTCGAAGAATGTCATTCATGGATGGTTTTTCGGTTACAATCGATCAAAATGCACCCGATGACGCCAAGCACACAAAGATTCAACGCCCATCGGTATACATTGCTACGGTCATGCCGTCACCAAAATGCTAGCCACGCACTGGCCGAAAGCAATGACGAAAATTTTCCGTGACCATCTCCGAAAATGGTCGAATGCTACGCCGACGACTTGGTCGTGAAAGCGCGGACAAAGGAGATCACATCAAAGATCTTAGAACGGTATTCGAGCTCATGCGAACTCATCAACTAAAGATGAACCCTGCCAAATCCTTCCTTGGGATGTCCGGCAAGTTCCTCGGCTTTGTCGTCACTAATAAGGGCATCCACGTCGATCCTGACAAAGTGAAGGCGATCCAAGAGTTGCAACCTCCGAAATCTGCGAGAACTCAGGGGGTTACAAGGGTGATTGGCGTACATCCGACGGTTCATATCGAACCTATCCGGGAAGTGCCAACCGTTTCTGTTAAACAAGAAGGGCGGTCGCTTATTTGGGACGACGCCGCCGAAGCATTCAAGAGATCAAATCAGATCTCTAAACCTCCCGTTTTGTCGCGACCGCAGCCGAAAGCCATTCCCGATTTACATCAAGGCAACGGACCACTCGTTGAGCCTTGCTCGCGCAAGACGACGACGGGCGTCATCACGGTCAGCAAGTATTACCCGAGCCGAATATTAGTCGGTGCCGAAGTCTCTATACCCAATGGTCGGTAGCAAGGTTTTGCATTAGTGTTCGCGATTCGTAAAATGCGACTATTTAGCCTGGACAGACGATTTATGTTATCTCCAACGAACCGGTCCGAATATTTATGATCCAAACCGCCTCCATGAGTTGGCGCTTGGCAAATGGGCCTTGCTCTTGTCCGAATATGACTTGCATTTTAAACAACGTAAGTCACCAAAGGACAAGCGATTTGCGATCTCTTGGTCGCCAACCCACAACGGAAAATGATCTATATGATGAACTACCAGATGAAGTACACGAAGTTAACACTACAACATACCAGCAAATATGGCGGTTGTATTTTGACGGGCTTCGAAGCTACTAATGTGGCAAGTGCCCCGGATGTTCCAAGATCTCCACGGAGTTAGGGTTGTCTTAGTTTCCGGAAATCATGTCATGCCCGTGCTTATTCACTCATCAACCTTGCTCTAATAACGAGTCAATACAATGCGCTACTTATTGGACTTAGTTTCACCAAGGAGCCGGGGTCGAGTATCTCAAAGCGCACGGCGATTCGCAATTGATAGTTAAGCATCCGGTGACTACGGTTAGAACCCCGACCGTCCCCTATCATCGATAGCCGCTGAAATGGCGACTCATTTGAAGAATTCTTCATCGAATATATTCCACGCCTTAACGCTTTATGCGGATGCATTGGCGCATTAGCAGATCGCCGCACAACCTTCTCGACAATCAACAACTAGTTACGGTCAGGACTCACCAACTCTTCGTACCAATATATGATGATGTACAAGAAGATAAGGGGGTAGTTACCAAAGGAGTGTATACGACCCAAACCAAATTGGAGCACCGAGATTGGCGCTTTCCTATCATCGACTACGTCTTGCATGGTATTCTGCCAGAAGACGTAAGGGAGAGAGAGTCAATCCGGCGAAGAGCTCCAAGATTCTTTTACAACACAGAGACCCAGATGTTATATCGCCGGGGGTACGATGGTCTTTTACTCCGATGCCTTTCAAACAAAGAGGCAGAAGAGGTCCTTCGGGAAGCACACGAAGGTGAATGCGCGACGTACCGGGTCCCAAGCTCTACGATCGAATCGAGAATGGGCTACTTTGGCCAACAATGATTAATGACGCAGCCGCTGCGACGGAAATGCCACGTGTTAAATTCACGCCAATTATATGCATCACCTCCGTGAGCGCTATATCCTTCACATCCTCGCCATTCGAGACATGGGGAATCGACGCTGTAGGTCCCATTTTCCTCCGTCAGCCAAAGGCGATCGGTTTATTCTAACGATCACCGACTACTTCTCCAAGTGGGCTAAAGCAATCCCGTTAAAAGAAGTAAAGGCGAAAACACTATCAAATTTATCAAACACCATGTCATCTACCGACACGGTGTTCCAAGACGGATCGTGCATGACAACGGTCCCCAATTCATCGATAATTCCTTCATCAAGTTTTGCAAGAAATTCAAGATACAAGACATCTCATCGACACCTATAATCCACCAAATGGATCACCGAGGCGCTCAACAAAACAATCATCAAAATTTTGTCGAAACTTGTGAAGAATAAATGCTTAGATTGGGATGATAAACTCGAGAAGCACTCGGGCATATCGCACAACCGCACGACTAACTAAAGAGACCCGTATTCTCGGTCCACGTGTGAAGCGCTTCTCCCATTGAGATCCAGATTCCACACTCCGCGACGCCTCTTGCAACGGAGATGACGATCAAGAACAAAGATCGTAAACGCCTCAAGAGCTTGAGATGTTGGATGAAAAGCGCTCGAAGCTCAACAATGCATTGAGTTCTACTAAGCTAGGATGTCGAGAGCTTTCAACAACAAAGTACGACAACGGAGTTTCAAAGAAGGAGATTTGGTCCTCGCTGCTCGACGACCGATAATCCTCACTTCTAAAAAGAAAGGTAAATTCAAACCTAAATGGGAGGGTCCGTTTGTAATAGAAACGGTCTACTCTAATGGTGCATATCGCCTAATTACCCAAAATGGCGACCTGCAATTAATGCCGATAAATGAGAAGTTCCTGAAGAAATACTACCCTTAGTATCTTCAGGATAACCCGTTTCGACGGGAAGTTCCTCGTGGGATGTTTCACCCACTTTCCTTGAGGATAACCCTAGATTTATCCTCCATCATAATTTCCCCCACCGATCAAATTTCTTGACGGTAGGTCTACAAATTTTCTCGTATTACCAAAATCCCTCTTGATTCCTTCTATGAACAAGAGGCCCACTCAAAAATTCCTTTCACCGGAGATAGAATATAAAATTCTTCCTCTCCCAACAGAAGATCCCTTTCGTGATAAACGGAAGGGTTCTATTCATCCTATTCCTAGGTAGCCGACCAAGGTATGCGCCGAGGTTTTCGCACTGTGTTGTCCACCAAGGTCACCGAGTCTCTTCGGTTCTGAGTAGAGACCCCACTCTTAGTTCCATCCCTCTCCTAGGTAGCACCGATCAAGGTATGCGCCGAGGTTTTCGCACTGTGTTGTCCGCCAAGGTCACTCGAGTCTCTTCGGTTCTCGGAGTGGAGATCCCACTCTTAGTCCCATCTTTCATCTTAGGTAGCCGACCAAGGTATGCGCCGAGATTTTCGCATCAGTTGTCCGATTGAAGGTCGCCTCGAAGTCTTTTCGTTCTCGGCGGAGGTCCCACTTTTAGTTCCATCTTTCGCTTTAGGTAGCCGATCAAGGAATGCGCCGAGATTTTCGCACGTGTTGTCCGCCTAAAGGTCACCTCGAGTCTCTTCGGTTCTCGGAGTGGAGATCCCACTCTTAGTCCCATCTTTCATCTTAGGTAGCGCCGGTGAAGGTATACAGGGATTTTCGAGACCGGGTTGTCCGATTGAAGGTCGCCTCGAAGTCTTTTCGTTCTCGGCGGAGGTTCCACTTTTAGTTCCATCTTTCATCTTAGGTAGCGCCGGTGAAGGTATACACCGATTTTCGCACTGTGTTGTCCGATCAAGGTCGCCTCGAAGTCTTTTCGGTTCTCGGCGGAGGTCCCACTTTTAGTTCCATCTTTCGCCTTAGGTAGCACCGACCGGTATGCGCCGAGATTTTCGCACTGTGTTGTCCGATTGAAGGTCGCCTCGAAGTCTTTTCGGTTCTCGGCGGAGGTCCCACTTTTAGTTCCATCTTTCATCTTAGGTAGCGCCGACTGAAGGTATACACCGGGATTTTCAGACCAGGTTGTCCGACTGAAGGTTGCCTAAGTCTTTTCGATTCCTACGGCAGGGACCCTGCTATTGGTTTCATTCTGAGAGATAGAACATGAAGTTCTTCCTCTCTCGCCAAGTTAATTCTATCAGCCAGAACTCTTTAATCCAAGATTCTTCTTGGGGAATTTGATCCCGAATCCTAAGCAGGGATAGGTCGACGCCTAACACGCGTCGCCGGGTTAGTCTTCCCGTGAAAAAAGACAAAGTCTACGTGTTCAATATCGTAGCAAAAAGTCTAAGAGAGTTTCATTCTTTTAGCACAACGTTGTGTGTAGAATGGATTTAGATAATCTACATGCTAGCCCAACTCAAACGGTAGTTGGTAAAGGCTTATCAAACCCGTTGAGGGCTGGGGGTTGGCTAATAACCCTAAAGCCGACGCCTAACACGCGTCGCCGGTTTAGTCTTTCTCCGATTGAAGAAGACACCAGAGTTTGATTCTGGGGTATTTTATCCCGAAGCCTAAGAAGGGATAAAGCCAACGCCTACCACGCGTTGCCGGTTTAGTCTTTCTCCGATTGAAGAAGACACCAGAGTTCGATTCTGGGGTATTTTATCCCGAAGCCTAAGTAGGGATAAGCCTATGCCTAACAGGCATTGCCGGTAAATTCTTAGCCGTTCGGGTAGTCTATTCCCGTAAAAGATGACAAAGCCTACGTATTCAATATCGTAGCATTAAGTCTAAGAGAGTTTTATTCTTTTAGCACAACGTCACGTGCGAAACGGATTTGGATAATTCGCACGCTAGCCCAATTCAAATGGTAGTTGGTAAAGGCTAATCAAACTCGTTGATGGCTGAGGGTTTGTCAAAAATCCTATGAGTATTATGGTTAATTATTTCTGACGAAGTAAAAGAATCATAATAAACAATAAAAGGAGCAAAATTTTAAGATGAATGGAGCTACAATTATTCAAACATCAAGTCTATGACAAAAGATTTGTTGTTCTAGATGAGACAGTTCATCACTATAAGCCTGGTGGAATTCTCCCTGCAGCTTAGCCCTAAAAGACTCCTCATCGGTATTCGCCTTCGTATCGCTCTTCTCGATCTCAAGCCGGTTTCGCTGGACAGCTCGAGTTCCTAGACGCGACGGCAAGAGCTTCTTCCTTGTTGGCCTTGGCCAGCCCCAAAATACTCATCTTATCTTCCTCTGCATGGAGCTCTCCTCAAGATATCCCTCCGCACTCGCTACAATACCACCGATATGGCTTAGAGAAGAATATGCCTCAAAGAACAACAGCCCGAGCTGATCGGGCGCTGTCTTCTCAGACTGACCTCGAGTCCAAGAAAACACGAGCATCGCGCCATGCCTCTAAACGCTGTCGTTCGAGTAGCTACATACGAGGAAGCTCGGCTGCAATTCTTAAAGTCTCAAGCTTCCCTCTAGATGAGCAAGGTCGTCGGCAATGGCTTGAGCTAGTTCAGATGACCCATATTCGTGATCGTGGCTGTCCGGGATCAAGCAATGGCCTAAACCGATGGAGAGAAAGCCCGCCACGGAGAATCTTATCGATCACCATGTTCATCAAGAAAGAACGAGGCGCCCAGGCACTCGCCGAGACCGAAGGCTACCAGCCGGCCGGTCGAAGCGCCAGCGCTTCAATACGGTTCGCTCGCCACTTCTGTTCTTCTCGCCGTTCACGCCACCCGTATACCGCCAAACAACAAAACAAAACAAAAAAAAAGAGAAGAGAAGAAGAAGAAAAAAAAAAGGGCGTTGTAAAACACTCGTGCATGTACCTCGTTGTTTGAGAGAGATGAGACGGCGAGAGACGAGACGAAAAAAAGAGAAAAAGAGCACAAGGGGGCCGGCCTAGGTCAGAGGCAAAGGGGTGATCATTGGTATTTATAACAACTCCTAATGGGCCCAAATCAATTCTAATCAGGACTCTAATCAGCTCCTAATTAGGAGTCCTAATTGGAACCTTATACGGATGTCAAAATAGTGCCAAATCAGTCCGTTGATTGGCTCCTACTCCCTCCGCTATATTTGGATAGATTCTGAAGATTTATTCGGTAGGATAACACCTCGCGAAGGCCCCCATACACCAATCAACGAGTCGCCTAATCCTACTCCAATCAGGAATACGAGTATAAACTATTTCCTAATTTGTCGAGAAGTTCCCGGAAGAATATTTCCATAAAAAATATTCTTAGGGATAACTCGATCGTGTGGATTGCATCGACGCTAATCAACGCGCCGCCTAATCCTACTCCAATCAGGAATACGAGTATAAACTGTTTCCTAATTTGTCGAAGTTCCCGGAAGAATATTTCCATAAAAAATATTCTTAGGGATAACTCGATCGTATGGATTGCATCGATGCTAATCAACGCCGCCTAATCCTACTCAATCGAGGAATACGGTATAAAGCTGTTTCCTAATTTGTCGAGAAGTTCAGGAGAATATTTCCATAAAAAATATTCTTAGGGATAACTTCGATCGTGCGGATTGCATCGATGCTAATCAGCGTCGCCTAATCCTACTCAATCGAGGAATACGGTATAAAGCTGTTTCCTAATTTGTCGAAGTTCAGGAGAATATTTCCATAAAAAATATTCTTAGGGATAACTTCGATCGTCTTGGATTGCATCGGCTAATCAACAGCGTCGCCTAATCCTACTCAATCGGGAATACAGTATAAAGCTGTTTCCTAATTTGTCGAGAAGTTCAGGAAGAATGTTTCCATAAAAAATATTCTTAGGGATAACTTCGATCGTCTTGGATTGCATCGGCGCTAATCAGCAGCGTCGCCTAATCCTACTCAATCGAGGAATACGGTATAAACTATTTCCTAATTTGTCGAGAAGTTCAGGAAGAATATTTCCATAAAAAATATTCTTAGGGATAACTTCGATCGTCTTGGATTGCATCGGCTAATCAACAGCGTCGCCTAATCCTACTCAATCGAGGAATACGGTATAAACTATTTCCTAATTTGTCGAGAAGTTCAGGAGAATATTTCCATAAAAAATATTCTTAGGGATAACTTCGATCGTGCGGATTGCATCGATGCTAATCAGCGTCGCCTAATCCTACTCAATCGGAATACGGTATAAAGCTGTTTCCTAATTTGTCGAGTTCGGAAGAATGTTTCCATAAAAAATATTCTTAGGGATAACTTCGATCGTCTTGGATTGCATCGGCTAATCAACAGCGTCGCCTAATCCTACTCAATTAGGAATATGAGTATAAACTATTCCCCAATTTTCAGCGAGTTCACGGAGAATAAACCCATATTCTTAAGGATAACTTCGATAACCCTCAATTGCCTCCCCTTTGTGATACTCCAAAAGGTATCACGAGTCTAAAGCTGTTTCTGTTTGTGAGGAGTTCGATTCCATAAAAGTATTCACGGGGATAACTTCGATCATCGCCAATAAAGTTTGAGGGTCATAACGACGCCGGTCAACGCTGCCTCTAAATCCCTCCCATCGCAAATTCCTGATTCCATAAAAGTATTCCGGGATAACTCGATCATCGCCATAAAGTTTGAGGGTCATAACGGCCGGTCAGCAGCGTCTCGGAAATCCCTCCCTGCGAAATTCCGGATTCCATAAAAGTATTCACGGGGATAACTTCGATCATCGCCAATAAAGTTTGAGGGTCATAGCGGTCAGCAGCGTCTCGAAATCCCTCCCTGCGAAATTCGAAATGAGGATTTGCAAAGCCAGTTGTTTCCTGTTCCAACCAGGAATCCTTGAGGGGTATTTTCCATAAAAATACTCCCACAGATAATTTGATTATCATCGATAAAGTGCAAAGATTATCCCAATGCGGTCAACACATCGGTCGGATGCTCAGGAAAATGATATACAAGGCCAAATTGTCTCTGTTTGACAAAGAATCCACGGAGGATATTTCCATGAAAAGATTTTTCCTCGGCGTGGTCAAACCAACAACACATGTGATGATGGAAGAATTAGCCGATTGAGGGTTATGAAATTCCACGTATTCGACACCGATCAGCGAATTGCCAACAAGGAGTTCGCCGATATACGGAGAAGTCCAAAGTCGATGGTTAGTTAAACAACAACCAACCAACACGAGTTACAAACAAAACTTCGCCCACCGGCTTGAATCAAGATTTCAAACAAGCGGTCGGACAATAAATGCAGCACCGTGACCTTATCGAGAAATCCTACAAAGCGGATGATGCGAAAGAATCAAAGACTTGAAGCTAACTTTTGGGACCCTCTGCGATTGAAGGCGGGAACCATCATGTCCAAAGTATTCGAGCTGCTTTATAAAGCGAGGCAGAAACACTTTGGAGAATTATCTGTGGCGTTGAAAAATACTTACAAGATCCCGAAACCAACTTCGTGGCGAAGTCGGCGAATGACAACCCATCGGATATCGGGCGTCGAATCGTTGAGACCACGAACGACGAGCAAACCCACGGCGTCACAAACACGGTTTAACCGGACTTGAGCAGCGATCGGTTTGAAGCTGTTGAGCAGGAACAAACCAAGAGTTAGTCCGGAACATCTGAGCGGAATCTAAATCCGGGGAAGACTAAGAGTCGAATGCGGAGGACCTAAGCCCGAGTCGAGAAAAAGCAGTGGCGGAGGCAAGGCCACTTGACCGAGTTCTGAGGCCATCATGGCCGAGCCACCTCGGCCAGCTTGGCAGAGGTGCCTCGACAAGTGGCGAGGTGGCTCGGCCATCATGGCCGAGCCACTTGATCAACTTGGCGAGGTGGCTCGGCCATCATGGCCGAGCCACTTGTGTGGTGGCACCTACCCAGATCCTATAAATAGGGGGTCTTCCTCGATTCGGGGATTTTAGGGGGATTTTGGAGGAATTTTCAAGGAGATTGGAGAGCCTGGGATCCGGATTTTGAAGTTAGAAGATCAAGATTCCGCCTGCATCGGCGTTGATCAAGAAAGAGAGCGAGATCGGATCTTGAAGAGTTCGTTGCGGCTCGGATCTACGACAAGGTAGAGAATCTAGCTTCGAGTCTCGCCGGTCAGTCGGTGCTGAATCGCCCTCTAGGCTAAGCCGTCTTAGTCTCGAGCGGCGTGTGATTTCTCTAGTAGATCTCACCGCTCGGCGTCACCTCGCCGTGAGTTGATCCCGTCGGACATTCTATTTCCTTCGTGAAATAAGCGCCTCAGTCTGCGAATCCGCATCGGATCTCCACTAAGATCGGGATGCAGCGGTGGTCCACGGGCGATTCAAGTCCCGGCACGGACAAAGAACCCAAACAAGCGAGGATCGATAAGCGGATCGCGTTTGTTCACCAAAGGGTTAACAAGTTGTAATTTTGATTTTTCATTGTAAGCCTTATAAAAGCGATATTTTTCTTTGAATTTGTTTGGTGACTAAAGTTTGTAGCTGTTCAAATCAATGACAATCGAGACAACTTTCCCGTGGTGGACTTGTTCGATGGGAAAGTTGTCTCGATTGTCATTGATTTGAACGATTACAAACTTTCGCTGAAACAAATTCAAAAATATCGCCTTTTATAAGGCTTACAATGAAAAAGTCGAAAATTACAACTTGTTAACCCTTTGGTGAACAAGCGGGATCGTTTATCGGATCACCAGCTTATTGAGTTCTTTGCTTGCGTGCGGGACTGAATCGTCGTGACCACCGTATCGATCTTAGTGGAGATCGAATCTTGAATCTGGAATCTGGCGTTTATTTCCGAAGAAATAGAAGCGTCGGATCAACTCACGAAGGAGGTGATCGCCGGAGCGGGTGAGATCTACTAGGAGAAATCACACGCTCGCTCTGAGTCTAAGACCAAGCTTAAACTAGAGGGCAGATCTGGAACTTGACCTGGATCGGCGTGACTCGGTGATTCTCTACCTTGTTGTGTAGATCTGAGCCGCAACGAACTCTTCGAGATCCGGATCTCGTCTCTTTTCTTGATCAACGCTCGAATCTGTGCCGAAGTTTTGATCTTCAAAACTTCAAAAATCCGGATCTGCAGGGCTCTCCAAAGTCCTTGAAAATTTCCCCGAAATCCCCGACGGGAAGACCCCTATTTATAGGATCGGGTAAATGCCGCCACACAAGTGGCTCGCCACTTGGTCGAGGTAACTTGGTCACGTGGCCTTGGTTCGTTTAAGCGTTTGCTATTTTTCTCGATCTTAGGGCTTAGGTCACCTTTATTCGACTCTTGGTCTTCCGGACTTAGATTCCGTCTGTATTTGGTTCCGGGACTAACTCTTGGTTTGTTCCGGTTCAACAGTTCCGAAATCCGATCGTCTGTATTATCCGGTTTAAACCGTGCTTGTGACGCTGTGGGTTTGCCGTCGGGTTCGTGTCTCAACGATTCGACGTCCGTATTATCCGATGGGTTGTCATTCGCCGACTTCCCGTCACGAGTTGGTTTCGGGGATCTTGTAAGTATTTTTCAACGCCTACATGCTGCATTCGAAGGTCTTTTTGTGATGACGTACCGCGACAGTGTCAATTGCTTTGGGAGTTGACTTTTCGGTCATTTTTCTGATCAGGGTGTAGGATTCCGCTTTGGGGTGGGTTAATTTAGGGTTAGGTTTTGAAATGTGGATGGTCGGTTCGCTTGGACAGAAGAGAGTGGGCTGGCACGCTCGACGAGGAGAAGTTTTGAGAAGTGAGAGGCAGTTAAATCAAAGGGCATTTTGGGAATTTTTTTAAAGCATTGGGTCACGTGGGAATGGGTGTTGGGGGCTAAAGGAATATAAGAAATTCTTGTGGGGGCTTTGGGATTGTTGAAAATCTTGGGGGGTGCAGAATACTTATTATTTTGGGGGCTAGAAGCAATGTTCCCAAAAATTGGAGGTAAGTTTTTTTATATTGTCCTTTCTTCTTGCATATTTCTTACAAAAGAGCAAATATACTTTCAGATGCTTCGCAGATACTGTTCTTTCCTTTGAAAACCTTTTTTAGCACAAAAGATCGTGGGTAATAGCCATTCACATCTCAAATAGGTCAGGATGCGGTTATAAAAGGTAACATCAGTTTATTATCCATTATTCTCCTAATTTGGTACATTCAAGTGTGAAATATCAATTTTTATTATTTATTTCTCCATTATCTGTGTTGGAAAGGTAATCAAAATGATAACTTAAATAAGTTTGTCAGGGTACTAGGAACTAATGTGTGCAATGATTTTTCCATTTTGTACATAGGACATGGGACATTTAAATTCTGAGACCATGAAACACAGAGTCTTGTGACATAAGATTCTTGACTTCTAGAAAAACAATCTTTCCTTTTTTTTTTGGTAAATGAAAAATTTTTATTCATCCACCATTTGAAAAGCTATATGTACATCAAAGATACTCAGCTTAACTGAGATTGCTAAAACAAAACCTCAGTAGGAAATTACCCTACAAAAACAGACTCGAAAGCAAAATTACAATGAGTTGAGCCATTCTTTACATTCCATCGGAAAAGGACTGTTCAGCAAAATGGTTAATATATCAACTTTAATAGCCTTGACAATCTGATCTGAGTTTTTAGTTTTCCCCTGAAATATTCTTGCATTGTGCTCACACCATATGCTGTACAACGTGGAAGAAAAAGCCATCCTCTTAGCTTTTTTCTTGAACCCTTTCCCCCTTTGTCTGGTGCAGAACAAGTTTAAAAGAAGATTCCACTTGCAAGTTTTCCAATTGAACTGAAGCCAATCCATGATATAGTTCCAGACCTTCCTCGAAAATCTACATTCAAAGAATAGGTGGTTTCTGTGTTCCGAGATTGAGTCAGAGCGTAACCTGCATTTATTTTCCTGGATAACCCCCTCCTGAGCAGTTTGTCTTGTGTAAGGAGCCTATCTTGAACAGCCAGCTATAGAACAAAAGAATGCTTAGGGTAGTTCATAACCTCCCAAACTGTATCATACCAGATCACATTACTTGATTTAGGGGAGAAAGCAGTATACAAGGCAAAGAGCTTAATTTTGTAGTTTTTATAACAAGAGCAAATCAAATTCTTCAGGTTATCGATCCCTCCACAGACAACAATTGCTCTGTCTCTAACTTTGATCAACTGTTTCCACATCCATGAATCACCAGTCCTTGCTTGCTATATATCCCTTCTCCTTAGGTAATTGCCATGAATCCATTTTATCCATAACAGCTCCTTGTTTATGAGGATATACCATAGTAGCCTTAGAGCTGAAGCAATGTTCCAGATAACTGTAGAAAAATCCCCAGGCCTCCTTGTTTTTTCCCAGACAGGCTTTGTCCCATGAAACTAGAGAGGCTTTGTGAGTATGATCAGTGATATCCCATAGGAATTTCCTACATAGCTCATTATTTTTCTGTAAAACTTTGATAGGAAGGATATAGTTTGAAATCCAATAGACTTGAACTCCCAGAATAACACTCTAGGTAACTTGTAGTCTTCCTGCATAGGATAGGGTTCTGTGTTGTTTCTAGTTTTGAAATTGGGAAGTTATTTTGCTGAAAAGAGGGTTGCAGTCACTGAAGGAAAGCCTTTATTTATAAGAGGGACACTAAGATATTTTATTGGTAGAGTCCCCTCAGGGAATCTCAGGAGATTTTGAATAGAGGCTTTAACTGAATCCTCAACACCACCATAGAAGACAGAGCTCTTGTTAGGATTTGCTTCAAGTCTAGTGACTGAGCTGAAGTCCTTGACACATTGATAAAGTTTTTATCTAGTATAGAAGTCCCCTTTCCCAAACAAGAGGAGGTCATCAGCAAAGGAGATTTTTTTAAAAAAGACCGTTTTTAAAAAATAATTAGCAAAAATGACCTTTTGCTAAATAATTAGCAAAATCGACCTCTTTTTGGCCAGCTGGCCAAAAAGAGGTCGATTTTGCTAAATTTGATGTTAAAAATACACGGGACTACTAGTCCCGTGTGTTTAGCGTCGCTAATCACCTCTTAACCCTAACTTAGAAAACACACGGGACTAGTAGTCCCGTGTGTTTTCAACGTCATCTTCCACCCATCCATTCACTGTCACCGCTCTAACAACATACAGAGATAATTAGTGAATGTTAAACACACGGACTAGTAGTCCGTGTGTTTCTTTATAATTTTGCAAAATCGACCTCTTTTTGGCCAGCTTTGATGAGCTGGCCAAAAAGAGGTCGATTTTGCTAATTATCTAGCAAAAAGGTCGTTTTTGCTAATTATTTTTTAAAAACGGACTTTTTTTAAAAAATCTCCCATCAGCAAATATGAGATGATTGATTTTCAACTTACCACATTTTGGATGAAATTTAAAATTCTTATCATTCTCCAACAAACCGAGGCTTCTTGACAGATACTACATCCCCAAGATAAATAGGTAAGGGGAAAGAGGATCTCCCTAACGCAGACCACTCTCGCCTTTGAAATAGCCATGCAGTGAACCATTGAAAGAGATGGAATATTTAGGGGAGGATATACAAGCCATAATCCACTTTATCATCATATTAGGAAAACCTAGTCTTTAAGCATGTCATTCATAAAACTCCAGCTAATTGTGTCAAAAGCTTTCCTGATGTTTATGTTGATCATGACCCTGGGAGATAAATGTTTCCCGCCATAGCTTTTGACAAGCACATGAGCTAGGAACGTGTTATTGGTGATCACTCTACCTTTTACAAAAGTACTTTGTGCTTCACTAACTAGATAACCCATAACAGAATGAATCCTATTAGCAAGAATTTTTGAGATGAACTTGTATAGACAATTGCAGCATGCTATAGGCTAAAAATCTGATGGGGCTCTAGGCCATTGAACTTTAGGGATTAAAGATAGAGAAGTGGAGTTGATCATACCTAGCAGCTTGCCTGTTTTGAAGAAATCTTTAATGGCTAGAGATATTTCATCACCTACGACATCCCACGCTGATTTGTAGAAGGAGGCACTGAATCCATCTGGCCCTAGAGCTTTATCATCTTCCATGGAGAAAACCACTGCTCTAATTTCCTTGTTTGTGATTGGAACTATAAGACTTCTGGCTTGTGATTCATTTAGGCAGGATCCATTGTGTATAATGCAACTGCTTGGAGGAATTGTAGTAGTGGCAGTGCCTAACAGTTTTTTATAAAATGTAATGAACTCATTAACAATCTCCTCCCCCTCTGTGAGCCTATCCCCCAAACTATTATAGAGCACCACAACTCTATTCTGGTGTCTATTGGCTTTGATGACTGAATGAAAAAAACTTGTACACCTATCACCTTTGATACTCCAAGAAATCCTTGCTTTTTGATGATAATATGAAAGTTCACAGTTCAGCAACCTGTTGTAGGAAGAAATACATTCTTTTCCTTTATTGATGAGGATGGCATTAAAGGGATCATTCTGCAGTTTTCCTTGAATATCCTCCATGGCAAGTTTTGCTCTTTGTACCTGTTCACTTATATTGTGGAAATGTTTCTTATTCAGGTCTTTTAGTGCAACCCTCAGTAGCCTTAGCTTAGCACAAACAAAGAACGTGGTGTACCCCTCTATAGGTTTTTCCCAAATGTCAGTAATGGTGGGGAGATAGTTTCTATGACTGGTCCACATTTTAAAGAATTTAAATGGTTTTTTTTTACCTTGAATACATTCATCATATATTGATACCAAAGCTGGGGAGTGATCAGAGAAATTAGGCAATAAAATTTCAACATGGCTAGAATTGTATGCATGAATCCAGGTGTCATTGACAAAACCTCTGTCCAACCTGCTGTAAACTCTAGACTCAGATTCCTGTTTATTATTCCAAGTGTAAAAGCTTCCCATAGATTTCAGATGAATGAGCTGACAGTCTTCAATGAACTGACAAAAATATTTGTATCTGAGTCTGTGAGCATTGAACCACCAAGTTTTTCCTCATTGCTAATCATTGCATTGAAGTCTCCACAGATTAGCCAAGCCACATTTCCAATAGTTTGCTTCACCTGAATGAGATTAGCCCATAACTCTTTTCTAGCCTCCATTTGATTTTGACCAGCTACTGAAGATATGACACAATTTGACTGAACAGGTTAAATGCTGAGTTGAGACTGAAATAACTTGTAAATCAAGAGCATTAGGATTCCATAATACCAGAATTCTTGTTTTGCCATGGTTCCTCACATTTGAAATCCAATTCCAATTTTTGGCTATTTTATTTGCAATAGAAGGCAACTTAGCTTCTTTAATCTTTGTTTCAAGAAGAGCTATAAAAGGGAGGTGATACTGCATAATATGGCTCTTAACCAGATGATGTTTAGGGGATTTATTCAACCCCCTAACATTCCAGAAAGAGAGATTCATTTATTGACTTCCCCCTCTATCTACGGTAGAGGGGTCAGTCTCACAAATCAAGTTATCAAGTGAGGAGAACGAGCTAGTGAAGAACTTAGATCTATTTCTTTGTACCTGACTCCAAGAGCTGCCATCCTGAGTGTTGTGGTCTCCAGAAACAGGTTGCTGTGCATGCACAACATGCACAGAATTTAGCTCATAAGAGTGCCTACAAATCTCTGCATTTAAACTTTGCCCCTGATTATTTGTCACTGATACATTTGTGTGCACGACATGTACAGCACCAGAGTGCCTACAAATCTCAGCATTTAGACCTTGCCTTGTCACTAGCACATTTGTGTGCACATCCTGTACAGGTCTCTGCTCATCACTGTAGTTATCAGTATGTGCTGAAGGTTGAGCATTTTTTTCCTGAGGAGCCACATTTTTATCCTGCATAACTTGAATCTTAGGTACCCATCTTTGCTTAGGATGCCTCTTGCAGAATTTTGTATCATGCCCCACCTTCTTACAGTAGTCACACCATCTAGGCTTCAATTCATAAAACACTTTCTGCTTATAATTACCATTTGGGCCTTGTATTGATATTTGATCCGGGAGAGGTGAAGGAAATTTAACTTCAATTAAAACTCTAGCATAGGCTAGTCTTTGCCTATTTGCTGTAAGTTTGTCAGTGGCAATAGGACGACCAATAACACATGCAATTTTACTTATACCCTTGGCATTCCACAAGTTTAATATTAATTCTGGCAGTTGGATCCACATAGGATAAGTACAATCACTTATCTTTTCTAATTCCTCTCCAATAGACAATGGTTTCAATAATAGTAGCCTAGAACCAAAAAACCAAGGACCATTCCCTAAAATCTCATTCATTTCATCTTTGGATTTGAATTTGAAAAGAAACATTCCAGCCTTGAGAAGACAAACTTCAGGAATAGCCAACTGAGCCCAGAGTTTTTGCACATAATTTTCCATAGCCTTAAATTTTACATTCAGGCCTAGGACTTGTCCAATTAGAGAAAATTGCCATAAGGAGCTGCCTTCATTCCATTCTTCATCGTTGAATGTTACTGAATCCTGAGTTTCAGTAGGTACATAATTCAGATCCAACCCACAACCTAATTTTCTATTATCTGCAAAAAAGCTAACCCAACTTTTCCTTGCATTGCCATCATGGATAGGAATCTGAACTTCTTGAGACTAAAGGGGGGAAATCAGATTTCTCAATTTCCAGATCAACTTCTTCCCTCTGAATTTCAGCAGGATTCAACACAGTAACCAATGGAACGGTAGCATAATCTTTGACCGAATTAGAAATCAGAGAATGAGACATAGGAGAATTAGGGGGATCATATTCTAAATCAACTTCATCAGCCAAGAAACCCTAGAGGAGCTACTAGGATCATTTTGAAAGGGAACCTTACAGAGATGCCGAGCTTGAACACCGGACACCTGAGACGTGCCCTGTAGATCCAATTGAGGAGAGGTGGACTCTAAAATGTCCGCCATTGATTTCTTCTTCTTCTCACCCTTTGGACCAGTAAAACCCAATATCATTGAAGCAGAGCCTTCATCATTTTTGACCAAACTGGTATCAAATTGATCAGAAAGAGAAGCTAAGCTCGAATTAGAAGCTCATAGACCAATGTTGAAGATCTTTTTTCCACTATTTTTCTTCTTTTTGCCAATCGAAATCTCAGCGGAGGAGCAGGTTAGCACCACAGAAATCGCGTGCTAACACGCGCATGGACCGCTACTTTTTCTTTAAGGAGTCATTGGAGAAACAATCTTAACCAAGTTAATGTAGCTCAAACGAGATCACCATTTCTGTTTTTGTGTTTTGTTGAGTGATTGTTTGAATCCTATATTCCTAGTTGATGAAGGATTTACTTTTTTAAGATGTACTGATAAGGTTCATCACATAAGGACTTAACTACATAATCTAGTGAATATTAACAGTATGGGTGGTCCATCTGATCCATGTGGTCAGTAGGTCTTTCTCTCTTCTTGGGAATTCCTTTTCATTTTCTTTCCGTTCCATGGGAGTTTAATCTACCTTTCTAAAAAATGTTTAAAAGAAAGTAAGAATAAAAGTAAAAGTAAGAAGAAAAATAAAAGCAAGTTCTAAACTTCATATGACTTTAACTGGTTCAACATTTTTAGATTCCTGTGTTCTGATCCATCCAAATCCGTGGTTTAGATTTGATGTTTATAATTTCATTGTATGTGTCACAAACTGAGGGGACGGTTGCATTAGATTGCTGAAATCCATCATAAAACCTATTCTGATCTCTATGAATATTAATTATATTTTACACTATGTTGCAAGGACAGGGACATTAACGAGGAGACGTAAATATGCTCAACAGTGAGACACAAATTCAAAATACAAGTTTAAAAAATTTAGAAAAATCACATCTAGAAAGTGTGTCAGGCATGGGCATTTGATAGAGGAAAGGGTGGGATGACGATGATGATCAGGATTAGGCCTTTTTTTTTTAAACATGTTTGGGAAACATTTCTCCGTCATTTTTTACACAACTTGAGAACTTGACTCACCTTGTGTTAACCTTTTCTTTGAGAAATAGGATGGAGCAGATGCCTGACTATATCATATAACTTATATCATTGACCTTGTTCTTACTGTTGAATGCGAAATCAGCTATTTTAGAGATAGTAGTAAGTGCTAAATAGGATGTACAAGACCCATTTACTTTTGCTTGCTTGCACCTCTACCGCATTAATTGTGCACATGCTGGTTCTGATCATGTGCCCTTCTCTGATAGTGTCTATATATATGTCATTGGATATGTTATGAATTCTGAAATCTAGTGTAAGAGAGAGTATTAACTAGGATAAGCTTATTGTTACATTAATCTTGAATGCTCTAGAATAGTGAAGAATAAAAAGTATAAGGTACTCCTGTTCATGAGCGTTTAATTTGTATTATTTATTCGTTAGATTATCTTCCAGTCAATGAAAATTGAGTTTTAATTGAAGATAAGATTTGGTTCTGTTGGCTTCTTTGATTTCGTCAGTTGTTCATTTGTTAGGACTGAAAGGATACACTTTTGACAACTTCTATAGCTAAATTCATTTTTGAAGATGAGAAAGAAAATTTCAGGTGTCAGTGCCAAGTGTTCGATTTGGAAACTTTTAACCAAGTGGAACGGGGAGATGGATGTAAATGTATGTATGTACATCCTATGTACGGATGTATATATCTGTACATATGTACGTATGTCCATATATACGTGTGTGCGCGTGTGTGCATGCGTGCATAATAATCACATACTTAGAAGAATAATAGCCTATTCATGGTCGTTTATGTCATAACATTGACATTAAGTAAAAATATGGCGTAATTTTGGATGACCATAAAAGTTATTTTGCTTGTTAATACTTCTTTCTACTCTTCCCACTTAGATCCATTCTACATACTTTGTTAAGATTTTCTTTTTGTAAATGTAATCGTATTCTATTTCTTTTTATATTATATTAGTGTCCGGGTCATAGGACACGAGTCTCCAAATGCCGTGTTCTGTCCAGTGTCCGATACAGGAAAGCTCATAAATGAAATGCCACGGTAACATTTTTCAGTAAATAAGAAGTCAAATTATTGAGTACTATATTTGCATGAAAAGTGGGCATATATCAACACGTCCTAATTAAGCATTACTAAAACATTGATAATTAGCTAAAAGAGGGAGTTGAACATGAGCTACTGAGACTACAGTTATCTAGGTACATGGCTACTCCATAAAGAGTAGGAGTATAGGACCCTGGTTCACAACAACACTACATTATTGTTTACATGAACATGTGTTTTCATAATAAAGCATATTAATGAAAATTCCTTTAAAAAAATATACGCACATCCAAGCATGCACACATATATGATATATCTGCATTTGTATGTATGTGTATGTGTGTGTAAAAATATATGCACACCCATGCATGCACAGACATATTCGCATTAGTGTGTGTGTGTGTTTGTGTGTGCGCGCCTATGTGTAGGTGTGTGTGTGCGCCTGTATGTAGGTGCGTGTGCTTGCTCATGAAAATGCATTGTACACATACTTCTCCATCTTGCAATAGTAAAAGGTACTGAATTTATATATATTCTAGTGAGTTTGAATTGGGAGTAGGCTACAACTTATCATATTGATATTGAATAACTTAATGTGTTTCACCTCTTATCTTGGAACATAGTAGAAATTTTCATTATTTTATACCAGTCACTATGTTGATTTGCTTCCTAGAAAATGTGGTTTCCAACAGAATGGTAATGAATAGCTGTACTGAAATTAATATGGAAAAAGTTTTTTTTTATCAATCATATATATATATCATGTTTTACATGTGCCTGAGAATGTGTCCAAAAAGTATCATCGGAAATCCAAAAAAATTTAAGATTGAGGCCACATTTGAAGTGTCTAAGATACGTCCAAGGAGCATTTAAGAAGTGTCGGTATTTGACACGCACGCTCACGCAGACATACCGATGCTCACACGCAAGATTATATTCTTTGTTTTATTATACTAATTCCAGAGTGAAAACCAGCTGTTTGCATACAATGTATTTTTCTGATTAAGAAGCAGGCTCTCCATTACCCACATAAGAGTTCCAGGATAATGTGCGTCTTAGAGTCCTTAGATCTATGATGAGGAGGGTCAAAGAGAAGTTGTAAAGAGACAAAGTGCTTGCTAATCCTTTTAAGTTGAAATTTACCCTTCCATTTATCCTAGGTTACCTGAACACTTCATCTAGTCTCCTGTATCCATGTCCAACACTTTCATACCGTGTCCACATCGGACATTCTTTGGACACTTCTTGAACATGTACTTACATTTATTTAGGCTTTTACTCAATAATATAACATATGTTTTAGCTTAAAAAGCTCATGATACACTTCTTGAACGTATGTTTTACACTTCACCTTAAATTTATGTAACTCGTTAGACTTGAGGAAGGTTTGATTTAGCACATACCTAATTCATGCATTATGGCTTTAGCGATCGTTCAGTATCTAATTTAAAAGCATTTGTTTTCCAATTTATAATCTACTCAATGAAAGAAACATAAATGATATAAGGTTTTCAATTCTCATGAAATATGAATGAAAAACAATATCGTTCTCATATAGATTATTAATTTTAATATATATGTATATAGGCATGGCCTGTCCTTGTATCCTAACTTTTATAATTTTGGCATGTCTCAGATCCGCACCTATGTCGATTAATGCATCCACACCCATATTTGTGCAACATAGCATTTACTACAATAAATGATTTATCAGTTATTTTTGAGTAGAAGGGAACAAAAGACACTGACCCAAAGGTGATGTGTACAGAGATTATAAGATATATGTAGCGCAAAACAATGTTTGTGAACATGCCTCGTTGTTATTTTGGGGGTTGTGAAATTTACCCTTCCATTTATTCTAGGTTACCTAGACACTTCATCTAGGCTCTTGTATCCGTGTCCGACACTTTCATACACGAGTCCACGTCGGACACTCTTTGGACACTTCTTGAATGTATACTTACATTTATTTAGACTTGTACTCAATAATATAACACATGTTTTAGCCTAAAAGCTCAAGATACAATTCTTGAATGTATATTTTACACTTCACCTCAAATTTATGCAACTCGTTGCACTCGGAAAGGTATATTTTAGCACATATCTAATTCATAAGTATGGCTTTAAAGGATCGTTTTAGTATTTAATTTAAAGACATTTGTTTTTCAATTTATAATCTACTCAATGAAAGAAACATAAATGATATAAGGTTTTCAATTCTCATGAAATATGAATGAAAAACAATATCGTTCTCATATAGATTATTAATTTTAATATATATGTATATAGGCATGGCCTGTCCTTGTATCCTAACTTTTATAATTTTGGCATGTCTCGTATCCGCACCTATGTCAGTGTCTGCATCCACACCCATATTTGTGCAACATAGCATTTACTACAATAAATGATTTATCAGTTATTTTTTGAGTAGAAGGGAACAAAAAGAAGACACTGACCCAAAGGTGATGTGTACAGAGATTATAAGATATATGTAGCGCAAAAACAATGTTTGTGAACATGCCTCGTTGTTATTTTGGGGGGGGGGGGGGTTGTGAAATTTACCCTTCCATTTATTCTAGGTTACCTAGACACTTCATCTAGGCTCTTGTATCCGTGTCCGACACTTTCATACCTGAGTCCACGTCGGACACTCTTTGGACACTTCTTGAATGTATACTTACATTTATTTAGACTTGTACTCAATAATATAACACATGTTTTAGCCTAAAAAGCTCAAGATACAATTCTTGAATGTATATTTTACACTTCACCTCAAATTTATGCAACTCGTTGCACTCGGAAAGGTATATTTTAGCACATATCTAATTCATAAGTATGGCTTTAAAGGATCGTTTTAGTATTTAATTTAAAGGCATTGTTTTCCAATTTATAATCTATTCAATGAAATAAATATAAATGATATAAGGTTTTCAATTCTCATGAAATATGAATGAAAAACAATATCGTTCTCATATAGATTATTAATTTTAATATATATGTATATAGGCATGGCCTGTCCTTGTATCCTAACTTTTATAATTTTGGCATGTCTCAGATCCGCACCTATGTCGATTAATGCATCCACACCCATATTTGTGCAACATAGCATTTACTACAATAAATGATTTATCAGTTATTTTTGAGTAGAAGGGAACAAAAGACACTGACCCCAAAGGTGATGTGTACAGAGATTATAAGATATATGTAGCGCAAAACAATGTTTGTGAACATGCCTCGTTGTTATTTTGGGGGTTGTGAAATTTACCCTTCCATTTATTCTAGGTTACCTAGACACTTCATCTAGGCTCTTGTATCCGTGTCCGACACTTTCATACACGAGTCCACGTCGGACACTCTTTGGACACTTCTTGAATGTATACTTACATTTATTTAGACTTGTACTCAATAATATAACACATGTTTTAGCCTAAAAGCTCAAGATACAATTCTTGAATGTATATTTTACACTTCACCTCAAATTTATGCAACTCGTTGCACTCGGAAAGGTATATTTTAGCACATATCTAATTCATAAGTATGGCTTTAAAGGATCGTTTTAGTATTTAATTTAAAGGCATTTGTTTTTCCAATTTATAATCTATTCAATGAAATAAATATAAAAAGGTATTAGGATTTCAATTCTCATAACATGTGAATGAAAAATAATATCGATCTCATATAGATAATTAATTTTAATATGTATGTATATAGCCGTGTCCTTGTATCCTAACTTTAATAATTTTATCATGTCTCGTATCCGCACCTGGTCAGTGTCCGCATCCGCATCTATATCCGTGCAACATAGCATTTACCACAATACATGATTTATCAGTCTTTTTTTCAGTAGAAGGGAACAAAAAGAAGACACTGACCCCAAAGGTGATGTATGTAGTGCAAAACAATGTTTGTAAGCATCTGTCCTTTTGTTATGTTTAAACGACCTGTAATCTTTTTTAATAGTCAGTCATTGACACTTGCTTTTAGGGTTAGGAGCGTCCTAAAGCCAACATCTGTCTCTTAAAAGTAACTAATGTATAGGTATATATTCCAAGAATTATAGCATTCTGTTGCTTCATCAGTACAAGAAATTTCAGTCCTGACATTATTTCGGATTAGGGAGCTGTTTTTTTTAATTATTTTAGGTAAATTTACTATGGTCAGTTTGGCAAATCATAGCAAACTAGGCCATGATTAATCTTGGCCCGGTTTTGCGTTAAACTGGTTTAGAAGTATTCCATATAGCATCTGGTTTAGAAAAGAACTATTTTCGAGGTAAAAAATTGGCTTAAAAAATTTGGGCCAATTCTAGCCCAGTTTTAGCCAATCACCAAAACAACTAAAAACTGATCTAGGATCAAACCAAACCTAATTTGTGTATACAAGTTGTTCCATGGGATATATTTAGTAGCGTATCCATTATTTCACCTTGTTATTCCTTAGAGTAGCTTAATGATGTTGTACGGGAGTTAATTTCGGCACCTTAGCTAGTTGTTGTTCCTTTATCTTTAGCTTTGCTTACACGTTTGCGATAATGGCAGGAAAAAATCATGATCTCTCAAAAAAGTTTTGGAGGTAAGTTTGTTTTTTATATTGTCCTTTCTTCTTGCATATTTCTTACAAAAAAGCAATTATACTTTCAGATGCTTGTGCAAATGCTTCCTTCCTTTCAAAACCTTTTCGAGCACGAAAGATCCTGGGTAGCAGCCACATTCACATTTCAAGTAGGTCAGGGTACGGTTATAAAAGGTAATACTAGTTTCTTATCCAATATTCTCCTAATTTGGTACATTCAAAAGGCAAACATAAATTTCTTATTATTTATCTCTCCTCCATTATCGTTGTAAAAGGTAATCAAAATGATAACTTAGATAAGTTTGTCAGTGTACTAGGGACTACTGAGTACAATGATGCTTTCATTTTGTACATAGGACACAGGACGTTTAAATTCTGAGAGCATGATACACACAGTCTTGTGACATAAGATTCTTGACTTCTAGAAAAACAATCTTAACCAAGTCAGTGTAGCTCAAATGAGATCACCATTTCTGTTTTGTGTTTTGTTAGTGTGATTGTTTGAATCCTATATTCCTAGTTGATGAAGGATTTGCTTTTTAAGATGTACTAATAAGGTTTATCACAAAGGACTTAACTACATAATCTAGTGAATATTGATAGTATGGGTGCTCAATTAGATCCATGTGGTCAGTAGGTCTTTCTCCCGTCTTAGGAATTTCTTTTCTTTTTCTTTCCGCTCCTAGGGAGTTTAATGTTACAAGTCTAACACCTTTCTATAAAAATAAAAAAATAAAATGAAAGTAAGAATAAAAGTAAAAGTAAGAAGAAAAATAAAAGCAAGTTTTAAACTTCATATGACTTTCACTGGTTCAATATTTTTAGATTCATGAGTTCTGATCCATCCAAATCTGCGGTTTGGATTTAATGTTTATATTTTCACCGCGTGTCCCAAACCAAGAGGACGGTTGCAACTTTTCCATTATTTAGTTTGAAACAAATTTTACATTCCCAAACATTCCTTCATTTTTTGGGTTTTATGCTGGGATAGATTGCCTACTAAATGCAGGCTCAAACAGTTTGGAGTACTTGATTGTGATGCATGCCCCTTATGTAATCTTCATCCTGAGAATAGAACTCACTTATTATTTGAATGTGGACATAGTAGCTATGGTTGGGCTGTTATGAAATTTGTTCAAGGAGATGATGCACCTGCTAGTTGGGATGATGCATTGAATTGGATGAGAGTTAAATGGAGAGGGAGCTCTTCTACAAATTGTATCAAAAGAGCAGCTACTGCTGCGGTTATGTATCATATTTGGTATCATATTTGGAGAGCACGTAATGGCTTGATTTACCAGCAAAAGCTCATAGCTTTGGAGGAATATGTTGGCTCTATCATTTTTGAGATGAAGTTACAATGTAGCAAAATTAAAAGAGTCAAAGGATGCCAAGCAGAACAGACTGTACGGTGTCGGGCAATGCAAATGCACCCAGTTTATGTTTGAAGTGGAGCTATCTAATGCTCTTGTGTTTTAAATTTTTTTCTATATGAGCTGGTTTAGATACAGATTTGTAGCCTGCTTTTTTATAAGTATTGTATATATGAGATGGAGTGAGGCTTTGATTAGGGAGAGTCTTGTATGTATATAGAAATGTTATGAGCTTTCATGCTATTTGGTAATAAGATCATTTACTTACCAAATAAAGAGGACAGTTACATTACGTACGTAGCTGACATCCATCATAAAACCTATTGTTATCTCTATGAATATTAATTATAATTTGCACAATGTTGCATGGACTGGGACATTAACGAGGAGACATAGATATGCACAACAGGGAGACACATGATTTCAAAATACAATACAGAAAAATTCAGAAAACTCACATCTAGAAAGTGTGTGAGGCATGGGTATTTGATAGAGGAAAGGGTGTGATGATGATGATGATCAGGATTAGGCCTTTTTTTTTTTAAAGCACGTATGGGAGACATTGCTCCGTCATTTTGTACACAGCTTGAGAACTTGACTCACATTGTTTTAACCTTTTCTTTGAGAACTAGGCCATGGAGCAGATGCCTGACTATATCATACTAGCAAATATCCCCCGCGTGACGTGGCGAAAAGCAAAAAACTCAAGCTCTGTATATATAAATTGTAGACAGATTTCCCATGAAATGCTTTCATTTCAATTATCATAGTGATGAAAGGAAATCTGACTTCTTTTTTGCTTATAGCATTGTGGATAAAGAAGGGTGAAAAAATAAAAGTACAAACACAGACACATTATATTCTATGGTTGGAGGCTTTGATCCATCTTGTGTTCTTAAAAAAAGACCTTTCATTAACACAATTTAGCAAATGAGACAATAATCAGTCTCGGAATTGAGACTCCACCTTACCCTTCCATTACCAACAAACTGATTGGATAAATGCACCCAGTTACAACCCCAATCATAAGATGTAACTGGTATGCGCACTGGAGGAAAATTTGAAAAAACATAAATATTAAATTTATATTTTATTCTTTTATCAGGTTCAACATCATAGCTATCACTTTGTGGAAAGATTTAGCATGTGCTCTGGAAGAAAAATTTACACGGGAGAATCAAAGCTCAATGGTTATTATTGTGACGGGTTTTTTTTTTTTTTTGATCAATGAAAAGCTTTATTTCATTCATCATATAAGCGTTTGTATTACATCAAGATACTCATAATAGAGAGAACAAAGTTACAAGGAACTCAGGACTTTAGTCTTACAGACCACTAACCCATTGTTCATATTCGGCTGGGATTTGCTTGTTGAGAACAATGATAAGAATAGCAATTTTAATTGCTAGAAAAACTTGGTCTGCTGTGTAGGCTTTCCTTCAAATATACGTCGATTACGCTCTTGCCATATGAAATATGTTGAAGCAGAAAGACCGGTTCTTTTCAATTGGTGTATGTAGCATTTACCTCTCAGATTATTGGAAAACCAGTTCCTAACTATTATCCAATCACAAGACTTCCACCGAAACCCTAGCCAAGCCATGACCTTATTCCAAATCATCATCGAAAACTGGCACCAAAAGAATAGATGCTGGTGATTTTCTAGCAATCCACCAGAACAGAGGACACATGAATTTGTTGCTAGAAGTCCCATTTTGCATAGCCTGTCTTGTGTTAACAATCTACCCTGAAAGCTGAGCCATAGAGTGATAGAGTGCTTAGGGTAATTTAAGGATCCCCATAGAGTTTTATACCAAGGAATAACAGGGTTTGAAGGAGACAGAGCCTGGTAAATTTCTGAGATCCTACATTTTCCGTGCACAAAACATGCACGAACAGTAGCTGATAAGTGTTGGATTCCACCAAGTTTATCCAAAGCATAATCTCTCATTTTGAGAATTTGCTTCCACATCCATGAATCCCCTGTTTTGCTTTGAACATTCCATATGCCTCTAGTTCTTAGATATGTGTCGTGAACCCACTTAATCCACAAGAGGTCCTTCTTCTCATGGATGGACCAAAGTAGTTTAATAGCACTGTTCGCGGTAAAAGTCGGGATGATTGTCATTGATTTGAATTTGTTTACAGCTTCTTTTGCCTACAACAAAATTCAAAAAGAAATTGCCTTTTATTTTAAGGCGCATAATGAAAATCAAAAGATTGCGACTTCTTCCTAAACAAACACGAGGATCTCGTTATGTCGAGGTCCCGCTGCGTCGGTTCTTTGCATGTAGGGACTTTTGTGTCCGGTGGACCACCGCAATTCGATCGGTAGAGACCGGGTTCGGAACTACAGATGTAAAGGGGCTCGTTTCACGAAGGAAGCGAAGCGCTGAGGATCACACTCACGAAGGAGAGGATCGCTGGCGGGTGAGATCTACTAGGAGAAATCACAGCTATCCACGAGATTAAGGCGAAGCTTAATCTAGAGGGTATCTGTGGTTCGACCGGTCGGTTACCTTACGCTTATAGATCGGCGTCGTGGACTTGAGCTTCGGTTGCACCGGGCAGATGTAGATTACTAAGTAGATCTCGCAAGAATTCTTGAAGTCGAGCTCTTCCAAATCACCAAAATCAAGCCTCAGGAAGCCTTGAAAATCCCCAAATCCAAGACTTCCAAGTCTCCAAAATCCGACCCTGTCAGTAGTCCCCATGAAGAAGACCCCCTATTTATACAAATCGGGGAATGTGGTTTCGGCCACTTGGCGAAAGCCACTCACCGCTTAGTGGAGCACCTCGACCAAGTTGGCCGAGGTGGCTCGACAAAGTGGCCGGCCTCTCGCAGGCAGAGCACCTCGGCAAGTTGGCGGGTGGCTCGACAAAGTGGCCGAGCCTCGGCCGCTTCGAGGCACCTCGACCAAGTTGGTAGGGTGGCTCGACAAAGTGGTAGAAACATCAACCACTTGGCGAGGTGTCGCCACTTCTTGCTTTTTCGTTGTTTTCGTCGTTCAGCGTCGTTTTCGGCGTTTTTGTCTCGGACTTGGGTTCCGTCGTATTTGATTCGAACTAATTCTTGGTTCGTTCGGTTCAACGGTCCAAATCCGATCATCGTTCAAGTCCGGCTTAAGCGTGCTTGTGGCAGCTTAATGAGTTGCCGTCGGGTTCACGTCTCAACCGTTCGGCGTCCGTATCATTCGATGGGTGCGTCACTTTCGCCGACTCCTCGTCACGAGTTGGTTTCGGGGACCTTGTGAGCATTTTTCAGCGCTCTGAGATACCCCTCCAAAGCGTCTCGGTCGATTCTTGATGAGTGCGGGATGCTTTGGACCTGATGATTCCGGCCTTGATGGTGAGGGTCCCAAAAGATAGCTTCAAGTCTTTGATTCTTTCGGATCATCCAGCTTCTTTGTAGGATTTCGATAAGATCCGCGGTCTTTGCATTTATTGTCGACCGCTTGTTATCTTGATTGGTGGCGGGTGAGTTTTGTTTGTAACTTCGTGTCGGTTGGTGGTTGTCGACTAACCATCGGACTTTGGACTTCTCCATATGTCGTGAACTCCTTGTTGGCCTTGCGTTGGTATGTCGAATACATGGAACTTCATAACCATCACTCGGCTAATTCCTCCATCATGGCGTGTGTTGTTGGTTTAACTACAGCGGGAGGATATGATTATCCGATGTCAACATGACTTTCACTCCTCATCAGATTATCCCTCTCTTGGAGATTATGGTGGGAGGACATTGAGGGTTGCCGAGTTATCCTTAAGAATATGGATTTATTCTCCGGGAACTCCTCGTTGAAATTTTGGAAATAGTTTATACTCGTAATCCTAGTTGGGTAGGATTAGGCGGCAGCGTTGATGTCGATGCAATCATACGATCGAGTTATCCTAAGAATATTTTTGTGAAAATATTCTTCCGAACTCTCGATAAATTAGGAAGCAGTTTATACTGTAATCCTAGTTGGAGTAGGATTAGGCGTTGATCGGCGTCGATGCAATCATACGATCGAGTTATCCTAAGAATATTTTTGTGAAAATATTCTTAGAACTTCTCGATAAATTAGGAAGCAGTTTATGCTCGTAATCTTAGTTGGAGTAGGATTAGGCGTTGATGTCGATGCAATCCGCCCGTCGAGTTATCCTAAGAATATTTTTGTGAAAATATTCTTAGAACTTCTCGATAAATTAGGAAACAGTTTATACTCGTAATCCTAGTTGGAGTAGGATTAGGCGGCAGCGTTGATGTCGATGCAATCATGAGGTGTTATCTGCCGAATAAATCTTGAGAATTTTTCCAAATATAGCGGAGGGTAGGGGTCAATCAGCGGACTGATTTGGCATTATTTTGGCATCCAATTAGGGTTCTAATTAGGACTCCTAATTAGGGGCTGATTAGAGTCCTAATTGGAATTGATTTGGGCCCCAATTAAATTCCTACTTCTTGCCAAATAAGAGTCCTTGTTCAAAGAGGATTGGGTTCATATGGGATTGTTATAAATACCCATACTCCTCCTCCTTGATGACCTAGGCGGCCCCCTTCTCGTGGTTTGCTCTTGTTTTCATCTTGCTTCTCCCGTCTTTTCATCTTCGATCAACAAGGTATGCATCTGAGGGTTTTGTAAATTCTTTTCTTTTCTCTTCTTTTTTTTTGTCGTGCAGGTGGCGCGGACCGGGACCGAGACCTGATCAGCAGGGCATTGGCTGGATATGGCGGCCCGCCCAGTGGCGGCACCAGCGGCGCGGTATGACAGCCAGAAGCGCCAGCATGAAGCGCCAATGGCGTCACGCCCATGAAGCGCCAGCGCCAGCCGAAGCGCCAGCGCCCGCCAGCCTTAGCAGCGGCAGCCCAATCGCCGCGCCCTCGAGGCGCAGCGCCTATGCTGGCCCAGGTGCCAGACGGCTGAGCTCCAGCGTCAGCCTTGTGGCGTTTGGTTCGTAAGCAGTTGCGTAGGCTTAGTCGGTGGCGGCGTCGGTCGTGTAGCTTTATTGACACTTTATTTGCTGATTTTCGGTCGTGTATTTGACTTTTAAATTATTTTTGCGGCTTCCGATGTCTGGGAAGATCGCGCTCGCTCGAGTCGTTCGACTTCGCCGCGTCAGCGTGAATGCCGCCTCCTTCTTTCGGTGGAGTGCATGGCGTCGTCATCATATTCTCATACATATATCGTTGTATCCCGCCGTCCTCCTTTGTGGCGATTGGGAAGAGCCGAAATCCTCCTTTGTGGGGATCGGCGCTTCAGTTGTGCCGTTAGTTATGACCCGCCGTTCTCCTTTGTGGCGATTGGGAAGAGATTCTCCTTCGTGAGGATTGAGGCTTCAAAATCACCGTCTCGATGTTTTTAGCGGGGCGATTTCACACCGTACTCTGCATACAGTAGAGCGGAATATATTGCGCTTGGATCATGCGGTTATATTTATCGTTCTCGGGTGTTTATCTGGATGAAATCGTCATACGATATAAGGTAAATGACTCAATCTATGTAAGATGAATTCAGCGCCATTTATTAGCGAGTATTTTCGATTTGGTTGATTATTCCTCGGGAGCTTTTCGACCCTCTCGCGATCGATGGGCGTCATAGTGACTATTATTCCATGTGTGATGATCCGCGATTTCTATCTACGCCTCGATTTGCTGGGACATCGTGAGCGATCAGTGTTTGAGGAGTTCCGCGTTCTCCGGCGATTGGTCACCGATCGCCTTCGTAGGGGCGCCCGGCTCTCGAACCTTCACGAAAAGCGATTATCTATTGGCTTCGGTTAAGGATCGGATCGGCTCTTATCGAGTGAGAGGTGGTTGAACAAAAGGCGGCGGAGGCCCTTTGTATATTCCCGGATACCTCGTCGGCTCGTTGACCGACCTTAGACACCATCTTTGACCGCCCGTATGTCATGGCGTTTGACGAGAGCATGATCATATTCATTGTGGGTTTATTACCCGGCGGCGGTTCGGGTTGAGCGAGAATCGCGTCATCGGCCTTCACCCTGGGGTTGTAGGGCTGGACACACCGCCCCGTGATGAGCTTTTCGTTCCTGCCTCGACTTTGAAGAATCGCCTTGCTAAATTGGGGAAATGCCGTCGTCGATCATAGATTCTTGGTGGGTACACTCGTCAAGTAAGCTTAGCGGTGGGGTTGACCGCTTACGTCCTCAGCCGATGGGATGGAGAACTTCGTGCTTGCGGTCTGTATTCGGCGATTCGTGCCACTATGTATGGCCTTCCAATCAGTGTCAACCATTTCTTTACCTTATTCGAGCTTTATAATCCGGACTTCGAATCGTTTTCACCAAACATGGCGAGTTGGGGTTGGCTTTGCATGAGATGTGCCGTATTTCAGGTCTACCCATGGGAAGATGCTATATCGAGTACTTTCCCTCCAATCGAGGCTGAGCGGCTGAAGGAACGCACGCCCGTCGTTATAAGACTTTATGGGATCTCACTTGTCATTACCATATAGCTCATTGTCGAACCTTGCGCTAAGAAATCGCGGTGAGTCAAGCGGATTCGCCAATTACTTGTTCCGGCATTTGGAGGACAAATCGGCGAGGAAATATGTGACCTATCACCGCTCACCCCCGAAGGTTAATGAACCGATCAAAGTCGAGGCTAACTTCGTATACACTGCTCGCGAAGGCTTTCCTTCGGGACCAAGTTTGCGACCTTTACGTGGCATGCGGTGAAGCCTATCGGTAGGCAACTCTTCTAGCGAGCTATCTTGCAATCTGGCTCAAGAAGTGTGTGGTTCCATATCAATCGATGATGCTTTACCTTTGGAGGTCCTTTATCCTGCGGTTCAACTTCGCCCACAAGAAGGAACTCTCTCTCCTTCCGGTGATGGTGGCGGTATTCACGTGGATTGCGGCATATAGTTCGGCGTTTACCCGAGAAAGGGCGAGCCATCATCGCATCCCTTCCGTCCGAGTAGAGCTCCCATATACCTATTTGATGACACGGTTGGTCCTTCATCGTCCGACATGATGTCGGCACGGGTTCCACGATTCGTCTACTCCTTTCTTCACGGTTGGTAGAGGATTGCGGATGGAAGGCGTGGTTTTGCGAGATCAAGAAAGCAGTCTGATTCACAAAGGGTGGATCTTTTCGGATGTTTTCCTCGATTCTCGGTCAATATGGTGAGTCCTTGGTGCGCCGAGGAGTCTGCGAACAATGAGACTTCATAACATTGGCTATTTCAATTGGCTAGTGAATATCGGGCGGGATATCTCACCTTAGAGTAAATGAGGAATGCTTCCTTGAGCCTTATTTTCCTGTCGTTTTGCTTTCGCCGGTTGATTCACGACCAACTTTATGTTGAAACCGAACCGGACTCGGTTCGAGGTGGACTTGTGGATGGCCTTGAGCATGGTTATGGGCGTCATGGGGTGTCTGGTGCTAGGTTGATCTCAGAGCTCGGGCAGATCATTTGGAGTCGACATTCCTCTATTGTAGTTGGCTATTAGTAGCTAATGAGTCGAGTCCACTGTGAGGGCCATCTCGAATCTGGTAGCGAAGCATCGTTGCGGCATTCGAGACACTCAAGATCGGTCAAGTTCGGAGGAAAGGCAATCTCATCCGATTGGTGAGGGAATTCCACGACTACGATGTTTGGGACTTTAGAAGAGGACCAAGCGTGTCTTTGCGAACCTCGGTACTCTCTCTTTTCCCCTTCGTTTCTTATCCTCTCTATTGGATTTCTCATTCAACGAATTTTCGGGGCTGTTGAAGAAGAAGAATTTCAACCCTCTCAATGGGTTAAGCGAAGAGGTTAGCCCATAAGAATCGTGAATCTTCGGTCCTTTGATATAGACTTGACCGATGTCTCGGTCGGTGGCGGAGGTAATAATTCCTTTGTGATGAAATCTGAAATTTCAACTTTGCGGTGACATTTCTCCGTTAGCATGCGGGGGTTCTAGGGATTATGATCGGCTTTGATTTTGCTCACCACAATTTTGCCGAACCCAGTTCTGCTCATGCTGAGCCAAGTTTTACTCAACAAATGTATGGAGCTATAGCGGAGGAGGCCGACGTAGGACCTGATTCGGTGAACCCAGGTACATCTAACGTCAATAACTCCTCTTCTGGATGGCGAATGCGAGAATTGAACGACTCGGAATTCGTACCTCCACTAATTACCTCTTCGCTTTTTTGCTCTTTTAGAGGGATTGCAGGAGACAAATGCGCAAATCGAGACTAAGCAAGCTAACCCCATTGTAGGAGGTACGTAGCTTTACCTATTGTTTGACTTAATTGCATTTGCCTTCCTAATGCCTTCTTTTTCAGACCTCTCCATGGAAGATTTTGTGGGATCTGGTTTATATGGCAACACTTCCATGGATGACACACTCTGGCAGCTTGGTCACGGGATGGAGATACCCTTGGTGAAGATTTACGGCTTCTTGTCCACGAAGAAGGTATGAACTTTCTCTTTGATTACTTATAGGACCGGCCGTTTGGCCAATACCACTATAATTAAAAGAGGCTGAGGCATTCCCTTTGTGTAGCGGTAGGTACTCCTCTTTCCGCCGCTCTCTGAATCGGCTACCCACGGCCGTTGAGATAGATGAGCCTGCTTGAGGGCTTCGGCCTTGATTGTGACAGCGTCCCTAGATGACCGCCTCTGGTAGACTCGCTAGCCTCTGAGACTACACCGAAGGAGACGGGTAAGGATCTTTTAGCCCAATAAATTTTCGCCCATTTTTTGATGAAGATTCTAAAGTCCTCTTTTCTTCGGTCTTGAGCCTACATCTCGACTCCATGACCTGACAAGAGCGTTGATGTTGGATGAAGATCCATCCCATCTTATTATCTGTTTGGAAGTACGCTCATTCTTTTCTTTGGTGAACATGGTGATCGAAAAGGTCCTTCATGGCGGGCTTTCTCTTCATCGATTCGAACCCTTGATCCGGATAGCTTTGATCTGAGATGTGGGTTATCCGTAGCTCGAGGCCATTGTTGATGAACCTGCCCTCGGAGGAAACGAGAGGCTACAAGAGCTGCGGTGGTAGGGTTTTCCTCATATGTAGGCTGCTCATGCGGGTTGGCGTTTAGAGGCATGTACGATGCTCGTGTTTTCTTGGGCTCGAAGTCGGATGCGAGAGAACCCGATCAGCTTCGGTGTTCTTTGGCTTATATTCTTCCCTAAGCCACATCGGTGATATCGTGGCGAGTCGCGGAGAAGAATATCTTGCTGGGAGAGCTCCATCTTGAGGAAGATAGGATGGCGGTTTGGAGGCCAAGGCCAACAAGGAAGAAGCCCTCACCGTTGCGTCTAGGGGCTCGATCGTCGAAGCAAAGCGGGTGAGCTTCGAGGCAACCATGAAGACGAACACCGATGAGGAGTCGCAGGCCGAGTTGCGGGAAAAACTCCGACCAGCTTACAATGGTGAAGTGTCACCGGCGAACAACAAATCCTTTGTCATAGACTTGATATTTAAGCAGTTGTAGCTCCTTTTATATTTGCTTCAAATGAATAAGATCCATTCCTTTCATTGTTTATTATGATTCTTTTACCGTCGAAATAATTAACCATAATACTTATAGGATTTTGGCAAACCCTCGACCATCAGCGGGTTTGATTAGCCTTTACCAACCACCGTTTGAGTTGGGCTAGCGTGCGGATTATCGGGATCCGTTCGCCGCGTGGCGTTGTGCTAAAGAATGAAACTCTTCTAGACTTGTTGCTATGATATTGAATACATAGGCTTCATTGCTCTTTTACGGGCAAGAGACCACCCGACAGCGTGTTACCGTGAGCTTCGTCCCTCCTTAGGTTTCGGGCCGAAATACCCGAATCGAACTCTGGTGTCTTCTTCAATCGGAGAAAGACTAAGCATTGGCGTGTGGCGTTGACTTTAGGGTTATTGGCCAACCCCGACCTTCAGCGGGTTTGATGAGCCTTTACCAACTACCGTTTGAGTTGGGCTAGCATGTAGATTATCTAAATCCGTTCTACACACAACGTTGTGCTAAAGAATGAAACTCTCTTAGGCTTAATGCTACGATGTTGAATCGTAGGCTTTGTCTTTTGTCGCGAGAATTGACTACCCGACAGCGTGGTAGGCGTTGGCTATCCCTTCTTAGGCTTCGGGATAAAATGCCCCGAGTCGAACTCACGGTGTCTTCTTCAATCGGAGAAAGACTAAGCAAACAGCAGCGTATAAAGGCGTTGGCTTTATCCTTCTTAGGCGGGATAAAATGCCCCGATGAATCTTGGTGTCTTCTTTGACGGAGAATGGCTGAACAGTTAGGATTGATTGAGGTGGGAAAGGAAGAATGTGTTCTATTTCAGGGATGAGGCTAACGCCAGATTCCTTCTTGTAGGAATCGGAAAGACTGAGTGACCTTGATCGGACAACACAGTGCGAAAATCATACGATGGTACCTACTACCTAGGATGAAGATGGAACTAAGAGTGGGATCTCCACTCAGAAGCGAAGAGACTTCGAGGCGACCTTGGTCGGACAACACAGTGCGAAAATCCCGGCATACCTTGATTAGCTACCTAAGATGAAGATGGAACTAAGAGTGGGATCTCCACTCAGAGAACCGAAGAGACTTCGAGGCGACCTTGGTCGGACAACACATGCGAAAATCCGGCGCATACCTTCGGTCGGCTACACGAGATGAAGATGGAACTAAGAGTGGGATCTCCACTCAGAGAACCGAAGAGACTTCGAGGCGACCTTGGTCGGACAACACAGTGCGAAAATCCGGCGCATACCTTGATCGGCTACCTAAGATGAAGATGGAACTAAGAGTGGGATCTCCACTCAGAAGCGAAAGAGACTCGAGGTGACCTTGGTGGACAACACAGTGCGAAAATCGTACTTATACCTTGGTGGGCTACCTAAGATGAAGATGGAAGGAACCCTTAGTTTATCCGAAAAGGATCTTCGCTTGGAGAGGAAGAATTTTATATTCTATCTCCGTAAAGGATTTGATTGGGCCTCTGTTCATAAAGCGGAATCAAGAGGGATTTTGGTAATGTACCAAAATTTGTAGACCCACCGTCAAGGAATTTGATCGGTGGGGAATTGTGATGGAGGATAAATCTAAGGTTATCCTCGCGAAAAGTGGGTGAAACATCCACGAGGAACTTCCGTCGAAGCGGGTTATCGAAGATACTATGGGTAGTATTTCTTGAGGAACTTCCCATTTATCGGCATTAATTGCGGTCGCCATTTTGGGTAATTAGGCGATATGCACCATTGGAGTAGCCGTTTCTATCACAAGCGGGCCTCCCATTTAGGTTAATTACCTTTCTTTTTGGAAGTGAGGATTATCGATTGAGCCGGCGGACCAAATCTCCTTCTCTAAAGGTTCTCTGTCGAACTTTCTTGTTGAAAGCCGACATCCTAGCTTGGTAGAACTCAATGCATTGTTGAGCCTCGAGCTTCTCATCTAACATCTCAAGCTCTTGAGGCGTTTTCGATGTTGTTCTTGATTCGTCATCTCTGTTGAAAGGCGTCGAAGTGGCGGGATCTGAATTTCCAATGGGAGCGCTTCACGTGAACCCGAGATCAGGTGCAGCTCCGTTCGTATCGTTATAGTCGCCGGTGCTTCTCAGAGTTCATCCGGTCTAAACTTGTTACTTTTCACAAGCTTTGGCCAGATTTTGATCATCGTCGTTGATTGGTCATCCATTTCTTTCGGGATTATAATAACTCGGCGGCGTCTTGTATCTTGAATTTCATAAAACGATGAAGGAATTGTGATGGTAGGGGCCGTTGTCATGCACGATCCGTCTTGGGACACCATGTCGATAGATGACATGGTGTTTGATAAACGATGTGATTTTCGCCTTTACTTCTTTTAGCGGGATTGCTTGACCCACTTGGAGAAGTAGTCGGTGATCGTTAGAATAAACCGATCGCCTTTGGCGGGGAGGAAAAATGGGACCTACAATGTCCATTCCCCATGTCTCGAATGGCGGGATGTGGCGAAGGATGCGATTGCTCTGGCGGTGATGCATATAATTAGCGTGAATTTGACGCGTGGCATTTCGGCGTGCTCATTGCGTCATTAACCATTGTTGGCCAAAGTAGCCCATTCTCGATTCGATCGTAGAGTTTGGGACCGGTGGTGTGCACCACATTCACCCTCGTGTGCTTCGAAGACCTCTTCGCCTCCTTGTTTGAAAGGCATCGGGTAAAGACCATCGTACCCGGCGATATAGCGTCACGGGTCTACGTGTCGTAAAAGAATCTTGGAGCTCTTAGGGTGACTCTCTCTCTCTTCGTCTTACGGTAGAATACCATGTAAGGCGTGTCGATAAGCGTAATCTCGGGGCTCCAACTTGGTTTGGGTTGTATACACTTCTTTGGTAACTACCCCTTATCTCCTTGTGCCTCATCGTATAATAGTGCGAAGAGTTGGTGAGTCTGGCCGTGACTAGTTGCTTTCGGTCTGGAAGGTTGTGCTAACGACCACGGCTGCGCTTGGCGCATCGCGTAGCGTTTGGAAGCGGGATATATTCGATGAAAACTCTTGAATGATGCGCTATTTCAACGGCTATCGATGGTAGGGGATTAGATCCGGTTCTTGACCGTAGTCACCACGAACACCTTAACTATCAATTGCGAATCGCGTATGCTTGAGATATTCGACCCCGGCTCCTTGGCGAAGCTAAGTCCGATAAGTAGCGTTGTATTGACTACGTTATTGGAGCAGGTTGATTGAGTGAATAAGCACGGGGCATGACATGATTCCGGAAATCAAGACAACTCGACTCGGTGATTTTAGAACATCAGGGAATTTTCGCCACATTGGTGGCGAAGCTCCATCAAAATACAATCGCCATATTTGTTGGTGCGGCGTAGTGTTGACTTCACGAACTTCATCAGGAAGATCATCATATAGCTCAAGCGCATCCGTTGTCGGTAGCGACCAGAGATCTAAATAGCTTGTCCTTTGGTGACTTACATTGTTGTTTGAAATATAAGTCATATTGGGACAAGAGCAAGGCCCATTTAAGCTAGCGCCAACTCATGAGGCGGGTGGGTCATAAATATCGGACGGTTCGTTAGAGATAACATAAATCGTCTGTCAGACTAAATAGTGCGCATTTTACGAATCGCGAACACTAATGCAAGGCCTTGTTTCTCGACCATTGGATATCGAGACTTCGGCCGACTAATGTTGAAACCGGGTATCTGCTTGCACATTCGTGACCGCCCGTCGTCGTCTTGCTGCGATAAAGCGTACGAGTGATCCGTTGCCTTGGCGTAGATCAAAAGCGGTTTTCCGACAGCGGTGCAACAAGAGCAGGAGGTTTAGCGAATCACGATTTGATCTCTTCAAGCGGCTTTACGGCGGCGTCGTCCCAAATATATGACCGCCCTTCTTGTTCAACGGAGAGCGGTGGCACTTCGGATAGGTTGATATGAACCGTCGGATGTCATGTCGCCCTTGTAACCCCGAGTTCTCTCGATTTCGGGGGTTGCAATTCTTGAATCGCCTTCACTTTGTCGGGATCGGCGTGGATTCCTTTGTCGGTGGCAGCGAAGCCAAGGAACTTACCTTGGACATCCCAGGAAGGATTTGGCGGATTCATCTTTAGGCGATGAGTTAGCATGAGTTCGAATACCGTTCTAAGATCTTTGATGTGATCTCCTTTGTCCGCGGCTTTTCACGACCAAGTCGTCGGCGTAGCATTCGACCGTTTTCGGGAGATGGTCTGGAAAATTTCCGTCATTGCTCTCACGGTATGTTCTTGTAGGCATTTTGAGGCGAGCGGCATGACCGTGTAGCAATATATGCCGATGCGTTAAGCATTGTGTGTTTGGCGTCATCGGGGTACATCTTGATCTGATTATACCGAAAAGCCATCCATAAAGGACATCCTCGAATCCACATGTATTGTCAACTATGGCGTCGGTGATTGGCGGAGGAAATCATCCTTTGGGCAGCGGCGTTTAGGTCTCGTAGTCGACCCGCAGATCCTAATCGAACCATTCTTCTTCATGGCCAGGGACTATATTAGCCACCCAATCCGGATGTTGAATTTCCTCGGCGAATCCGATTCTATGAGTTTCTTCGCCGTCAACAATTGCCTCCAATATTTGTGGGCCGAAACCGTCTTCTTTGTTGCTTGGCGGGTTTGACATTAGCCTTGATGTTGGCGATGTGTTGCCACATTAGTCGAGTCTGGCATGTCCTCGTAACTCGGCGAATACATCGATATACTCCGATTAGGGCAATCAACTCTTCCTTTTCTTCCAAGGGAGAGTATTGCTGATGTTTATGAGTTTGGGATGCTCTTCATCACCCATATTAACCTGGACTACCTCATCCTTAGTGGGGGGTTCTCTTTGTTCGAACCTATCCCCAAACTGCTCTCTGAGTTGATGGATCCATGGGTCTTCCCATGTTGGCATATCTTCATCACCCTCAATAGTAGCAGGATCGATCGTGGCCATATTAGACATCAAAGCCTTGAAAGCTTCTCGAGGTGGTGTCGAGAATCCCAAGCGAAGAGTCGGGCGAATGTCCGTCTCCCTCAGGGTGGATTATTATCAATCGACCGAGCATTCATCTTCGAGGAGGATTAGTATCCCAATCCCTTCTAAATGCATAGTAATTATCAAACTTTCCTCTTGGGACATATGCGCTTTAGGAGGGACTTCGAGGACCTCGCCCAAAACATAGACCTTCCCTCGTGTCAAGTCATACCCCATCTTTTCATGATACCCGGTGTTTGGACTATATCTGAATGTGTGGAGGATAGGCCCATTGTCATCTTCACCTTCTTCAAAGAAATGATTACGTTGGGCGCATCTCCTTTTAGTAAACCAAGTCTCTTTCACTACTTGATCTTAGGTGGGATGACAAGTGTTGTCCCAAAGGAATCCGGGCTGCTTTGTGTGAAGCAAGATGATCGAGTTGGCGAGTGCAACTTCTGGATCATTGTATAATCTGTTATCACATCATTCAAAGATAAAGGATACTCTAAATCGTCATTTATTGATTCATCGGCAATTTGCCAATTACAATGTTCATCGGCGATTCTTCATCGTCAAGATTGATTACAAGGGTACAATGTCATTTAAAACAAAACCTCCACTATAACCAAGCCGGTTTGGTGTCGGCTTCTTCATTGTCCGTTACCTTGGTAGATGATTGATTTGGACTCATTACGTAGAGGAGAGAATCGGTGAAATAATTCTCCATCCCTTAAGCGGTTGTTTGTCGCGACCACCGTCTTGACCTCATTATTAGTGTCTACATATTTGAGACAACGATGAAGAGTAAACGGGACTATAGATTATTGTGGATCCAAGGCCGACCAACAATAAGTTATAGGAAGTCTGCGTCAATCACATAGCGGTGACTTGGACTTTAAGTCTCCATTTGGCACTTTATCCGGATTTTACCAAGTGGCGAGACCGGTGTTAAACCGTAGATCATGTACTGTTGATGCTCGGCTCTTGGAGGATTCAAGGTGATACATGGTGAGGGCATGATGCTCCGTGAACCGGATCGACTTGGATCGGTTAACTTCACTAGAGCCAATATACGGTGAAGTATAGCGGCCTATCGTGCTTGGAATTCCTCGTGCATATCCTCCTTTGTAAAGGTGATGCAGGGAAGTGCTTAGTCGCAAGGTTGCATTGTTGGGCCGACTCTTACGGACTCGGCCTAATCGGTGAGAAGACTTGAATCGTGAGGGCTTCTTGAAGAGCTTCTCTCGTCTCTTTTGATAAGCTGACTCATAGAAGTGATCCTTGCGGGGATATTGGCTAATTGGGCCATGACATCGAAGCGGTATGGAGAGTTGAAGTTCGGTTTATCTCTTCCAATCGGTGAATCGAATCGCCGGGGAGTTGAACTTCATCGGGCTGCGCTGCTTGTAGCTTCTGGCGACTACGCGTTGGCGCTTTCTGCGATGCGGTGAGGGATTTGTTGGTACCCTCAGCTCGAGGCGTCTTGGCATTAGGGTCGGGGACTTCAGGGTACTTGTACTTGTACTTCGTGTCCCTCACGGTGGCGTGGGCTTGAGTTCCCCTTCGGACGGTGGAATGTTACCACTGTTCATCGTCTCCCTCGAGTGCGGAGTAGCATGACATGCCTTTCCCTTACGCCCGACTTTTCTTGAAGAAGAGGCTACCCATTGCTCGTCTTCCGGTAAGTGCGGGTGGACCCACAAGACTTAAGCCATTGGTATTATCACGATACAAGTCCTTTACGTTGCTTGCGGTGCGTCATTCACCGTCTTCAACGCAACTTTGACCAGCGGTTCGGGTTCAAACCATGTCAGCGGCACCGACCGAAACTTATGGATACGCATTAGCTCAGACCTTCTTTTCTTTGGGCGGCTTCATAGTAATGACCCTACATCAATTAAAGCACGGATTTTGTCCTTAAAGATGAAGCGAGTTAGTGGGGTGATGAAGCGCCCTATAGTGCCTACGATATCTTGGGTCATTAGTGTTCATCGCCTCCTCTTGATTCGAATCGGAGGAGCTTGATCTTGTTATTTTCCACAAGATATTTGAAGAGGCCGGGAATCTCGTCGTCCCCAAAGGAATAGGACTTGAATCGGCTCTAAGACCTTGTTTTGTGGCCGAGGTTGCCACGTTGGTACGTGCTGTTGCGGCGCCCATTTATTCTTCTTCTTCTTCGCTGCTTCTCTGGGGGGTTGAGTTGGAGCGTTTGGTTATAACCGCCGTCTTGGCTTGCTCTTTCCCTTTGCCGTGGGACAAAGTTAAGCGGGCTTCCGTTGTCGGTGACCCTCTCGCCTTTTTCCTTTTGAGGAATCTCGGCTTGCTCTCCACGAACCTTCAAGTCCTTCCACGTTATCGATGGTGCTGTACCCATTGCTTCAAGCACATCTATTGATAAGTTCTTGTGGCGGGTTTGGAGGATGAACTCCTCTGTTATTGGATCCGGCGGTTCATTGCCTTGTTAGAATCGTTTAACAAAGATGTCCACGGTTTCTCCGTCTTTCTCCTTCTCGTCGAAAGCGTCCGTCGATACCTCGGTATCGTCATCAAAGAAATTGGTAAGGAAGCTAGACTCCATGTCGTCCCAATAGTGAATGCTCCGGCTTGAGGCGGTACCGTCCGGCTGACCCGCGAAGGGTGCCAGCGAATGACGAACCATCAAGGGTTCGTTGCGAAATCTTTCAGAGGTGTGACTTGAAATAAATCAAGTCTTTGCGTCGGGGAACCCTTCCGATCAAATGGTGTGAAGTTTATTAAGTTAAACTTTGTAGTGCGGGATTGATTCCCACTCCCCGGTATGGGCAGGAATGAGTTGATTTTGCTCTCCAAGTCTTTGATCTTCTCGCTCTCACGAACAGCAGCGGCGTCAGCGTGGTTGGGGGTTATCATCTTCACGGTGCTTCCTCGATCCGAATCGCTATCATCTTCATCGGCGTTGGCCTTCGATTCACCTTGATGTTTTGTCGGGGCTTGGATGCGTTGTGGGTGCATTTCTCTCATCGATGCATGGCCAACTCCATCTCTAATTTGAAGTTTTCCGTTGTTTATTCAGCAGCCGTCTAGCATTTTGGCCACTTGATGCATGCGATCATAAAGCGTTTCTTGGGGCTCCCTTGGCTAGATCACGGTATGATCGGATCGCTTGAAGCCAATATCGGCGCATCATCCTCCGGGTAACCCCTTGAAGCTTATCGTATCTGGACCGTCGGATAGTCGGACATAAGCGAGTTAGCGTTGCGTCGTGAATAGCCGTGGCGATGATTCTTTCTGGTCATATTATTAGTGACCTCGGCAGCTCACCCTCTCGGAAGGTCATCCTTTTAGTCGCCTTGACCTAGGTCTGGCATCTCGTGGTGAGTCTGGAAGGACACCCTTTACGGAGCTTCTTGATGGCAATTGCATTCCGAGAGCATCGTCTTAATGAGCTTGGAGCACAAGCATGGCTGTGTCAATTTGGGGAATTCTTTGAGATTTTCATTACCCTTACCGGTGCGGACTCATCGGTGTGGTAATGCGGGGCGACCTGCCGATATGTCGGTTTGATCTCGGGTATAACATCCTCATCATCGGATGAAAGCGTCTCCTTCGAGGGCGGATCAACCCATCGAAACTTCGAAAGTGACTTCGCCTAGACTTTCGCCGATGTGAGCGAAGTCTCGGCGGACTCTCGGACTTTGATTTTCGATCCGATAGGGAGGCTGTAGGAATCTTCTTGTCCTTGTTGGAGCAGTGCGACCTCACGCATGAGGTGACCCGTGATTCTCTCGAGGACCAAGGCGATCCTTGATAGTCGGTTTGGTAGTGGTGGCGAGAGTTGGCTCCACCCTGATTGAATCTGACGCCTTGACTTTGGCGTCTATCTTAGACCTTGGCGTTGGAGCTGCGCTGTATCCTTCGGTTTAGGTGAGGCAGTGTGGAACAACGGGTTGGGGCACCATTAGACTTGGGCCTCCAACACGGCGATGCGTTGGTGGCTTCTTTACCACCTCCTTCTTCAACGAGCTTCTTTTGGCTTCGTGCACTGCATAAGGAAGTCTTGTGGCGCTCCGGATCGCTCACGAAGTGTGGGCGGTTCCGTTTGACGGATCCACTTTCGTTGGTTGGCGGCTTGGATGGACCGTCGATCACTTGAGGCGAAGCCTGCGGTAAGCCTGATCTTAGATCCGCCGTAGCGGACCCATCTGGATTGCATGGCCTTGGCAAGCTTCGCCATGCTTTGTCGTCGCCTTTGGCGGCTTCGCTGGAAGCGCCCGGCATCGTCGGCGTTCATCTCGGGCACCATCACGGACTTGGTGGCGAAGGGGATTTCTGTTGCCTGCGGCGTGAGGTTAGTTCGCCAGATCACGGGGCTCTTCGGAGGCCCATCGGGTTTTCCTTGCGGCGGAGACCTTCTTGGAGCGGCGGGAGGCTGGATCGGAGGAGGGTGAGGCAGGTACTCCTCGAACTTCTCACGGTGAACTTCGAACTTCGACCTCTTCTTCCACCGGGATAGGGATCGCGGTTGCGTACGGCGACCTCCGATCTGGGAGGTGGCTCCCTAATGGTCATGACTTGTTGGTAAAAGTCGGGATGATTGTCATTGATTTGAATTTGTTTACGGCTTCTTTTGCCTACAACAAAATTCAAAAGAAATTGCCTTTTATTTTAAAAGTACAATGAAAATCAAAAGATTGCGACTTCTTCCTAAACAAACACGAGGATCTACGGTATGTCGAGGTCCCAAGCTTGCGTGGAGTTCTTTGCACGTGCGGGGACTTTTGTGTCCGTGGACCACAGCGCAATTCGATCGGTAGACACGGTTGGAACTCTGAGATGTAAAGGGGCTCGTTCCACGAAGAAAGCGCGAGGGCTGAGGTCCTCGCGAAGGAGGATGCGCTGGCGGGTGAGATCTACTAGGAGAAATCATAGCTATCCACGAGATTAAGGCGAAGCTTAATCTAGAGGGTATCTGTGGTTCGACCGAATTGGTTACCTTTGCTTATAGATCGGCGTCGTGGACTTGAGCTGCCGGTGCCGGAGCCGTGTGCGATTACTCGTAGATCTCATAAGAATTCTTTAGAAGTCCGAGCTCTTCCAAATCACCAAAAATCCAAGCCTCAGGAAGCCTTGAAAATCCCGTCCAAGACTTCCAAGTCTCCAAAATCGGTATCGTAGTCCCCATGAAGACCCCCTATTTATACAAATGGAGAATGTCTTCGGCCACTTGGCCGAGCCACCTCGGCACCGCTTGGCAGGCACCTCGGCCAAGTTGGCCGAGGTGTGGACAGCAGGGTTGGGGCACCATTAGACTTGGGCCTCCAAACTGGCGATGCGTTGGTGGCTTCTTTACCACCTCCTTCTTCCAGCGCCGCGAGCTTTGCTGCAAAGCTTCGTGCTGCGCAAGGAAGTCTTGGCTTCGGATCGCTCGAAGTGTGGGCGGTTCCGTTTGACGGATCCACTCGTTGGTTGGCGGCTTGGATGGACCGTCGATCACTTGGTAAAGCCTCACGGTAAGCCTAGATCTTAGATCCGGCCGTAGCGGACCCCATCTACAGTTGCATGGCCTTGGCAAGCTTAGCGCCATGCTTTGTCGTCGCCTTTGGCGGCTTCGCTTGGAGGCGCCCGGCATCGTCGGCGTTCATCTCGGGCACCATCTGGACTTGAGCCGAAGGGATTTCTGTACTGCGGCGGCGAGGAGTTGACTTCGCCGTCACGGGGCTCTACATCGAGGCCCATCGGGTTTTCCTTGCGGCGGAGACCTTCTTGGGCGGAGGCTGGATCACGGAGGAGGGTGAGGGCGGGTACTCCTCGAACTTCTCACAGTCGAACTGAACTTCGACCTCTTCTTCCTTCCAGGGATAGGGATGCGGTTGCGTACGCGCGACCTCGATCTGGCGGTGGCTCTCTAATGGTCGCCCGGCTTGTTCGCGGTAAAAGTCGGGATGATTGTCATTGATTTGAATTTGTTCTGACTTCTTTTGCCTACAACAAAATTCAAAAGAAATTGCCTTTTATTTTAAAAGCAATAAAAAATCAAAAGATTGCGACTTCTTCCTAAACAAACCGCGAGGATCTACGGTATGTCGAGGTCCCCGCTTGCGTGAGTTCTTTGCACATGCAGGGACTTTTGTGTCCGTGGACCACAGCGCAATTCGATCGGTAGAGACCGGGTTGGAACTCTGAGATGTAAAGGGGCTCGTTCCACGAAGAAAGCGAAAGCTGAGGTCACACCCGCGAAGGATCGCTGGCGGGTGAGATCTACTAGGAGAAATCTGGCGCTATCCACGAGATTAAGGCGAAGCTTAATCTAGAGGGTATCTGTGGTTCGACCGAATTGGTTACCTTACGCTTATAGATCGGCGTCGTTGGACTTGAGCTGCGGTGCTGGAACCGTCGCCGATTACTCGTGAATCGCAAGAATTCTTTAGAAGTCCGAGCTCTTCCAAATCACCAAAAATCCAAGCCTCAGGAAGCCTTGAAAATCCCCAAATCCAAGACTTCCAAGTCTCCAAAATCCGGCCATCCAGTAGTCCCCATGAAGACCCCCTATTTATACAAATCGTGAGCTCGGCCACTTGGCCGAGCCACCGGCAGCTGGTAGGCACCTCGGCCAAGTTGGCCGAGGTGGCTCGGCAAAGTGGCGAGCCTCCCTGCGCTTGGTAGGAGGCACCTCGGCAAGTTGGCGAGGTGGCTCGACAAAGTGGCGGAAACCCTACCACTTGGCGAGGTGTCGCCTTCATGCTTTTTCGTTGTTTCGTGGTTCCGCGTCGTTTTCGGCGTTTTTGTCTCGGACTTGGGTTCCGTCGTATTTGATTCGGAACTAATTCTTGGTTCGGTTCAACGGTCCGAAATCGATCATCCGTTCAAGTCGGCAAGCGTGCTTGTGGCAGCTTAATGAGTTTGCCGTCGGGTTCCGCGTCTCAACCGTTCGACGTCCGTATCATTCGATGGGTCGTCACTCGCCGACTCCTCGTCACGAGTTGGTTTCGGGGACCTTGTGAGCATTTTTCAACGCCTACAAGCACCAGCAGTATTCCACAACACTGCAGAGTAAATGCCTTGTCCACCATGAATATGATTAGTGCATACCTGATCCCATGCAACCAAAGCAATCTTCTTTTTATCTCCCATGCTACCCCATAGGAATTTCTTGGAAAGCTCATCTATTTTCATAAGGACTTTTTTAGGTAGGATATAGTTGTTAGTCTAGAATGTTTGGATGCCAAGAATAACACTTTTAATCAGTTGGATCCTACCTGCATAATAGAGATTTCTACGCTTGGACCATTTCAGATACTGATTTGCAACCTTGGTGATGAGTGAGGAGCAATCTATGTAAGATAATCTTTTATTGATAAGAGGGACACCAAGGTATTTGATTGGCAGCACTCCTTCGGCAATCACCAACTCAGTGCAAATAGCATTTATCCCTGAATCATTAATTCCTCCCAAGAAAATAGATGACTTGTCAGGATTTGCAATTAGTCCTGACATAGAGCTAAAATCTTTCATACACTGGACTAGCTTGTTGATAGAGTACAGATCACCTCTACTAAACAAAAGTAAATCATCTGCAAAGGTTAGATGTGTGAGGTTGAGAAGAGCACATTTGGGGTGATGTTTGAAATTATGATCATTTTTCAAGAGGCAGAGCCTCCTTGAAAGATATTCCATCCCAATGACAAATAAGTATGGGGAAAGTGGGTCTCCTTGTCTAAGCCCTCTTTTGCCTTTGAAGTAACCATGGAGAGAACCATTAATGAAAACTGAATATTTTGGTGTAGTAATACAAGCCATGATCCAGTTCACCATTTTAGGAGGGAAGCCTAAGCAGTTAAGCATGGCTTTAATGAAATCCCAGCTTATTGTGTCAAAGGCCTTCCTTATGTCAATATTGAGCATGCATCTTGGTGACAAATTCTTCCTGCCATAGTGTTTGATGAGCTCATGTGCAAGAAGAACATTACTAGATATTAATCTCCCTTTGACAAATGCACTTTGAGCCTCATTAATCAAGCCCCCCATGACTATCTGAATTCTTGCAGCTAAGATCTTTGAAATGATTTTGTAAATGCAGTTATAGCAAGCTATAGGTCGATAATCAGATGCATACTTGGGACAATTTACTTTAGGAATCAATGTGAGGGATGTAGAATTAGCCATACCTAGGAGATTACCAGAGTTGAAGAATTGCTCAACAGCTTAGATTATCTCATCCTTGATAATTGGCCAAGATTGTTTGTAGAATGAAGCACTGAACCCATCGGGACCTGGAGCACTATCATCAGCCATAGAGAAAATAGTCATTTTAATTTCTTCAGTAGTAACATGCTTATCCATATTCCTAGCTTGCTTGCTCATAAGTTAGACAAGGACCATTCCTTGCAACTGATTCATAGATAGGAGATACACAGATAGGAGTTCCCATTAGATTCTTGTAAAAGGAAATAAATTCCTCAACTATTGCCTCATTTTCAGTTAGCCTGATTCCTTCAGAATTGTACAACACCATAATTTTGCTATGATGTCTTTGTGCTTGCATAGCAGCATGAAAGAAAGCTGTGCATCTATCTCCTTGAATCCCCCACTTAATTCTTGTTTTTTGCTAATAATAGGAGTGTTCAAATCTGAGAAGTTTAGTGTATGCTTTCAAACATTCTCTTTCTCCACTTATAAGATCAGTGTTGAAGTGGTCATTCTGGAGGAGAGACTGAATGTTGTCTAATTCAGATTTAGCTCTGATGACTTGCTCACTTATATTGGAGAAGTGTCTTTTGTTTAGCTCCTTCAATACAGGCTTTAGTAGCTTCAATTTGGTACATACAGAGTACATCTTATACCCTTGAATTTGCTTATTCCAAACTTCTCTTATAGTAGACAAGAAACTGGGGTGCTTGGTCCACATCTTGAAAAATCTAAATGGTTTTTTCCCACTAGGAATATCTTCCATAATAGAAATAAGCCCTGGAGAATGATCCGAAAAACTAGGATTGAGAAACTCAACTTGGCTAGATGTGTATGTATGAATCCATTCATCATTGATTAAACATCTGTCAAGTTTACTCCAAACTCTATCAGGAGGTTCTTGCTTATTAGTCTAGGTGAAAAAACAGCCAGTGGATTTCATTTGAGAAAGGTGACATACCTCAATGCATTTTTGAAAATCCTCTGTTTCATATTCAGTAACTGGAGAGCCACCCGATTTTTCATCTCCAGTTAATATTGCATTGAAATCTCTCATAAGAAGTCAGGGAGCAGAAACCTGATCCTTAAAAGCTGAGAGATCATTCCATAGGCTGACTCTTTTCTCTCTAGAGTTAAAAGCATAGATGGAGGAAATATAACAGTTTATTCTCCCATCTAGAGATCTAACATGAGCAGTAATCCATTGTTCAGATATATAGATAAACAAGATATGTCAAGGATTTTAGGATCCCATAAGAGCCAAACTCTTCCATTTCCAGCAGCAGAAGCATTAGAGACCCAATTCCAGTCTTTGGCAATTTTTTTGGCAATGTGAGGCATCTTAGTATCAATAACTTTAGTTTCTAGCAAAGCAAGTAGTGTTATATGGAATTGAGAGATGAAAAGCTTCACTAAATGCTGTTTAGGGGATTTGTTTAATCCCCTAACATTCCAAAACGCTAAATTCATTTGTTAGTCCCCCCTCTGTCTACAGAAGAGGGATCTAGCTCATTCATTTGTGCTGATAGGGAAGAGAATTTGTTGCTTTGAGCTATACGCACATTTCCAGGACTATCTTGCTTTTTATCAAAAATGGATTTCAAAGATAGGTCTCTACGGATAGTAGCATGCATAAAACCAGATATTGGAGATTGAGTATGAGTAGTTGAAACATCCTGGTCATGCACAACTGCAGCATGCACAGCATGCGCATCTGTGGAATCCTTGATAGACTCTGCAATGGGAGTAAATTCCTTAGAAATATTTGCTAGTAGAGGCTCAGATTGCTTAGAATTATTTGCTTTAGGAATCTATTTCTGAGTCACTTTATTCCTCCTGCAAAAACTATTATCATGCCCAACCATTTTGCATTTGGCACACCATCTTGGTTTGTATTCATAGATAACCTTTTGAGCATAGAAATTGCCATTAGGACCCTGTATGTTGATGACATCTGGGAGATCAATGGGGAGTTTGACTTCTAGTAGAACTCTAGCATAAGCTAATCTCTGTCTATTAGCAGTAAGCTTGTCAGTAGTGATAGGTTTCCCAATGATACTAGCAGCTTTGCTAATTCCAGTAGCATTCCAGAGATTAAGCTTAAGCTCAGGTAATTGGATCCACATAGGATATAATACATCCTCAGATTTTTCAAAGTCCATGTCAACAGTCCATGGTTTCAGCATTAGAGGCCTAGAACCAAAGAACCAAGGACCCCCTTCCAGGATATTACTCATTGCCTCTTCACTGTGAAACTGAAATAGGAACAGACCAGTTTTTAGGAGCAAAACTTCAGGAATAGCGATTTTCTCCCATGATTTTTTGGCATAGCTTTCCATTGCTTTGAATTTGACATTTAAACCAAACATATAACCAAGTAAGCAGTTCTTCCATAGCTGTGTACCATCATTCCATTCATCCGATGAAAAAGAAACAACATTGGATTCAACAGAAGGGGCAATATAGTTTAAGTTCAGACCAGCACCAGTTTTTCGATTATCAGCAAATAGACTAGCAAAACTTTTAGATGCATTTAGATTATCTTTGGCATCAGATAACTTCACAGATGAATCAAAATCCTTTTGAACATTATCAATCCCAGTAGCAAGATAATTCAATGTAACAGTGTTTCCATTTGACGAACTCGATTTTGGAGAAGATTGAGATAAAGTTAAATCATTATTATAAAAAGGGGGGAAATCTTCCTCAATGTCTTCAGCTAAATCATCAGCCCAAGAAACCCTAGAGGTAGATGCAACAGTAGTAACATGCGATTTACTGAGTTAACGAGCTACCTGAAACCCCGATTGAGCTTGAAAAGAGGGAGAAACCACTGCTGGAGTAGGAGCTGCCAAGATATTAGCAATGGCCATCTTTTTCCTTTGACCTTTAAGACCAGTACTCCCCATTAATTCATCACTGAGATATTCATCATCTTCATCGAGATTAGGCTCTATTTGATCAGAAAAGGAAACCATACTCGATTTCGAACCACCTAAGCTGAGATCCAGTGATCTCTTACCACTATTTTTCTTCTTTTTTCCCATTGAATTCAAAGTGGGGGCGCAAGTTAGCAAGGATAGAATCGCTCGCTAAATTGCGCCATTAGGACCACTCCTTTAGTATTATGAGACTTGTTTATTATTGTTGTTGTTGTTGTGACGGTTTGTTGTACTATATACACACACACACACACATAAACTATGATAATTTATATTTGTATGTCTAATTATAAACTTGCCATAATCAAAGATATACATAATATTGTATATTTCTAAATTATTATAATTCTATTCATTTTCTTTTCATAGTGAAAGGATCTACAAGCCTTTCGTCCATGTATTCTACAAAGTTTTATATAAACACGGTGATAATAAGGATGTTGTTCAAACTCAAGAGTATTTTGTACCTTTTGTGAAATAATATAATTTTATTTTCATAAAATTTATTTAGAATAATGATAATTACTATTATAAGTAATTATTTTACTTATCCTTTTCTCAACTATTGATGTGCTAGCTTAATACCAAAATTTTAAGACTGGAACAAGATCGCTAAGTACACAAGTCAAGTTTAAAATCGACGATGGTACAATTGATGAAATTTTGAAGTAAAAGAAATGAATGGCGGTGATGTAAGTGAATTTTAATTTATTTTAGTATTGAATTATTTGCTAAGTTTTACATATTTTTAATTATAGTTTTAACTCTATATGAATATAAGAAACATGATATAATGACAAGAGCTATCTTATTATTACACAATATACTTGGTTCATTTCATTTAAATCACTAAAATGATGTATAAAAATTTAAATTAAACTTAAATTATAATACAACAACTATATAAATACATTACATAGACCTTCAAAGGTTAATACTTTAATTCATTTATCATGCACTTTATTTTTTATTGATTTTTATAATTTACTTGATGATGAATATATTGTTTATCGTACTATTTTAGGAGAAACATTTCTTTTGCAACACTCAAATTATGGGAATTGAGGAGATGTCGGGTTGGTGATAGCCTTCTCATCTTGATTGCAATAACAAGTTGAAAAAGATCAATAGGGTTCTTTCTTGCAATCGTCATTGAAAGAAAATCAAATATGTAGAAGAAAGGTAAACATGATATTATACTTTTTAAAAATATAAATTATTTATAATTTAGAAAAATTAAATTGAATAAACAATATATAAAGTGAATATGTATTTAACTTTAGGTATAAACTTATCTTACAAGTGACAAGATGGAGCAGACATCATTACATTTATAATATTCTATCACGATGTTCTTCATTTGATAAAAATTGGTCCTTCAAAATTAGCAACTTATTTGGGTTTGATAAATTATATCAAAATTAAATTAAAGTTTTAATATGTTTTCAATTTAATAGATGAAATTAAAATTATTTTTATATTCGCTTCAAAAGATCTGAGAAAAAGGAGATTTCACTTGCTATTAAGAGATCAATCAGAAATATGTGTTTCCATATTAAGGTTACATAATTTAACAGTAAATGCATTGAAGATTACGGTTATTAAAATCATTGATGATGATGCGGACGATGAAAAACTCAGCGAACATTCTTGTTAGCGATGGAAAGGTAACATTTCGATAATATTATTAATATCATTATATTCCACAATTTTATGCAATGTATTCATTGTTCTAATACTAAATTTATTTTTATCAAAGAATAAAAATCACTTGATATGACGCTGATTGATGGGATGACAAATAATCAATTGAATATACTCCAGACTTATCGACACTTGAAACAATTTTGATAAAAGTTCTAAGGAGAAGGTTTTATTTTTCTAAATTTAATATTACTGTCATTATTTTAAAAATTAAATCATGTTCATGTTATTCTAAAGGCGAATAAATTACTTTCACAGATGAGAAACCAATTGAATTTAATCGGGATGGTACCATTGATAATCAATTGAATTAATTCGGACTTACTCACACCGATATCCACCACTAATAGCAAAGACAAAAAGAAGATTTTAGATGTATCTGTAGGATCGTTGATCTAACTCAATGAAACACTAGAGGGGGTGAATAGTGTTTTATAAAATTTTATGCAAGATAGATTATAAATTGCAAAAGATAGCACAAATCTGAGAAAATTCTGTCGCAAACCACGAGATATTTATCTTGGTTCCATCTCCCGGTGTACATCAGGTCCCAAGCAAATCCCGCTTGAGAGTTTCCACTATGATTTTGAAATACCTTTACAAAATCAAAGAATCAAACGACCAATTTGCAAGACCATGCAAATTGCAACAATCTCAAACACGAGATTCACAATTCTCACACGAGAATCTCCTTTGAAAACAACAACGTACAAGATCCTATAAGCCTTGATGTGTAGATGATATGCGGTAGTGGCTTAGGAATTTCTTTAATCTCAAAATATTTTTCTCTTTTGAATGTCAAGAGCAGTTTTGCTTTTGAATCTTTGAACACACCCTTTTCTTTTCAAAATCCAAGTTGATGTATATGAGAATTTCATTGGGTCTTTTTCTGCAGTTTTACTATTTATATGTCTTGAAAGACACCCATTCAAAACAAAGAAAAGCTGTTAAAAGCGTTTAAAGATTCAAATTACGAGCAGTCATAAAAGCGTATTATAGTCGACTCTTGTATAAGATTAGTCGACTAATCCGTGTTTACAGTTACGTAAATGCAATTCAAGCATTAGTAGTCGACTACTATTTTTATTAGTCGACTAATGCTAAATGACGAGAAGTGCGGGTGTATGTTTTCAATCGGGTAGTCGACTATATATGCACGATGATGCGACTAATCACGTAAAACAGTTGGAAAATTGTTTAAGTTTTCATTAATTAGACTATTAATAGCATTGGTCGACTAATGCGTAAACTTCTGAGAAACTTATATATTCATTAAGTTAAGTAATTATGGACTATAGTTTGAATTGGTCGACTACTCTAGACTTAAAAGTTTATAAATGAATTGTTTTAAACTTTAAAAATCTAATGGTTAATATAGGGATTTCTATAATTAACCAACACACTAAGCATGTGTTAGTGTGTTCTAAATATGCATGTGTGTGTGTGATCAAGGCTTGTACAATATATTCTAAGTAAAGAAGAGAAAAATTACATTGTTCTTTGTATTTCATCTTGCTTTTCATCTTCAATACTCCATAATGCCTTGAGTCCAAATTTGATATATATGATATCTGCATCAACAAGTTATACCACACAAAACATATATATATATAGAACATATATTGTTATCATCAAAATATAATCTTGAGAATATATAAATCAACATTCTCCCCTTTTTGATGATAACAATCAATAATATAAAATTAAATTAAAATTACTCCCCATAGAAGCATCTTGTATATAAGCATACATAATAACAGATTTTACTCCCCTTTGTTAGTGTTAGCGGTAAAAGTCGGGATGATTGTCATTGATTTGAATTTGCTACGGCTTCTTTGGCCTACAACGAAATTCAAAAGAAATGCCTTTTATTTTAAAGTACAATGAAAATCAAAAGATTACAACTTTTATCCTTAGTGAACAAACACGAGGATCTGTTATATCGGATCACCGGCTTGCGTGGGTTCTTTGCTGTCTTGGGGACTTATTGTGTCCGTGGACCACAGCGCAATTCAATCCAAGTAGAGACCGGGTTACGGAACTACAGATGTAAAGGGGCTCGTTTCCGCGAAGGAAGCGAAGCGCTGAGGGATCACACTCACGAAGGAGAGGATCGCTGGCGGGTGAGATCTACTAGGAGAAATCCTGGCTATCCACGAGATTAAGGCGAAGCTTAATCTAGAGGGTATCTGTAGTTCGACCGAATTGGTTACCTTTGCTTGTAGATCGGTGTCATTTGGACTTGTACTGTTGTTGCTTTCGGGACCGTCGCCCGATTACTCGTAGATCTCGCAAGAATTCTTGAAGTCGAGCTCTTCCAAATCCCCAAAATCCTCTCGGATCGGCCAAAATCGGCTCCACTCCGCCAACCTCCTTGAAGTGAGGAGAACCCCCTATTTATAGCATAGGGGGTGGCGGCTTCGACCACTTGGTAGAGCCACCTCGACAAGTTGGCGAGGTGGCTCGGCCATGGTGGCGAGCCACCTCGACAAGTTGGTAGAGGCACCTCGACAAGTTGGCGAGGTGGCTCGACCATGGTGGCGAGCCACCTCGGCCACTTGGCGAGATATCGGCCAAGTTGAAGCGCTTCCTTCGCTTCTTTTTCGCCGTTTCGTCGTTTTCGACTCTTGGCTTTCTCGGGACTTAGATTCCGATGCGTATTTGATTAGGGACTAATTCTTGGTTCGTTCGGTTCAGCGGTCTCGAAATCGATCGTCCATTCAAGTCGGTTTAAACCGTGCTTGTGGCAATGGGTTCGCCGTCGAGTTCGCGTCTTAACGATTCGGCGTCTTCATCATTCGATGGGTTGTCATTCGCCGACTCCCGTCCGCGAGTTGGTTTGGGGATCTTGTAAGTATTTTTCAGCGCCTCTGAGATACCCCTCCAAAGCGTCTCGGTCTCAATTCTTAATGAGTGCGGGATGCTTTGGACATGATAGTTCGACCTTGATCGGTGAGGGTCCCAAAGATAGCTTCAAGTCTTGATTCTTCGGATCATCGGTTCTTTGTAGGATTCTGATAAGATCCGCGGTCTTTGCATTTATTGTCGACCGCTTGTTATCTTGATTGGTGGGTGAGTTTTGTTTGTAACTTCGTGTCGGTTGGTCGTTGTTTGACTAACCATCGGACTTTGGACTTCTCCATATGTCGGCGAACTCCTTTGTTGGCGACACATTGGTATGTCGGTACATGGAATTTCATAACCCTTACTCGGCTAATTCCTTCATCATCCGTGTGTTGTTGGTTTAACTTCTGGCGGGAGGATATGATTATCCGATGTCAACATGACTTTCCTCCTCATCAGTTATCCCTCTCTTGGAGATTATGGTGGGAGGAAATTAAGGGTTATCGAGTTATCCTTAAGAATATGGATTTATTCTCCGGGAACTCCTCGTTGAAATTTTGGAAATAGTTTATACTCGTAATCCTAGTTGGAGTAGGATTGGGCAGCGTTGATGTCGATGCAATTCGCATGATCGAGTTATCCTAAGAATATTTCTTGTGAGAATATTCTTAGGAACTTCGACAAATTAGGAAGCAGTTTATACTCGTAATCCTAGTTGGGTAGGATTAGGCGGCGTTGATCGGCGTCGATGCAATCCATACGATCGAGTTATCCTAAGAATATTTTTGTGAAAATATTCTTAGAACTCTCGATAAATTAGGAAGCGGTTTATACTCGTAATCCTAGTTGGGTAGGATTAGGCAGCGTTGATGCGTCGATGCAATCCATACGATCGAGTTATCCTAAGAATATTTTTGTGAAAATATTCTTAGGAACTTCTCGACAAATTAGGAAGCGGTTTATACTTCGTAATCCTAGTTGGAGTAGGATTAGGCGGCAGCGTTGATCGGCGTCGATGCAATCCGCGCGATCGAGTTATCCTAAGAATATTTTTGTGAAAATATTCTTAGGAACTTCTCGATAAATTAGGAAGCGGTTTATACTGTAATCCTAGTTGGAGTAGGATTGGGCAGCGTTGATCGGCGTCGATGCAATCCATACGATCGAGTTATCCAAGAATATTTTTGTGAAAATATTCTTAGGAACTTCGACAAATTAGGAAGCTTGATTTATACTCGTAATCCTAGTTGGAGTAGGATTAGGCAGCGTTGATGGCGTCGATGCAATCCGCCGCGATCGAGTTATCCTAAGAATATTTCTTGTGAAAATATTCTTAGAACTCTCGACAAATTAGGAAATAGTTTATACTCGTAATCCTAGTTGGAGTAGGATTAGGCGGCGTTGATGCGTCGATGCAATCCGCGCGATCGAGTTATCCTAAGAATATTTTTGTGAAAATATTCTTAGAACTTCTCGACAATTTAGGAAGCGGTTTATACTCGTAATCCTAGTTGGGTAGGATTAGGCTGACAGCGTTGATGTCGATGCAATTCGCATGATCGAGTTATCCTAAGAATATTTTTGTGAGAATATTCTTAGAACTTCTCGACAAATTAGGAAGCGGTTTATACCGTAATCCTAGTTGGAGTAGGATTGGGCAGCGTTGATGGCGTCGATGCAATCATACGATCGAGTTATCCTAAGAATATTTCTTGTGAAAATATTCTTAGGAACTTCTCGACAATTTAGGAAGCGGTTTATACTCGTAATCCTAGTTGGGTAGGATTGGGCAGCGTTGATGTCGATGCAATCCGCCGCGATCGAGTTATCCTAAGAATATTTCTTGTGAAAATATTCTTAGAACTCTCGACAAATTAGGAAGCGGTTTATACTGTAATCCTAGTTGGGTAGGATTAGGCAGCGTTGATGTCGATGCAATTCATGATCGAGTTATCCTAAGAATATTTCTTGTGAAAATATTCTTAGAACTTCTCGACAATTTAGGAAGCGGTTTATACTCGTAATCCTAGTTGGGTAGGATTGGGCAGCGTTGATCGGCGTCGATGCAATCCGCGCGATCGAGTTATCCTAAGAATATTTCTTGTGAAAATATTCTTAGGAACTTCTCGACAAATTAGGAAGCGGTTTATACCGTAATCCTAGTTGGGTAGGATTAGGCGGCAGCGTTGATGCGGCGTCGATGCAATCCGCGCGATCGAGTTATCCCTAGAATATTTCTTGTGAGAATATTCTTGGGAACTTCTCGACAATTTAGGAAGCGGTTTATACCGTAATCCTAGTTGGGTAGGATTAGGCTGACAGCGTTGATGTCGATGCAATCCGCGCGATCGAGTTATCCTAAGAATATTTCTTGTGAGAATATTCTTAGGAACTTCTCGACAAATTAGGAAGCGGTTTATACCGTAATCCTAGTTGGGTAGGATTGGGCAGCGTTGATGCGTCGATGCAATCGCATGATCGAGTTATCCTAAGAATATTTTTGTGAGAATATTCTTAGAACTTCTCGACAATTTAGGAAGCGGTTTATACTGTAATCCTAGTTGGGTAGGATTAGGCTGACAGCGTTGATGTCGATGCAATTCGCATGATCGAGTTATCCTAAGAATATTTTTGTGAGAATATTCTTGGGAACTTCTCGACAATTTAGGAAGCGGTTTATACCGTAATCCTAGTTGGGTAGGATTAGGCGGCAGCGTTGATGTCGATGCAATCCGCCGCGATCGAGTTATCCTAAGAATATTTTTGTGAAAATATTCTTAGGAACTTCTCGATAAATTAGGAAGCGGTTTATACTCGTAATCCTAGTTGGGTAGGATTAGGCGTAGCGTTGATGTCGATGCAATCCATACGATCGAGTTATCCTAAGAATATTTTTGTGAGAATATTCTTGGGAACTTCTCGACAAATTAGGAAGCGATTTATACTCGTAATCCTAGTTGGGTAGGATTAGGCGGCAGCGTTGATGCGGCGTCGATGCAATCCGCCGCGATCGAGTTATCCTAAGAATATTTTTGTGAGAATATTCTTGGGAACTTCTCGACAAATTAGGAAGCGATTTATACTCGTAATCCTAGTTGGGTAGGATTGGGCAGCGTTGATGCGTCGATGCAATCATACGATCGAGTTATCCTAAGAATATTTTTGTGAAAATATTCTTAGAACTCTCGACAAATTAGGAAGCGATTTATACTCGTAATTAGAATTGATTTGGGCCCCAATTAAATTCCTACTTCTTGCCAAATAGGAGTCCTTGTTCAAAGAGGATTGGGTCCATATGGGGTTGTTATAAATACCCATAATCCCTCCTTTTCTTGACCTAGGCGGCCCCCACATGCTCTCTCTCTCTTGTTTTCATCTAAGCTTCGCCGTCTTATCTCCTTCGATCAGCGAGGTATGTGTCACGAGGGTTTTGTAAATTCTTTTTTTTCTTTTCTTTTCTTCTTCTTGTGCGTCGCGGTGACGGGCACGAGGAAAGGCGGCGGTGCCGGCGGCTGCTTGAAGTAGCGGTAGGCGTCGCGGCGCCAGCGCCGCCCGGCCGCCAGCGTGGCGGCCCGAAAGCGTAGCGCCCGGCGCCAGCCTTCTTGATGCGGCGCCGATGTCCGGCCTTATTCTTGGCTACTTTTCGCTGCCATTGCGGCGCGCCAGAGTCACCCGGCGCCAGTGAGCAATGGCCTGCTCGGCGCCCGCCGCCCGTGATGCGATCTGGTTGGCCGGGGCACCGTTGGTGCCTCGGTGATGCGTGAATCCATGACCGGACAGTTAAGCGGGCTTGTTCTTGGTCGCTGATTTTTTATTTGCATATCTAACTTTTCGTCGTGTTTTGCGGCTTCCGATGTCGTCGGGGAGATCCGCAGCGTTTGAGTCGATCAACTTCGCCGCGGCGTGAATGCCGCGCCTCCTTCTTTCGGTGGTGCGCCCGGCGTCATCATATTCGTACATATATCGTTGTATCCCGCCGTTCTCCTTTGTGGCGATTGGGAAGAGCGAATTCTCCTTCGTGAGGATTGAGGCTTCAAAGATCACCGTCTCGATGTTATTAGCGGGGCGATTTCATACCGTACTCTTGCTTAGTAGAGCGGGATATATATTGTCGCTTTGTTTACGACTATATTTATCGTTCTCGGGTATTTATCTGGATGAAATCGTCATACCGTTATAAGGTCGTGACTTCGATCTCATGGGTTTACGAGAAGAGTTCTCGCCTTATCTTTGTTTCCTTTTCAAGATATTCCTCCTAAATGATCTGTTAACCCTTTGTTCTCTTGTGGTGGCGGATGCTCGATGATTATTAGTCTGCCGAAGGCTCCCAATGTCAAGTCTCGATTCTCAAGGTCATCAGGAGAAGGCCTTTTTCCACCGAGGAAGCGAACCTTGTGGCGAACACTCGCATGAAGAAACCCATGGCTGAGCCTACTATCATAATTTGGGATGGCGAGTTTGAGGATCGCTTCCATCATCCGCTCCACCGCCTCCCTTACGGCCTTGGCGAAACCGGGATTTCCGACCCTTGAGTATAGAGGCGGGTGGAGGCCCAGTTAATCTTGGCGGACCACTTCCACGGATTCAACCTATTGCGAGATTGCCGGGCCAAAATCTGCCGTTCGACTCGGTTACGTGATGGGTCTCCTTCATTTGTTGGAGAATGGTTTGAAGCGGCGATCTCTATTATCGAGGTTAGATGGGCGACTTTTATGGTCTTACGCCCATTCATATTGAGTATCTTGGAGGAAATTGGCGTGTTGGTGGCCCTCGGCTAGCTAATCGTTGTGAGCAAAAGCTCACTAGGCTAACTCTTGCATACCGTGTGGAGGATTTAGCCTTTTGAATCATCGCGATGAGGTGATACGACTTCGTCGGCGGCTTCGGATCAAGGCTTCGTGAGCGTTTTTAGCGAGAGGAAAATATCGAGCAAGAGATCATATTTTCGAACTCATATGGCGGCGGCGTCGCTTGCGGCGTAAGATAAACTTGTACCACACCCATGTCGAGCGTCACGAGGAATCGGGGCTGTTCAAGGGAGAAGCGTTGAAGGATTTCCGCAGCGTGAGTGCACGAGTCGGGATGTCGCGAGCGTGAGAAGCAAGTCCTCGGCGTCGTCGGGAACATCGCGGCTGCTATTGCCCGAATTCGAAGAGGAACTTGAGAAGGAAGCCAAGGCTCGGGTTCGGCGATCGGGGAGGAAAAATTAGCGCCGTCAAGGCTGACCTTGCTTCCTTCACATTCTTGGATTGCGCCAATGAAGTCGATGTCTTTGCGAGACTTTTACGTTCTCTTTGTTCGGCCAGTCGTTCACGATTTTTATTTAGATGTATTATCATAACTTTGCTTGAATCAATTGTCACCGACAATTGTAGCTCCTTCTATATTTGCTTCAAATGAATAAGATCCATCCCTTTCACTATTTATTATGATTCTTTTGCTTAGTCCAAAATAATTAACCATAATACTTATAGGATTTTGGCAAACCCTCGACCATCAGCGGGTTTGATTAGCCTTTACCAACCACCGTTTGAGTTGGGCTAGCGTGCGGATTATCGGGATCCGTTCATGCGTGGCGTTGTGCTAAAGAATGAAACTCTTCTAGACTTGTTGCTATGATATCGAATACATAGGCTTTATACTCTTTTACGGGCAAGAGACCACCCGACAGCGTGTTACCGTAGACTCATCCCTTCTTAGGCTTCGGGATAAAATGCCCGAGTCGAACTCGGTGTCTTCTTCAATGGAAAAAGACTAAGCCGACAGCAGCGTGTGGCGTTGGCTTTATCCCTTCTTAGGCCGGGATGAAATACCCGAGTCGAACTCGGTGTCTTCTTCAATGGAAAAAGACTAAACCGGCAGCAGCGTGTGGCGTTGGCTTTAGGGTTATTGGCCAACCCCGACCCTCAGCGGGTTTGATGAGCCTTTACCAACTACCGTTTGAGTTGGGCTAGCGTGCGGATTATCGGATCCGTTCCGCACATGGCGTTGTGCTAAAGAATGAGACTCTCTTAGACTTAATGCTCACGATGTTGAATCACGTGAAGCCGTCTTTTTCACGGGAAGACTAGCGACAGCAGCGTGTGAAGCGTTGGCTTTATCCCTCTTAGGCTTGGGATAAAATGCCCGAGTCGAACTCACGGTGTCTTCTTCAATGGGAGAAAGACTAAACCCGACAGCGTGTGGCGTTGGCTTTATCCCTTCTTAGGCTTGGGATAAAATACCCGAGAATCGAACTCGGTGTCTTCTTCAATCGGAGAAAGACTAAGCCGACAGCAGCGTGTGGCGTTGACTTTAGGGTTATTGGCCAACCCCGACCCTCAGCGGGTTTGATGAGCCTTTACCAACTACCGTTTGAGTTGGGCTAGCGTCGCGGATTATCACGGATCCGTTCGCACATGGCGTTGTGCTAAAGAATGAGACTCTCTTAGACTTAATGCTACGATGTTGAATCGTGAAGCCGTCTTTTTCACGGGAAGACTAGCGACAGCAGCGTGTGAAGCGTTGGCTTTATCCCTTCTTAGGCTTGGGATAAAATGCCCCAGTCGAACTCACGGTGTCTTCTTCAATGGGAGAAAGACTAAACCGACAGCGTGTGGCGTTGGCTTTATCCCTTCTTAGGCTTGGGATAAAATACCCGAGAATCGAACTCGGTGTCTTCTTCAATCGGAGAAAGACTAAGCCGACAGCAGCGTGTGGCGTTGACTTTAGGGTTATTGGCCAACCCCGACCCTCAGCGGGTTTGATGAGCCTTTACCAACTACCGTTTGAGTTGGGCTGGCGTCGCGGATTATCACGGATCCGTTCGCACATGGCGTTGTGCTAAAGAATGAGACTCTCTTAGACTTAATGCTACGATGTTGAATCGTGAAGCCGTCTTTTTCACGGGAAGACTAACCCGACAGCAGCGTGTTACCGTAGACTCATCCCTTCTTAGGCCGGGATGAAATACCCGAGTCGAACTCGGTGTCTTCTTCAATGGGAGAAAGACTAAACCGACAGCGTGTGAAGCGTTGGCTTTATCCTTCTTAGGCGGGATAAAATACCCGAATCGAACTTCGGTGTCTTCTTCAATGGAGAAAGACTAAACCCGACAGCAGCGTGTGGCGTTGGCTTTATCCCTTCTTAGGCCGGGATAAAATGCCCCGAGAATCGAACTCGGTGTCTTCTTCAATGGGAGAAAGACTAAGCCGACAGCAGCGTGTGGCGTTGGCTTTATCCCTTCTTAGGCCGGGATAAAATACCCGAATCGAACTCGGTGTCTTCTTCAATGGGAGAAAGACTAAGCGGAAACAGCGTGTGGCGTTGGCTTTATCCTTCTTAGGCTTCGGGATAAAATGCCCGAGTCGAACTCTGGTGTCTTCTTCAATCGGAGAAAGACTAAGCCGACAGCAGCGTGTGGCGTTGGCTTTATCCCTCTTAGGCTTGGGATAAAATGCCCCAGTCGAACTCACGGTGTCTTCTTCAATGGAGAAAGACTAAGCCGACAGCAGCGTGTGAAGCGTTGGCTTTATCCCTTCTTAGGCCGGGATAAAATACCCGAATCGAACTCTGGTGTCTTCTTCAATGGGAGAAAGACTAAGCCGACAGCAGCGTGTGGCGTTGACTTTAGGGTTATTGGCCAACCCCGACCCTCAGCGGGTTTGATGAGCCTTTACCAACTACCGTTTGAGTTGGGCTGGCGTCGCGGATTATCACGGATCCGTTCCGCACATGGCGTTGTGCTAAAGAATGAGACTCTCTTAGACTTAATGCTACGATGTTGAATCGTGAAGCCGTCTTTTTCACGGGAAGACTAGCGACAGCGTGTGAAGCGTTGGCTTTATCCTTCTTAGGCTTGGGATAAAATACCCGAATCGAACTCGGTGTCTTCTTCAATGGGAGAAAGACTAAACCGGCAGCGTGTGGCGTTGGCTTTATCCTTCTTAGGCCGGGATAAAATGCCCGAGTCGAACTCACGGTGTCTTCTTCAATGGGAGAAAGACTAAACCGGCAGCAGCGTGTGGCGTTGGCTTTATCCCTTCTTAGGCTTGGGATAAAATGCCCCAAGATGAATCTTGGTGTCTTCTTCAATCGGAGAAAGACTAAACCGGCAGCAGCGTGTGGCGTTGGCTTTATCCCTTCTTAGGCCGGGATAAAATGCCCCGAATCGAACTCACGGTGTCTTCTTCAATCGGAAAAAGACTAAGCCGACAGCAGCGTGTGAAGCGTTGGCTTTATCCTTCTTAGGCTTGGGATAAAATGCCCCAAGATGAATCTTGGTGTCTTCTTCAATGGGAGAAAGACTAAACCGGCTTAAGATTGATTGAGGTGGGGAAGGAAGAATGTGTTCTATTTCGGGATGAGGCTAACAATGATTCCTTACGTAGGAATCGAAAAGACTTCGGTGACCTTGATCGGACAACTGATGCGAAAATCCGGCGCATACCTTCGGTCGGCTACCTAAGATAAGAGGGGAACTAAGAGTGGGATCTCCACTCAGAGAACGAAAAGACTTCGGGTGACCTTGATCGGACAACACAGTGCGAAAATCCGGCGCATACCTTGGTCGGCGCTACCTAAGATGAAGATGGAACTAAGAGTGGGATCTCCACTCGAGAACCGAAAAGACTTCGGTGACCTTGATCGGACAACACAGTGCGAAAATCGGCGCATACCTTCGGTCGGCTACCTAAGATGAAGATGGAACTAAGAGTGGGATCTCCACTCAGAAGCGAAAAGACTTCGAGGTGACCTTGATCCGGACAACACAGTGCGAAAATCCGGCGCATACCTTCGGTCGGCTACCTAAGATGAAAATGGAACTAAGAGTGGGATCTCCACTCCGAGAACCGAAAAGACTTCGAGTGACCTTGATCGGACAACACAGTGCGAAAATCCGGCGCATACCTTGATCGGCGCTACCTAAGATGAAGATGGAACTAAGAGTGGGATCTCCACTCCGAGAACCGAAAAGACTTCGGTGACCTTGATCGGACAACTGATGCGAAAATCGGCGCATACCTTCGGTCGGCTACCTAAGATGAAGATGGAACTAAGAGTGGGATCTCCACTCCGAGAACCGAAAAGACTTCGAGTGACCTTGATCGGACAACTGATGCGAAAATCGGCGCATACCTTGATCGGCTACCTAAGATGAAGATGGAACTAAGAGTGGGATCTCCACTCCGAGAACCGAAAAGACTTCGGTGACCTTGATCGGACAACTGATGCGAAAATCGGCGCATACCTTGATCGGCTACCTAAGATGAAGATGGAACTAAGAGTGGGATCTCCACTCCGAGAACCGAAAAGACTTCGGGTGACCTTGATCGGACAACACGATGCGAAAATCCGGCGCATACCTTGGTCGGCTACCTAAGATGAAGATGGAACTAAGAGTGGGATCTCCACTCCGAGAACCGAAAAGACTTCGGTGACCTTGATCGGACAACACAGTGCGAAAATCCGGCGCATACCTTGATCGGCTACCTAAGATGAAGATGGAACTAAGAGTGGGATCTCCACTCCGAGAACCGAAAAGACTTCGAGTGACCTTGATCGGACAACTGATGCGAAAATCCGGCGCATACCTTCGGTCGGCTACCTAAGATGAAGATGGAACTAAGAGTGGGATCTCCACTCCGAGAACCGAAAAGACTTCGAGTGACCTTGATCGGACAACTGATGCGAAAATCGGCGCATACCTTGATCGGCTACCTAAGATGAAGATGGAACTAAGAGTGGGATCTCCACTCCGAGAACCGAAAAGACTTCGGTGACCTTGATCGGACAACACGATGCGAAAATCCGGCGCATACCTTGGTCGGCTACCTAAGATGAAGATGGAACTAAGAGTGGGATCTCCACTCCGAGAACCGAAAAGACTTCGAGGTGACCTTGATCGGACAACTGATGCGAAAATCGGCGCATACCTTGGTCGGCTACCTAAGATGAAGATGGAACTAAGAGTGGGATCTCCACTCCGAGAACCGAAAAGACTTCGAGGTGACCTTGATCGGACAACACAGTGCGAAAATCGGCGCATACCTTCGGTCGGCTACCTAAGATGAAGATGGAACTAAGAGTGGGATCTCCACTCCGAGAACCGAAAAGACTTCGAGGTGACCTTGATCGGACAACACAGTGCGAAAATCGGCGCATACCTTCGGTCGGCTACCTAAGATGAAGATGGAACTAAGAGTGGGATCTCCACTCCGAGAACCGAAAAGACTTCGGTGACCTTGATCGGACAACTGATGCGAAAATCGGCGCATACCTTCGGTCGGCTACCTAAGATGAAGATGGAACTAAGAGTGGGATCTCCACTCCGAGAACCGAAAAGACTTCGAGTGACCTTGATCGGACAACACGATGCGAAAATCGGCGCATACCTTGGTCGGCTACCTAAGATGAAGATGGAACTAAGAGTGGGATCTCCACTCCGAGAACCGAAAAGACTTCGGTGACCTTGATCGGACAACTGATGCGAAAATCGGCGCATACCTTCGGTCGGCTACCTAAGATGAAGATGGAACTAAGAGTGGGATCTCCACTCCGAGAACCGAAAAGACTTCGAGGTGACCTTGATCGGACAACTGATGCGAAAATCGGCGCATACCTTGATCGGCTACCTAAGATGAAGATGGAACTAAGAGTGGGATCTCCACTCCGAGAACCGAAAAGACTTCGAGTGACCTTGATCGGACAACTGATGCGAAAATCGGCGCATACCTTGGTCGGCTACCTAAGATGAAGATGGAACTAAGAGTGGGATCTCCACTCCGAGAACCGAAAAGACTTCGGGTGACCTTGATCGGACAACACGATGCGAAAATCGGCGCATACCTTGATCGGCTACCTAAGATGAAGATGGAACTAAGAGTGGGATCTCCACTCCGAGAACCGAAAAGACTTCGAGTGACCTTGATCGGACAACTGATGCGAAAATCGGCGCATACCTTGATCGGCTACCTAAGATGAAGATGGAACTAAGAGTGGGATCTCCACTCCGAGAACCGAAAAGACTTCGGTGACCTTGATCGGACAACACAGTGCGAAAATCGGCGCATACCTTCGGTCGGCTACCTAAGATGAAGATGGAACTAAGAGTGGGATCTCCACTCCGAGAACCGAAAAGACTTCGGTGACCTTGATCGGACAACTGATGCGAAAATCCGGCGCATACCTTGGTCGGCTACCTAAGATGAAGATGGAACTAAGAGTGGGATCTCCACTCAGAGAACGAAAAGACTTCGAGGTGACCTTGATCGGACAACTGATGCGAAAATCGGCGCATACCTTCGGTCGGCTACCTAAGATGAAGATGGAACTAAGAGTGGGATCTCCACTCCGAGAACCGAAAAGACTTCGAGTGACCTTGATCGGACAACTGATGCGAAAATCGGCGCATACCTTCGGTCGGCTACCTAAGATGAAGATGGAACTAAGAGTGGGATCTCCACTCCGAGAACCGAAAAGACTTCGAGTGACCTTGATCGGACAACTGATGCGAAAATCGGCGCATACCTTGATCGGCTACCTAAGATGAAGATGGAACTAAGAGTGGGATCTCCACTCCGAGAACCGAAAAGACTTCGAGGTGACCTTGATCGGACAACTGATGCGAAAATCGGCGCATACCTTGGTCGGCTACCTAAGATGAAGATGGAACTAAGAGTGGGATCTCCACTCCGAGAACCGAAAAGACTTCGAGTGACCTTGATCGGACAACTGATGCGAAAATCCGGCGCATACCTTGATCGGCTACCTAAGATGAAGGAATTGGCGATAAATTGGGGACCGTTGTCATGCGATCCGTCTTGGGACACCGTGTCGATAGATGACATGGTGTTTGATAAACTTGATGGCGGTACTTCGCCTTTACTTCCTTTAGCGGGATTGCTTGACCCACTTGGAGAAGTAGTCGGTGTCGCTAGAATAAACCGATCTCCTTTAGCGGCGGAGGAAAAATGGGACCTACAGCGTCCATTCCCCATGTCTCGAATGGCGGGATGTGGCGAAGGATGCAAGCTGCTTTCGGGAGGCGATGCATATAATTAGCGTGAATTTGACAGCGTGGCATTTCGGCGTGCTCATTGCGTCATTAATCATTGTTGGCCAAAGTAGCCCATTCTCTTGATTCGATCGTAGAGCTTGGGACCGGTGGTGTGCACCACATTCACCTTCGTGTGCTTCCCGAAGGACCTCTCCTGCCTCTTTGTTTGAGAGGCATCGGAGCAAAAGACCGTCGTACCCCCGGCGATATAACATCTGGGTTTCCGTGTCATAAAAGAATCTTGGAGCTCTTCGCCGGATTGACTCTCTCTCCTTCACGTCTTCTGGTAGAATACCATGTAAGACATAGTCGATGATAGGAAAGCGCCAATCTCGGGGCTCCAACTTGGTTTGGGTTGCATGTACTTCTTTGGTAACTAGCCCTTTATCTTCTTGTGCCTCATCGTATAATGATGCGAAGAGTTGGTGAGTCTGGCCGTAACTAGTTGCTCGGTCTCGGAAGGTTGTGCTAACGACCACGACTACGCCGCCCGGTGCATCCGCATAAAGCGTTTTGGAAGCGGGATATATTCGATGAAAAACTCTTGAATGAGTGCGCTATTTCAACGGCTATCGATGATAGGGGATTAGATCCAGTTCGACCGTAGTCACCACGAACTGCTTAACTATCAATTGTGAATCTCCATGCGGCTTGAGATATTGACCCCGGCTCTTTGGCGAAGCTAAGTCCGATAAGTAGCGTTGTATTGACTCGTTATTGGAGCGAGGTTGGTGAGTGAATAAGCACGAGGCATGACATGATTCCGGGAAACTAAGACAACCCGACTCGTGGAAATCTTAGAACATCGGGGCACTTGCCACATTGGTAGCTCGAGAGCTCCGTCAAAATACAATCGCCATATTTGTTGGTGCGATGTAGTGTTGACTTCTTGAACTTCATCAGGAAGATCATCATATAGCTCAAGCGCATCCGTTGTCGGTGGCGACCAAGAGATCACAAATCGCTTGTCCTTTGGTGACTTACATTGTTTGAAGTGCAAGTCATATTGGGACAAGAGCAAGGCCCATTTAAGCGCCAACTCATTGAGGCGGTGGGTCATAAATATTCGGACGGTTACATTAGAGATAACATAAATCGTCTGTCAGGCTAAATAGTGCGCATTTTACGAATCGCGAACACTAATGCAAGGCAACGCTTCTCGACCATTGGATATCGAGACTTCGGCACCGACTAATGTTATTTCGGGTAATACTGCTGTTACGTGACCGCCGTCGTCGTCTTGCGAGTAAAGCGCTTAACGAGTGATCCGTTGCCTTGGCGTAGATCAAAAGCGGTTTTCCGACAGCGGTGCAACAAAACGGGAGGTTTAGCGAGATCGACTTGATCTCTTGAATGCCTTACGGCGTCGTCCCAAATATATGACCGCCCTTCTTGTTCAACTTGGAGAGCGGTGGCACTTCGGATAGGTTCGATATGAACCGTCGGATGTCATGTCGTCCTTGTAACCCCGAGTTCTCTCGATTTCGGAGGTTGCAACTCTTGAATTGCCTTCACTTTGTCGGGATCGGCGTGGATTCCTTTGTCGGTGGCGACCAAGAGATCACAAATCGCTTGTCCTTTGGTGACTTACATTGTTTGAAGTGCAAGTCATATTGGGACAAGAGTAAGGCCCATTTAAGCCAGCGCCAACTCATTGAGGCGGTGGGTCATAAATATTCGGACGGTTACATTAGAGATAACATAAATCGTCTGTCAGGCTAAATAGTGCGCATTTTACGAATCGCGAACACTAATGCAAGGCAACGCTTCTCGACCATTGGATATCGAGACTTCGGCACCGACTAATGTTATTTCGGGTAATACTGCTGTTACGTGACGCCGTCGTCGTCTTGCGAGTAAAGCGCTTAACGAGTGATCCGTTGCCTTGGCGTAGATCAAAAGCGGTTTTCCGACAGCGGTGCAACAAAACGGGAGGTTTAGCGAGATCGACTTGATCTCTTGAATGCCTTACGGCGGCGTCGTCCCAAATATATGACCGCCCTTCTTGTTCAACTTGGAGAGCGGTGGCACTTCGGATAGGTTCGATATGAACCGTCGGATGTCATGTCGTCCTTGTAACCCCGAGTTCTCTCGATTTCGGAGGTTGCAACTCTTGAATTGCCTTCACTTTGTCGGGATCGGCGTGGATTCCTTTGTCGGTGGCGACCAAGAGATCTAAATCGCTTGTCCTTTGGTGACTTACATTGTTTGAAGTGCAAGTCATATTGGGACAAGAGCAAGGCCCATTTAAGCGCCAACTCATTGAGGCGGTGGGTCATAAATATTCGGACGGTTACATTAGAGATAACATAAATCGTCTGTCAGGCTAAATAGTGCGCATTTTACGAATCGCGAACACTAATGCAAGGCAACGCTTCTCGACCATTGGATATCGAGACTTCGGCACCGACTAATGTTATTTCGGGTAATACTGCTGTTACGTGACGCCGTCGTCGTCTTGCGAGTAAAGCGCTTAACGAGTGATCCGTTGCCTTGGCGTAGATCAAAAGCGGTTTTCCGACAGCGGTGCAACAAAACGGGAGGTTTAGCGAATCGACTTGATCTCTTGAATGCCTTACGGCGTCGTCCCAAATATATGACCGCCCTTCTTGTTCAACTTGGAGAGCGGTGGCACTTCGGATAGGTTCGATATGAGCCGTCGGATGTCATGTCGTCCTTGTAACCCCGAGTTCTCTCGATTTCGGAGGTTGCAACTCTTGAATTGCCTTCACTTTGTCGGGATCGGCGTGGATTCCTTTGTCGGTGGCGGCGAAGGAACTGCCCTTTGGACATCCCAAGGAAGGATTTGGCGGGGTTCATCTTTAGGCGATGAGTCGCATGAGTTCAAATACCGTTCTAAGATCTTTGATGTGATCTCCTTTGTCCGCGGCTTTTCACGACCAAATCGTCGGCGTAGCATTCGACCGTTTTCGAAGATGATCTGGAAAATCTCCGTCATTGCTCTACGGTATGTTCTTGTAGGCATTTTGAGGCGAGCGGCATGACCGTGTAGCAATATATGCCGATGGCGTTACGAGCGGCTGTGTGTTTGGCGTCATCGGGGTACATCTTGATTTGATTATACCGAAAAGCCATCCATAAGGACATTCTTTCAAATCCACACGTGTTGTCAACTATGACATCGGTGATTGGAAGAGAAAGTCATCTTCGGGCAAGCGGCGTTGAGGTCTCGTAGTCGACCACAGTCCTAATCGACCCATTTTTCTTCATGGCCGGGACTATATTAGCCACCCAATCCGGATGTTGAATTTCCTTGATGAATCCGATTCTATGAGTTTCTTCGCCGTCAACAATTGCCTCCAATATTTGTGGGCCGAAACCGTCTTCTTGTTGCTTGGCGGGTTTGACATCCGCCTTGATGTTGGCGATGTGTTGCCACATTAGGGTCGAGTCTGGCATGTCCTCGTAACTCGGCGAATACATCGATATACTCACGATTAGGGCAATCAACTCTTCCTTTTCTTCCAAGGGAGAGTATTGCGATGTTAATGAGCTTAGGATGCTCTCCCTCACCCATATTAACTGGACTACCTCATCCTTAGTGGGGGTTCTCTTTGTTCGAACCTATCCCCAAAGCTGCTCTTGGAGTTGATGGATCCATGGGTCTTCCCATGTTGGCATGTCTTCATCACTCTCAGCGATGCGAGGATCAGCAGTAGCCATATTTGACATTAAAGCCTTGAAAGCTTCTCAGAGTGGTGTCGAGAATCCCAAGCGAAGAGTCGGGCGAATGTCCGTCTCCCTCATAGGGTGGATTATTATCAATCGACCACGAGCATTCATCTTCGAGGAGGATTAGTATCCCAATCCCCTTCTAAATGCATAGTAATTATCAGGCTTTCCTCTTGGGACATATGCGCTTTAGGAGGGTTCGAGGGCCTCGTCAGAAACATAGACCTTCCCTCGTGTCAAGTCATACCCCATCTCTTCATGATACCCGGTGTTTACGGACTATATCTGAATGTGTGGAGGATAGGCCATTGTCATCTTCATCTTCTTCAAAGAAATGATTGGCGTTGGGCGCATCTCCTTTTCCGTAAACCAAGTCTTTCTCACTACTTGATCTTAGGTGGGATGGCGAGTCTTGTCCCAAAGGAGTCTGGAGCTGCTTTTGTGTAAAGCAAGATGGCCAGAGTTGGCGAGGTGCAACTCACGGATCGTTGTATAAACTGTCATCACATCATTCAAAAGCGAGAGGATACTCTAAATCGTCATTTATTGATTCATCGGCAATTTGCCAATTACAATGTTCATCGGCGATTCTTCATCGTCAAGATTGATTACAAGGGGTACAATGTCATTTAAAACAAAACCTCCACTATAACCAAGCCGGTTTGGTATCGGCTTCTTCACATTTGTCCGTACCTTGGGCGATGATTGATTTGGACTCATTACGTAGAGGAGAGAATCGGTGAAATAATTCTCCATCCCTTAAGCGGTTGTTTGTCGCGACCACCGTCTTGACCTCATTATTAGTGTCTACATATTTGAGACGATGAAGAGTAGGCGGGACTATAGCGTTATTGTGGATCCAAGGTCGACCCAACAATAAGTTATAGGAAGTCTCTGCGTCAATCACATAGCGGTGACTTGGACTTTAAGTCCCCATTTGGCACTTAATCCGGATTTTACCAAGTGGGCGGGACCGGTGTTAAATCCGTAGATCATTGTGCCGATTGATGCTAACTGGCGGGAATTCCCGAATGATACATGGTAGCGAGGGCATGATGCTCCTGTGGAACCGGATCGACTTGGATCCGGTTAACTTCACTAGAGCCAATATACGGTGAAGTATAGCGGCCTATCGTGCTTGGAATTCCTCGTCGCATATCCTCCTTTGTAAGCGTGATGCGGGGAAGTGTTTAGTCGCAAGGTTGCATTCTTTGGGCCGACTCTTGGACTCGGCCTAATGCGGGTGAGGAAGACTTACGAATCGTGAGGGCTTCTTGAAGAGCTTCTCTCGTCTCTTTTGATAAGCGACAACTCATAGAGAGTGATCCTTGCGGGGATATTGGCTAATTGGGCCATGGCGTCGGCGGTATGGAGAGTTCGAAGTTCGGTTTATCTCTTCCAATCGGGCGTGAATCGAGGCTGCCGGAGTTGAACTTCATCGCGGTACGCTTTCTTTGTAGCTTCTTTGGCGACCACTGGCATTGCGCTTTCTCGTGCGAGTGAGGGATTTGTTGGTACCCCGGCTCGAGGCGTCTTGGCATTAGGGTCGGGGACTTAGGGTACTTGTACTTGTACTCGTGTCCACTCACGGTGGCGTGGGCTTGAGTTCCCCGCCGGACGGTGGAATGTTACCACTGTTCATCGTCTCCCTCGGACTTGCGGAGTAGCATGGCATGCCTTTCCCTTACGCCCGGCTTTTCTTGAAGAAGAGGCTACCCATTGCTCATCTTCCGGTAAGTGCGGGTGGACCCACAAGACTTAGCCATTCGGTTGTATCACGATACAAGTCCTTTACGGCGTTGCTTGTGTGGGTCGTCATTACCGTCTTCAACGCAACTTTGACCAGCGGTTCGGGTTCAAACCATGTCAGCGGCACCGACCGAAACTTATGGATACGCATTAGCTCCGACCTTCTTTTCTTTGGGCGGCTTCATAGTGATGACCCTACGTCAATTAAAGCACGGATTTTGTCCTTAAAGTGAAGCGAGGATTTAGTGGGGTGATGAAGCGCCCTATAGTGCGCCGCGATATCTTGGGTCATTAGTCTTCATTGCCTCCTCTTGATTACGAATCGGAGGGAGCTTGATCTTGTTATTTTCCACAAGATATTTGAAGAGGCCAGGAATCTCGTCGTCCCTAAAGGAATAGGACTTGGGAATCTCGGCTCTAAGGCCTTGTTTTGTGGCCCGGGTTGCCCGTTGATTGTGCTGTTGCGGCCCGTTCTTCTTCTTCTTCTTCTTCTTCTTCTTCTTTGGGGTTGGAGTTGAAATGTTTGGTTACATAACCGCCGTCTTGGCTTGCTCTTTCCCTTTGCGTGGGACAAAGTTAAGCAGACTTCCGTTGTCGGTGACCTCTCTCGCCTTTTTCCTTTTGAGGAACCTCTCGGCTTGCTCTCCACGAACCTTCAAGTCCTTCCGCGTTATCGATGGTCTGTACCCATTGCTTCAAGCACATCTATCGATAAGTTCTTTGTGGCGAGTTTGGAGGATAAACTCCTCCGTTATTGGATCCGGCGGTTCATTGCCTTGTTTGAATCGTTTGACAAAGATATCCACGGTTTCTCCGTCTTTACGCTTCGTCGAGCAATGTCGATCGATACCTCGGTATCGTCATCAAAGAAATTGGTAAGGAAGCTAGACTCCATGTCGTCCCGGTATGAATGCTCCGGCTTGAGGCGGTACCATTCGGCGGCCCACGAAGGGTGCCAGCGAATGACCGAACCATCGGGGTTCGTTGCGAAATAACTCCGAGGTGTGACTTGAAATAAATCAAGTCTTTGCGTCGGGGAACCCTTCCGATCAAATGGTGTGAAGTTTATTAAGTTAAACCGGCCAGTGCGGGATTGATTCCCATTCCCTCGGGTATGGGCAAGGAATACTGTCTTCTTTACTTCTTGGCGGAAATCAATGAATTGATTTTGCTCTCCAAATCTTTGATCTTCTGGCTCTCATGAGCAGCAGCGTCGGCGTGGTTCGGGGGTTATCATCTTCGGTGCTTCCTCGATCCGAATCGCTATCATCTTCATCGGCGTTGGCCAGCGGACTCGATTCTCCTTGATGCTTTGTTAAAGCTTGGATCTGTTGGTCATGCATTTCTCTCATCGTGCATGGCCAACTCCATTTCTAGCTTGAAGTTTTCCGTTGTTTATTCAGCGCTTAGTCTAGCATTTTGGCCACTTGATGCATGCGATCATGAGTGTTTCTTAGGGGCTCCCTTAGCTAGATACGGTATGATCGGATCGCGATTCTTGAGCCAATATCGGCGCATCATCCTCGCGGGTATCCCTTGAAGTTTATCATTATCGGACCGTCGGATAGTCGGACCATAAGCGAGTTAGCCGTTGCGATCTTGGGAATAGCCGTGGCGATGGTTCTTTCTTTGGTCATATTATTAGTGACCTCGGCAACTCACCCTCTCGGAGATCATCCTTTTCGGAATCGCCTTGACCTAGGTCTCGGCATCTCCGTGGTGAGTCTGGAAGGCCGACACCCTTTACGGAGCTTCTTGATGGCAATTGCACTCAGAGCATCGTTTTAATGAGCTTGGAGCACAAGCATGGCTGCGTCAATTTGGGGAATCGCCGAGATTTTCTCGTACCTCTTGCCGCGGTAGTACGGCTCATCGGTGTGTGTGCAGGAGCAACTGCCGTATGTCGGCGTGATCTTTCGGGTATAGCGTCCTCATCGTCGGATAAGCGTCTCCTTCGAGGGCGGGTCAATCCATCGAAACTTCGAAAGTGACTTCGCCTAGACTTTCGCCGATGTGGTAGCGAAGTCTCGGCGGACTCTCGGACCGATTTTCAATCCGATAGGAGAGGCTGCGAGGAATCTTCTTGTCCTTGTTGGAGCAGTGCGACCTCACGCATGAGGAGTGACCCGTGATTCTCTTCGAGGACGAGGCGATCCTTGATAGTCGGTTTGGTGGTGGTGGCGGAGTTGGCTTCACCAGCGATTGAATCTGAGCGCCTTTGTCTTTGGCGTCGTCGGTCTTGGACTTTGGCGTTGGATTTACAGCGCTGTATCCTTCGGCTTAAGCGCCGAGGCGGGAGTGTGGGCAGCGAGGTTGGGGCACCATTAGACTTGGGCCTCCAAACTGGCGATGCGTTGGTGGCTTCTTTGCCATTTCCTTCTTTAACTCACGAGCTGTTGCACCAAAGCTTCGTGCTTGCGCAAGGAGTCTTGGCGCTTCGGATCGCTCACGAAGTGTGGAAGCGGTTCCGTTTGACACGGACCCACTTTCGTCGGTTGGCGGCTTGGATAAACCGTCGATCACTTGGTGAAGCCTCTGCGTGAGTTGGATCTTAGATCCGCCGTAGCGGACCCCATCCATGGATTGCATGGCCTTGGCAAGCTTGCGCCATGCTTTGTCGTCGCCTTTGGCGGCTTCGCTGGAAGTGCGGCGCATCGTCGGCGTTCATCTCGGGCACCATCCGGACTTGAGCGAAGGGATTTCTCGCTACTGCGGCGGCGAGGTTGGACTTCGCCGTCACGGGGCTCTACATCGGAGGCCCATCGGGTTCTCCTTGCGGCGGAGACCTTCTTGGGCGGCGGGGAACTAGATGCGGAGGAGGGTGAAGATAGGTACTCCTCGAACTTCTCTGGTCGAACTTCGAACTTCGACCTCTTCTTCCAGGGATAGGGATCGCGGTTGCGTACGGCGACCTCCGATCGAGGCGGTGGCTCCCCAATGGTCGCCCGGCTTGTTCGCGGTAAAAGTCGGGATGATTGTCATTGATTTGAATTTTGCTTACGGCTTCTTTGGCCTACAACGAAATTCAAAAGAAATGCCTTTTATTTTAAAGTACAATGAAAATCAAAAGATTACAACTTTTATCCTTAGTGAACAAACACGAGGATCTGTTATATCGGATCACCGCTTGCGTGGGTTCTTTGCTGTCTTGGGGACTTATTGTGTCCGTGGACCACAGCGCAATTCAATCAAGTAGGGCAGGGTTGGAACTACAGATGTAAAGGGGCTCGTTTCACGAAGGAAGCGAAGCGCTGAGGGATCACACTCCGCGAAGGAGAGGATCGCTGGCGGGTGAGATCTACTAGGAGAAATCCTGGCGCTATCCACGAGATTAAGGCGAAGCTTAATCTAGAGGGTATCTGTAGTTCGACCGAATTGGTTACCTTTGCTTGTAGATCCGGTGTCATTTGGACTTGTACTGTTGTTGCTTTCGGGACCGTCGCCGATTACTCGTAGATCTCGCAAGAATTCTTGAAGTCGAGCTCTTCCAAATCCCCAAAATCCTCTCGGATCGGCCAAAATCTAGCTCCCTCCAGCCAACCTTTGAAGTGAGGAGAACCCCCTATTTATAGCATAGGGGGTGTGACGGCTCGGCCACTTGGCGAGCACCTCGACCAAGTTGGCGAGGTGGCTCGGCCATGGTGGTAGAGCCACCTCGACCACTTGGCGAGCCACCTCGACCAAGTTGGTAGAAGCGCCCCGCTTCTTTTCGCCGTTCGTCGTTTTCGACTCTTGGCTTTCTCGGGACTTAGATTCCGTCGTATTTGATTCGGGACTAATTCTTGGTTCGTTCGGTTCAGCGGTCTCGAAATCCGATCGTCCATTCAAGTCCGGTTTAAGCCGTGCTTGTGGCTGTGGGTTCGCCGTCGAGTTTGCGTCTTAACGATTCGACGTCTGCATCATTCGATGGGTTGTCATTCGCCGACTCCCCGTCACGAGTTGGTTTCGGGGATCTTGTAAGTATTTTTCAATGCCTACAGTTAGCAACAAAAAGAGGGAAACATATAAGATAGGCAATTGAATATTTCATCAGTATGAGCTAAAACTTCAAATAGAACATCCAGATTATGAACATAGTCCAAGACTTCACCCATCCAAAAAGGTAAGCAAAGACTTGCCATGAAAATCAAAATGTTGATAACCTCCATCGGCATAATCTGGGTTATAACACAAACAAATACTTACTAACTTAATAGAAACATGCATGTCTATAATATAAATGCAAACATATCACGGAAAACACATAGTCTTTAAACATACACATAGTAATAAACACATAGTGTTAAAACACATAGTCTTCAAACATTAAGCTAAGGAAATCTAGTTAAGCTAAATAACATAATCCTAAGTGTCGGTAGGTCACGGTGGTGGAAAGGTTGACTCAAGTTTTACATTGAAGTCTTCAAACATACATCATCATTTGTTGGTTCTCCATCATTTCACGTTGGTTGTTCATAATGTTGATGTTTTGATCGAAGATCATGTTTTGACTTCGTTTCTAAGTTCGAATCTTGGCCGATAAGGTGTTGTATTGTGCATCTGTAAAGCGGGATGGTTCAGTTACTTGGTGGTGGAATATGGTGGAAGAAGGTTCACCTTGTTGTGAAGACCGAGGAATATCTTGAGTGTGAGTTTGGGCGGGTTCATCTTGGTTTGTTGTTGTTACGGAAGTTGAAATTGGGTATTTTCATCCTAGTTAGGGCATTGGAATCAAAGAACTCAACTGATCGAAGGATGAATGTTTGAAGCTAAATCTACGAAAAGCTTTGAAAATGGTAGTCAAAAAGGCTCCAAAGGTAGAAATCCTCTATAAGGAATGTGAATAAAATTTTGAAATAAACTTATTGATTGACTTGAATATTAGCCATAATAGCATATAGGGCTTTAGCCAATTCAAAGAAATGAAATGAAAGCTTCTGATTTTGGAAACAAATTATAAGCTAAAATTCGAGTAATAAAGCGAGCAAGGGTCGAAGTTTTGAGAGTGATTCAAAATTCCTCCTTGACCGGTAGGAAAATTAAGTTTTGCATGATATCTTCATCATCCATGGAAACATCTTCAAGACTAATTCCTCTATTAGGAATTTTCAATATTTTCCTAGAAGTCTAGGAGAAAAGGAAATTTCTTTTCCTTTAACTAGAGTGTCTATTTGGCGTTCTCCATCATCAAGTTTTTATGAGTGAGATTTGTATAGAAAAGTTTGACAAGAAGTGGATAATATGGTTGTTGATTTTCGGAAGAAAAAGTTGAGCTAATCCAACATTAGCAAAATATCCTTGTAAATTATGAAGTGCAAAATCTTCATATTTAATAAATCGACCGAAGTATATCATAAGATTGCATTTCCTTAAAAGTATCTAAAAGACTAGGATCTTTAAGATAAATAGTGTAATCTTCTGGTGGAGAAGGTCTGGCGAAGCAGCTTTGATCTAGACATAATTGAAAGGAAGAAGATGTTGGAGAAGACTTACCAAGAGATGAAATTGATCAAGACACTAAAAAAAGCGGTATGAGATGCGAGTAGTCGACTAAATTCTCTAGTAGTCGACTAATGATGCAGGCTGGTAAAAGTGAAGAAAAATTGAAGATTTGAAGGAGGAAATGGAGTTGGATGATGCCCTAAGTTGAGGAGAGAATACCCTAACGAGATCTCGGTTTTAGAAGAGTGGGAGCGGGAGAAAAATGGGTAAGAATAAGTGGGAGTAGTTTTGTTAGGGTTAAAATTAAATGAAGGGCTTGGATTAAAAGTTAAAATTGAATGAAAGGTTGAGATTTAAATCATAAGAAAATAAATCTAGGGCTAGGATTAAATATGGTTGGATGTATGGTTGAGATCTAAAGTAACTTATGTTATTGGATAGTGGGTTTGGGTTAAAAGCGAGGATCCAATAAGAATATTTTCGAAAAGAGGTAGTAGTCGACTAATCTGAATATATAGTCGACTAATAAGATATTGAGAGAATAAAAATTATATGAATGATTGTGCATGTAGTCGACTAGTGAAGTTGTTAGTCGACTAATAAACATATGTACTTATTTAATAATTAATTTAAATCGTAATTGAACATATACCTAATTCTCTTCTTAATTTAACATAAATATCTTCTTTTAAAGGTTTAGTTAAAATATCGCTATTTGTTTATTAGTAGATATAAATTCTAATATAATATCTCCCTTAAGAACATGATCACGTAAGAAATGATGTCTAATATCAATATGTTTTGTGCATTGAGTGTTGAATGGGATTTTAGATAAATTAATTGCACTAGAATTGTCACACATTATAGAAGATGTGGAACAAACTATGCCATAATCGGATAGTGTTTGTTTCATCCATAAAATTTGTGCACATGCTAAACTAGCGACAATGTATTACGCTTGGTTGTTGATAATGATACGAATTTTGCTTTTACTAAACCATGATACAAGTGAATGTCCTAAAAATGACATGTACCACTTGTACTTTTTCTATCGATTTACATCCAAAGAAAATCAAAGATCACTATATGATAATAAATCAAATGTGCTATTCTTTGGATAAAATAAACCAAAATCTGAAGTACCTTTAAGATATCTAAAAATTCTTTTAACGACTTTAAGATGTGATTCTTTAGGATTAGATTGAAATCTAGCACATAAACAAACACTAAACATAATATCGGTCTACTAGGCTGTAATGTAAAGAAGTGATCAATCATACCTCGATATAGCTTTTGATCAACATTCTTACCACTTTCATCTTTGTCAAGTGATGTTGTAGTACTCATTGGTGTTGGTTTGCTAGTTGTATTGTCCATCCCAAAACGTTTAAGTAGTTCTTTTGCATATTTATTTTGATTGATAAAAATTCCTTCCTTCATTTGTTTGATTTGAAGTCCAAGAAAGAAGTTTAGTTCACCCATGTGACTCATTTCAAATTCTTCTGCATAGTCTTAGCAAACTCTTGACAAAGATCATTGTTAGTAGAACCAAATATTATATCATCTACATATATTTGTATTAATAATATATCTTTATTTATTTTCTTAATAAATAAAGTAGAATCAACTTTTCAATTTCAAAACCGGATGTTAAAAGAAAAGATTTTAATCTATCATACCATGCACGAGGTGCTTGTTTAAGACCATATAAAGCCTTTTAAGTTTATAAACATGATCGAGAAAATTTTTCATGTTCAAAACCGGAGGTTGTTCTACAAAAACTTCTTCTTTAATAAAACCATTTAAAAATGCACTTTTAACATCCATTTGATAAAGTTTAAAATTCATAAAGCATGCAAATGCAAGTAAAATTCTAATAGATTCTAAGCGTGCAGCGGGGCATAAGTTTCATCATAATCAATTCCTTCTTCTTGATTATAACCTTGTGCAACTAATCTAGCTTTATTTCTAACAACTTGTCGATTCATCTAATTTATTCCTAAAATCCATTTTGTTCCTATAATGGATTTATTTTGTCAGTCTAGGTACAAGATCCCAAACATTATTTCTTATAAATTGATTTAATTCATCTTGCATAGCTTCTATCCAAAATTATCAAGTAAAGCTTCTTTAACATTTTTAGGTTCTACTTCGAAACAAATGCAACATGAACTATTAAATTAAAATGAGATCTAGTAGATACTTTATCAGATATATTTCCAATAATCAAATCATGTGGATGATTTTTAACTTCTACAAAACTCTTTGGTAATTCATTTTGTAAATTTTCATCTTTTGAAATATCTAACATAGGAGTATCATTAATAGTATCAATTAAATCATCATCATTATTTAAAATAGAAGGTGTTTTATAAAATTTTCATCAAAAGAAACATGCATAGATTCTTGATGACTAAGGTTCTTTTATTATATATTCTATATGCTTTACTATGATTAGAATATCCGACAAAAATTCCTTCATCGATTTAGAATCAAATTTATCTAAATTATCTTTTGTATTTAATATAAAACACTTACAACCAAAACTTTAAAATATGAAACTTTAGGAATTTTATTATAAAATAATTCATATGATGTTTTGTTTAAAATAGGTCTTAATAAAACTCTATTTAAAACATAGCATCTTTGTTGAGATAGTTTACCAAAAATATTTTGGTAAATTACTATCACATAACATTGTTCTAGCACATTCTTGTAATGTCCTATTCTTTCTTTCTACAACTCCATTTTGTGGAGCTGCTCTAGGAAAAGAAAATGTATGTGAAATACCATTTTTATCACAAAAATTTGCAAAAAGTTCATTTTCAAATTCTCCTCCATGATCACTACGTATAGTAACTATAGAAAGAGATTTTTGATTTTGAATTCTTTTACAAAATATAGAAAACTCATTAAAAGCATCATTTTTATTTTTAAGAAATATTACCCAAGTAAATCTTGAAAAATCATCAACAATTACAAATGCATATTTACTTCCATTTAAAGACGCTATCCTAGAAGGACCAAAAGATCAATATGAAGTAATTCAAGTGGTTTACTAGTAGAAATAATATTTTTAGATTTAAAAGAAGATTTATGCATTTTACCTTGTTGACATGCATCACAAAAATTATTTTTATAAGAAAGCTTAGGTAAACCATTTACTAAATCATATTTAGAAATTTTAGAAATATGTTTAAAATTAACATGACCAAAACGTTTATGCCATAATATAGAATCATTTGAAGATGCAATAAGGCGGTGTTCATTTGAAATATTATTTAAAGATAAAACATATATATTATTCTTTCTATGACCTTTATATAAAATTGTAGACCAATCAAGATCATAAATTAAGCAAGAATCTTTTTCAAGACAACTTTAAAACCTTTATCACATAGTTGACTTATACTAAGTAGATTATGTTTAAGACCTTCGACTAATAAAACATTATTAATAATAGGTTTATTAGAATTACCAACGGTGCCAATACCAATCACCTTTCCTTTGTTATTGTCTCCAAAGGTGACTGTACCACCATCTTTGTCTTGAATTGATGACAATAATTGAATGTTCCCTGTCATATGTTTTGAACAACCACTATCTAAAATCCATCTATCTTTCTTTGGTACCTGAAAAGATAAATATTTATAATCTTGGTACCCATTTTACATTGGGTCCTTAAAATTAGTCTTTAGGAAACCAAACCCATGAAGAGTTTGATTTTCCTATGTAATTAGATGATAAGCAAATATCTTTAATAAAGCTAAAAATATAAGACTTTTTCTTATTATAATTTAAAACTTTAGGAACCCAAATAGATAAATATTTTGGTTTTCTTTTATTTAAAATATTATTTTTAACATTTTTTTATATACTAATGAAGATGATTTTACAAAAGTGGTTTTCTTATGAATATCTTTTTCAACTTGAAAACCCAATCCTTTTGTCTTTTGAGTTTCTTTTGATAAGAAAGTAAAGTTTTAAATTTTCTTTACCTTTATTAAACTTACTAACATTTAAATATATGTCATCATATTTTGATTTAATCAAAGAAATATCTTTATCTAAAATACTAATCTGAGTCTTTAAATTATTACATTCTGATTTTAGATACAAATTTTCATTAGTTAAAAATAATTTTCTTTGAGTAAATTTTCATTTTCTTCTTTTAATTTAATTTCTAGTGAATTAACATAAGAAGAATTTAAATCAGAAATTTCCTCTAATAATCTCTTATTTTCATTTTAAAGAAAATTATGTGAGACTTTCAATCTTACAAAAGTTTCATATAATTCATTAAATGCATCTAAAAGATCATCATTATCATTTACCTCATCTTGGGCCATGAAACACATATGAGCACTTTCATTTTCTTCATTTTCTTCATCGGATGAAGAATCATCACTATCATCCCAAGTTCTTTGCCATTGCCTTTCTTTTCTTGTTATTTTGAGTAGTGTTGAAATTATTGAAATGATTTGACTTTTGCTTATTCTTCAATAAAGGACAATCTTTCTTCATATGACTGCTTTGTTACACTTGAAACAAGCAGTGAGTTATTTGAATTTGAAAATTTAGATTTAAACTTACCTTGTTTTATAAAATTTTGAAATTTAGATGCAAACATGCTCATTTCTTCATCTTCATTATCTGAATCTTCCTTATCGATGTGATGTTGAATGCAAGAACTTTCTTGTTTTTCGTTTCATCTTCATTCTTTCTATCTTCGATTTGAACTTAGTATGCCATTAAATTTCCAATTAAATTCTCCATCGACAATGTTGATAAATCATTTGCTTCTTCTATCATTGTAATTTTCTTTTCCCATTTTGGAGTAAGTGGCGAAGAATTTTTCGCACCATTTCCACTTGTGTATAGGTTTTCCAAGTCCAATTAGAGTATTAGTGATATCACGTAAATCTTGTGAACATATCTCCAATTGTCTCATTTTCTTCATCGGAACAATTCAAACACGTGGACAAGAGCGAAATTTTAGACTCTTTTACTTTATTTGTACCTTCATGTGTTACCTCGAGTGTGTGCCAAATATCATATGCGATTTTCTTTGTTGACACTTTCGGTTGAACTCATTTCGATCAAGTGCACAAAATAAAGCATTCATTGCTTTGGAGTCCAAATTTGCATTGTTCCTTTGTCTTGTAGTCCATTCAGCGGAGTAGTTGGCTTCTCATATCTTGTCTCTACAATGTTCCAAAGTTCGTATCCAATTGATTGAAGATAGATTTTCATTACGCACTTCCAATAGTTGTAGTTGAGTCCATCAAACATTGGTGGGCGATTTGTTGAATGACCTTCTTTGAATTGTGAATTACGATGAAGTAGATGCCATCTTTCACCTTGCTCGATACCAAATGTAGGATCGTTGATCTAACTCAATGAAACACTAGAGGGGGGGTGAATAGTGTTTTATAAAATTTTATGCAAGATAGATTATAAATTGCAAAAAGATAGCACAAATACAGAAAATTCACAATCGCAAACACAGATATTTATCTTGGTTCCACCTCCCGGTGTACATCCAGTCCCAAGCAAATCCGCTTGAGAGTTTCCACTATGATTTTGAAATACCTTTACAAAATCAAAGAATCAAACCTGACCAATTTGCAAGACCATGCAAATTGCAACAATCTCAAACCTGAGATTCACAATTCTCACACCTGAGAATCTCCTTTGAAAACAACAACGTACAAGATCCTATAAGCCTTGATGTGTAGATGATATGCAGTAGTGGCTTAGGAATTTCTTTAATCTCAAAAATATTTTTCTCTTTTGAATGTCAAGAACAGTTTTTGCTTTTTGAATCTTTGAACACACCCTTTTCTTTTCAAAAATCCAAGTTGATGTATATGAGAATTTCGTGGGTCTTTTTCTGCAGTTTTTACTATTTATATGTCTTGAAAGACACCCATTCAAAATAAAGAAAAGCTGTTAAAAGCGTTTAAAGATTCAAATTACGAGCGATCATAAAAGCGTATTATAGTCGACTACTATATAAGATTAGTCGACTAATGCGTGTTTACAGTTACGTAAATGCAATTCAAGCATTAGTAGTCGACTACTATTTTTATTAGTCGACTAATCTGCAATGACGAAAGTCCGGGTGTATGTTTTCAATGCGGGTAGTCGACTATATATGCACGATGAGTCGACTAATCAGAAACTTACAGATTACGGAAAATTGTTTAAGTTTTCATTAGTCGACTATTAATAGCATTGGTCGACTAATCATAAACTTACGAAACTTATATATTCATTAAGTTAAGTAATTAGTCGACTATAGTTTGAATTGGTCGACTACTCGACTTAAAAGTTTATAAATGAATTGTTTTAAACTTTAAAAATCTAATGGTTAATATAGGGATTTCTATAATTAACCAACACACTAAGCATGTGTTAGTGTGTTCTAAATATGCATGTGTGTGTGTGATCAAGGCTTGTACAATATATTCTAAGTAAAGAAGAAAAATTACATTGTTCTTTGTATTTCATCTTGCTTTTCATCTTCAATACTCCATAATGCCTTGAGTCCAAATTTGATATATATGATATCTGCATCAACAAGTTATACCACACAAAAACATATATATATATATATATAGAACATATATTGTTATCATCAAAATATAATCTTGAGAATATATAAATCAACAAGATCACCTATTGCTACACTTGAATATTCGCATTTAAAACCCCACCTACAACTAGTGGAAAATAAGGATACAATCAGGTTGGCTTATCTATACATTAATTAATTTTAATACATAATTTTTAATATTAAAATTACTAAATAAAGCGTTTTTATTTTGCGAGAATTGGATAAAGAAATAGCTCTTTCTACTTTGAAGAAGAGCATTAAGGCAGAGAAAGAATAATTAAAAGTTAATAGAGCTTTTCTTAATGTCTTGCTTATTACATCCTACGATTGGTTGATTGATTGAGAATATTTTTTGGTGATCGTCATTTGGGAATAATATTTTTGAACATTAAATTGTCCTATATCTTAATTTCATTCAAGGTGCATTTAGGTATATTTTAATTATCTTCATTTTATTCATTTATTATGAAAAATAGTTTAAATAATCTTAATTTTAATTATAGCTTTATGTAAGTTATTTAATATCATTATTTCTAGGTGGGGACATGTTCTCTAACCTCAATGGGGGTGGAGGAGGGTGTGCTTTGAAGGAGGTTGAGTCATTAGATCTTTAAAATTATATTAGGATAAAAGTGGTGAAACACGATGAAATATAGATGAATTGCGATAAGACCGTGCTTAGCATGTGCTAAAATACCAAGATGGTGTTATAGAATGTGCAGTTGTACACATTCTCTTTATTGAATTTCCATATTTATTTCCATGATATCTCATGGGTTGCATAAAACCATGAAGACTTACAAGCATGAAACTATATGAAATTGTATAAATTTTCAAATTTATTTCATTTACCCAGAACTTATTACTTAGGATTGAATCAATATTATTAAATTTTATTAAACAATCAACCTATCCTACACGTTTATATCGCTATTTTGCAATAAGTTTTATACACATATTTACATTAGCATTAACTGTTAAAATATCAGCAAATAATGTTTTTACCCACAAGTGTGTATCTTATCATACATGCATCACATGCGCCCTAGACTATGCTTTGGTGGGGATTATGTCTGCATTGCCTTATATTATTAGCATCTTAGTTCTTTTGTTGTTGTTAACGCGTAAGCTTTACCCTTCAAAGTAAAACTTTCTATCTTGTATTTTGTGTTATTGGTTATTTCCTACGTTCAAAAGAGGAAGAGCTATAATTTTTTTAAATTAAACTGACATTAGCTCGAACAGTTCTAACCATTGGAGTTAATATTTTTATACTTCTTTTTATATTTAAAAAGAGACATTTACTTGCTGTAACTATTAAAACTGTTCGGGCAACTTTTACAACCGTTGGGGCTAAGTTTGCCCCAATGCAACTTGGCGCGCGACTTGGTCCAACGGGCCCTTTTTTCAGTCCCAATAGTGGTAACTATTGGGGACATGGTTTGCCCCAACGGTTCCAACCGTTGGGGCAGCCCCAAATTGTAGTAGTGAACTTGTAGACTCAATTGTGTGTAACTATTATCTTGAGTTACTTTTTTTAATATTTAGATTAATTTTTACTTTTATTGTGTGTCATTTATATTTTTTAAATTGTCTGTTATAGTTTTTTATGGATATTACAACAGTTGTTAATTGGGTAGACACTGTATGGGAGCACTCTCATACACGATAAAATTTGAGGAAGAGGTGGTTTTAAAGAGCACTAAATCGTGTTCTTTTTTCCTCCTGCTATTTTACACGTTATGGGAAATTTCTACCTTAAGCGAGCTTTACTGCTATATATACCTAAGTTTTACAATTCATCCAACTCAACTAGCACGCTTCCTTTCTGCGAGCTATCATTAGCTAATTAAGTGAACCCAGTTGAAACTTTTCATCTTTCAAATTAAAAATAATACGGACAAAGTGTAAATCTTCATACGTGCATACATTTTTGTTATAAATAACACATGCATACATTTAAATTGTTGTTTTGCCAAAAAATAGAATTATTAACACTCCCACAAGAAAAAAATAATCCAAATTAGTTTGTGGTATATTTTATTAACTAAACTTAAATGGAAAAAAGAACCTATCTTTGCAAATTGATGGAGTTGTCTCTATTCTTTTAAATATGTTCTATCTAATAGATATATTCACCATCCACTTATAAGCCTTATTTCAATCGCTCAAAATGCTGCCAACCATGCATGAACCAAAATTGGGTATAATTTCATGTTTTCATTTTCTAATTTTATTGAAAATTACCTACAGCAAGAACATTGAATACTACTGTAAATTAATTTATCTTTTGCTCTATGCTTCATTCCTTCTTGGGATTTTGTCTCTGGCTCAATGCTTTACCTTGATTTATTTATAAATCCAACTACTTTAAACTGTACATATAAACCCATAGAACTCTGTGTATTTGCCTCTAAACTAAAAAGCACTAATACATCCAATATGTATGCAGTATATATAAAAATAAATTAGAAACTTTAAATTAACCCTTGTCTTCTTCCTTCCTCCTCCTCCTCTTTGTTAACTTACTCTTTTTTGTCTTCTCCATCTTCTCCTTGTTTCCTTTCTCTCTCCTCCTCCTCCTCCATCTCTAAGCACCCAGTCTCTCTCCCTCTCTCAAGACCCTCCTCCTTCAAGATCCACTCTCTGCGCTCTTCAAACTTCTCTCCCATTGCAGACTCTTCACCCATGGACTTCCCCTCTCTCGACTCGGAGCCTAAAAAATGGGACCCATCTCAGTACCAAGCCCTGGTCAAAGGTGGAGAGCAGATCACCTCAATTCTCCAGGACATGATCACTCTGGTAACAATCTAATGCCATAATAGCCTGATTTAGTTTCATGCTCGTTATGTATTTGACGAAATGCCCATTCAAGATTTTTGTTTGTTGGATTGCTTGATAGTTGATTAGCTTGGTTGGATTTCATGCCCCCTATGTGTTTGATTAAATGTCCAAACTGGTTTTTTTATTTTTTTTATTTTTTGCTTCTTTATTGATTACATTGATTTAGTTTCATGCTCATTACGTGTTTGGTGAAATACCTATTTGGGCATTTTTTTTTTGGTTTGTTTGTTTGCTTGATTAGCTTAATTTAGTTTCATGCTTGATATCTATTTGATGAAATCCCCATTTAGAAATTTTATTTGTAGTTGGAGGATATGGAGTTGGATGCCTTGTCAATGGAGCTTGTAATCCAAGGGGCTATCGAGAAGATGATTGATGAGATGGTGTACAAGTTCATGATGACGATAAATTACATGTTATTCATTTTGAACATTTGGTATAAGCAAATTCAAATAGTTTGAGAGGAAGTCAAAGTTAGTAAGGTTCAATTCACATTTCACATTTAAATTATGCATTGCTAGGGATGGAAAGGATATTAGTGTAATTCCAAGTAAATAGTAGCATACTTTAACTTTTAAAACTACAACCAATCCTATTATTGTAATTCTATAACAAACTTCAACTGGATAGTGCTTTTGTAGAAAAGACTTTCAAACAATGCATTTTTGTTTATAATATTAACTTGTTTTATATTCCTTGATATGCTACTAATGTTGGATTATGTTTTATTGTGTTTGCAGTGAAGATATGAAAGTTAGACTTTCATCAAATTTGGTCTACTTTTGAAGCGTAATTCACGACCGTATTTATTCCATTGCATTGCAAGTTCTGTGCATGTTGCGTATGGACATGATGAGTATGTGTTGTGTATATAATGTTATTTATGGAGGTGAATGAAAGTGTAACATGTTATTTTTAAAGTGCAGCCAGACATTTTGAAAGTATAGTAGATTATTTTTATTGACAGTAATCTTTAGCGGTCTTGGTTGTATTTTTGTATACAATAGATTTAGATATGGCGTGTATGTGATGTCGATTCTATGCATGTCGCTCATGGATATGATGAGTATGTATTGTATATGTGATGATATATATGGAGGAGAATACAAAGTAATATTATATGAAGTGTATTTTGTATGGTTTATAGTAGGTTGTAAGATATTTTGAAATTATAGCATGTTATTCTAAAAGTATAGCATGTTACTATGAAAGTATAGCATGATATTATGAAAGTATAGCATGTTATTCTAAAAGTATAGCATATTATCTGAAAGTATAACATGTTATTATGAAAGTATAGCATGTTATCGTCAAAGTATAGCGTGCTATTATAAAAGTATCGTATGTTATCCTAAAAGATAGCGTGTTATTATAAAAGTAGAGTATGTTATCCTAAAAGATAGCGTGTTATCTTAAAAGAATAGCATGTTATTTGGAAGTATAGTAGGTTATTCTAGAAGTATAACATATTATTTTAAAAGTAAAGCATATTATTATAAAATTATAGCAAGTTATTTGAAAGTATAGCATGATATTATGAAAGTATAGCGTGTTATCACGAAAGTATAGTATGTTATTATAAAAGTATAGCGTGTTGTCCTAAAAGTGTAGTGTGTTATCCTTAAAGTATAGTCGTTATCACGAAAAGTGTAGCGTGTTATCTTGAAAGTATAACATATTATTCTAAAAGAATAACACGCTACACTTTTAGGATAACACGCTATACTTTTAGGATAACATATTACATTTTAGGATAACACGCTATTCGTTTATAATAACATGCTATACTTTCATAATAACACACTATACATTCGGGATAACAGCTATACTTTCATAATAACATGCTATACTTTTAAAATATCTTACGACATGCTATAAACTATACTTTCAAATAATATGCTATACTTTCTAAAATAACATGCTATACTTTCAAATAATATGCTATACTTTCATAATAACATGCTATACTTTTAGAATAACATGCTATACTTTTAGAATAACATGCTATACTTTTAAAATATCTTACGACATGCTATAAACTATACTTTCAAAATATCTTACAACATGTTATAAACCATACTTTAAAAATATCTTACAACATTTTATAAACTATACTTTTAAAATATCGTGCAACAACATGCATAAAATCAACATCACATACACATCATATCCATATTTATTGTATACACAAAATACAACCGACCGACTAAATATTACTTTTAACAAAATAATCTGCTATACTTTCAAAATGTCTGACTACACTTTCAAAATAACATGTTACACTTTCATTCACCTACATAAATAACATCACATACACAATACATGCATCATGTCCATAAGAAGGATGCATAGAACTTGCAATGTAGTGGAATAAATCTTGTGTGAATTAGGCTTCAAAAGTAGATCAAATTTGATGAAAGTCTAACTTTCATATCTTCACTGCAAATATAATAAAACATAATCCAACGCTAAATTCATATCAAGGAATGTAAAACAAGCTAAGATTACACTAATATCCTTTTCCATCCCAACCAATGCATAATTTAAATGTGAAATGTCAAATTAAACCTTAGTAACTTTGACTTCCTCTCAAACTATTTGAATTTGCTTCTACCTAACATCTAAAATGAATAACATGAAATCCATTGCTATCATGAACTCAGACTCCATCACATTAATCGTCTTCCCGATAACCCCTTGCCCTACAAGCTTCACTGCCACTGCCGCTGCCTATGACGAGGCATCCAACTCCATATCCTCCAACTACAAATAACATATCCAAACAGGCATTTCATCAAACATATTCCAAATGTGAACCTAAATCAAGCTAATCAAGCAAACCAATAGACCAAAGAACCCCAAATGGGCATTTCACCAAACACATAACAAGTATGAAACTAAATTAAGGTAATCAACAAAGAAGGAAACAAACAAAAAAAGTCCAGTTTGAGCATTTCATCAAGCACAAAGCGGGCATGAAACCAAACAAAGTTAATCAACTACTAACCAAGCTAGCAAACAAAATCCCCCAAATGGGCATTTCATCAAACACATAACGAGCATGAAACTAAATCAGGCTATAAAGCTATTAGTTTGTTACCAGAGTGATCATGTCCTGAAGAACTGAGGTGACCTGCTCTCCCCCTTGAGCAGGGCCTGGTACTAAGATGTGTTCCACTTGTCAGGCTCTGAGTCGAGAGAGGGGAAGGTCATGGGTGAAGAGTCTGCAATCAAATAGAAGTTTGAAGAAGACAGTGAGCGGATCTTGAAGGAGAAGGGTCTTGAGAGAGGGAGAGTGACCGGGTGCTTAGTGATGGAGGAGGAGGAGGAGAGAGAAAGGAAGCAAGGAGAAGAGGGAGAAAAAGAGTAAGTTAACAGAGAGCAGGAGGAGGAAGACAAGGGGTAATTTAGGGTTTATAATTTGTTTTTGCATATATTGTATACATATTGGATGTATTAGTGCTTTTTGGGTTTAGAGGCAAATACACATAGTTCTATGGGTTTATAAGTACAATTGAAACTAATTGGGTTTATAAATAAATCAAGGTAAAGCATTTGGCCCGAAGACAAAAACCCCTTTTTCTTAACACAAGAAGTGGGAAAAAGGTAAATGACAATACACAATATCAACAAGAATTTGCTGGATGAGATCGAGGCAGAAAAAGAGAATAATCAAGAGGCCAGGTTCACAAACGTTAAGTTCTTTTTAAACGTACACGATCCCAGCAAGATCCAACATGAGAGAATGTTTTCATGTCATGTAGTATATTTTAGCTATTATACTAACACCAACTCATAACACTAAAAAAGCGTTCTCTTTTTTAAATAAGAGTGGTGTTTTTTGCAAAAAGATGTATTTGATCACAATAATACCATAGTTCCTAAACACACGATGTTATTGTTTTGGCAAAAACACCCCAAAAATGGAGGAATCACCATGTTTCCCAAATGCTCCCTAAGTAAACAGATAGCTGATCAGGCCTATATTACACTAAATGACATTAAGGTGTGTCAAACAAAGCCACAAGGAGATAATTAGGTAAGAAACATATATCAGTATCAAGAACAATTTTGTAAAAAATTTATCATAAACAAAGAACTGGAAAAAAAAGATTGGTGCGGCTCCATGGCGCAGCTTAGCGAGCGAATCCTCCCTTGCTAATATGCGCCCCCGCATAGAAAATCATGGGGAAAAAGAAGAAAAATAGTGGCAAGAGATCACTATATCACAATGTAGGTGGTTCTAAACCAAATTTGGCTACTCTTACTGATCAATTTAAGCCAAATTTCAAAGAGGATGATGAATTTTCCAGCGAGGAGATAATGGGAAGCACGGGACCTAAAGGAGAGAGGAAGAAGATGGCCATGGCTGATTTATTGGCGATAGCTTCTCCTACATTGGATTCCCCCATTGCTCAAGGTCTATCTGGATTCCATGTAGCTCGGAAGCTTAGTAAGTCTCCTTCTTCTACTGTTAGATCTAGGGTTTCATGGGCTGATTCATTAGATGATGATTTAGAAGAGGATTTCCCTCCATTGCATAATTCCTGTCAAAATTAGCTCAAGCTGCCTCAATTAAGACTTCGTCTAATAGCAGTACTATTCCATTGGAAAATTCTAATCCTGCTTCTGATGTTACTATTGAACAAAATGATCAAATTGAATCTCACCAATCTGATAAGGTCTTGGATCATGAAAATACTTCCCCCATTAGCAAGAGTTTTGCTAGCCTTTTTGCTGATAATCGAAAATCAGGCACTAGATTGAATCTGAACTATGTCTCCCCTTCTGCTGCATCTAATATTGTTTCTTTCTCTGAGGATGAATGGAATGATGGAGCTCAGCTATGGCAGAATTGTCTAATTGATTATGTCTTTGGTCTTAATGTGAAATTTAAAGCCATGGAATCCTATGTCAAAAAGCTGTGGGAAAAAATCTCTATTCCTGAAGTCCTATTGCTCAAATCTGGATTATTCTTATTTCAGTTTCACAGTGAAGTGTCCAAGAGAAATATTCTTGAAGGGGGTCCCTGGTTCTTCGGCTCTAGACCCCTAATGCTAAAACCATGGACCATTGACATGGATATTGATAAATCAGAAGAGGTTCTATATCCAAAGTGGATTCAATTGCCCGAGCTCAGACTTAATCTCTGGAACTCAGTTGGTATTAGTAAGATTGCTAGTATCATTGGCAACCCTATCACCACTGACAAGCTTACTGCCAATAGGCAGAGGCTAGCCTATGCCAGAGTCCTCATTGAAGTTAGGCTCCCCTCAGAACTTCCAGATACTATCACAATCCAAGGGCCTAATGGAAAAGCTTATACACAGAAAATAGCCTATGAATTTAAGCCAAGGTGGTGTACAAAGTGCAAAATGGTTGGTCATGATACTAATTTCTACAGGAAGAATAGAATTGTACAGAAATGGGTGCCTAAAACAAAAACTGATACAGCTGATATATTGTTAAAAGACAACTCAATCTAGGATATATTTGGTTCCAGTGTTTCAAGGGATAGCAATTTTAAAAAGCATACTAATGTTCCCAATTGTACAGGGGATAGTAATCTGGAAAAGCATACTGCTGTTGAGAGAATTACAATTCATACTCCTATCTCTGGTTTTATGCATGCATCTATTCCTAGAGACCACTCCCTGAAATCAATATTTGATAAGCACTCTCTAGCCAATTCTGAAAACGTGCACATCACTCAGAGCAATAAATTTTCATCCCTTGCACCTCATGTGAGTGAATTTGATCCCTCTTCAGTTGACAGAGGAGGTGCTAATATATGAATTTTGCATTTTGGAATGTTAGGGGATTCAATAAATCCCCTAAACAGCAAATAGTGAAGAATTTCATCTCTCAGTATCACATTTCACTTATTGCTCTTTTTGAAACAAGAATTGTTGATTTGAAAATGCCTAGTATTGCTGACAAAATTGCTAGAGGATGGAAATGGATTTCCAATGCTCCTACTGCTGGTAATGGCAGAGTTTGGCTTCTATGGGATTCAAATATTCTTGATTTCACTTGTTTGTCTATCTCTGATCAGTGCATAACAGGGCTTGCTAAATCTTTAGATGGAAGAATCAATTGCTATATCTCATCCATTTATGCTTTCAACTCCATGGATAGAAGGATTAGTCTATGAGCTTACAACTTTCAAAAATCAAGTTTCTATTCCTTGGCTTCTTATGGGTGATTTTAACACTATCCCCTCTGGTGATGAAAAACTGGGTGGTTCCTCAATCAATAACAATGATAGAGTAGATTTCCAGATATGTATTGAGCTATGTCATCTCTGTCAATTTAAAACTTCAGGTTGTTTTTTCACTTGGACAAACAAACAAGACCAAGCTACAAGAGTCTGGAGCAAATTAGATAGAGAACTAGTTAATGATGAATGGATTAATTCTTACACATCTAGCCAAGTTGAATTTTTCAGATCATTCTCCTTGGCTAGTATCTATCATGGATGATGTTACAAATGGTAAAAAACCCTTCAGGTTTTTTAAAATGTGGACTAAGCACCGTAAATTCCTATCTACTGTGAAGGAAATATGGCAACAGCACATTTCTGGTTTCAAGATGTTCTCTATTTGTTTTAAACTAAAGCTCCTTAAGCCTACCTTAAAGGAACTCAATATGAGGCACTTTCACAATATAAATGAACAGGTTATAAGAGCAAAAGCTGAACTTGACAGTGTCCAATCTCTCCTTCAGAATGATCTTCTCAACCCAACTCTTATTGCTAAGGAGAGAAGCTGCCTGAAAGAATACTATAAGCTTCTTAGCTTTGAGCATTCTTACTATCAGCAGAAAACCAGAATTAAATGGAGCATCCATGGAGATAAATGTACAACCTTGTTTCATTCTGCCATGCAATCTCAAAGGCACCACAACAGAGTTCTGGTACTATATAACTCAGAAGGAGATAGATTAACTAATAACAATAGTATTGTAGAAGTGTTCACTTCTTATTACATGAAGCTCATGGGCAATCCAGTTCATGTCCCTCCTCTCAATAAAAATCTAGCTCAACATGGACCCTGCCTGAATTATGAACAATCCAGGAGTCTTGATAACCCAGTGTCAATTGAAGAAGTTAATCAAGCTGAATTCTCCATGGCAGATGATAGTGCACCGGGTCCAGATGGCTTTAGTGCATCATTCTACAAACAAGCATGGCCAGTCATTAAAGAAGAAATCTTCCAAGCAGTGGAGCAATTTTTCAACACTAGAAAACTCCTTGATATGGTCAATTCCACTTCCCTCACTTTGATTCCTAAAGTTCAATCTCCTAAGCATGCTTCTGACTTCAGACCAATTGCATGTTGTATTTGTATATACAAAATCATATCTAAAATCCTAACTTCTAGAATCCAGTCAGTCATTGGATATTTGATTAATGAGGCTCAGAGTGCTTTTACTAGAGGGAGGCTAATATCCAATAATATTCTTCTTGTTCATGAATTAATCAAACATTATGGCAGAAAGGATATATCACCTAGATGTGCCCTCAACATTGATATCAGAAAGGCCTTTTGCACTATTAGTTGGGACTTTATCAAATCCATGCTTGAATGTCTGGGATTCCCTATTAAGATGATTAATTGGGTTATGACTTGCATATCTACTCCTAAATACTCAATATTCATCAATGGCTCTCTTCATGGCTATTTCAAGGGGGGAAGAGGTCTAAGACAGGGTGATCCCCTATCCCCTTACCTCTTTGTTATAGGCATGGAATACCTCTCTAGGAGTCTTAGTGTTCTTAAGCTTGATCACAGATTCAAGCACCACCCCAAGTGTGCTCCTCTCAACCTTACTCATCTCACTTTTGCTGACGATTTGCTCATGTTTGGTAGAGGAGACTCATATTCCATTAACAAGCTATATCAAACCATGAAAGACTTTAGCTCAGTGTCTGGCCTCTCTGATAGTCCAGAGAAATCATCTATCTTCCTGGGGGGGATGGATGAATTGTCAAGGAATATCATTTGGTCAGAGCTGGGGATACCTGAAGGAATTTTGCCGATTAAATACTTAGGTGTTCCTTTAATTAATAAGAGATTGTCATACATGGATTACACATCCGTCATCTCTAAAGTAGCCAACCAATACCTGAAATGGGGAAAGCATAGGAAACTTTCATATGCTGGCAGAATTTAGCTGATCAAAAGTGTTATCATTGACATCCAAACTTATTGGGCTAATAATGACATCCTTCCTAAGAGAGTCCTTGTCAAAATTGATGAGCTTTCTAAAAGATTTCTCTGGGGGAATGCTGGAGACAAAAGGAAAATTTCTTTGGTAGCATGGAATCAAATCTGCACAGATTATAAGCATGGTGGTTTGAACATTTTCTCAGCCTTGTTAAGGAATTACTCTGCTGCAATAAAAATTCTATGGTCCATACATGTTAAAAAGGATCTTTTGTGGATCAAATGGGCACATGACACTTATTTAAAAACAAGGGATATATGGACAGTGCAAAGTAAAACTGGAGACTCTTAGATGTGGAAACAATTTCTCAAAGTGAGAGATTATGCTCTGGATCATTTTGGTGGTTTTCAAGGCTTATCGGCTACAATCTGTGCATGTTCTGTGCATGGCCAAATAAAAATCTCCAAACTATACCATACTCTTTCTCTTCCAACCCCTGTTATTCCTAGGCGCAAGACTGTATGGGGTCCTCTGAATTATCCTAAGCATTCAATTGCTCTTTGGCTTGCCTTTCACAGTCGATTACTCACCCAAGACAGATTATTCAGAATGGGAATGCTGAATACAAACTCTTGTGTGCTCTGCTCTACTAGAACTCATGAAACCCATTAGCATCTATTTTTTGACTGCTAGTTTTCCATGAGGGTCTGGAACAAAACCATGGTATGGCTGGTATTCAAATGGAGATCTTGTGATTGGTGCTCTATCAGTAATTGGTTTACCCATAGCTTGAGAGGTAATGGTTACCTACAGCAGCTAAAAAGAGCTAGCCTTGCAGCATCAATTTACTTCATTTGGCAAGAGCGGAATTAGCGCATATTTGAAGACAAAGCTCGCACGGTGGATCAAGTCTTCTTGGCAATTAAAATTGCTATTCTAATAGTAGCTCTCAATAAGCCTATTCCTGCTGAGTATGACCAATGGGTACATAGTCTGTAAAATTTTTTTTACCCTTTAGACTGAGTTTCTAAGCTCCTTGTTCTCCTGTTTTCTCTAATTCAGAGGATCTTGATGTAACACAACTGATTACTTGATGAATGAATAAAATTTTTCATTGATCAAAAACAAAAAGAACAAATTTGCACTGAGGAAAAAAATTGCAAGTATTATGGTGCGCATTTAGATGAATCTAGCAGACTTCACTAGTTAATTGTTGACCATTTAGATCATAATTGATAACTAAGACAAACACTCACAAGCTTTCATTGAGAATTTGAAATTTTCGCTACAATTAGTGGTCATGCTCTCAATCATTCATTAATGATCATTTTCTGTCTAGTCACATATTGAACCTGATGTTCAAGCTTTTCTCACTTAGATACAAATTTCTATTTCAATGTAAATTTCAACTTTCCAGATATTCCTATCACATGATAGTACTTCCTACTTGGAACTATACCATCCATGCAATTACAAGGAAATGATTCTACTTTCAAATTTAATACAAATGAAGAAAGCTCTAATCATGCTGACTATGATCAATGGGTACACAGTCTATAAAAGTTACTCTCTAGAATGAGTTTCTGAGCTCTATGTACTCATGTTTTTCTCTAATTCAGAGTATCTTGATGTAACATAACTGCTTACTTGATGAATGAAAAAAAAATTCATTGGTCAAAAAAAAAGAAAGAAAGCACTAATTTCTTGCAATGAAACAAGCAGCAAGCAAAGAACCCAAAACATAATACTACAATAAAGCAGAACCAAGAAAGACTCTCGAGCTGCACTTTTTTATTAAGTTAAATTTAATTTTTGTAACAATTAAATAGTTCATGTAACTCACTGTTCATTATTCTGAATATGAAAATTATTTCTAGGTTAATCCTAGAAAACAAATACAACATCCAGAACTGACCTCAAATGATAAACAATAATGGTGACGACACTTTTCAAAGACTAAAACCTAGTCAAAATTTTCATTTATATATATATAGAGCAAATTTCCAATAAACTTAAGTTTATAGGGAATAGTCATACACCAACTTTTCTATCCATTGATGTTGCATTGGGATCCATGAAAGATATTGTTGATGTAGGAAATCACACAGTCACTAAACTCTGTTGGATTAGTAGTTGATTAAGTGGAGTCTGTTCTCTCTTCTAATGCCCGGTGGTGACGCCAAGCTGGAAGTTCACCTACACCGGAGATATGACCTATGAAAGGGCGGAGTTGGGATCTCCGATAATCCCTCCAACGGTCAAGTCAGTATTTGTGATGAAAGATAAAAATAAAGATCGAGCAGGAATTCACTAAGCTAGATCACTTACTTGTTCTATTGAACAGTTCTCTATTTCTATGAGGGGTTGAAGGGTATTTTCATCTTTTCATTTGGTAAGAAAAGTGGCAAACGAGTCAGCTCTTCCCTCCACGTGCAGACCAATGACTGGGCAGATGTTTTTCGCTGTCGGCTGTGGTGGTTTACCTTTACAGGTGTCAAGCTGCAAGTTGATTTAAGAGTTAGCGCTGTTCCCACGTCATTAATGAGATGGGATTGGCGACGTACGCAGCTGAAATGGTTCGAGGTGCCTTAATTACTGTGAGAGACGGAGGAATTAAGGTGCTTACAATGCATTTAATGCAACGGTGACCTGTTGTCGGGACCAAACTTCATGTAATCGTCGTTTGAGTTGAGGGTAAAGTGGACGAGTGGATAATGTCGAGCGTCCAAGGGATCGACTCACACCGCCATTCGCGTCATCCATAAAGGCAGCCGAGCAAAGGGCCGACTAGTATCGCCTTTCGAGTCATTTGCGAAGGTAGTCGACCGAAGGGTCGACAAGGATCGCCTTTCGAGTCGTTTGCGAAGGCAGTCGGCCAGCATGACTTGCTGGTTCGGGTAAGGAAAATGAGTCGCCCACTTGACTCGGCTGGCGAGTTCAGGTTATCCTTAATCAAGGGGTTTAAAAATGTTCATTTGCTTGACATATGGATTTCCTTGATCTCATCAGGGATTAGTGGTTAATTACTGCTCAGGACCATAACAGTTGGCCCCTTTCGCTCGGAGTAGGGTGGAGCCGAGTGCGAGTGAAATAGTTATCATGGTTCTGGATGAGCAGAGGCGTGGTCAGGGAGGGTCCGCGAAGGTTCGTGATGGGATCGGTGGCGTCGGTGAGCTCTCTTACTGCGACTCTTCATTTTCTGGGCCCGATGGTAGGCCCTTCTTAAAACGCAGAGGGCGGTTGCTCGATTTTCGAGGCAACGCTTCGGGCTCGGAGCTTTAATCCCGTTCATTGATCATGGGTTGGCCCATCGCTTGCGGGCCCTTTTATAAATGCGAAGAATGGAGAGAGAGTAAGCTCCTCTCTCTGCATTTTTCTGAAAGAATCTCCGGCGATCCTTCGGCAAGTTACACAAGCATCTTCCATGAATTCTGATCGTCGAAAGCAGTTGGATGGGTTTCGCTCAAAGGTGACCGAGGCACAGATGCGGCCTCTTCATTCGAAGTTTGATATCCGCAGGGAATTCAAACTGAGGGCACCTGCGATGTCAGTACCGGTGTATTGCCATGGCGAGGGGAGAGCTCCCCTCTATATTAAGCATTTGGAGTGTGGTCTATGGTTGCCGCTACATCCGTTCCTCTGCAAGGTATTTGAGGAATTGGGAGTGTCTCCGATGCAGATGAAGCCCAAGTCCATCGCTACATTGGTTGGCTTCACCGTCATCTGTTGTTGGTTGGGAATTCGTCCCAAGTTGAGCGTGCTGAGTCATCTGATCAGCGTAACAGTTTAGAAAATGCCCAACTATCACCTTCAGGTGATAGGGGAGTTCAAGATCATTCTTGACATTCCCACATCGAATAAAGGGTGGAAAGAAAGGTTCGTTTGGATAGAGGGAGACGACTCCAACTTGGGCTGCTCAAACTGGCCCGAGATAAGGAGAGAGGCTTTGGAGCGAAACCTTTGTCGGCAGATGAGCAAGGAGAATTAGCACAAATTCTGAAGTATACGGGGCTGCGGAAGATGGGCGCCCTACTCGACAAGTCGGTCTTGCGGCTCCATGCGATCTCGCCAGTCCCTCCTAGTACGCGGGATGAAGCGAGAGCTCACAACCTGACCTTCGGAGGTGTGGCTAGTGCAATGGCCAGTGGCTTGAATGAAAAGCTCCACGAGGAACCTCGGGGAGAGCAATGACTTCGGCAGGCTAACGACAGGAGGCCGTGGGAGCCGTGCCCACTCAAGGGCAAGATGGGACGACGAAGACGGGTCGTGAAGAAATGACCAAAGGCGCTGCTCCAACTGTTGCCTATGGATTTAGAAGGACTTAGCGAAGAAGCGATGGTCCGCGAGGCGAATGCACAGGGAAGCGCTTGGCCGGATCATATGGAGATGGGATCATCAGATTTGGGAGAAGAGGTCGACCACTAGCCAACTGAGGATGTACCTAAAGTTGATACAGAGGAAGAGGTCGGCCCCTAGCTAACCGAAGCTGCGCCCCAAGTTGCTGCGGAGGCGACTCTTGGCGGAGTCGAGGCCCGGTCGGGAGTGGGAGCCTCTAGTTCTCAAGCAGAGCAGTGATAATCACATTTTAATGACATTTTAATAACCTCATTATCTATTTTATATCAATAAATATGTTACTAATAATATGTTTTATCTTATTTTGCGAGAATAATGGAGTATTAATGAATAAAAGCTCAAATGACTCAAATCCTCGAATTTCTACCAATTTTTGAAGCCCAAATCGAAGACAAACGAAGGCCCAAGATACCAGGGAATCCAAGAAGAATTAGTGCAAAAATATCAAGAAAAGACAAAATCCGTTGGGAACCAATCGGTTGACCAACCGGTTGGCTAAGCGGTTACTAACGTCGGCACCGATTGGTCGGCAACGATTCAATTTAGGAAAGATTTCTCTTCCTTTTGGCCAAGTTTGATCCAATGGTTCACATCAACTCCGTTGGGGTATAAATAGGGGTAGTATCGAGGGTTTAGAGGTGTGAAATATTTTGTAAAACTCCTTTTGGAGAGAAAGGGTTGCTCTTGTTTTAGAGTACCTTTCATTGTAATAATTTTTCCTCAATAAATAAATATTTTCCCCTTCAATCCCATCTTCTTCTTCTTGTTCAAGGACCAAAAGGAGGATGAGTTGATGATGATGAGTTGGTTTCTCTTTATTTCTCTTTATTATTTCTTTTTCTTTCTTGTTATTTATTTGCTTTGTAGTTTAGATTTAATAGCTTTTGTAGTTTAGATTTATTTGCTTTGTAGTTTAGATTTAATAGCTTTTGTAGTTTAGATTTAATTGCTTGTTAGTTAGATTAGTTTAGAATTTTTCTTTTCTTTTTATTTTCTTTTCTTTTTCTATTTGTTTGAATTTCCCAAGATGTTGAACTAAACTCTTGTGGGGATCTAGGTTGCATGAAACTAGTCTAATCTCTTTTGTGTTTATGAATCATCTCTCTTATGCTTAAAAGATCATGTTTAGGTTAATCAACTAGAGAACTAATCGATAGAAGAAGAATTTGATAGTTTATGCTTTCCTTAAGTGGTTTGATAGGCTATGCTTATGAATTCTAGGATTATTATCTTGTTATTACTCTCTTCATGAGTTTGAATTTCAATTAGGTGATAATTTGATAAGTTATGCTTTCCTTAAGTGGTTTGATATCTTATGCTTAATAAATCTAATATGAGATGTGGTAAAAAGAGAATTTTTCATAGATTATAATTTGAGTTAGCTAGTGGATTCAATTCTAGATTCCTTCATCTCTCTTATTGAATTCTCATCTTTTAATTGTGATTCCTTTCACACACAATCCAAATCCACTCTCTCATCACTTCATCATATTTTCATATTATCTTGAATAAAACCCTAATTGTCACGCATAATTTGAGAACCGAACTTGAATCAAACACTTCCTATTTCCCGTTCCTCGTGGGATCGACAATCTTAAATACTATAACTTGACAATGGTTGTGCACTTGCGACTATAAAAGGTAAACACTCGTTCTTGCCTATCAAGTTTTTGGCGCCGTTGCCGGGGAACGGTGTTAAGTAGGAATTTTTTTTTTTAATTCTTCAACTTGTGTGTTTGTCTATTGTGAATAACAAAAGGAGCTTGAAGGCAAGGAGTTGAAGATTCGAGATTGAAGGTTGCCTCCAACGAGGCTTTGCATTGCTTTTCTTGGTAACTCTTCTCTCTAGTATTTTTAATTCCACCCTATAGGTAGTTCATCACATTAGAGACAATTAGGTTAAAAAAAAATATATATATATTTTTCTTTCTCATCCTTTGTAGTTGCTTTTAATTTCTAGGGCTGCATTGCATATAATAGTAGGAATTCACCAAAGTGATTTGAGCATTTTGAATTGACACTCACTTGAACATATTTTTAAGGGCAAAACCCATTAATCAAGATAAGGTGAGGATTTCATCACCCTTTCCTTAGCCAAAATCACGATTCCTCACTACACAAACCCAAGCCTCCTAAAAGAATTAGGCGTTGGCCCTAAGGATTCGAGCTCAATAAGGAACAAGAAATTCTTGAGTGAACTGGTCTAAGTTTATTTGGATTAATTGGTGTCTAAGGCAAGGTTTAGGGGTTGCGTAAAGCCGCAAGGAACGAGGTACTTAATTGATCTTTGATCTCCCTCTAGTACTATCCTTACGGCTAATTACCCATAACCTGGATTTTTTCACTTAGGGAGTTTTTGGTTAGGAGCTGGTCTAGGCTGAGTTTAGGCTTAACCCTAGAGTTATGGTGATTGAAAAGTGATTGCCTTGATTTGTTAATTTTTCTTTTCTTCTTCCCTCTTCTTCTCTTTTCACCATCTCACTAACTTTTCATTTTTTTAATTAAAAAAAAAAAATCTCTTGATTTTGGTTCATGCAAACTTGGGTTAGGAATAATACCAATCGTTTAGTTCGCTCGATTCAACTTCTCAATCAAACGAAATGGCCAATCCTCCGTTCTTCAAGATATCGCTACCCAACTAGGAATGCTATCCCTTCATGCATTAAGCTTCCCGAAGCAAATGGAACTAATTTGAACTCCGACCACATTTCATCAACATGCTTCCAAAATTCTTAGGAACGGCCGAAGGCATATATTTTCATCTCGAATTTGTAGAAGTCGCCTCATGATTAAAATGAAAGACCTAGCGAGGATGCAATTAAGCGATTTATTCCCTTCACTCTTAAGGACAAAGCAAAAAATGGTTGTACATTACCCACGATTCGATTTCAACACGGGATGATTTTGTAAAAGTTTTTCTAAAAATTCTTCCCAATTCACAAAGCGGTCAAGCTTCGAGCTTGACATTCAAAATTTTAGGATTGTCGGGTGAGCCATTCGGAAGTATTTCGATAGGTTTAAGGATCTCCTCATCCAATGTCCTCACCATGGTGCGGAAAAATGGCGATTGTGCCAAATCATTTCTGAAGGATTGGACTATCCTGCAAAACTTCCTTAGAGTCTATGTGTCAAGGGATTTTATGAAGAAAAATGCCGATGAAGCGTGGGATTTCTTAGAGAGTCCGAGAAAAACCATGCAATGGGAACACTTGATGACCGGTGCATCGGTTCCTCAAGCCAAATCTAGTGGTCCTTCCTTAGGAGCGAATATAGCCATGAAGCAAAGATGGCGGCGATCATCGTAGGCTAGAAGCTCTCGAAATCAAAGAACGCTCTGCTCAAGTCAATCAAATCTACTCCGAGGTTGTCACAATTGTCGGTCCCCATCTCATGTTGCCGATGAATGCCCTCTTTTAGGATCCGATCGACCACTAGGTCGGTGCTTGTGCATTCCGACCTCCTAGAAATGATCCTTTGCCCCAACCTACAATCCGGTTGGCGGAATCATCCCAACTGCGTGGAATCAAGGAAGTTACCCAGAAATCAAAGCGTCAATCCCACCTCAAACCAACAAATTCCTAGGGGAAACACGATTCCGTTCAATCCACCAAACAATTTCCATCACTCAAATCAACCTTTTTGAATTTCCTCCTCATCAACCGGCGAATCTTTCTAACCCGGATCTGGAAAAGCGTCTTGGTGTCATAGAAAGGGTTTAGAAGCCATGATCAAAACCACCACCAACCTGTTGACTCAATCATCCAACACTCTAAATTCCTTCATGCAAACAACCAACCAAGCGATCAACTTCGAACACTCAAGCCATCGCCGGGATAGAAACCCAACTAGGGCGACTAGCAAGCCGTGGAGTGAAAGAGAAAGGAACATTCGAAGTCAACCCGTGACCAATCCAAGGAACTCAGTTCAACTTTTCAAGATCAAGTGAATGCAATCCATTCACAAGATCGATAACAGGGTTAATAATCAAATCCTTGAGCGAGAGAATTATGTTGAATACATGCATCCCGATACCAACATTTGAAGAACCCTTTGTTAATGAACCTAGGTTTGTAGAAAATAGAAAACAACAAGATTTCATTTTTGATGAAATTTTTGTTAATAATGAATCTAAGTTCAAAAGCATACAACCAATAATACCTACCTTCCATTCTTTGCACACATCACTAAAACCACGAAATTTTGGAATTTAAGCACATCGATAATTATATCATTTTGAAATTCTTTAAATTTGGGGTAGAATTTTACAATAAGGTAGGAGTTAATGTAGAATGTGAGCTTCTCATGTTTCATCTTTTATTCTACATTTTTGTTTTTGTCCCACAATAATAATAAAAGAATTTATTCTTCTCTCATGTGAGAGTTTCTTGTTCTTAAAAAAACTTGTAAATCAGCGTGCATATCTGAAAAAAAAAAAAAACAATTGGTTTCGTCTCCCCCTCGTATACAGGTAAATGCAGTTTTCAATTTTTTTGGTGTTCTAGGTCATCCGAACATCTGTAAGTGCTTCCACTCTTCTCCATGTTACTTTCTGCATTTACATTGAGGACAATGCAAATTTTAGGTGTGGGGGTGGGACTTAGTCAAATTTCTCTGTATTTTAGTCATTTTTCATTTTTTCATTTTTCATTTTCTTTTTCTTATTCATTTTTCATTTTCTTTTCTTTAAAAAAAAAAAAATTTTGTCACTTACCAACTTAATAGAGTTGATTAATAGTCTTCTAATCTGAGCTAGTTATACACTCAAGTTTACCTTTTATGATAATTTTAAATAAATTTCGAAAGAATGATTTTCAAAGTGGTATACTTTACTAAAGTTTAACTTGGATGTTTAATCAGTGATGAAATTTTTGCGTGCTTAACTTAGAGTTGAAAATGATTCTTTAAGTTGCATTAATCCAAATATTTTTGAACATATATACATATACACATATATATATTATACTAACTTAACAAAAGAGTCACGAAAAATGGGCACCAAATAAATTTCTCTTAAAATCATCGGTAGTTCTTTGTTACTAAGCCTAAGTTGGTGAGTAATTAAGCAGGAGTATTTTTATGCTTAATGACCTAAGCCCAATTGGGTTGGGATTCATTGGCCCAAAACTCGCTAAATGGTCACTTAGAAAGCCGATTAAAAAGAACAAGACTACCAAGAAAAAAAAAAACTAACCATGTTTTTATATATATGGAAATAATGGTATATGTTCTTGATTTTTCAAAATGGGTTAAGAGACTTGAACATTGTTTGAAACAAAGAGTTAGCATGTTTCCTTCAAAACTTTTGAATTAAATCTTTGAGAAAAACTTGGTTTTGTATCACTACAATGGAAGGATTTTCTTAAGAAGTTTACTTTGAAATCATGATAAAAGCGTTTTCTTGAGTATTAACCGACTTGTGGAATTTTTGAATTATTCAATTAGCTTCTTTAAATTGGCAAGTTGGTGAATTTTGTGGGTATATTCACTGCAAACCCTCACGAGACTACAACTCGTCCACTAGGGTAACCTAGGGGTTTAAAGGCTTGTTGTATCGCTAAATACAATGATTCTGCGAAAGTGAGTTAGAATTTTTCTTTTCTTTCTTTTCATTTTTCTTCCTTGCTAGAGGACTAGCAAAAGTTTAGGTGTGGGGGTATTTGATAATCACATTTTAATGACATTTTAATAACCTCATTATCTATTTTATATCAATAAATATGTTACTAATAATATGTTTTATCTTATTTTGCGAGAATAATGGAGTATTAATGAATAAAAGCTCAAATGACTCAAATCCTCTGAATTTCTACCAATTTTGAAGCCCAAATCGAAGACAAGCGAAGGCCCAAGATACCAAGGAATCCAAGAAGAATTAGTGCAAAATATCAAGAAAAGACAAAATCCGTTGGGAACCAATCGGTTGACCAACCGGTTATTAACCGGTTGGCTAACCGATCGACCAACCGATTGGTGGCAATGATTCAGAATTTAGGAAAGATTTCTCTTCCTTTTGGCCAAGTTTGATCCAATGGTTCACATCAACTCCGTTGGGGTATAAATAGGGGTAGTATCGAGGGTTTAGAGGTGTGAAATATTTTGTAAAACTCCTTTTGGAGAAAGGGTTGCTCTTGTTTTAGAGTACCTTTCATTGTAATAATTTTTCCTCAATAAATAAATATTTTCCCCTTCAATCCCATCTTCTTCTTCTTGTTCAAGGACCAAAGGAGGATGAGTTGATGATGATGAGTTGCGAGGTTTCTCTTTATTTCTCTTTATTATTTCTTTTTCTTTCTTGTTATTTATTTGCTTTGTAGTTTAGATTTAATAGCTTTTGTAGTTTAGATTTATTTGCTTTGTAGTTTAGATTTAATAGCTTTTGTAGTTTAGATTTAATTGCTTGTTAGTTAGATTAGTTTAGAATTTTTCTTTCTTTTTATTTTCTTTCTTTTTCTATTTGTTTGAATTTCCCAAGATGTTGAACTAAACTCTTGTGGGGATCTAGGTTGCATGAAACTAGTCTAATCTCTTTTGTGTTTATGAATCATCTTTCTTATGCTTAAAAGATCATGTTTAGGTTAATCAACTAGAGAACTAATCGATAGAAGAAGAATTTGATAGTTTATGCTTTCCTTAAGTGGTTTGATAGGCTATGCTTATGAATTCTAGGATTATTATCTTGTTATTACTCTCTTCATGAGTTTGAATTTCAATTAGGTGATAATTTGATAAGTTATGCTTTCCTTAAGTGGTTTGATATCTTATGCTTAATAAATCTAATATGAGATGTGGTAAAAGAGAATTTTTCATAGATTATAATTTGAGTTAGCTAGTGGATTCAATTCTAGATTCCTTCATCTCTCTTATTGAATTCTCATCTTTTAATTGTGATTCCTTTCACACACAATCCAAATCCACTCTCTCATCACTTCATCATATTTTCATATTATCTTGAATAAAACCCTAATTGTCACATAATTTGAGAACGAACTTGAATCAAACACTTCCTATTTCCGTTCCTCGTGGGATCGACAATCTTAAATACTATAACTTGACAATGGTTGTGCACTTGCGACTATAAAAGGTAAACACTCGTTTTTGCCCATCAAGCAGCCTCATCGGCAAGGCAAAGATCCAGTTGGAGGTAAGGAGACGAGTTTCATCCCAACGGGATGGCCCTCTCCATATTATATGGCCGAGTCCGAAGAGGGGGTCTGGAATAAGGTGAGTGACTCGTTGATAGGGACGCTCCCCTCTGCTGGGCGCTTTGAAGGAGAGCCCAACGCAGAGCATCGATATAACCCCGCTAAACACATGGATGTTCGATCGTCGGTGCTCCAGTCTAGATATATGCAGGCCAAGGCTGTAGAACAGTTTAGCCTTCTTGAAGATAAGGAATTCTTGAAGAAGATTCCTGATGTGGGTCTTCATGTGATCCTTCGAAGCTATTTGACTAGGGGATGCCTTGTGGAGCAAGAAATATATAGTCAGCTAGCCCAAGGTCATCACGCCTATGAGAAGCTTCGTAGGACGCGTGCGGCCCAAGGAGTCGGAGAGAGTGACGAGCTCGACCAAGTCGTCAAAGAACTCTCGGTCAAACAAGCCGAACTTGATGACTGGCGTCAAGAGATGGAGGTGAAGGAGCAAACAATAGCGGAACTTATGGTGGTGAATGCGAAAATGTTGACTGAGATTCAACATCTAAGATAGAGGCCCCAGAGCAGTGATGGGGGCGTTGGATCTACCAACGAGATATTAAGGGAACGAGACTTGGCCATGACGCAAGCAGCTCTCGAGAAACAAGTAGCGCAGCACGCTAAGGCTCAGCTGAAAGAAGAGTTGGCGGCTAAGCAACAGCTCTCTGACGAGTGTGCTCGACTCAAAGAGTCCACAAGCGAAGGCGAGGTAAAATATTTTGAATCCGGCAACTACGGTTAGGCCATAAGAAGAGTCGGCCGTTGATTATTGAGGAATTCCGCCAAAGCTCGATGGGAAAGATCGAGGTGGCGTTAGCCTGCAAAGTAGGAAATGATTATATTGTATCTCAATTGCCTGGTGAGTATCAGGGGTTCCCTGGTCGGCTTCAGTATCCACCAATCATAGCCAACTATATAAGCCTCCTTTCAAAATAAGCGGGAGGAGGTTATAGCGTGGATGGGGGAAGTCGGAGGAACCCGAGGAAGAGGTTGACTTGTCGGCCGTGGCTCCCAGTGAAGCCGACAAAGGTGTTGGTGAGCTTCGAATGGGAAGAGGAGTGACGAGGTGGTGCATGACCTCCCTTCGACTCCTCCACCTTCTACAAACGTCTCCTTGCCTCTGACTCCTGGAGCTGACATGGACCTTTCATAGTTTAGGTTTAGAAGTTCAACAATATCATGTATTTGGTATTTTTTTTCTTGTATATGTTTTTCGAGGATATGAATAAAAATACTCTTCGCCAATTGGTTTGTCTTTTAATTATTCTGCAATATCTTGTGACATGTTTATTAACTTAGACGTCTCGATAAGTTGAGAGACATCTAGTCAATTTTGTTTCTCTTTTCAAAATGTTGTCAACTAAGTTCATGAGAGGTAATTGGATTGACGTAACGTCTTGCCTCTTTGGAGTCGGTTTTCTAATTTTTGGCATTTTTTCAGTCATCTGTTTGTTGGGTCAACTGGTTAAAGTCTATTGGGCCCCAAACAGCAGGTGGGTTTAATTTCCAAAGCGTGACTGGAAGGAGTTACTGTAGAAGAAGGGGTGTGACGTCAGCCGTACTTTAGCCGCCAATGTCGCTTTGATTTTTGTAAGGCGGTTTGAATTCTAAAATCAATCTGGGTCGTTGATCTTGGAATAACTGGGCCGTCTAAGAGTCACCACGTGTGTCTTTCGGTGGCCTATTAATATCCCTCCTTCGTTCGAAGAAGGGTTTCTTTACGCATTTAAGAAGTTTTGCTTTCTTCTTCTCCATTTCACTTCCAATTTCAGAGCTTTCTTCCATGGCTGCTTTATCTGCCCCCGTTGATAGGATAAGCATCCTCGCATCTTTGCACACAAAGATGAAGGACGAAGAATTGGAGGGCCTTCATGAGAAGTATGACCTTTAGGAGTTGGGTACGTCGCCTGGCGGAGAAGGACAATGCGGTGTATAAACGGCCAGATAAAGTGCCGCTATCGTAGTCCATATGGGTATGGGCTCGTCTTAACCTCGGTTTGTGAGAAGGGTATGAAAGATTGGGGATATCCCCAAGATTCGCCCCAAGCGCCATTGGCGTTGAAAAATACTACAAGATCCCGAAACCAACTTCGTGGCGAAGTCGGTGAATGACAACCCATCGAATAATCTGGACGTCGAATCGTTAAGGCGAACTTCAATGAACCACAGCGTCACAAGCCCGCGGTTTAAAGGACTTGAATAAACGATCGGATCAGGACCGTTGAGCGGAACAAACCAAGAGTTAGTCCGGAACCATCTGAGCGGAACCTAAAGTCCGGAGAAGGCCAAGAGTCCGAGAATAGGCGGGGCCTAAACCGAGGCCAGCAGCTTGGCCGGAAAAAACTGGCGAGCCCTCGGCTTAGAGTTACCTGACACCAGTGGCGAAGTGGCACCACAATGGCGAACCACCTCGACCAACTTGGTAGAGGTGCCTCGACAAGTGGTAGAAGACTCTCGCACCTGTGGCCGAACCACCTCGGCCACTTGGCGAGGTGGCTCGGCAATGGCGGCGTGCGGCTGCCTATTGTATAAATAGGGGGTCTTGATGATGGAGGATTTTTGGACTTAGCCCGGCGAGGACTTGGATTACGGTGGATTAGAGAGGACTTGGGCTTGGGATTTTCGGCGATTTTACGAAGAGTTCTCACGAGATCATGGCCGTCGGCCGCCGTTCAGAACTGAAGGCCACGACCCGGCGTCCGATCTACAAGCGGAAGATGGCGAATCGGGTCGAACTTCTGGATACCCTCTAGGTTAAGCTTCGTCTTAACCTCGGGGATAAGCGTGATTTCTCCTAGTAGATCTCACCGCTCGGCGATCCTCTCCTTCGTGAGTGTGATCCCATGACGATCCTCTCCTTCGTGAGTGTGATCCCCTCGGTAACCGTTTCCTTCGTGAAGCGAGCCTTTATCTGTAGTTCGAACGGGTCTCTACTTGGATTGGAATTGCGGTGGTCCACGGACACAAAAGTCCCGACGCAGGCAAAGAACCCATAGCGAGGACCTCGATATAACGAGATCCCGTGTTTGTTCACAAGGATAAAAAGTTGTAATCTTTTGATTTTCATTGTAAGCCTTAAAATAAAAGCGATATTTCTTTTGAATTTTGTTGTAGGCCAAAGAAGCTGTAAGGAAGTTCAAATCAATGACAATCATCCCAACTTTTCCCGAACAAGGCTGGCGACCACAGTGGGAACCACCGGCCTCAATCGAGAGGTGCGTCGAGTGCAGCGCATGATTCCTATCGGTGGAGGAAGAGGTCGAGTTCGAGTTCGACCCGGCAGTCTGAGTATCTTTCCTCGTCTTCGAGATCGATTCCCCCGCGCTCAAGATTTCCGCTGCAAGGAGAACCCGATGGGCCTCCGATGTAGAGCCCGGGATGGCGAGTCCAACCCGCCCGCGGTGGCGAAATCCCGTCGGCGCCGAAGTCGGATGGCCGAGATGAAACGCCGATGATGCGCCCGGCTCGAAGCCCGCCAAAGCGGCGACAAAGCATGGCGCAAACTTCGCCAAGGCCATGCAATCCATGGATGGGGTCCTTCTGGCGGATCTAAGATCGAACTTCAGCGAAGCCGACCTCAAGTGATCGGCAGTTTGTCCAAGCCGTCAACCAGCGAGTGGGTCCGTGTCAAGCGGAATCGCTCCACACCAGTCGAGCGCCGCGCACTCCTTGCGCAGGCACGAGCTTTGGTGCAGCAGGCTCGTGAATTAAGGAAGGAAGTGGCAAAGAAGCCACCAACGTACCACCAGGTTTGGAGGCCCAAGTCTAACGGTGCCCCAACCCCAGTTGCCCATGCTCCTGTCTCGGCACCTAAGCCGAAGGCTATAGGCATTGCAAACTTCAGCGTCAAAGTCCAAGACCGACGGCACTTCAAGATCAAAGGTGCCTGCACCTGAACCGGTGGTGAAGCCAATTCCCTTCACCACCACCAGACCAACTATCAAGGATCGCTTGGGTCCTTTGAAGGGATCGCGGGTCACTCCTCATATAGGAGGCTGCACCCGTTCGAAGGGCCGGAGATTCCTACCAACCAACCCGATTAAAGATCGAAGTCAGAGAGTCCCTGAAACTTCGGCTCACATAAAGCGGAAGTCAAGGCGGATTACTTTCGGTGGTTTTGGCCATTCGGAAGGAGGCGGCTCGTCGATGGCGGCGGCGTTATACAGAGAGATCCACGTACCACGGCAGTTGCTCCGGTACCCAGCGGCGAGTACGTACTACCGTGCAAAGTGCGAAAATCTCGAAGGATTCCCTAAATTGACGATCATGCTTGTGCTCAAGCTCATCAAGGCGGTGCTCTCGGTGCAATTGCCATCAAGAAGCTCGGAAAAGGGTGTCAGTCTTCGAGAGACTTAGCACCCGACTGCGAAGACCTAGGTCAAGGCGATTCATAAGGATGACATCGAGAGGATGAGTTGCGAAGGTCACTAATAATATGACCGACAAAGAACCATCGTCACGGGCTATTCCCGGCATCGCGGCTAACTTCGTTTGCGGTCGGGACTATCCGACGGTCAGATACGATAAACTTCGAAGGGAATACCCGCGAGGATGATGCGTCGGATATTGGCTCCGCAATGTCGCATCGATCATCTTGTATCTAGCGAAGGAAGCCCCGAAAGCGCTTATGATGATGAATCAAGTGGCCAAAATGCTAGATGAAGCGTTGAATAAACAGCGGAAAACTTCAAGTTAGAAATGGAGTTGGCCATGCAGACGATGAGAGAAATGCATGACCAGCAGATCAAACGGCGAAACATCAAGGTGAATCAGTCGACATCAGCGTCGATGAAGATGATAGCGATTCAGATCGGGAAAAGCGCGAAGATGATAACCCTCACGAACCGCGGCTGGGCAAAACATAGATGTTGTTGCTCGGGAAGCGAGAAGATCAAAGACTTGGAGAGCAAAATCAACTCATTGATTTCCGCTCAAGAAGTAAAGCGGTATTCCTTGCCCATACGAGGGAGTGGGAATCAATCCGTACCCGTCGAAGTTTAACTTAATAAACTTCACACCATTTGTGGGAAGGGTTCCCCGACGCAACGCGATTTATTTCAAGTCACACCTCGGAGTTATTTACGGCAGCGAACTCGATGGTTCGGTCATTCGTTGGCACCGCCATTGGTACGCCGAAGAATGTACCGTCATCTCAGCGGGAGCATTCGTTTGGGGCGACATGGAGTCTAGCTTCCTTACCAATTTCTTTGATGGCGATACCGAGGTATCGATCGGGTTTATGCTTTCGGCGAAGCGAAAAAGCGGAGCCGTGGATATCTTTGTCAAGCGATTACGGAACAAGGCAATGGCTGTCGGGATCAATAATAGAGGAGTTCATCCTCAAACACTGCCCGGATAACTTATCGATAGATGTGCTTGAAGCAATGGGTACAGCACCATCGATAATGTGGAAGGACACGAAGGTTAAGTGGAAACAAGCGAGAGGTTCCTCAAAAGGAAAAAGCGAGAGAGGTCGGTAGACAGCGGAAGCTCCGTAAACTTGTCCCAGCGAAGAAACAAACCAAAGGCGGCGGTTCGCGAACAAGCGTTCAACTCAACCCGACAGCGGTGACGGCCGCTGCGGCGCCGCAGCGGGCACAATCAACGTGGCAACGGGCCACAAAAGCGAAGGCCTTAGAAGATTCGAAGTCCTATTCCTTTAGGGACGGCGAGATTCTGGTCTCTTCAAATATCTTGTGGAAAATAACAAGATCAAGCTCCCTCAGATTGAGAATCAAGAGGAGGCAATGAAACGAATGACCAATCTTGTGCGTACCATAGGGCGGTTCATCACCCGCTAAATCATTTGACCTTAAGGACAAAATCTAGGCTTTAATTGATGTAGGGGTCATCACTATGAAGCCGTCAAAAGAAAAGAAGGTCGGGCGAATCACGGTGTCCATAAGCAGAATCGGTGCGTTGACATGGTTTGAACTGAACCGGTGGTCAAAGTCACGGTGAAAGGCGGTAAATGGCGACCCACAAACAGCGCCCGAAAGGACTTGTATCATTATCTGACCCGAATGGCGAAGTCTTGTGGGTCCACGAACCTACTTGAAGATGAGCAATGGGTAGCCTCTTCTTGAAGAAAAAGCGGCGAAGGAAAGGCATGCCATGCTACTTCCGCAGTGCGGAAGAGGCGATGAGCAGTGGTAACATTCGGTATCGAAGAACACGAAGCCAGCCCACGAGTGGACACGAATACAAATACAAGTACCACGAAATCTCGACCCAAATGCCAAGGCGCTATCGGTACGGGGTACCAACAACACCCTCACTCCTGCTGAAAGGCGAAGATAAGCGACCACGGGAAGTTCAACTCCGAAGCGGTCGGTCGATGCTTGGGTGGAAGAGATAAGCAGGAACCGAACTCCCCATATCGCTTCGGCGTGATGGCACGATTGGCTAATATTCCCAAAGGATCACTCTATCTGAGTTATTCGCGGTTATCAAAAGGCGAGAGAAGCTCTTCAAGAAGACAGGTATTCCTTGCCCATACCCGAGGGAGTGGGAATCAATCCCGTACCCGTCGAAGTTTAACTTAATAAACTTCACACCATTTGATGGGAAGGGTTCCCCGACGCAGCACTTGATTTATTTCAAGTCACACCTCGGAGTTATTTCTGGCAACGAACCCCTGATGGTTCGGTCATTCGTTGGCACCCTTCGTGGGGCTGCCTTCGAATGGTACCGCCGTCTCAAGCCGGGGAGCATTCACAGCTGGGACGACATGGAGTCTAGCTTCCTTACCAATTTCTTTGATGACGATACCGAGGTATCGATCGGGACATTGCTCGACGAGAAGCAGAAAGACGGAGAAACCGTGGATATCTTTGTCAAACGATTCCGGAACAAGGCAATGAACTGTCGGGATCCAATAACAGAGGAGTTCATCCTCCAAACCTGCCACAGTAACTTATCGATAGATGTGCTTGAAGCAATGGGTACAGCACCATCGATAACGTGGAAGGACCTGAAGGTTCGTGGAGAGCAAGCCGAGAGGTTCCTCAAAAGGAAAAAGGCAGAGAGAGGTCAGCCGACAACGGAAGCTCCGAAGCGTAACTTTGTCCCACGCGGCAAAGGGAAAGAGCAAGCCAAGACGGCGGTTGCGAACCAAACGTTCCAACTCCAACCCCAGCAACAGCAGCAGCAGCAGCAACAGCGGGCGCCGCAACAGGCACAATCAACGTGGCAACCTGGGCCACAAAAACAGAAGGCCTTAGAGCCGAGATTCCCGAAGTCCTATTCCTTTAGGGACGACGAGATTCCCGGTCTCTTCAAATATCTTGTGGAAAATAACAAGATCAAGCTCCCTCAGATCGGAATCAAGAGGCAATGAAGACGAATGACCCAAGATACTGTGCGTACCATAGGGCAGTTCATCACCCCACTAAATCCTGTTTCAGCCTTAAGGACAAAATCCAGGCTTTAATTGATGTAGGGGTCATCACTATGAAGCCGTCCAAAGAAAAGAAGGTCGGAGCGAATGCGGTGTCCATAAGCTTCGGGTCGGTGCCGTTGACATGGTTTGAACTGAACCGGTGGTCAAAGTCAGTGAAGGCGGTAAATGGCGACCCACAACAGCGCCGGAAAGGACTTGTATCATTATCTGACCCGAATGGCGAAGTCTTGTGGGTCCACCGAACCTACTTGAAGATGAGCAATGGGTAGCCTCTTCTTGAAGAAAAAGCGGAAAGGAAAGGCATGCCATGCTACTTCATAGTGGAAGAGGCGATGAGCAGGTGGTAACATTCGGTGTCGAAGGAACACGAAGCCACGCCACGAGGAGTGGACACGAATACAAATACAAGTACCAGAAATCTCGACCCAAATGCCAAGGCGCTATGGTGGGGGTACCAACAACCCTCACTCGCTGAAAAGCGAAGATAAGCGACACGGGAAGTTCAACTCGGCGGTCTCGATTCGGTCGCCCGATTGGAAGAGATAAGGGAGGAACTTGAACTCTATAAGCTTCGGCGTGATGGCACAATTGGCTAATATCCCGCAAGGATCACTCTCATGAGTTCTTTGGTTATCAAAAGGCGAGAGAAGCTCTTCAAGCCCTGCGATTCGGAGGTCTTCCTCACCGTCGATAGAAGTTCGAGCCGGCAATGCAACCTTGCGACTAAACACCCCGCATCACTTTTACAAGGAGGATATCGACGAGGAATTCAAGCACGATAGGCGCTATACTTCACGGGTATATTGGCTCGGTGAAGTTAACGGATCCAAGTCGATCCGGGTTCGGCTGTGAGCATCATGCCCTGCGCCTCATGTATCATCTTGGAATTCACGCGATGGGCATCAAGAACACAATGATTTATGGATTTAACACCGGTGGTCACGGTAGCTTGTAGATCAGGATAAAGTGCCAAATGGGGACTTAAAGTCGAAGTCACCTATGTGATTGGCCTGAGACTTCCTATAACTTATTGTTGGAGTGCGACCTTGGATCACAATAATGTTATAGTCCTCTCTACTCATCGAGTGTCTCAAATATGTAGACACGAATAATGAGTCAAGGCGGTGGTCACGGACAAACAACCGTTTAAGGGGATGGAGAATTATTTCAGATTCTCTCCTCTACGATAATGAGTCGAAGCTGAATCATCGGCCCAAAGTGCGGACAGCGGTGAAGAAGGCGTCTGGCAGGGCTTGGTTATAGTGGAGGTTTTGTTTTAAATGACATTGTACCCTTGTAATCAATCTTGGCGATGAAGAATCGTCGGATGAACATGTAATTGGCAAATTGCCGATGAATCAATAAATGGCGATTTAGAGTACCCTTTATCTTTGAATGATGATGACGAGGTTTATACAACAATCGAGTTTCACTTACGCTTCGGTCATCTTGCTTTACACAAAAGCGGTTCAGAGACTCTTTAGGACAACTGCGTTCATCCACGAAGATCAAGTAGTGAAAAACTTGGTTTCTACGGAAAAGGAGATCGGTTCAGCCGAATCATTTCTTAGAAAAGATGAAGATGACAATGGGCCTATCCTCCACATTGAGATATAGTCGAAACAGGTATCATGAAGAGATGGGGGTACAACTTGACAAAGGAGAAGGTCTATGTTTGGACGAGGCCCTCGAACCCCTCTAAGCGGCATATGTCCCAAGAGGAAAGCGGATAATTACTATGCATTTAGAAGGGGATTGGGATACGAATCCTCCTCGAGAAGATGAATGCTCGTGGTGATTGATAATAATCCACGGTGAGAGCGGACATTAAATCGACTCTTGGCTTAGGATTGACACCGGCCTGGGAGAAGCTTTCAAGGCTTTAATGTCAAATATGGCTCACGATCGATCACACTTGTTGAGAGTGATGAAGACGTGCCGACATGGGAAGACCCATGGATCCATCAACTCGAAGCGGTTTGGGGACGAGGTTGAACAAAGAACCCCACTAGGGCGAGGTAGTCGAGTTAATATGGGTAATGAAGAGCATCTAAACTCATTAACATCAGCAATACGCTCCCCTCGGAAGATAAGGAAGAGTTGATTGCCCTAATCGGGATATGTCGATGTATTCGCTGGAGTTCGAGGACATGCAGGACTTCGACCCTAATGTGGCAACATGCGCCTCAACATCAAGGGATGTCAAACTGTCAAGCAACGGCAAGGCGGTTTAGTCCACAAATATTGGAGGCAATTGTTGGCGAAGTGAAGAAACTCATAGAATCGGGATTCATCGAGGAAATTCAACATCCGGTTGGTGGCGAATATAGTCCAGTCATGAAGAAAAATGGGTCGATTAGGATTTGTAGCCGACTCTGAGACCTCAGCGGCTTGCGAAAGATGACTTTCCTCTTCCAATCACTGATGTCATAGTTGACAACACGTGTGGATTTGAAAGAATGTCCTTTATGGATGGCTTTGGGGTATAATCAAATCAAGATGCACCCGATGGCGTAAACACCACGGCGTTGAAGCAGCCCATCGGCATATATTGCTACGCGGTCATGTCGTTCGGCCTCAAAATGCGGCGCAACATACGGCGAGCAATGGCGGAGATTTTCGGGATCATCTTGGAAAAGCGGTTGAATGCTACGTCGGCGATTTGGTGCGTGGCCGTGACAAAGGAGATCACATCAAAGATCTTAGAAGCGGTATTGAACTCATGGGAACTCATCGGCTAAAGATGAATCACGCCAAATCCTTCCGGGATGTCGGTGGCAAGTTCCTTGGCCGTCGTCACCGACAAAGGAATCCCGTCGATCTAACAAAGTGAAGGCGATTCAAAATTGCAACCCAAAATGAGAAACTTCGGGGGTTACAAGAGGCGATTGGCGTATCCAGAAGCGGTTCATATCGAACCTATCAGGAAGTACCAACCATTCTCAAAGTTGAACAAGAAAAGTGTCATATATTTGGGGCGGCCTTTGCGAAAACGTTGAAGAGATCAAGTCTTATCTCGCTAAACCTCACGTTCTTGTTGCACAGCGATGGAAAAACGTTTTTGATCTACGTCAAGGCAGCGGATCACTTTCGTTAAGCTTTACTTTCGGCAAAGGCGGCGGTAGGTCCGCGAGCGGCGGTGTATTATCGAGCGAACATTAGTGGGTCTTTGGTCTCCGATATCCATGGTGAAGCGATGCCTTGCATTAGTGTTCGCGATTGACGGCACTATTTAGTCGGACGAGCGATTTATGTTATCTCTAACAAATCGGTCAGGATATTTATGACCCGACCTCGATGAGTTGGCGTTTGGCGAAATAGGCCTTGCTCTTGTCCCAATATGACTTGTATTTCAAACAACGGAGTCAAAGGACAAGCGATTTGTGATCTCTTGGTACGCCGGCCGGAACAGCGGATGAGTTGAGCTATATGATGATCTTCGGATGAAGTTCAAGAAGTCAACACTACATCGCACCAACAAATGGCGATTGTATTTTGGCGGAACCTCTCGAGCTACCAATGTGGCAAGTGCCCCGGATGTTCTAAGATTTCGCGAATCGGGGTTGTCTTAGTTTCAGGGGAATCATGTCATGCCCGTGCTTATTCACTCAGCGAACCTTGCTCTAATAGCGTGGCGAATACAATGCGCTACTTATGGACTTAGTTTCATGAAAGGCGGGGTGTTGAATATCTGGCGTCTGCGATTCGCAATTGATAGTTAAGCGAGTTAGTGGTGACTTCTGAAGTCGAGAATCGGATCTAATCCCTATCATCGGTAGGCTGTTGAAATAGCGGACTCATGAAGAGTTTTCATCGAATATATCCAGCGCCTCAAAATGCTTATGCGGATGCTGGCGTTAAACTGTCGTTAGCACAACCTTCGAGGCCGAGCAACTAGTTACGGTCGGGACTCACCAACTCTTACGTACCATTATGCGATGAGGACACAGAAGATAAGGGGTAGTTACCAAAGTACATGCAACCCAAACCAAGTTGGAGCCAGAGATTGGCTTTCCTATCGATCTCGTCTTACATGGCATTACGCGAGGCGTGAGGGAAGAAGAGTCAATCGGCTCAAGATTCTTTGACACGAAACCGGATGTTATATCGCCGAGAGTGCGATGGTCTTTTACTCCGATGCCTCTCAAACAAGGAAGGTCCTTCGGGGAAGCACACGAAGGTGAATGTGGTGCACACCGGCTGGTCCCAAGCTCTGATGAATCGGGAGAATGGGCTACTTTGGCCCGCGATGATTAATGGCCTTGATCGAATGCATTTCGGAAATGCCGCGTGTCAAATTCAATTGATATGTATCGACCTCTGGCGGTTGCATCCTTCGGCCACATCGGCCATTGAGACATGAATGGGCGTTGTAGGTCCCATTTTCCTCCGTCGGTCAAAGGCGTCGGTTTATTCTAGCGATCACCGATACTTCTCCAAGTGAAGTGAAGCAATCCCTAAAAGAAGTCAAGAAATACGTCGTCAAATTTATCAAACACCATGTCATTTATCGACATGGTGTCCAGGCGGATCGTGCATGATAATGGTCCCCAATTCATCGGCAATTCCTTCATCGGGTTTTGCGAGAAATTCAAGATACAAGATGTCACGTCAGCGACTTATAATCCGGCTGACAAATGGATTAGCGAAGCATTCAACAAGGCGATTATCAAAATCAGTCGAAGCTTGTGAAGAGTAACAAAGCGAGCTGGGATGATCTTCGGAGAAGCACTTTCTGGGCGTATCGTGCGCTGTACGCCAACTGGGAGACCCCGTACTCCGGTTTACGGGTGCGGCAGTTCTCCGTTGAAGTCGGATCCCATCGCCGTATCGCCCTTTCGCAGAGATGGCGAGAAGAACAACATCAAAAGCGTCTCGAAGAGCTTGAGATGTTAGATGAGAAAGCGCTGGAGGCTCAACAATGCATTGAGTTCTACAAGCTAGGATGTCGAGGGCTTTCAACAAGAAAGTTCGACGAGAGAACTTTAGAAGGAGATTTGGTCCTCGCTGCTCGGCGACCGATAATCCTCACTTCCAAAAGAAAGGTAAATTGAACCTAAATGGTCCGTTTATGTAGAAAGCGGTTTACTCAATGGTGCGTATCCTAATTACCCAAAGTGGCGGCCAGCAATTAATCTTGATAAATGGGAAGTTCTGAAGAAATACTACCCTTAGTATCTTCGGGATAACCCATTCGACGGGAAGTTCCTCGTGGGATATTTCACCCACTTTGAGGATAACCAGATTTGTCCTCCATCATAATTTCCCCATGATCAAATTCCTTGTGGTGGGTCTACAAATACCGGTACATTACAAAATCCTCTTGATTCCTTCTATGAACAAGAGGCCCAATCAAATCCCTTTTGGGAGATAGAATATAAAATTCTTCCTCTCCAAGTAAGATCCTTTGTGATAAGCGGAAGGGTTCTTTCCATCCTTCATCTTAGGTAGCGCCGAAGGTATCTTGTAGGTTTCGAACCGGGTTGTCCGTGAAGGTCACGGAGTCTTTAGGTTCTCAGTGGAATCCTCTTAGTTCCATCTTCATCTTAGGTAAGCCGGTGAAGGTATCTTGAGGATTTTGAACCGGGTTGTCAGTGAAGGTCACGAGTCTTTTAGGTTCTCGGTGGAGATCCACTCTTAGTTCCATCTTCATCTTAGGTAGCCCCTGAAGGTATCTTGTAGGGATTTTTAGACGGTTGTCCGTGAAGGTCACTGAGTCTTTCGATTCTCGGTGGAGATCCTGTTCCATCTTCATCTTAGGTAGCGCCGGTGAAGGTATCTTGTAGGGATTTTAGACAGGTTGTCGGTGAAGTCACAGTCTTTAGGCTCTCGGTGGAGATCCCTCTTAGTTCCATCTTCATCTTAGGTATGTCTTGTGGGATTTTGGAACCGGGTTGTCGGTCACGAGTTGGGAGTGGATCCGCTCTTAGTCCAAATCTCTAGGTATGCCATTGAATGCAGCGGATTCGAACCGAGTTGTCGTAAGTGGCCGAGTCTTTTGATTCACGGTAGGAATGCTGTTTGCCTCATCGAGGAAATAGAACATTCTTCCTTTTCCCTCAATCAATCTTTTTCGGTTGATCATTCTCAGGTCAAAGAGGACACCAAGGTTCATCTTGGGGAATTTTATCGAAACCTAAGAAGGGATAAAGCCAGCGCCATGCAGCGTTGCGGTTTAGCTTTTCAGATTGAAGAAGACACGAGTTGATTCGGGGCATTTTATCCGAAGCCTAAGAAGGGATAAAGCAGCGCTCTGCAGCGTGCGGTTTAGTCTTTCTCGATTGAAGACGCGAGTTGATTACGGGGTATTTTATCGAAGCCTAAGAAGGGATAAAGCGCCTCCTGCGGTGCCGGTTTAGTCTTTCTCAGATTGAAGAAGACACGAGTTAGATTAAGGGCATTTTATCCGAAGCCTAAGAAGGGATAAACCAGCGTCTAACACCGTTGCGGTTTAGTCTTTCCGATTGAAGAAGACACCCGGAGTTCAGTCGGGGCATTTCTCGAGAAGCCTAAGAAGGGATAAAGCGGCCTCACCAGCGTTGCTTGGGTAGTCTATTCGTGATAAAGGCGAAACCTCGTATTCAACATCGGTAGCATTAAGTCTAGAAGTTTCATTCTTTTAGCACAACGTCTTGTGTAGAAACGGTTTAGAAAATCTACATGCTAGCCCAACTCAGCGGTAGTTGGTAAAGCTCATCAAACCGGTTGGGGTTGGCCAATAACCCTAAAATCAGCTGCGGCGTTGCGGTTTAGTCTTTCTCCGGTCAAAAGGGACACGAAGGTTCATCTTGGGGGTTTATCGAGCCTAAGAAGGGATAAAGCCAGCGCCTCACCGCAGCGTTGCGGTTTAGACTTTTAGATTGAAGACACGAGTTGATTACGGGGCATTTTATCGAAGCCTAAGAAGGGATAAAGCCAGCCTCCTGCAGCGTTGCGGTTTAGTTTTTCTCCGATTGAAGAAGACGCGAGTTCGATTACAGGGTATTTTATCCGAAGCCTAGAAGGGATAGCCAGCGCCTCACAGCGTTGCGGTTTAGTCTTTCTCCAGATTGAAGACACGAGTTAGATTACGAGGCATTTTATCCGAAGCTAAGAAGGGATAAAGCCAGCGTCTAACACCGTTCGGTTTGAGTCTTTTAGATTGAAGACACCGAGGAGTTCAATTACGGGGCATTTCATCCGAGAAGCCTAAGAGGGATAAAGCCAGCCTACCAGCGTTGTAGGGTAGTCTATTCCGTGATAAAGAGCCGAAACCTTCATTATTCAACATCGTGCATTAAGTCTAGAAGAGTTTATTCTTTTAGCACAGCGTCTTGTGTAGAAGCGGATTTAGAAAATCTACATGCTAGCCAAAGCTCAAGCGGTAGTTGGTAAAGGCTCAAATCAAACCCGTTGAAATTAACAAAAAGTCAGCATACCATGCGTTGCCGATTTAGTCTTTCTCCGATTGAAGAACCACAGAGTTCGATTACGGGGTATTTTATCCGAAGCCTAAGAAGGGATAAAGCCAGCGCCACCGCAGCGTTGCCGGTTTAATCTTTTCGATTGAAGAAGATACGAGTTTGGTTAGAATTTCATCGAAGCCTAAGAAGGGATGAGTCTACGTGTAACTGCAGCGTTGCTTGGTGCTCTTGCGTAAAAGTCAAAACCCTATGTATTCAATATCATAGCTTGAGTCTAGAAGAGTTTCATTCTTTTAGCACAGCGTCGCGTCTTGAGCGGATCAGATAATCGCCGCGCTAGCCCAACTCAAGCGGTAGTTGGTAAAGGCTAATCAAACCCGTTGATGGTGAGGATTTGCCAAAAATCCTATAAGTATTATGGTTAATTATTACGGCGAAATAAAGAATCATAATAAATAATGAAAGGAATAAATCTTATTCATTTGAAGCAAATATGAAAGAGCTACAAGCTGTTTAAACATCAAGTCTATGACAAATGATTTGTTGTTCAGGTGAGACACTTCACCATTGTAAGCTGGTGGAGTTCTTCACCGGCTTCGATACGAAGGACTCCTCATCGGTGTTGGTGTCTTCATGGTTGCCTCCTCGAGCTCGGCCGGTTTGCCCGACGGTCGAGCTCCCTAGGCATAGCGGTGAGGGCTTCTTCCTTGTTGGCCTTGGCGGTTGCGACTCAAAGCGCTCATCTTATCTTCCTCGGCATGGAGCTCTCCCACGGCGATATTATCCTCTCCGCTTTTCGCCACGATATCGGTCGGATGTGGCTTGGGAAGAATATGTTTGGCAACAACGGCTCAGAAGGCGTCGGTATCTCTGCATCACGGACCTCGAGCCCGGTAAAACCACGAGCATCGCGCCATGCCTCTAAGCGTCGTCGGTCGGCGGCTATGTATGAAAGCCCCAGCCGCCCGCAGCTCTTGCGTCTCGGAGCTTTCCCTCGGATGGAGGTCATCAACAATGGCTGAGCCATTTCGGGCTAACCCATATCCTTATCAAAGCCATCAGGGATCAGCGGTGGCTGAAGCGATGAAGAAAGCGCCATGAAGGACCTTTTGATCCGCGGTGTTCACCAAAGAATGGCGTATTTCCAAGCGGATAATAAGATGGGATGGATCTTCATCCGGCATCAATGCTCTCCCGGATCATGGGTCGAGATGTAGGCTCGCCGAGAAGAAAAAGAGGACTTTAGGATTTTAGTAAAAATAAGCAAAAGCTTATTTGGCTAAAGACCCTTCCGTCTCGCCGGTGTAGTTTGGAGGCTAAGCGAGTCTACGGTATCTATCGGCGGGATCTTTGTCAACGGTGAGCCCTCGTGTGCTCATCTATCTCAGCATTTGTGGTAGGCGATTAGAAAGCGGCGGGAAGAGAATTTTTGCATTGCACAAATGGAATGTCTCGGCCTCTTTTAATTATAGTAGTATTAAGCGGTTGATCCTATAAGTAATCAAAGAAAATTCATACCTTCTTGAATGGTAGCCGGGTAAAACTTCACCAAGGGTATCTCCATCCTGTGACCAGCGTACGGAGTCATCCATGGAAGTGTTGCCATATAACCGGATTCCGAAATCTTCCATGGAAAGTCGAAAAAGAAGGCATTAGGAAGGCAAATGCAATTAAACAAACAGGTAAAGCGCTTACCTCCTACGGTGGGGTTAGCTTGCCTAGTCTCGGTTGTGCATTTGTCTCCTGCAATCTCTCTAAAGAACAAAAGCAAAGAGGCAATTAGTGGGGTACAAATCCGAGTCATTCCATTCGCATTTGCCACCCGAGAGAAATTATCGATGTTAGATGTACACGGGTCCCGGATCAGGTCCTACATCGGCCTCCTCGCCATAGCTCCATACATTTGTTGAGTAAAACTTGGCTCGGCATGAGCAGGCTGGGCTCGGCGGTGTGGGAGGAAAATCAAAGCAGGATCATAATCCCTAAAACCCCTGCATGCAAATGAAAAATGTAGGTCTTCAAAGTGAAATTCCAGATTCATCCGGTGAATTATTACCTCCGTCACCGGCGGATCATTCTTGGTCAAGTCTATATCAAGGGCCGAGGATTCGCGATTCTTATGGGCTAACCTCTTCGTTTAACCCTTGAGAGGGTTGAAATTCTTCCTCTTCAGCAATTTTCACGAAAATTCAATTGGATGAGAACTCTAATGGAAAGGATGAGAAAGCGAAAGGAAAAGGAGAAGTACAGAGTCCTTCTCATGGTCTGCGACCTCCGCTTGGTCCTCTTCTAAAGTAGCGACACGAGTGGTGGAATTCCCCTCGGCCTCAATTGGTGGATGAGATTGCGGCCTCACGAATTGGCGGCATCGGAGATGTCAAGTGTCGGCTCATACAATGCTTGGCCACCAAGTGCGAGATAGCCTCATAGGGGCGGCTCGTTAGCTACTAATAGCCAACTACAATGAAGGAATGTCGACTCCGGTGGCGGTCGAGCTCGGGAGGCCCGAATCTAGCACGGTACCCATAACCATGCTGAAGGCCATCCACAAGTCCACCTCAGTGCGGAGTCGTCGGTTCGGGTTCCCAACATAAAGTTGGTAATAACCGAATTGGCGAGCAAAGCGGCGAGGGAAAATAAGGCTCAATGAAGCATTCCTCCTTTACTCGAAGTGAGATACCACGGCACGATATTCACTAGCGGTTAAACGACCAATGTCAAGTGAAGTCTGGCGTGTCTTGGCACCTCCTCGTCGACCAAGGACTCACCATATTGACCCGAGGAATCGAGGAAAACATCGGAAAAGATCCACCCTTTGTGAATCGCATCTGTTTCTTGATCTCTGCAAAACCAGCCCCTTCCATCTGCAATCCTCTACCAGCTGCAAAAGAGGTAGCGAATCTGTGGAACGGTGCCGACATCATGTCGGGGCGATGGAGGACCAACAGGGCCATCAAATAGGTATATGGGAGCTCTACTGGCGGAAGAGGAATGCGTGATGATGGCTCATCCTCTGATGCTTCGAACTATATGCCAATCCCGGTGAATATTAGCCACCATCACAGGAAGGAGAGTTCCTTCTTGTGGGGCTGAGCTGGGGTAAAGGACCTCCAGGGTAAAGCATCATCGATTGATATGGAACCACACACTTCTTGAGCCAAATTGCAAGGTAGCACGCTAGGAGAGTTGTCATTTGGATAGGCTTCCCGCATCCGCGAAAGGTCGCAAACTTGGTCCACTGAAGGAAAGCCTTCTTTGGCGTAGGCTGGCGTATAAGAGTTAGCCTCGGACTTCTCGATCAGTTCATTAACCGAAGAGTGGCGGTGATAGTTCACATATTTCCTCGCCATTTGTCCTCCAAATCTTTGGAACAAGTAATGTGACTGCTTGGACTCACTGCGATTTCCTTTTGGCAAGGTTGATTGGGCGAGCTATATAGTAATGACAAGTAAGATCCCAAAGTCTTATAGCGATCGTGTATTCCTTCAGTGGCTTAGTTCGATTGGAGGAAAGTACTCGATATAGCATCTTCCCCAGGTAGGCACGAAATACGGTACATCTCATGTAAAGCCAACTGACTTCGTAGGTGTTTAGTGAGAAGCGTATTGAATCTGGATTATAAAGCTTCGAATAAGGTGAAGAAATGATTGGCGCTGATTGGAAGGCCATACATGGTGTACGAATCGTGAATCTGAGACCACAGCGAAGTTCTCCATCCCACGGTGAGGGCGTAAGTGGTCAGCGACCCATGATGCTTAGGCCAGTGAACCCAGCAGAAGAATCTATGACTTGGCGGCATCTCTCCGCTGATTTAGCAAAGCGATTCTTCAAAGTCGAGCGGGAACAAAAGCTCATCGCGGTGTCGGCCCTATTGAAGTGGCGATGTAGCGATTCCTGTTGGAACCGAACCGGTGGCGGGTAATAAACCCACAATGAATATGATCATGCTCCTCGGTCGGATGCCATGACATATGGCGTGTCATGGTGTCTAAGGTCGGTCAATGAGAGGCGGCGATTATCGAGGGAATACAGGGGCCTCCGTCGTCTTTGTTCAACCACCTCTCACTCTCGATAAGAGTTGTATCGGATCAAATGGCGAGTCGTAGAATAGAATGTCATTTTTCATAAAGGTTCGATGGGTAGTGTGTCTTTACAAGTGGCGCATCGCTGACCAATCGTCGGAGAATCGCGAGAACTCCCCTCGATCTGCTTTGAATCGTGTCATTTGATGTCTGGAAGCAAATCGGCGAATAAAAATCGAGGATCGTCACCGTGGAATAGTATTAGCTATGGCGTCCATCAGCGTAATTTGGAAAAGTTCGAGGAATAATCAGAAATCGAAAATATTCAGTTAGTAAAAGCGTTGAATTCATCTTTCATAGATGAGTCACGACCGATACTGAGTATGCGATTTCATCGTGTCGAATACGGGAGAATGATAAATATAGTCAGCGTAAACCAAAGCAATATATCCCGTTCTACGAGTAAGGTGCGGTATGAAATCGCTCCGTTAAAGCGGAGTGAGCTTTGAAGCCTCAATCCTCACGAAGGAGAATCTCGGCTCTTCAATCGCCTCACAAAGGAGAACGAAGCGGGGTCGGAGCGAATACACAATCTGGCGTCGGTCCCCACAAAGGAGGAATTGGCTCTTCCCAGCCTCACAAAGGAGAAGCGAAGCGGGGATATAGCGATATATACGAGAAGGTTATAAGTTAGCGCCACCAGAAGAAGGAGGCGTGCATTCCGCAGCGGCGTCTGAAGCGACCGGCTCCTCGGGCAGCGTGATCTCCAAACGACATCGGAAGCTGCAAAATACAACAAAAAGTCGGATACATGGCTAAAAAATCAGCAAATAAAGTGTCAAAAGGCTACGATCCGATCACAGAGCAAATGGCCCGGCCCGTATGAACGCCAGCCCGTGACGCCATTAACGCCCAGCCAATGCGGCGCGGTATTGCAACGCTGACGTTGAACAGCCCGTAGCTGACGCCAGGCGCCAGTATGCGGCCAGTGCCAGTCGCCATTGCCTGGCTATTGTGGCGATGTATTGGCGCCCTATTGCCGACGCTTGACGGCTGGCATATATAACCGCCCGCCCGCCGCCCAGCCGCCCATGGGACCGCCCATCACCTCGCCCATTCGACCACTCCCTCGTGGTTACGCGTTACACAAGAAAAGAAAAAGAAAAAGAACTTCGTAAGGCTCGTATGCATACCTTGTTGATCGAGGAAGAAAAACGGCGGCGAGATGAAAACAAAGAGAGAGCCGCGGGGGCGGCCTAGTCAGGAAGAATAGGAGGATTATGGGTATTTATAACAACCCCATATGGACCCAATCCTCTTTAAATAAGGACTCTATTTGGCAAGTAGGAATTCTAATTGGAGCCCAAATCAATTCTAATTAGGACTCTAATCAGCCCCTAATTAGGAGTCCTACAATGTCATTTAAAACAAAACCTCCACTATAACCAAGCCGGTTTCGGTATCGGCTTCTTCACGCTGTCCGTACCTTGGGCGATGATTGATTTAGGACTCATTACCGTAGAGGAGAGAATGGTGAAATAATTCTCCATCCCTTAAGCGGTTGTTTGTCGCGACCACCGTCTTGACCTCATTATTAGTGTCTACATATTTGAGACGATGAAGAAGTAGCGGGACTATAACGTTATTGTGGATCCAGGTCGACCCAACAATAAGTTATAGGAAGTCTGCGTCAATCACATAGCAAG